>BCIV01000001.1:551773-1261959 GCA_001600055.1 Filobasidium wieringae
ATGTATTAAGACTAGGTCAAACAATTACTGGGCTCATAACCTGTTGTAATTTGGTGAATGAATCTAATGTCAAATAGTCATTGAAGTCATTGATTATTACAAGTAAAGTAAAGTGAGGACAGAAGTAGAGGTCAAAGTGTCCTCCTATATATATGTATCCGAGAACCTGGTACCATGTGGTGCCATCTCAGCATTCGGTAATTGAGTACGGGATCTCGGACTCCATCAAGGGATAGATGACCACCCTGTTAACAGTTCACATGTATCATGTGCAACCAGTGGGACCCTTGTGGGACCAATGTGGGACTGTCCGTAAAATAGTACGAGATTGATGAGCTGTGCCAACCTGATCACGTGATCGATCACAAGTACGTGATTGCTGTGCTACCCCTGTGTTTCATGGTATGTTGTTTGTGTTTCATGATTCCCTTTGTGTTTGAGATTGCCAATCCATATGTCATCCATATGGCTTATTGCCAATGACGTCAAATCATTGCAAATTGCAACAGATCACCTTGTTCGACGGAATAGGAGATGACGTTTCGTGTTGTACAAACAATCCGCGGTACGAGCGTATTCGGCCGGCTTTCCCGGAGATTCGGTTGAGCGAGATTCTACTTGAGCGATGTCTTTATGAACCAGTTGTAACAGCATTCTATTTACACCTACTGAATTACCAATTCAAGACGTACTGTGAAGAGGTTACTACAATAGGATCTCGCTAAGTTGTTCTCATACAACCTTCGTTCTTAACCTAAACCGATTAATATCAACATTTGATACTAATCTCTTCGATTCAACCGACTTACAGATTCCAACCGAATCCTTTAATTCGGTCGAATAACTTGTCCACCGCTTAGAACCAACCGAGTTACACCGACTCAGCCCTTATTCCATCATCCAGATAACCTACGAGTAGCGTTTGCTATTAGACCCATGACAGCAAGAACCTGCCGTAACACATAAGGACATCAGTTAAGTACAACTCAAACGAATCCCTATTCATTCCAGAAGCGGAAATCGCTCGCTTCTTGATTCACATCCTTGGCTTCTCCCAAGGATGGGGTAGTATCTTTTTCTGGGGCCATCTGAGTAGCGGAGGCATGCAGGTTTGTGAAGGATACACGCACTATACGCACTACACACATTGGATTTACCAACATGCACAGTTGAAACACCAACACAGCACAGCTGCACAGCACTACGGATCATCCACGGACTCACCATTTGGTTTTGGACTTGATCAAACCTTCTTGATCCCAAACACGTACTTGATCAAACCTTGTGATCTCAAACACGTACTTCATCAATTCCTTGGCAGGAAAAAGATTCACTTTACGGATACTCGTACTACTTTACAAATTCTCGTACTACTTTACAAATCCTTGTTGATTACCTTTCACTTGTACTCTATTGTCTTGTAGATATATATATACAAGGCCAGGAGAGGAGGAACAGAGCTGAACACTCTTACCTCCTACTTCTTCAGTCTTCATAGAACATACTTCCTGACTCATACTGTTGTGATTCAGTGATAAATATATGGAGCATCACTACTACAAGGTAACATACCTGTTGTGATTCAGTGATAAGTATGAACCACAACAGGGAAACTAAAGTAAAGTAGTACGGAAGGTGAAGATGACTTGTACGGAGAGAGACAGAGAGGAGGACGTGTGCAAGAGGGAAGAGTGTCACGTGACACTAGGCTGAGGTTGAATAGCGCAATAGCGCATAATCAACACATACCTTCACCACCAGCTTCAGCACTCACGCGTCAGCACCTTCAACCTTCAACACAACAAGACTTAGCTACCCTTGTTGCTCACTTCAACTTCATCAACTTCACCAACTTATTAAGATATCAGTGGGATTCAGGGATAAGATAAGACAACTGCGAGAACCTGGACAGTTAATAGCTGTGACAGCAACTTGGTATTCTTCTGAACTCCCGGTCACTCCACAAGAAACTCCGCTGCAAAATCCGCCCACACCGCCTTCTCCCCTCCGCTGATGAACTTCTGGGCCCAATCTCGGGCAGGTCTTTCTAGGTATCCAATCGCATAAAAGATCTTGGGTATGTCGCTGTGGTAGTGCGAGGATGTTTTGAAACAGATGGTACAATCATCCAGGAAGGCCTGGGCCTTCAGCTTGTCCTTCCCGTCGTACTTGTCTGGGGCAGCAACCTTCAAGTTGTCCCTCAAACCTTCCTGCTTAGATACCCGGTCATCCATACGGGCGAGTAAGAGGAGAAGAGCAGAAGCCTCCGCGTTTATGACGGGCTTCTCCATACTGCATTCCCCCCAGAATTCCCCAGCGTCAGCGGTTTTCCACCCAAAATACCCTTGGGTGTTCTTCATCTGCTTGCCATCCGCAGCTAGCAGCGGAACCATCCCTTCGGTCAAGGCAATGGCGTTTCCGGCCAGGTCATAGCAGAATTGGAGAGTAGGTTCCAACATACGGTCCGTTGGAGATACAAGTCAGAGTACAGGAGTGATCTGTTATTCTGTTAGGGGGGTCTTGCCGGGAGTTCCTTTGCAGAGCTACTGGAACTTGTATCAGGCTATCATCTAGCAAGTGAGTGGGATAACAGATGAAGACCTATTACAACTATGCTAAAGAGAAGGAGAGAGGGAAGTGCTTGACATAAGGAGGACACCCTGACCGCAAATCCCCAAGTCACGTGTCGAGCGTATCGAACGCAATGTCCGTGTTGGATGTCCGTGAACATATCCGCAATAACAGTCAACTTCAAACCAGTCTACTTGGTTTAACCAAATCTCCAGACTCCAACCGAATCGTCCAACCCAGTCAAGCTTATTTGATACCAACCAAGTCAACTTAATGCATTCATTGACAGCCCATGTTGGCCGACCTGTGAAAAGCCATGTTGACGGACCTGTGAAAAGCAGCTGTTCTATTGTAGGTTTATCCTTTTAATTGCTCACTACGGTACATCAATTGGGGATATGGTTTAGGGGTATAACATTCCATTAGCATTCAATCAGCTTGCATTGGAAAGGTCTGGCGTTCGATTCGCCATTTCTCCATTCTTTTTGGCATCTGACAGCAATTCAGCAGCAGTTACAGGAGGCTCGCAACTCATTACCCTGAAGGTCGAGCGATTTCTAGTCTTATCGATCAGCATATACTATTCATAAATTGATTACAAAGTGCGAGCGAACGTCGCCAGCGGATAGATTCGAACAGACTTTCTACCACTAAACTGCATTGGATCCCCTCTTTGGCGGTTGTGGCAGCTTCTGACGTGTGCGTTGCTTGCGCCTTCGACGATGAAGCATGATCAGGGAGACCGTCCTTGCATATTTATGGTTCAATTTGGCAACCAGGCTGATCGGAGAATTTTGAGCACGTTCGTCGCGCTTTGGACTCTCATCTCCCCTCGACGCCTCGCAAACGACATGTTCGTCGCCTTCCTCATCTGTTCCTGAGAGTAAGGCCAGGACTGGAACACCGCTCTGTAACTGAGCATATGCTTTTTCGAATACCGCTACCGTCAAAAACGTTGGTCGCCAGGTGGAATCGTTTGGCCGCCAGTCTTTGACAAGATCTGTTAGAGCGTAGCTAGGGTTGAAATCAAGGACTTCGTTTGGTAACGAAAGGGTCCGATATTGATGACGCCTATTTGGGGGTCGCAAAGCCGGCTCTTCCTGGAAGACACCTTGAACGGATGCTTGGTGTATCTCGGCATCATGACCTTGCACGCGTGGTTTTTGAGGTTTGCTGGTCTGTGATCTTAAAACTCGGGTCGATCGAGCTCTCACTTCGTCAGATTTGGGCAGAAGAACTCTCTCCACGATATCAAATCCCTGCTCCACATGGCCAGCCCTAACAAGAGCGACCGCCAAGTGATTCCAATTCTGGGCATCGAAGCCAAAACCATCTTCGGCCATAGTCTTCCAAACTCGAGGTATTTCCGAGTGCAAGCATGCGGATGTCAAGCCGTCAATATAGATCGACAGCGGTATGCATAGAAGATTACTTGTGGTGGCGCAGTCCTGCGTAGAGCGTAAATCACAGGCTAAGCGATAGATGTGCCGCCAGACCATGCGCAATTTGTCGATATGTCCGGCTCTTCGATAAGCATCAAGCATAATGGTAGACGAAACCAATGAGGGCGAACATTTCCGCTTTACAAGCTGTTGAATATACGATTCAACCTTGACGACATCTCCATTTCGCGATGCATCCAAAAGCACAGGCGTGACAACATTCTCTAAGTCCTGGCCTCGTCCACTCGCATGAGCCCTTTCCCAAGGTCGGTCAAGTAACAGAGTGTCGACAAAGCGATATATTGATCCTCTGCCAACCTTGTTATCGGCCAGAAGTGATCGTATAAGCAGAGCATAAGTTACCGAGCTAAGCGGTATATGAAATTGGTCCATGCGGCTAAAGACCTTTCGAGCGGCCGCGAGATCTCCCTTCCTCAAATAGGCAGCTACTAATATGGTAAAGATATGGGCGCTTAGCTGCGCAGGATCGCGGCTATAACGGACGACTTCCTCCAAGATTGTTTCAGCCTCTGCAATCTCACCGGCATCGCACGCTGCTTGCATCATAATCGACCAAGCTCGTATAGGAGCAAGTGAGGGTTCAGGGTAAGATTGATGAAAAAACGTCTTCACCACATCGTATGGTGCCCCAACCAACAGAAACGCCTTCAGCATAGTAGCAGAGATAACGCGGTCTGTCTGTTGTGAACCGATAGATTTGTAGAGCTTTGATGCACGATCCCACTGTCCTGTCTCTATCGCAGCGTTCAATATGCTGGCTGATACCACGACATCCTCGATCACTCCATTCTGTTGCATTTCATCGAGTAATCGCACTGTGCTGCCAGAGTCCCGGCGGATCCCAGTGAGATGGAATAGAGATGCGTACGTTGCGACGTTTGGGGCAAATCCAGCGGCTTTCATGGAATCAAGCATCTGGAAGCAGGCATGCCAATCGTTCCGACGTGAATATAAGGCGATCATACTGTTGTAGTCGGATCGACGTGGGTCGTTGATCTGTATTGATATCTTCCACCAATCTTCCGCCTTTGATGCATCTCCCCTGACGATGCTAGCGCGCACCAAAGCTCTCAAGATTTCCATCAGCCGCATCTTGTCTAAACGAGATAGGGTAGGTTCCGTCGTACGGAGGCTGCGAGAACAGTGAGCCGACAGATGAGGGAGATATCGAGTAACAAAGGCTCTGATAGCTGCTTCCTGACCAGACTTGCCCAGACATCGAAGAATAAGGCGTTCCTCGTTGAAGGGGTGCCTTTGAGTTTTTCGCTTATTGATTTCATCGAATATCGCTAACGCGATCGAGTCTTTGTGCTGACACGCAGCTAGTTCTAGTCCATGCCTGAGTACCGAGCTCGAGATCTGTTGCAGGCCTTTACGAAAGAGCCTGTCAGCAGCAGAGAGCTCGAAGACATTCCAAGCATGGTGATTTTCTCGCTTCCTCAATAGTTGAATCCAGAATATAGACAGAGGGGAAAGTTCTAGGGGCAATTGAAGTTCGAGAGAGAGGCTATGGAGCTCAAGTCCAAGCGAGGTGTCTTTGGCTATCACGGTCGCGGAAAAGGCACCTTGCAGCAATCTCTGTGCTCTATTTCGTATCGACGCAGTGTCCCCAAACTTCGCCTTTTCAAGTGCATATTTTGCCCGAATCCAAGAAGATAGGTCCTGGGCGTCTGTAAATGCCTTTACCATCTGCTCCCGAATGAAACGAGATTCGACCTGCAGGGTCGACGTCCTGACTGCAGGGTCCAGCACTACTGCGAAGGCTTGCAAACTGCTTGCGACCAGACCGCGCAAATGCTCTGAATTGCTTTTATTGTGCTTCAAGAGCTTACTGATGAACGATAGAAATTGAATGTCCGGGTTCTTGTCTGCAAGCTTTAGTGTCTCGCCCATGATGGATACGGCCTTATCGGTGCGTCCGGCAAAGCCCAAGACAACAGCCAACCCAAGGCGCAGGATCAGAAAGCTCCGACCCTGCACGGAAGAACCTGTAGCTCTAATATGGCCTCTCGTGGCAACGGTGATATGATTGGCCAATTGCGTCCATATTTGTGGCCTAGGGTTTCTATATACTTGATCCAAGAGGTCTATCATCAGGCCTTCCTTACTGCTTTCCGAGTCTGTGAAGGTGTTGTGTAACAGCAAAGAGCGTAGGTACCGTTGAATTTCACAACCGGGAGTGGCAGGTCCGTAAATCGAATTCAATAAGCGATCGTGAGAGGGACCTGCAGAAGTACCAGAGCCGAGGCTTTTGAATAGCTCTGCAGAACGGTCTAGAGCCCGTTGAGCAGCGCTTGCTTCGCTAGATCGCGCTGATAGGCGAAACCAGTTAGCCTGGTCAACAATGCCATTCTCGTGATAGAGCTCGTCAAACACATCTTCTTTCCTAGATGGGTGACCTGGGGAGCCGCAGTCAGCATCATTCACACGTGATACTAGCGGGGCTGATAGTGTAATAGTCGACGGTATTGACGAAGTGTCATTATAATCGGTATAATGATATTCGTCTTCTTGAGATATATCAGCGTAGGCAGGTGAGGTATAGGGAAACTTGGCCGCCGCACAGAGCGACCGATTCCCGGAGGGACGCGGCCGGTAGGTCAGCAATGTGTTTGATTGAGACTGCTTTCTCGAAAGGGTACTGCTTAGGGGGGCACGATATACAGTATAGGGGTTCGGCAACTCACTGGGCTCATGGGCAAACGTCTCTGCCGATTCCTCGGAAGAGCAACCTGGCATCTTTGTCCATTTTTATCACTACCATATCCAGTGATACTTTGGAAGGAGCCTAAGGGCGAAAATGGCGAACCGATGGCGTCGATCATCAAGCGATGTAGATTCGGTCTTGACGACCGGAAAGGAGCAACAGCCGTCATGCCGATTCCCTTGCCGTTGGTCACAACGAGCCACGTCCCGATACGTAGGACGAAGAGAGAAGGAGACTTCTGTGCCTATGCCTTGCTACCTTGCTGATCGGAAGAATCATGTGAGAACATGATGGGTACAATTGTCGAGTGAATAGTTGGATTCAAGCTGCAGTGGCGGGCCAGAGCCTGCCCGCCCTTGAGCCGTGCGATCTCACTCACGTGACCATAGGTATGTTGAGTTCCGATGGATGAATGATGAGTTTCCGTCAAGCGACTGCTAGCTGGCTACAGGGAGAGGATTGCACAACAACGTTGGCGTACTTGACGTCCAGACAATCTGCCAGGTAAGATCAAGAGCTTAAAGCAGGGTTGATGAGTCGATATCATTGACGACAGTGGTATCCGCACGGGTTTCGTTCCCGCTCACTGAGATGCTAGCAGCTATCTATCAGTCATCAAGAATTAAGCATAGAAAACGCATATCGGCGGCAAGGGGCAGCAAACAATAAACAAGCTAAACAACCAACAAGCCAGCTCAACGGCCGAGTGTGTCAATAAGCAATAAGAATAGTATAAGGTGCTGGGAACATGGCATTCAGCATTCGAAATTCGAAATCAACCTAGTACCAAGTTCAATGTAACAGGCTGGATTTTAACGCTCAAGCCACAAGACTAATCACACTGATCACCATCTACTAATTCACGTCAAGCAACGATTCTAACGCTGAGGGAGACATCATGGCAGGTGAGTCTTGGCGCAATCATATTCCCCACCGACCATGTCAATCGAACAAGGCTAACGTTGAGCTTCCTCAGCTATCTATTCTGTGTAAGTAGCATAATTTGCCTAGCATCTGAACAATGACGATACTGACAGGCACCTTCCGATATAACATGCTCTGATCAAAAGCTTCACGTCTCCACATCATGCACCCATGCAGAATCATCTTCCTACTCTGATCATCACCCCACATGGCAAGTGCAAGTCGATCCGCCCATGCAGAGCTATCCTGACCATTGGATTGATTGATTTGAATCTTTCAGGACAACCCCAGAACATACTATACTCATACTTGTGAGAAATCGTGCTTTACTACTTACTGGTCTCGTCTCGCAGTCACGTGGCTGATTTTTTCTTAATTCGAGATTAGGCATACAGATTTTGTCAGTGAACACTCGATATCGTATCTGATCCGTAGTCGTGAATACGAGCTGATCCTTGAGGTTCCCTTTCGACAGAATACTGTCAATTACCTGTTGACCCCTTCACCCGAAGGAGATTTATGCGTTGCCAAGTTGTTCCCTCCCCCAAGATCCAATACGCCTTCCACTACACTCTCCTCTCAAGGCCATTCTGCAAGGTCCGGTCCCCATCGTCCGAACGTTGTTAGATGTGAGGCTTCGCGAGAACTGCGATGGACAATTGAAAATGCCGGGGTCAGGACCCCAATATACAAGATCGTAAATTCAGACGACACGCCGCTTTACCAGATTTCGAAGCCGAACCCGAATGCAGACTTCTGGACAATGTTTTACTTTGCGTACGCTGGCCACCAGATACCGCCTCGTAGAGTGGAGGTATGTCCTGCACGCTTGTCATCGATTGAGCGACAGTGTTTTACGATACGATATATGACTATGTATAGTTTGGCAAGATATCCAAAAATTCCCCGGAGAAAGGGGGCGGTACGAGAATCACTGTGACGGGCAGAAGTGAAGATGAGAAGAAAGTTTGGCAGACCTTGGGCGAGGGGAACGAAGACTGCGTGGAATGGGTCATCGCTTGCGCTTGCTTGAACTTGTTAGAGTCAGTCCTATGAAAGCCTGTTGTCTGTTCTTTGACACGCTTTGGTTGACGAGGGACTTGCCCTGAGCAGCGACGAGATACTGAAAGCCGCGGAAAGGAAAGCGGGGGGTCCACAGACACAAATCGGAGCGTCAGCCACCGGCGGCTCGGGCGTCGCTAGCTCGAGGCCTACGTTGTCGAGCTCGCAGTCCTCGCATCGATCCCCTGTTGCCTTAGGGTCACATACAGGTTTTGCTACACCCACGATGCGACCAGACGGCCCAGGGTTGCCGCATCAAGGCTATAGAGCAACTGATAGCAGATCCCGTGTAGAACCGTCTAGAGGGGTGGACGCGAGGTCCGGCCCATCGAGTTCCCGGATACATACACAGGGCTCGTCTCAAACGTACGACGCTGCTCCTCCTGCTCGACCGCAACATACAGCACCTCCTCATGGTAGAACACCCGAACAAGGGTACAATCTACCTGGAACTAGAACAGGACAACAACGTCAAGGCCGTATATAGTCACATGGATAATTATAATTCCCAAGCAACTCTCCGTTGAATGCAATAACATTGGGCTTAGTACAGCAGTCATTAGACATCACTTCGTTATACACAGATTATTGCAAAGCGGCACTATCGCGTTCCGCCTACGATTTGTATAGTCCGCCAGTCCCGTACATTTCACCGGCCTTCCTCGCCATAATCTCCCTGACAGGTCCTAGTAGACGTGTGAATGCCTTCTCTCCAAGAGCTGCTAGACGAAGTTTGCTCGATTCTTGTTCACTAGCCTTGACAGTGGCGGCTCGAGAGGCTCGATTTAATAGCGCAAGTTCTATGGTACAGCCATGTGAGATCGAGATGACCATCCAGGCTACCATAAGAGACATACCTCCAAAGTAATCCCCACGGCTCAACTCCCCAATGACTCCAGATCCCGACTTTTCAACTATAGCGACGCCACTTTCGACGAGGAAGAATTCGTCTCCAGGTTCACCTTCGCTGATGATTATTTCACCGGGTTGGTAGGTCTTGGATTCCAGCGCATCAGCCACCTTCGCTCGTTCATGGGCTTCCAGAGATGCTAAGATCGGAACACTAGCGAGGAAATTCTCGTACATCCGCCTTTTACGTGAAGTATGCTTTCAAGTTAATGCGATCAGACGTTTACCAAGCGGATTATCAGGTGAAAGGAGTGCTTACGTCTAGAAGAATGGTTCGGAAGGAGATACGATCGAGTGCCCATAACGTGGCTTCTCCCTTTGCGACGACAGTAGCATTCCTAGGTGCACTATCGTGTTCACGCAGACATCAGACAAATCTGCCGAAGGGTCAAAGAGCGCCCGGTTTAGAGATCACTAACTTGTACATGAGAGCCAATTCTCCGAAAGAGCCACCAGCTCCAGTCGTGAACACTTTGTCACCCCATGGGCTCCGTGCAGGATCAGCTTGACCGGTTTTCTTATAGATATCGAACTCTCCTGATTCAACGACGTAGAAGAAGTCCCCCGTAGCACCCTGTTCAATGACCACCTCACCGGGCTGGACGCTAACTTCTCTCATAGCTGCCAAAACATCCCTTTCTTGCTCTTCATCTAGATTGCGGAAGAGAAAGTTCAAGCGGATCGACTCTCTTATCCTCTGCAGTTGCGATTCTGTTTTGGCGATCTGGGAACCTTCGGCGGGAGCAGAAGGATCCACGGAAGTCGAACCAGGCCCGAGATTACCGGGTAGCCCAAAGTCAAGGCTAGTAGGCATGAGAGATTCAGCCGATACCGATGTTCTACGACCTAGTGCGTATGAGGGAGGTCGAAGCTCGTCTGTTGCCGTGTTCGCTGTACCAGAGGAATTGGCTGGAGGAGGGAACCGTGGAACGGGGGACAAAGACGGCTCATTCTGTAAGTCCTTCCCACTGTCTTGACGGAAAGTAAAGTTGGCGAACGAGCTCGGTGCGTTCGCCTGCGATTCCTCCTCAATAAACTCCTCCTCGGGCAGATTGCCTAGAGGGCCAGCAGTGGAGCCTAGCGTATATCCAGCAGCTGCAGAATTTTGTTGAAGATGACCGGGAAAACTCGCTTGACTCATTGGACCTATACTTCCGGTTACTGCCATCGTCGCCCTCCTCTGAGCAAGACTGCCTGTCCCGAAGGGGGAATCGGCAGGCCCATGCTCAGAGAAAGGTGAGGGCTGAGAGAGGTGTGAAGCAAATATATTGGTAGGGATTTGAGGTAGCGGCATGGTTGGGAAGTTTGGGAACTTTCGAATTGGATTAGCTGTTGGGTTAGGTCCTACTCGAGAAGGCGGGTCCGTCGATTGGATAGTGGCTCGCTGACACAGGAACAATTAGACCTTGGGCAAAATCACGAACGACGATAACGCACCTCAACCTTTAGCTTGTTCTGGAACCAATCAGAACAATACTGCAGGGTGTCTACAGGCTGTGCTTCGCTGTTGAAATCCCTGGTGAGATCGGCCAGAAGGCCTTGCAATGCAGTGTGAGGCATAGCAGCGACTCGTTGTGTATTGGGAATTAGCTACGTCGGAATCAACAATGCGGAAGGTTGAACTGATGAGCAGATGGTACGAGTCTCTGATCTCAAGGGCCAGTGGGAGCTGGTCAGTAGTAGGCCACGACCAGGAGTATTGGCATGAGAAGGTCGCTGCTAATCGCTCAGTTACGTTCGGTACAGCTACCCGAGGAGCGCTCGATGCGGGGACGTTCATGGTCGCGACAAATCTCAGGCCTGAATAACAACCACTACGTGCTAGGAAAGGCTCGCGCCGACCAAGCTCTGGACCTTACACACTCCATCTTTCGTCCTAATTTTGTGAATAGTCTTAGTTTCAGGGTCGATCCAACAAGCCTCGAACGTTTCCAGAGTAGTGAAGTTCTATAGGAATGCAAACATATCCGGTCAGAATGGAATGCAGTTGAAAAAATGCGGGTTATCATACGGGTTGGATGGCCTCGAAAATCTTCTTTTTCGGATTGAGCTGCACTTCTGGGGTTTGACCTACACTTGCTCTTGTCATCAGCATAACTTGCAATATTCACAGCAACTATGATTCATACTGACCCTCATATTTGTCTCCCTCGAAGTATATCCTTTCGCCAGGCTGGCTACCAGGAGGAGGCTTCACGAATTCGAGCCCTCCATCTTTGCCATCAGCGGATGATGCCTAAAGCAACATACGTGGATCGTGAGTCACGCTCTACAAGTCAGCGCCAGACCTGAAGACTTCGACTAACGCAGAGCAACATCGCAAACGACTTGATCCCTCTCATAGAGGCCGGCTTCAAGTTACACTGTGCTGACCAATCGTCTCAGTCAGAGTCGCGTTAGGCCTAGATCAGCACAGACTGACCACTATGACGAGGCTTTGTCCCAAAATATCTTCCTCCTTCATGTATTTCACTAGTCCTGAACATACTGTCCTAGGTCCTGTTTCCTCGCCGATATCGATTTGCTGCTCTTCTTCTAGTGAGAAATATGTACTTGAGATGGAAACGATGAACTCACCTCAACATAGAGGCTGTCTGCATCTGGATGGCGGGAGACTATGAGAGGCAGGACAAGTTAGTCACCGTTAGTAAGAACACGGCAACAATGCGCTGGAAGGAATCACGAACCTTCGAGCACCTTGCCCACACGGAGATCAATCATGCTAGGCATAGGTCCTGTAACTTCGGTTGAAGAAGCGTTCTTCGACTTTTTTTGTTCGGTGTTGGGAGCTACCTTCTCCTTTTTGTCCTTCTTCTGCTTAGGTTGTTGAGTCTGGGTGGTAGATACAGCCTCAGATACACTAGCGGCAGGAAGATCTGAAGGAGCATCTTGCTTCTTGACGGTCTTTTGAGCTTTCGCAACGGCTTCGCCAGTTGACCCAGTCGGTGCTTCGCCCTCCTTGCTGTTCGCACCCTTCTTGACCTTTTTCTCCTTGACTTCTACTTTGCGGGGAAGACTCGGCATGTTATCGAGGTCGAATTCCACCAGTGTGTAAGACGTATCGCACAAAAGCGTCCTAGCCTCGAAGATAGGTTGCAGATGCTGGATATGATTGAAATACCTGGTTACAGCTGGTACCGCATAATACCCAGCAGAGTCCATCCCGCGCTGTTATACGAAGCGTTCAAAGCCTTGTTTCCCGAACAGCTCTGGGTAGGTACCGACTTACCATCTTGCCGTGTAATTCTGTGTACAACGCTACATCGGCGATTGTCGGTTGTGCTGAATGGAGGTAGGTCAACGGGGTGAGTTTCGCATCAAGTGCCTGCAAGTGACCGTGAATCGAATTTAGCAAACGCAGAGGGACAAACGAGCCGGTCCAATAGCAACTTACTTGCAGGTCCGCCGCCAAGCCAGATGCCTCGGAAACCAAGTTCCTAAGAGCAGCCTTTTCCTTTTCGCCCTGCCCGACGAAATCTGGACGAAGGGCAATCACTTTATCAACAAATGTTGACGCTGACGACATTTTACCGGTTTTCGCTCTAGCCAAACTTGATAGGTAACGGCCTCGAATCGATATAGCTGATCGATGCATACAATCGGCAGAGCCTGCTCTTGGAGGTACGTACGACGAACGAGTCAGGTGATCGACCAGAGTACCAGAGTTCAGGTAAAAGCAAGCGCGTCTGCATAATCTGCATATAGCGATATGCGTTTGTCCTAATTGGTACGTAGTACATGGTACACAACTACACAACTACCTGAGGCCTGAATCTTGGTTAACACACGGATGTTCCCTACGTAGGTTTCAAATTGACAGAATTACATATCACAAAGGCCTATCATCCCACACATTATAAAGCGAAACAACTAAACTAGTCCAAATCAGATACATCTGTGAGCGCCGAGGATTCGCTCTCTGCCCTCCTCGTTCTAGTCGTCGTGCGGTCGGGCCTTTTCGTTGCGACGACGATCGCCTCTTCTTCTTCATCAGAGTCACTTCCAGGCGTGAGTTCTCCAGCGGTGTCCGTTCCATCATCGCCGTCAAACTTTCGTCTCTTGCGTCTTTATAGATTGTGCGTTGTTTGTAAGCATGCTTAGTATGTCAATCCGACCGGAAAGACCTACGGTTTGGGCTTCCTGGGGGTCGGCCTCTTACGCGGATTTGGACTTGCTATCACTATATGCTGTTTCATAGGCTAAGCGGCTGATTCAAGTAAACTGATCGTGGCACTTACATCAGTGGTCTTGGGCAATTTCTTCTGTACAGCACCAGACAAATCGTGAATATAGCTCTCAGGCAGGAATTGCTTGCGCGAGAGCTAAGATGGAGCCTTGTCAATACATGGTCGTTGCGGTCCCCTCAGCTAGGTACTAACCTGCTTGCTGACCTCCTCGTTAGGCAATTTCAGAAAGATGTCCGTAGGCATGTTTTGCTTGCCGGCGTAATCATCGATGGTCCACTGCTGTGCACGTGCTTTCCGTTGCAGGAGAAGCTGTGCCAATTCGCTCAGCATATACAACCGCTAGCATCCGAAACCGTCAGCGATATCGGAAGGTGTGACCGAATGATTTGAGCTTACATCCCCACTGTCTTTGCTATCCTGTACAGTCTTTATCCGGTTGGCCAGATGGTAAATCAAGCTGATGTTACGACTGTTCGTAACTTCGTTCAAAAAGAAGTCTATATACCTGAGTCGTAGAGCGTTTCCTTCAGTGCTTCCAGGCTACTGTTCTGTCCATGATTACTTACTGGCTCATCGCTATCAAATCGTCGATGCCTGTATTTTCGAAATCGGGATGATGCGCCAATAGTGATAGGAGCCGAACGAAGGGTTTTTCGACAAAGTGAACCTTGTGCTCTTTTACAACAGCTTGTCAAGAACGTTCTTCCGACGAGAGTATACTGATCACCTACTGTCTGGAAGTCGGGTTTGTATATCACGAATGATCCTGATGCCCTGAAATGGTATGGAATCAGCGCAATGGACAAATCATAGCTCCACGATCGCCTACTAATTCTTTTACATCTTCCTCTACATCGTGGGCTACCAAAAAAGGAAGTATGTACCAGCGAGGACTGTACCGTTTCTTCAAGAGGTATTTATGGAGCTTTTGTAAAAATACGTATCTGACCGGGAAGTACGCGTCCTGCTCACGCATTTTAGCTGCTTCAATCGTAAGCTGCACCGTGAGACTTACTTGGATCTCGAAGGCAATTTCTTCAAAACAATTGTTGGTAATCATATTGTCGAACCTTGAAGAGGCAGCGAGTTTCGTGAGACCTGAAGCAGCGACGAGCCGTAAATGCCCTGCTAACGCGCCACTGTCAAGAAGTTCTCGTATCAGGTATCATCTCAGCGTACTATACGAGCCTTTCCTCACGTTTCATTCGTATTCTCGCTAATTCTTCCTACATTCGCGACAACATAGTGCAACGCTTGAACGATCTCGTCGATCTTGCTCTCCGTGTCAGGGCGCATCGATTCAGGTTCCATAAGGCAGAACTGGATACAAGCCTTGAGACCCAGTATTTTACATTGCGATTGTGCGTCTAGGTCCTCGAACCGTGTCCACGACTCAAGCTCTGACTGCGCACACAAAGTAGGGTTCAGTTAAGGTGGCCTTCTTGATCTCATGTGATACAAACTTTCGATGAGGTGCTGGAGAAGAGAACCTTTGAGGTGATCTTATCCAAAATGCTGACAGCAGTTTGTCTGAAATTATCGTCTCCTTGCTTGAAGAACTCCTTTGATGCGCTCAAGGGGGCCAGTAACAGCTCATCTGGCTCGCCATCTTCTAGCTTAGCAGAGATTGCGGCTATTGCACGCTCACGCCCGTTGACTTGCACTTGAGAGGACAATAGCCGCGCAGCGTATTTTCCTTCAATTGCAGTACCGACTGTACAAAGCTGCACGGCACGATCAATGGTACGACTGCGATGTTCAAGATTAGACATCTACTTGAAGGATATACAAAAGTTGCGCTCTTACCTCTCCAGTTGCATCTCGCGGTCCCCGCAAGCTAAGGCTTGAGCTAGGCACTGAAGCGCTAAGCTTCCAGGCGACGCAGCTCTGTTGTCTAGAAGAGCGATCTCCATGGCGGAAATGTGAGAAAATAGCATCTGCGGTCGATACTTGCTGATATAAACAAGAATACGGTGCGCCTGAGCACCAGTCTTACTCGGCGACATGGAGGAAGATCGCTTGAAAAGATTGGGTATGGAGCTCTTATTGATGATCCAGAAACTTGCTTTTTGTAGCATCAGTGTTATTGTGGACTGTATCTCCGGGAGAGAAGTTTCGATTCTTCTGACCAAGTCATTCTGTACCAGTCAACTGATACCATCGGTTCCGCGTACTCTGCAAGATTTCGCTATGAAGATCTTACCTGAGCCTTCACTAATCCTTCGACATCGGTGCCAAGGCTAGCTGATGTTACGAACAATTTGTAAGTCTTTTTGTCATTCAGTTTGGCAAACGCCATGAGATCTTGCTGGGCTCTTGGATGATCAGCAAAACTCCGAGCTAGAAGAACGATCGTTCTTAGCAATAGAGCCAGTCAGCAAGGACGCTCATTCGGTCGGCTCACCAAGGTACTGGACGATTTGCTTTAACCGATTCGTAACCATCGCCTCATCATGATCGATAGTACCTCCCTGACAAAACGGACTAATCCATTAGGGTGGGGCTTTATTATGTCTAGTCATCCGACGACTCACATTATATGCCTCACAAGCGCGAATGAAGGTAAGCCAGGGTTCAAGAGCTCTAGAAAATAGTCAACATAACGTCCAACTTGTATGCAGGATGGCAAAAGGCTAATACTTACGGGCTAGACAGGTTGCTCAATGACAAAAGGTTGGCAAAGGCGTAGTCATCGAGATTGCGACAAACTGTCAATAACCTGTCCACCCAATGAACGTCCGCATCTACATCGCCCTTCATACCAGGTAGAGGCAATATATACTTCCTGGTGACGAGCTCCACATTTTGTCTGCCAACCGAGGCAAGGACCATCAGCCATCCCGCAAGCTGCATGAAACATAATGGGATTACCTGTGAGAAACAGAAGCATTTTCTGACAGAGAGTTGTAAAAGCTTTGTGGTATCCAACCGAACTGGCGAATCGCCATCTCGTCTCCAGATTCGCTACAGGGAATCGATCGAGATTAGCGAGGAACACGCATCTGCTCATGGAGAAACCTACATTTCACCGAACGCCGATGAATACAGATGACCTAGCGATTCGAACGCTTGCTCGCTGACTGAAGCCTGAGACATAAATCATTCTTAGATGGGATTCCGTAATTCAGCAAGAACCTGGAGATGTACCTTTTTGTCCTTAAGCCGATCTCCGATGACTTTCAGCGTCGACGATGCTACATGATGAGCAGCCACCTCGTACTCAATAGCCCCAAATACTCGACATGCTGTAGCTCGAACCTTATCCTCGACGTCGATAAGTTTCTCCAGCAAACCGGCTATCACAAAAGACAGCATGGTCATTCTAGTATTGGATGATCTCGTCCGATACAAGGCAAGCTCACCTTGAATGGGCACTCTTAGCTCTGAATGGTTTGACAGGACAGCTTGCGCAGCTTCAACCCAGGCAGTTCGAACGATAATTGACCTGTCCGCGCGTCTCCCCATCCAAACCTGCCATGTACTCTGGTAAACCTCAGCTACGTTCTGATTACCCCCAGAAGAGGAGCCAAATATAGATCCTAAAGTCCTCGTGGTCAAGACTCGCAATTGGGTTACGTTGCCTTGTAGTGCTTCTTCGAGTTGAGGGATCACGTTCAATAGTACCTCTGGAGCGTTGTTAAATAAGAGTATCAAGGTACGATGCATGTTTTCCAGGAGATCGAGATCGTCATCCGTCGGATCGCGCCCATGCCTATCATGAACATCAGCAACATACTAAAATCACAACAGGCCATCAGAAAAAAAAAATTCTTTCTGTGTCTCTCTTTTAGCAGGTTTCCACGTACGATATAAAGGCTTCTTTGCAACTTGGGTGCAGCGTTACGCATAACGGCAACAGCAAGGAGGAAAGCTGGGTGATCTGGCCGCTATCGACATGCTGTTAGCCAGCCAGATCAGGTATCGCTAGAAAGTCGGTGCTTACGTCTTGATAGTGATTGAGACGATCTAACAGCACCTCTTCCATGAGTCCTTCAGGTAGACTACTGGCCTCATCCAACAATGCTACCATGATTTCCTGTAGGATTCGGATGAAATGTTTATTCATGTCCGGCCTGGAACAAGTCCATTAGTGTCAGCCTGAAGAAAGAATCGAAATCCCTAAGCGAGTCACCTCAAAATGGAGAAAAGCCCAACAATCCAATCCTTAGTAAGTTCCACCCCACCATTAAGGTCGGGCACCAGACATATGCTTCGGATGGTCGCGAGACTATCCAGGAGATAATAGTACTCGGAATAGTAGGGTATGTCCGTGATTCTGGTCGCAGCAGGGGCTCGCGACCGGGAGGCAGCAGTCCCGACAGGTGTCGCCTTCAGATGATGCGATACTTGAGTCAGCATGAACACAAAAATATCCTGCGGCGTGAGTGAAGCTGCATCAGACACAGCTGCAACGGAGCGACATATCCAACCGCAATTACCTTCAATTGATCGTCGTTGTAAGGAGAATCAGGGGCATATAGCCTCAGCATATCTGCAAGGCAGCATACACAATATGCCTTGACGCCTTTACTATTATAGAAATTACGAACCTAGTCTGAGATCAATGCAGTCTGGACTTTTTCAATTACGGCTTACTCCTTGTGCAGAAACAGTGACTTATCGAGTAACTGCTTACGGACTGCGGCTAGTGAGCCGAGGTCTGTGTGATCCTGCTCTAACAACTTGAGCTTCTCATGAAGATCCTGAGACATACTTATCAGTGTGAGCGGTAGCTTCTCAAACTGAAAATCTCGTTGGACTTACTTTGAGTCTCGCTCGAGTTGCGTCGGCAGAAGCGCCCTTATTCAAGATCGGGCCGGAGTATTTCAGTTTGGCGAGAATAGTCATTGCTCAACGTATCTGTCGAGGGAGAATCCGCAAAACTGGCAAGATGGAACGATCCGCTTCAGGAGGGGATCTGAACAAGCTCGTAAGCTCTTCCGGCTGGTCAATCGATGTGCCACTCTTATCGAGCGGTTTATATCCAGTCCTGAAAAGATCTGAAGGGTAGTTATAGCAATGTGGGCTGCTAGGTTGACAGTTGGTAGCTCGTATGCGGCGCTCACGCTTACAACCCAGAACAATTACTATAGCGATATAGCGATTGCAACCTCCTGCTCGGACCGAGATAGATTCGATATGAATCGCGTCGATGCACGCGACTGGTACGGCACGTGATCTAGCTCCTTACGTCATGCTTCCAAAGGCAGAGGTGAGCCTTGTCTACGACCACACCGCCTTAAAACGACGGGCTGCCTGAGCCACGCGCTGGGACAATCGCATCTCGGACACAAGGTCGATAACAGGCGATATGCCTTGCGGTTCTCTGACCTGACCTGAACCTTTTGATTTACTACGATCAATCACCTCGCTATCTGCCGTTCGTTTGCTACCAAACTACCAAGGTTCTTTGGATTTGACTGTCGGAAGAAACATCAGACAGGGACTAAACGCTTTGCGTGTTCTACAGTCTACACAACATGACCGAAGGATCAAACTACGACTACCTTTTTAAAGTACGTCCCGCCGCTCACCTGCTTCTACAACCAGATCTGACGGTAGCATATCAGGTTGTTCTCATTGGAGATTCTGGAGTCGGAAAATCGTGAGTGAAAACTGAGCTCATAATCTAGTCATTTCGTTTTAACAATGGTCGATCTCTGTCCTGTTACAGGAATTGTAGGTCACCACTCTTGTCTTGAATATATGAAGTGGCAGAGAACAGATGAACGTTTTCTTGCAGTGCTATCTCGTTTCACTCGAAACGAATTCAACCTCGATTCTAAATCTACCATCGGCGTAGAATTCGCAACACGATCCGTGCAAGTTGACGGGAAGACTGTCAAAGCGCAGATCTGGGACACTGGTAATTGCGCTGCTGTCAAATCGATCTCTGCTCGTTATTAAACAGTCTTTTCTATCTCTCATAGCTGGACAGGAAAGGTACCGCGCGATCACATCAGCGTAAGGCAACCCTTAATTCCGAGGCTGAAAGAAATCGCTTTTCTCACTTCTATCTAACCTACAATAGTTACTACCGGGGAGCTGTCGGCGCTTTATTGGTCTACGATATCGCGAAGCATCCAACGTACCAGAATGTCCATCGCTGGCTAAAGGAGCTCCGGGATCATGCCGATGCCAACATCGTTATCATGCTCGTAGGAAACAAGAGCGATCTGAAGCACCTGCGGGCGGTACCAACTGATGAAGCAAAGGCGTTTGCCAGTATGTTCTTTGCGTTTTGTAGGCCTTCGTTTGATAACCTGACTCTTGGTTGCAGCTGAAAACAACCTATCATTTATCGAGACTTCAGCTCTCGACGCCTCGAATGTCGAGGCTGCATTCCAGAACATATTATCTGGTTTGTGCACGAATACATCTCCAATAGAAGTTTTCATTTAACCATCACATGCGTATCATAGACATTTACCATATCGTCGCCAACAAGAATCTCGACAACTCAGCAGAAGCCATCCAGCCAACCAAGGGCAAAGAGATCGACATTGCGAAGTCAGATGATGACGGTGGCGCCAAGCAAGGAGGAAAATGCTGTTAAGACCATGTATTGTTACGACTCTATCCTCCCGAAACGTGCTGGGCTTTTTTTAGTTACGACCCGAACATTTACTATCTCTTAAAGTTTGATGAGTTCTATGTGCTTTGTATTGTCTGTGACCTGTACCGATACGACGTTCCATCCCCTTACTACATAGAACATAACGTCTGTTTTCCGTTTGCTCCTCTGCTCTTCCAATATCATTACTAGAGCCTGGAATCATATCAACTCTCACTGAGCTCCGCTTCCAACTCGTACGATTCTTCTGATGATGCTGATTCGTCGTATCCACTGGTACTGGATGTGACACAGTCGAAGGTAGATTCGTGCGACTGCTCGTTACTGATCCTATCCTCAGTGCGTTGGCAGATTCCACAACGGCATTTTGCGAACGGAAATTTCAACGTTTCCCATGTGCACGACACAATTTCTACGATGTTGCGAGGAAGAGCGGTCACATCTTTAGGCATTACTAGGCTTGTCGGAAGGTTGTTATTGCGCAACCAGAGTTGCTCATCATCTCCTAACGGGTCACCAGGCTCAAGCCATGGAAGATCCAGAACTTCGCGACTCGAGCACACACCCCCAATTATCGTGCGCGGCATCTCGAAGGAGCCAGATGTGATCCATTTCTCAGGCATCTCGTTTGGTGATAGGCGGGGCTGCTTCTGCTCCGTTTCAGTCTCCGCACGAGTGTGGAGGGGTGAAGTGTCTTCAATACCCGAATCGCTTCGCTTGCGCTTAGTGCCTCTGGAAGCCATCAGTTGACGAATCTGCTTGTGCATAGACAAATTATGGGCAGAAGATCGAAGCACACACCCCTGCAAGACGCGTGGATCGTTCAGCCAGGATAGCAAGTCCTGAAGATTCAAACTCTCTGCTTTGATGGTGGTCAACTCTCTGCAACCTCCGGCTTGTGCATTTATAAGAGCAATCAGGTTTTCGAGAGGAGCAAATAGTCTCGATTCAATTTCGCGCTCGATTTTCCCCTCTAGAAGTCTATGCACCATGACGGGAGCGTCCAGCAATGATGCACCAGGATGATCCAGGATGACGGCTGCTTGGGATCCTTTGAGTATTGTATTTGGAATGGGTCCCTGCTTGCACAAAAAAGGCCACCATCCCGTAGAGATTGCTGAACGAACGAGTTGTCGATAAAATCTCTTGATAACCAGATGTAAATGCTAAGGACAGCCGAAAAAGCTTGTCAAGACTGTTTAGAGCAGTTCAACGGACGCTTAGCTTACCTCTTCTGATAAACCATGGAAAACGCAACCTTCGGATAGACAAGTCCTTCCTATACTTTCCATACTGGGCTTACGTTCCGATATCATCCAATCATGCTCTTCGGTCATTCGATTCATGAGTTTCACGAATCCGCTCTGTTGATGAAGCCATCCATAATGAGATATGGACCGCCCAGCATCTCTTGCGTTCCCGTGTCCCTTCAACACATATGCTGCCGTAGTCTCGGATTCGGACCAAGGGAGACGATATTTTCTGATAGCTACCCACTCAAGGCGTTCTATCGCGGAGATACGGCATCTCCGACAAATCAAAGCCTCTTTGAGGCCGTATGTAGCTTCTTCGTACATGTAAACCAAGTTGTTGGTTTCATGCCTTATGCTGAGCTGATAAGCTTGACCTTTGGTTGTGAAACAACCTTGACACAAGCCAACTTCTTGGTGGCGCTTGCAGACTGGGATAACGCCAAGATTGGAAGAACCCAGAGTATAACGAGACTTGCAAGCGACCGGACGGACTTGACCTCCTATATCATCTGCATGTAGCAAATCATAAAGGGCGCAGATCCAGCAATATTGAAACGCCAGATCGACGTTACTGCCGTACACGCACTTCCGACCGATTGGAAAGTGTTGACCGCATATCCGGTCACTCAAATCAGCCCAGAAGATGTGTCCTCTCACTAATCGTCGTTGGTCAATTCCAGTCTGTTCGAAGTTGGGCTTAGCTTACCGGCATGAGCCCATGTTTCGCTTACATCCTTTAAAGACATCAAACGGCGGGCGAAGGCAAAGTCTAACCAAGTCTCACCTATGCTTTAGCAGGAACAGAGTGGAAAACTGAATTTCCAATCGTTGTATGCATACCTTGGTATAAACTGGCGGCTTCCGGTTCGCTTTCCTCGTCCTCTGTTTGCCGAAAGAAGGGTTGAAAGCGATCTTCCTCATGAACGCATTCCATTACGCGAAGGTCATCTATGATCAGGCTAAGCCACCTGTCAGCTATCGATAGAGCAAGGCCAGGTCAACTATCTTATTCACTCAAGAACATTCTGGGGCAACATATCCCACTTCTGCCTCCCAAGCTCTTCCTTGTAAATCACAGCCATACGAGATGTAGAAATCGTCCGCTCGGTTAAGGAAGGCTGCGCAGTTGGCCAGCTGAGATCAGATCTGCATGCAGGAGAGATGTTCTTTTGCTATCAGCATGATTCAGCATCTATCATGAATAAGAATTTGCTCAGAGCAGGTTGAAGGAAACCACTGCTATCGTACCCGGATTTATACGAGAAGCGTAGAAGCGGTATGAGGCTGTTGCCAGAGGGAAGTTTTTCGATGTCCAAGGACTAGCTTAGAGTTACGTCAAAGGAACCAGATAGCATTCCTGGTCAGACGTAACGCTTGCCTGGTAATACAGTATATCCTATTGTTGGAAGGATACTCTCCGTACCCTCCGAGCTTTTTGGCTTCTTGGTCTTTTATCAATTAGACGCGAGCTGATTCAATCGATCCACTTAATAAACAATCGTCATACCGTTATCTATGTCTAATCGTGCCATCACTCCCTAGCAGTATTCTAAGTACATGTGCCATTCGAGGCATCGGCGATGCAGCCCATTTGTACAACCTGCCTAGCATGCCTAGCCGAAAGACTACATATAGCTCATGCAGTCTAATTTCTACTCTTGGCTCAACAGCCACGGCCGCTGTTCCCAAAAATCGTCGCGCACGATGTCTACATATACGATGACTATTTCACCAGTCGTTCCGTCCGTGGTCACCGCTTTGGCTGGTTTCTTGGACTTGCAATACTTTGGCGTTGTTTCTGAAGGCTCGTCAGTCGATTGTATAACTACGGGCCCGGCAACGACATCACGTTTCTCGAAAGAATCTGGCTCGGGGGAGGGGTTCTATTCGATTATCACCAGTTTTCCAGTCTTGCCAATAGCGCTTAGCGTCAGAGGTAGCAACTCACCGAAGTATTTGGAGGGATTCGCACAACGGTGCTGCCTCTTCTAAATTGCTCTGGAAGCTGGTTGTAATTGATCTCAAATCTTTTGAAGAGGATCTCATGCTTATCCTTGGCAAATGTGCCCTGTGTAGTTATGAGTCGGTCAGTTACTCGAAGAAAGGGATGTTCGGTCAGAGCTTACGCTCAACTCTTGATGAGCCTCCTTTGCAGACAACTTTCCCTGTTGAACGAGCGCCCAAAATGTCGTGTTGTAAAGGTTGTTTATATGTGCTGACCACAACGTGAGCTTGGTTTCTTCCGAATAATGAACAGACTTACTGTCGACTCCTCTCCATTTGAAGTAATCCTTGACCTCTTCTATGCCTGGGTATACCACTAGACGACCATCGAAAACAGGTGGGTACTCGAGCGGATGAGTTGCGAAAAAAGCCGGCCACTTGTAAACGTATGCAGACGTAAATGTTGATACGATTAGTGTCAAGAGCTTGCTATATCGGTTTCGTCGCAGTCAGTCTCAAAGCGAAATATGAAGGTTATAGCAGTTGCATACCTTTGTCGTCTACCGTAGAGCTTCGAGTTCTTGCGTACAAGGAAGCTAGTGAAAAGCTCAGTCGAAGGTAGAGCTTGACTTTCACTGATGAGAGGTCACTTACCTACCTATACTCGTCGCTCTCTCCAAATGCGGTAATGACGTCTGCCACCTGTGACATAACATGCATCGCAGCAGCATCCATAAGGTCAAGAGCCCGCTTGTCATTTGGTTTAGCAAATTCGTGCGCCGTAGAGAATCTTTGTGATACCCATGGGTCGATAAGCTAGACAAGAGATCTCTTATAGCAGCACTCACCTATGGAAGCCCTTGCCGTCTATACGCACAATCATCCAGGCATTGGGTATCACGCGGTCGGACAGCTCGTAGTCACGTACGTAGGAGAACCGAGAGTTTGCCATTGTGATAGTGCTGAAGCGGAAGCTCGATGGATTTGAGTCGGAGTGCTCGGACCAGTTTCAAACTGAACCTGAAAGTGCAAGAGCCTAGATTATCAGTACCGATATGGGCACGCATGGTAGCGCTAAACGCGTGAGAAAGAACGAATAAGCCCAAACTCATCATCACGTAAAGCCGCGCGACTTGACAATAACAACAACAACAATACGAATGCCCAGATCTGGCTGGCCTTTCGTCTGGTCGTATCGCAACATGGAAATCATGTCTGCTGCAAGCTACGCGCTCTTTCTTATCTACGACTGTTCAAAGTATTCCTCAGTATAGACATCGGGAGGTTGAACAAATCGAGCTCACAAGTGCGTACAAACAATTTCGGGGACCGAGCGACTTGAGCGGATACGATTCACCTCAGCGCAATCAGCATACGCCCTTGCCAGCAACCCACCTTATGGTGCTTACCGAATCAAGTAGAATGGCAAACACCAGTCCACAGAAGACACCGAGAGGGGAAAATGGTCGTTCGAAGTATGTCGGCTACAATGCGAACCCAGAGAACGTTGGAACGTGAGTAGCTCGTCCAATAGGAGACGGACACTGACAAATCAAAGTTCGGAAAAGGCTGATGGACAGTTGTGCATCATAGACGTACAGGGAAAGCCATGCCTCAGAACGTCCGCAGGGATGAAAATGGATTCGAAGACCCAGAGGCTTTCATTGGCGATTCTTCGCCCAGCCATTCATTAAATTCTGACGTTAACGGGGAGTCCTCGAGGACGGCAACGACAAGGATCGTTGGAGCAAGCTCGAGGTTTAGCTCAATCAGGAATTCTCCGACTGGCCGGTTGGAGTATGCTGAAGTCGAGCAATCCAACCGGAGTGTTTTCACGGCTGCATCTGCTGGACCTAGCCGACGTAGATTTTTGCCAGAGCTCGAGGGCAGAGAAGATCTAGACGAGTTCAATGAGATCGGATTGCCTAGTAAACGTCAAAACCGGAGTCTGGGAGAAGATGGTCAAAACGATACAAATAGATCCTTTGAGGATATGGATATCAGTACACTCACCACTACGCCAGGTCATTATTATTCGGTTCTCTCACAATCCCGGCTCTAACTGATTTCGCAACGCTCTTCTTACTTTATTCCGCGCCTATAGTTCCTACAAACAAAAGCAGCCGACATCGGCCCCGTCCTTCAGCGTCCCCATCCTCGATCAGGAGTCGACCCATTCTCTCACAAATCTCTCGGCAGGAGATTGACGCGCCCGAGCTGAATTCTCGAGACGAATCCCGTTCTCCACAACCCGCTGAAACAGGATACGGCTCCGCCCTCGAAGAAAGTCCCTCTGCTCGGGCGGCGAAGAGTGCCAAACCATCGAGGCGAAACCCGACCAGGAAGAGTTTACGCAATACCGATCCGCAACTTGATAATGTAATGCCAGCGAGATCGAAAGACAAAAGCACCAGAATGAACGGGCGGTCGATGCGGCTCGGAGATACAGGGCTGGACCTTCGGTTAAACGAAGGCATAGCTGATGCTGAATTAGCGGTGGAAGGGGTCCTTGACGACATCGAGTCGATTACCGGTTCTGATGGAGGCGATGACGACCAGCCTGCGCTCACCGAAGAGTTCGAAGCAGACGGTACGGGGCTTGAGCAAGAGCAGGAGCAGGAAGGGGACGAGGAGGATGCAAGCTCGAAACGACAGGGGAAGAGACCAAACTTTGCCAAGCTCAAACGCAAGGCAGACCTCGAGATCGCCCCGAAAAAAGCAAGTAAAAATGCCAAGACTGATGTGAAGAGAAAGGCTGGACGTCCAACCAGGAAAGCACTTGCCGCTCTCAAAGGAAAAGCAGAAATCACAAACGGGACAAATCCTAAGCAGAAGGGAAAGCTGTTGAAGCGAAAGCCCCCATCTGATCACGGGAGCGACTCCGATAGGGAGGTAGCACGGAAAGTGAGGAGAGGAACGAGTGTCATCCAGGAAGTGAGGGAAGAAGTGGATGAAGGTGAGGCTGGATCCCAGCTGCAATAGTCGCACAAAGCTTATAAAACGTTGGTTTCGTAGATGCGCGTACACGAGGCAGATTGCGCTCTGCAGCCGAGCGGCATGCACCTCTACGTTACTGGATGGGAGAGAAGCCAGTATTGACCCGAAACGTCATAGACGGAGACCAGGATGCAGTAAACGTTGTGCCGGAGCTCACGGGTTGGATCACCAAGACTCAGCCCGAGCCGGTACAGAAACGCCCAGCTCGAGCTAAGCGCCAAGCGACTAGTCAAGCATCTACCAAAATATCAAGCGGGATTGTGATACATTTTGATCCTGAGGCGGAAGAACCAACAGAGGTGTTGAGACGTGAGTGTTCCATGCCGCCCCTATTCTTCTTGCGCAACACTGCTTAGCACCTACATCATTCGGTGAGCAACAGGTATCGCTTGCACCAAGAAGATGGTTAAAGTTAAGGATATTGAAAATGCGACTTTCACATATCAGAAGATATTTGGAGAAGACGAGTTCTTTGCCGCTGGTGTACTCAACATCCAGGTTAATGGAGAGAAAGCGCCAAAGAATTCTCGCGACAACGTATACGTGAGCAATATTTGAACATCGAGCAAAAGCATGATCCTTAATCAATTGTCTTCGCAGGTATTCTATGTCGCTCAAGGCAGTGTGGAAGTCACGATCCATCGCACACAATTTGTCATGGCTCAAGGGGGTCAGTTTTTGGTACCAAGAGGTTAGTAATACCGGTTTGACGGCCTCCAGGCAGTAGAGGCTGATTTGTATGCCTCGAACATCAAGGAAACTCATATGGATTCAGGAACGTCTCGAACGTAGAGGTACAGATGTTCTTTTCTCAAGCCAGGAGACTAAAGATTGGCGAGGGGGAAGGCGAAGACGGCGAGATACAATCCCCGACGAACGAACTCGAAGGCGCTTCTTTGCCGGTCTGAGCAATAATGGCAATATCAACACACCTCTAACACCACAGTCTTTTCCACTCTTTCGAATTCGTTCCTTTACCTTAATTTAGTATTATCAGTCTTGTCAAGTCCGTCGTGCTTTCAGATGTTGCCTACAGTGTGGGATGCACCAGCTGTAAAGGATGTAACATGTAAAATACATATGCAAAACTGAATTGTTAATGATCGATGAAGGGCTCAGAAGTCGGTCACGAGCTTGAGCTTATGCTTAGTATATCAGTTCGATCATGTCCCGCACGCTAGCTCGATTTACCCGACCGTTCCGAGTTTTAGGCATCGAATCATCCGCTGATGATTCTGCTGCTGCAATCGTCACGTCCGACCGCACGGTACTAGCGAATATAGTCGAAAAACAGCATCACATCCACGGTATGTATACATACCAATCGAGATCCAGCAGAAAGCCAGTGCGCTGAAAGTAATGATATAAATAGTGAATGATGGTGGCATACATCCCCTTAAAGCCCAAGACGCTCACGCTATTGGAATTGTAGGCGTCTTGATCAGTATGGCATCTGATTCGTTCTATACTAACCCTCTTCATTTAAGCCGACAGCTATTCGGAAAGCTTTGCAATCGTCTAGACTGCAGATGAAAGACATTGACGCTATTGCATACACTCGAGGTGTGTTGTCAAACGACGACGAATTGAGCTCCTAACCACGCTGAAACTCTGATTGCTTTACGGTCAGGTCCAGGCATGTACGGCTGTTTATCTGTCGGTGTTCATGCTGCTCGGGCAATAGCAGCTGCAAACGATATACCAATCGTAGGGGTACATCACATGGTATGTAGCACGAATTTTTCCTCTAGCGAGTTTGGCTGACCTGCCAAGAAGCAAGCCCACGCTCTGACTCCATTGCTAACGGAGACGGTTCCGCCTGAAATGCCTTTTTTGAATCTCCTCGTTTCAGGCGGCCATACGATGCTAGTGTTGGCTACCGAAGCTAGCCCTTTCGATTACCGGTTTAAGATATTGGCGAGCTCTCTAGATGATTCTATGGGGGATGCCTTCGACAAGACCGCAAAGCTTTTACAAATACCTTGGTTGGAAGGTCAAGGTCCGGGCCCCTCATTGGAACAGTATGCAATCCCCGACCCGAATAGCGCCACTTATGACAAAATACCGAAATTTGGATATCCTGTACCGAAGCAGTTAGCGTTTTCATTCGCTGGTCTGAAAACTCGCATACAGAGGGAAACTGCCAAGATGTTCCCTAATCTCAAATTGCGTATCCCTCACGATCTGGCTCGTGCCATGGCTCGACGGTTCCAAGAAGCGGCAGTCGGCCATGTAGTTCAGAAAGTTGGAATGGCCCTGGATATGCTAGCAAACGATCCTAGCCTATCGTCACCAATCCGCACGGTAGTGGCTAGCGGAGGAGTCGCAAGCAACATGTATCTGAGAGCGAAGTACGCAAGCAACACAACCAATCCAGCCTCTCCAAAAACACTAACATCAATATTAAGCTGGTAGATTAGCAGACGCCTTGAATCAGCGCTCGTGTACACAACCTATCAAGCTGGCATTTCCCCCTGTACGTGTCTCTTAAGCACGCCATTTCAGTCCTGATCATATACTCACGTTTCCTCACTGTTCTTCGCCCCAGATATCGATGTGTACAGATAACGCGGCAATGATAGCGTGGGCAGGCGTGCTCCGCCTTCAGCGACAAGAGGGAGTTGGCGATGGGTTTGACGAACCGATCATGAAGAAGTGGCCCATTGATCAGTATTGATGGACGCATCGATCAGACTTTGACAGTGAAAAGCAGTCTGGAGGATATCTTGAACTACGTCAAAAGATTGGACGTTGCAAGTAACTTTCTTATGCGACGTGCAGCGGAACTGCAATCAATTCGTCACGCTCCGCTTTGGAATACGCAGACTAGCATCTGATCAAGGAAAGGGGATTGATGGCTTTCGCTTTCGAAGCCCGTCGAAGTTTCCCTGCCTGGATTCAGAAAATTGTATTTTATGGCAGGTCACCTCAAGCTTCATATGCAATCTCCATTTGGTTATCCAGGCCGGTCATTTCATAATGGTTATAATAGTGATAGGTAGCCACTGTTAGATTAGTGACCTAGGAAAAGCAGCGATGTTTAGAAGTTTCACAAGCCGGGAACCGGGAACCTTGAGATTTTGAATGATCTGTTGTGGGCGCTGACGATCACGTCCTGATGATCGCGAATCGCGAATAGAAGCTTTAGAAGCTTTCGGCGATCTCCGACCACCACGACTTTTGGAAATTATTGCCGAGCGCTGTGAGTTCAGCTTCATGTGCATCGCCCGCGGTGAATCCGATGGATAGGTTCACTACATAATAGCTACAATACATCTCTAGGATCTCTAGACGACGTTAGCAGATCTCTCACCGACCATCTCATCCCGACTCGATCGCATGAACCGTGTAGCCTGTAGGATACGAGCCGTGTGTGAGAAATCAACCTTCAGCTACTACGCCTTATCAGCATACTCTCGTCCGTTCAGTTCCTCAACTCATAGAATGTTCACTCCCGCAATCACCGCTGCAGTGGGAGGAGAAGTCAATGTTAAAATGCTAGCAAAGATAGCACGAGATTTTCGAAGTCAGTAAGGGCACGACTTGAAGATGATAACTGTCTGAGCCCATGTCAAAATATTTTGTTCAAAGGCGACACCATTACCATTCCGACCGACAACATGCTTCAAGCTGGGGTTGAAGCAACGAGAGGTGACGATGTTTACAGGGACGATCAAGCGACCATTGAATTGGAGGAAAGGATCGCCCGTCTGACGGGAAAAGAGGCTGGGCTATTTGTCCCTAGCGGCACAATGAGCAATCGTGAGCTTGACTTTCCGCCCTGGAATGCCCGGTGTTCACACAACATCACTAAAGCCCTATAAACGTCTGAGCCAACCCATAGAATTGGCCATTCGTGCCAACTTGGTACAACCTCCTCACAGTGTCATTACCGATCATCGTGCTCATGTACACAAGGTACGCTATTCCCACCCAGCTATTCGAGAGATTCATGTTTACTCACGCTCGGTGACTTTGTTTGTACCCCATAGATGGAAGGTACGTAGATTCTACCTTATCGATACAAGCTGTAGCTCTATTGACCGCGATTGACAAGCAGCGGGAGGCATTGCTTTCTTTTCGCAAGCGACAACACACGCGCTGGTCCCTGCGAATGGCGAGTGTGACGACGACGAATAGCAATAATGGCTGAGACCTTGCTGAGTTATTTTACAATAGGTCATCATCTATGCCTTGAAGAAGACATCCTACCGAATCTTCAGCTCGGAGAAGATATCCATACTGCCCCAACGCGTCTGATTTGCCTGGAAAACACGTTGGGCGGAACCATCTTTCCTCAAGAAGAAGTGGTCAGAATCTCAGCCGAGGCTAAGAAACATAACATCATCATGCATCTGGATGGTGCAAGGATATGGGAGGTCGCGGCTAGAGATTGTGTGGAAGCTGGCTTGCCTTTGAACGACGAAGGTTTGGAGAAGACGTGAGTCGCGATCTCCAGGGCATCGCAAGCCTTTCCCAGTTGCTGAGATTGCCTCGTAAACTCAGTCTAAAGGTCTTGTGCGAGCCTTTCAAATCAATCTCTCTTTGTATGAGCAAAGGTCTCGGAGCCCCTATCGGAAGGTGAGAAGCGTCGAATGGTGACATAGGATGATACGTTGCTGACTTGAAATCGGGCAGTGTTCTGGTGGGCCCACGAGATTTCATTGAGCGAGTTCGATGGTTCCGCAAAATGTTTGGGGGCGGTATCCGTCAATCGGGAGCTATAGCGACAGCCGCTTCGTTAGCATTGACTCAGCACTTCCCTAAGTTGCCGGAGACTCATCGACTTGCACGCAAGCTATCAAACGGTATTCAAGCCCTTGGTGGGAAATTTGTCTATCCTACAGAAACCAATATGGTCTGGGTAGATCTGGGTAGTCTAGGTATACCTTTGAAGGATCTCCAAGACAAAGGCGCTGCTTTGCAAAATCCTCTCACTATTCGTGGTGCCCGTTTCGTCATCCACCATCAAATTGAAGAAGCAGCCATTGATGACTTGCTCGAGCTGTTCGCAAAATTACGCTCGCATCGAACCGGGTTGCCTGCCATCAACGAGACTCGTCCGCAAGAGAAGCTGATCGCAGGACAGTATTAGGGATGATGTGCATTATCGTAGAGAAGAGACTATTATATAACAAAACACCGAATCCCGTAACTATGGTTGATGGTTGTACAAGTCAGATCGCTGTGTGAGGAAAGTCGAGTCAAGAGAACGATATGATCAAATTTCGATCGTGAGGGATACAGTTGTGTTGAGCCCGTAATGTTGGTAGCGTGAAAGCTACAGGGCATAGTCAGCCAAGGAACGTCTTGAAACGTCTTAAGCTCTTATCAACGAACAGGTCCAGCGTAGGACGCAGTTCTTAGGAAGGTACGTTTCCCCTGAGTGGAGCCAAGGGCTCTATTCCCGATAGCTCGACTTTTCGTTGAGCCAAAAATGGGTTGTGCGGAATCTCTCATAGGCATATCCGCCGTGAGATACCTAGCACAAGGGCTCCCATCTACGCTATCGCCGGGACTGTCCCAGTCGTGAACGAGCTGTTTGCCTTTTTGCTCGCTGGGAGACATCATGTTGACATCGTCTTCCTCTTTGACGGAGGTGACACGCCTGTTCAAAGCACCAGCTCCTCCGGCGAAATTGATCGGCTGGCAGGGCTGCGCAGAACGGGCCTGAGGCTGGTGTTCCCCATACGTAAAGGATCTAGTACGGGTGAATTTGCGGAAATCGTGCAGGTTGTTGTCGCGTCTGTCATGATGCTGAGGGTCATCCATGGGTACATAAGCCTCAGGTTGGCATTTATCCTAAACAACCAAAGTATAAGAGCTCGACTAATTTGCCTTGTCAACGCCACAACATACCGGGTTACCCTGATAGAAATCACAATATCCGCCTTCCAAGATATATAACTCTGGAAAGTGAACTTTGGGGTACGCTTGCTGATTCATGGCACGATCTTTCGACCTGAAATGCTTGGCACTGCAAGAAAGGCTTCAACATTTTTGTCAGGGCGATCAGTATGAGATCCAACTCACAAAGCAGGCGCACGCTTGTTGCTAAACTCGCAATGGAAGATGATCACCGCTGGCAGTGAATCTTGTGTTTCTCCGCTTCTACATGGTAGAGGCAGATTTTTGCCTTCCGAATGTATGCCTTTCCCTGCACATAGAAGCAACTCTTCGAGAGCAGAATTGCTGTTGATATTGACAGCACCCTTGATATGACCGCCTTCATACTCGTATTGGAATCGGCAATCGACTATGTGAAAGCGGCTCATACTCTCCGAAAATCTTCCTTCTAAAACTTCGCGTAGCTGTGGTGCGTAATGATCAAGGAGTAATGAGGTTACCAAATTGTGTTTGGAACCACGTTGACAAGTGGGTCGACTTACTGTGCTCTGTGTTATCCGCACTAACCCGTCTTCCTTCACGCTATGACACGGCAGGATCTTGCCATCGATCTCGTTGGCTCCAAAGCCCAACAATCCTGCTTGTGTAAACGAGGAGTCCCCAGTTCCTCTACCAACTGCAGATGCGTTGCCGAGTTGACCTATTTGCATGCCGGTGGCTTGGTATTCGGGCATTTTGGTCAATCCAATTTCGATCTGGCTAACGACTCTGGAAGCACCAGACGCGCCGCCGACAACGCCTGTCCTGTCTCTCGCTGTGCTAGGTACGGACGGGGAGCCTTGATCACATACGGAAAAGGCTCGCCTCATTGGAGGGTGTGCAGCAATACGGGCAGGCTTAGCAAAGTTGCATGCTGCAGACGGCTTGCCGGTCACGGACTCCAATATAGGGAGCGCGGTTGCGACGGAACCCGCCAAGAGACCACGGCTGACAGGCAACTGAGTCGCAACAGCTAAACTTTTCTTTGTCATGGGATCTTGACGCCGGTTTGCCAGCCCGGTAGGGCCTCGGACGTTGAACGTAGGAGGGGGCAGCAATGGTCGGCCTGAATGGGCTTTGGATCCTAAGCTTTGGATCATCATGCCTTGTGGGACGGAAGGCGAGTCGATCGTGGACTCAGGGGAAGAGAATGAATTGTCTTCGAACGCTGTTTTCTTGAAGGTCTGAGCCATCCTTTGGAAAGCGGATGCGCTAGGAGGAGACAGATCTGCTCCGAAAAAGTCTCCTAAACCGGGAGAGTTGGACAAGAAAGTTACAGATGGGGCTGCAGAATGTGGTCTTCGAAAGGGCGAGTCTACGTCCATACCAGCAGCGACTGATACAGCGCTCATACCATCCGGTTGATTTTGATCCTGCTTACGCAACAAGATTTCAGTATTCACTTTCAGTATGACGGTCGGATCGTCAAAGACACAATGCACTGACCTTTTTCATTTGCGGAGATGAACGACGAGATGCCGGGAAACTGTTTTGCTTCATCGACAGCTGACGAGAGGAATCGTTTTCAATGTCTTTGGGTACGTTGGGGCAAGCCAAGGTGTTTTCTCCGGAATTGCTACGAGAGTCCATAGCAGAATAATGGGTTTGAGCGTACTTGTCAAGTTTCTTCACGTTTAAGCCGCTCTTGGGCGCCATGGCCAGGTTATCGCGGCCGTTCTCCAAGCCAAAGGCTCGGTTCCTGGCCTCTGGGCCAGCCCTTTTCTGTGCCATTACAGAAACCATATTCGGTCGGTCTTGAAGCTGGCCAAGCCGGGTGGAAAGTTGCCTAACCTTTTGGAGATTGGCATTGGTGCTGGAAGAGGAGCCGAAAACAGGCCGTTTTGACTTCCGAGCAGCGGTGGGGGACAAATCCATCCGAGCATAAGCATACCCATCGTTGTCGTCCTCTTCTTCGTCATCTTGTCCTGTGAGCATAAACATCTGCAGAGATGGGTTATCCTTTATGCTCATACCGTGCCGCTTGTTCGCAAGGCTTGTGGGCTTTTGTGGATGTAAAGGGGAAGAAGGAGAGTTGTCCACGACGGACATTGCTTTACTAAAGCTCTTGTCTACGGTGTCGAGCGTAGCAGAGTCGTCCTCATCGATAGAGCCGTCAAAGGTAGTCTCCATATAGTCCATATCATCCCCGCTTTGGCTAGATGCCGGAGAAGCATGTAACATATGAGTCCGGTTCAAGACCCTAGTTGACTCTGAAGTAAACATGATAAGATAAGAATAGGTGTTTAAGCTAGCTAGGAGGTAGAGTTTAGCGAAGACTGAAGGGGAAATGATTAGAGTCGATCTTGATCAGTCATAGCAGTTCATCGTTGCTCCTCTTTTCAATGCTCACGTTATCGATACTGGCAATCGATCGACCACCCTTCTGTCTGTTGAGCTAGAACTCGATCGTCGAATGACAATATGGAGGAATACTGGTTGGGAGGCTAAATCATATATTGTAGTACGGGCGGGTGTGGTTCAACTGTGGTCAAGTGAGCGATCTATGCGTAAGACTGCGATAGTTTGATAGCGATGGATGGGAAAGGTATGGCGGCCAGCTTGTTGGATATCAATGCAAAGGAAAGGAGGTGAGTCCTGAATGTCTATTATCAAAGTTGCCTTTTACGCCGGGGCTTATTTGTGCGGTTGCGTGTGGTGGTGAAGCGAGTGTGTGCTGCTGTAAGCTGTCGACCGGGATCGAGGGTGGTCGTACTGCGAGAGCTGTATGAGAAGACGATGTACGAAGTGGTGATGATGTCGAGGAGGAGGTGGTGGTGGTAGACGGAAGAGTCGAGTGACGTCTGAGATCTGAGAAGATTGACTGGCAACTGGGCTGGCGTTGGTGATGGCTGCGCTGCGTGTGCATGGCTGACGAGCGAGCGAGTAGACTCTCATTCAACCGGCTGGGCGTTCGCATCTGCGCGCGCGTCGCTCCAAAGTCGGAATAATCATAAACAAACAAAACAAAAGAAGATCTCTCGCCATCCTTCACCCAGAGCCCAAAGCTAACCTTGTATCATGCTTGCTGCTGGGATCGTGCCTGAGCGGTAGCTGACGGCAAATGGGTATCTTGAACCAATTGCCATCGCATTGTATATGGTAGTCACTGTAAGACGGCTGAAATCAGGCTCTGTCTCACATGAAGCTAGAAAATGCTTGAGCAATTTCCTGGCGCCTGGCGAAATGTAACGCGAACAAAGGCATGGAAATTGGGGAACCGACTCACAAGATTGAGCGGTCCCAGAGCAGCGCCAATCTGACGGAGCAGTCTGAAGCTCACTGCGACTCGATTGTGAGAGAGACGACAGCCATTTACCCACCAGCATGCAATTTCATTGTTATATTACCGCAATGACGTAGTGCGTCACATTTAAAAGCATCCGGCATCCGGTCGTGAAGGCGCAGATCTTTGCGCGCTAAGGAGAGCAACCCTGGTCTTTGGAGAAATTTGAGCCGTTCCGAAACGCTCAACACTTTACTGTACGTGCAATCTTTGCAGATTGGATACGAGAAGCTAAAACCGTACCATGTTACCATGTCATGTGCCCCCTGCCTCCTTCCTTTGTCTCAAAGGAGAAGCCAGAGAGCCTTACTCTGCGGAAGAACGCTTATATACCAAGCAGTGAGAAAAGGGGGCATATCAAGCTCTATCCATCGATATTGCAAGATCTCTACAACCTTGTATAAATCATGCCATTCAGATCATCAGCAATTGCTTCGCATGTTCGGATGCCCTATTTGCCAATCTATCGCTTCCAGGGCGGGATTGGTGGTTCCTCAGTGGGTGAACGACCCGTACGCACCGAGATGTCGACAGAGGGATCAACAGCCCGAGCACCCACCTTCGCTGTGCCCATCAAAGTGCAAGAGGTATCGACTGGAGGCCAATCATCACAGAATCTTGTAGGTGGTACTTCTTCGTGTCCCTCTGCATCGACATAGTACGCATCCTCTGACGAGCGCTTTTGATCTGTCTTCAAGGCGTCAACTACTTGCACAAGTCCCTTACTGGGCTGATCGGCAAGCCTAGCATGTCTCGTTATCACCGCGCTTGTATTCATGTAACTCCCCATCATGCGTCGAAAAACTTTGACAACCAGAGAGCTTCCGTTTCCATCTCTTCCGCTGATCTTATCTTTCGGTCCTCGTCCCGAGGTATCTCCAAGACCTTTCTTTCAGTTTCAGTGGATGCCAGATCCTGATCGAGAGCGTGTTCATTTTTCTCGAGTGCTGGATAGACGTCGTCATTGTTGCCGTCAAAGTCGGTATCCTTACGTGGGAGCAAATGAATGTGAACGTGAGGGACCGATTGACCTGCCGCTGATCCGTCCTACAGGATTTCGGGACTCTTCTGTCAATGCCCAATCGCACGAGCCTGTAGCAGCACTCACTTGACAGCTCACGGTAAGAGCTTGAGCGCCGTATTCTCGTTCGATCACTTTACCAACGGTCTGTACGGAGAGGAACAAGTCGGATAATTCGGACGGCGTGAGGTCCTGTAGTCTAGGAACAGGCCGCAGTGGGCAAAGCAGAACATCTGATAACGTCTGGATTAGTGACCATGCTCAACTCATCTCGCTCGAGCACTTACGGCCGGCTAGATATGATGACGTAGCGGATACTGAATACGGTAGGCCATTTCAGAACTCCACTGAATAGATTCTACCTACGGATTATAGGTCGGTTGTTGACGATACCAAATGATGAATGAGACTTGAAGAAGGCTGTCCATTTCAAGCGTTCCATTACCCCCAAAGCGATTTGTGACACCACCTCGAGCCTTCGGCTCACCTTGGCGGGTCACATTATACGTGTGAAAACGGATAGTGGATGCAGACATCTCTCTCGGTAGGGAACAACCGCCCTTTGTGGACCATAGCTGAACCATGATGTCAAACCCGAGGGTTGCCGGGATGCTGCAGTCGATATTACACGGTATCCCAGTTCACCTTCCGGATATCCATTTAGAAGCGCGATCTATGCCGTAAACTGTTATCTAAGCGCTGATGGAAGCTGATCAGCTCGTTGGCCCGCGGCATCATTTGACCGTCACCTTATTGTCAGAATATCAGAAGTCAGAAGTTTCAGAAGTTACAGATTACAGAAGGATGTTCAGGGATTCAGCTGGTGAACGGATCCACCAGATTTCTAATATGGTACAAAATGCCCCGAGTTACATTCATCCATAAGAATCGAAAGGACATGTCAATTTCCTCATCATTCCTTTGGTGTCCAAGCGTAGATCGCGCTCTGACGTTGGTCGCGGTAACGACTGAGTGTAATCGATCACCGAAGAAACATCCTCTGCTGCCCTGGCACCTCCAGTTAGAGATCAGAGATCATCCGTGCGGAATGAGTAATTTTAGCTGGATCACCGGGAGCTGCAGAGCTAGCGACTGCTTAGCTGCTTTGCGAGAGAATGTGGCGGTACTGATTTGAGATCTGAGACATATCGTGGAACAGATCAGGGTCAGCATCTCAGTCGCTCAGGATCAGTCGCCCGTCATCAGTCGACTCAGCGACTCATCGATCTCATCATCAGCAGATTCAGCATATCAGCTTTATTATTGTTGTTGCGATTGTTACATCGATCATCACGTTCATCACAAATCACAAACCGCAAGCTTCGCCAGAAAGCGAGGAACGACAACCCAAAACTGGCAAACGGCCTGCTAGCTAGCTGCTAGACTGCTAATTGCTGCTCCACAAAAACTCACCGAGAAAAGACAGTTATATCTCGAGCACGATAGATCCTTTGGGTTCTCCAAGGTTACACCACCACTGGTCATATCCTCTGATACACTCTCGCGACTCCCAAGCAACAAAAGCCTAGATCACAGCCGAACAACCACGAGATCCCATGCCACGTCCGACTACAACTGTTCAAGCGGTCTGCCTGGGAGATGAACTACAAGACGTGTCTGATGAAGAACGGAGAAACCTTAGGATCGAGCAAGAGCTTGTGAAGGACGAGCAGGCTGACAAATGGGAGATAGAGATCGAGGTGAGTAACCCGCTACAAACAAATAGCAAATTTAGCAAAGCGACTTTCATGCTGATCTTTGATATCGTTTTCGTGACCTTCTCTTTAGGCTTCGAGCGGGACGCAATCCCAGACGACCAGGCGGCGGCGACTTAAACCCGACGGCAGCTCGATAAAATCTGGAGGTTTGGGAAGCTCAAACATGTCCTTCACGTCCTCTCGTGCCAGTACAGCAGGTGTCCATCATTACGAAGACCAGCTTGACTACCTTAATGAGCCCACAGGCCAGCTCCCGCAACTAGAATTGAATCTGGATCGTACTCGCCTTCGCAATCCGTCCGGAATAAGCGAAAGTACAGGAAGGACGAGTCGCAGCCGCCGATACCAGTCGAGTAATGGTACAACGGAAAGGGAAGGAAGTCTGGCTACGTCGACCGGTTCCGGCATCTCCAACCGTAAAGAACGTCTACTGAGGTTGGCCGCAGAGAGAGGTGTAGGTGTAAAACCGACTGCAGAGCTTGATGAGATGGCGCAGATAGAGGAAGGAGTCGAGCATCCTTACGTCTTCAACGGGAATATCACACAGCCGAACGAGCTGATAGCAGGGTTGTGTCTCGCTGATGAAATGGCAGACGAACTCGAGGTCGAGAATCTAGAAGAAGAATTCGGGGTAGAGTTCCCCGTGCCTCCAGGTATGAACGGCTCGGCAGACGCGAATCTAGGTCCGGACATGATGGCCGAAATGGATCTCAACGGAAGATCTCCCTACACTAGAGGCAAAGCCAACACCGGCTTGGGTAGATTGATTCGCCGTCGACGCAACTCCATTACCAGTCAAGCGAGCGGATCTACCACAAGCGCTCCGTCCTTTTCGGCTGTCAGTGCTACGCCAGAGCCCTGGAACCCAACCTCTTACCCTGCCATCAATTCGGACTACCCTCGAGTCGGCAACAACGCAGCATTTCAAAACACCAACCCTTCGAAGGAGCGTGGGACGAAGCGAGCAGCGTTCAAGGCTTTCATCAAAGGTGTTTCCACAGGTTCTGGCGATCCTTCACGCGCGCAGCTGTATAAAGTCCCATCACGCTCTCAGCCACTTCCTCCCGTCAAGCCAAATATGGAGCTTAAGCCTAGCCCTCAACCTATACTGCTGAACTCATCTCGCCAACCAGCATCTCGCTCAGAATCCAATCTGCCAGATGCCCTTCAAAAGACGATCCCCTCAGCACTGGACATGATGTTCGGAAAGGACGGTTTGGCGCTGCCAGGCGGTCAGCGCGCTAAACCCTCCCCTGTAGTTTCCACTGCATTGCAAAGCCCGATCGAGTCCCTTGGTTCGCGCTCGACGGTGTCGTTATCACAGTTCCCGTGTGATCTCGGAGCTCTGCTAGATCATCTTGTTCACGCTGGGGTAGGGTTTATACAGAAGAAGGATGCTCAGGATGATGGAGTTCTTGGACAGCCGGTCCTCTTGCTTCTTACCGTTCGCCGAGTCGCTTTCGATCCCCCTCGAACTCCTAATGCTGCAAATACAGCTCGAGGCATCGTAGAAGCCGCACATCTGCACCTCTTTCCATTCTGCAAAGCCGACGAGGAGCTCGATTTACCCGGAAACCTGAATGGCAAGAAATCTCTTTCACAACGACTACGTAACAAGGAGCGGAAAGAACATGTCAGGCAGAAGGTCGATGTTGATACTGAGCTGAAGACACAGCAACAAGGAAGCCCTGCTGTTCTCACGATCGGAAAGCTCCGGTTGAATTTTGCCAACATGCGCTCAGAACAAGAATGGACATTACAGATCAAAACTGTAGCTGCTGAACTATCGTGAGTGGATTCGTTATGACCAGATACCCCAAGTATATGTTACTGATCTCGTATACCAGCAGCACTAACGCAGAGAATATGACTTCCGAACGCGGCTCTGAAATCACGCCGGTAGCCCGGCCATCGGGTCAGTATCCCTGATATTCATTAGCGTCGTTCGAAATCATTCATCCTGTGATTTACAGGTCAAACTGTCCTAGAGTCTAATGGCGTGGAGGCTGCCGATGCTAAGATTCTTCGCAGAAACTCGATGCATGAGCCTAGACCTCGGCCTTCGGCTAGCATTGCCCCACCGCTGAATGGGATAGCTCCAGAAGGCGTCTCGGATGGACCATTGGTCGGAAGGTTCACATCCGCCTCAGGGATACCTTGCGATGTCAATGATGACACTCGATCTCAACAACGATCTGAACGGAGTGCGCGCAAGCTCACCGTACTGCAACAAGCGCGTGCGGATATGCGTGCGGCCAATCGTCAAGTTACGCCTCAGGTACTCGCCCCTCTAGGTCAGCCTGTAGGCAACGCTTCTAGGGTCCGCCCTACGATTGTCATTCCAGGAAATAGAAGCTCTGCTGCGAGCAAGGCTACATTGGCTTCTACAGCCGTGGAAGCGGGAAGACCAAGCGGCCTTCTGCCCGTCGACCAAGGCGAGAGCGAATCAAAGACGCCTTCGTCGCTTGGGATCACGCCTCCTGGAGGTTCCGTCTCACCTGGAGTCCTGCACTACATCGATCCGGCGAACGGAAAGACGTATGAGATCCCTCCGGCCATGCTCGAGGCGTTTCTCGTGGGTTCCAAGCTGGTGGCTGGGGGTGGGGACGTGGCGGGGACCGGTGGACAAGACGATAGCCTCTCGACTGGCAGTGCATCTCCTTATGCAGGGTATTCCGATACGACGTCTCTTGTCACCCCGGCATCCTCCATGGTGATCGGCCGAGAGGCAGCTGGAGGACGAGAGGGAGACCGCACGCGAATGGACTCGTCTTCCTCTGCGCTTCCTGTCAGCCCGATGATCATGACGCCGTCCACTTGCATCACGGCCAACAACCCGAACAAAGATCGAGAAGATATGGGAAGTATGCGGACTTTCGGAACATGGTCCTCGACCGAGGATTCGACTGCAGATTCTGCTGCTCGAGCGAAGAGACGAGAACAACGGGGCAACCTGAAGGAGCGTATGAGACGAATGAAGATGGATCACGCTTCGAGCGGAGGGGTTCTGGATATCAGTGAGCTGGCTCGACTCGACTTGGAAGTTGAGGGTTGAAACTGACGTTTCGCGTCGTATCACTTTGTGACAGTGGCGGAAGCGGAGACGGCAGATCCTTGGGATGAACCGGAACAGATGGAAGTTCAACCGGTCGTCAAGAGAGAACCCGTGGTCCGTTTCGCCTGATTGGGATTGGCTCACACGGTGGTATCACGTTCCTATTTCAGTCGTATAATCCGTCATCAAGCACAGCGGTCTGCCTCGCTCTGTTCTGTAACCATGTCGCATGTCGACGACCTCTACATATCCTATACCGAAGATGATTGACCGATCTGACTGTGCGGTTCGTCAGCTAGAAATGGGAAATGGGTAGGACCGTCTGAAGCCGGAGATGACGACGTGATGATGTGTATTCCGAGAGGTCGACGGTTGACAGGATGGTTCGGAATCACGCTATCGTCGGTCTCGATACCTATTTTTGCATTCCCCGCACGAAAGTCGGAGCCCAAAATACATACCTGGTCCCCCTTCGGCCTGTGTTGGTCTGCTAAAAACGTCTCCCTGCACTGCCCGTCCATGCGCTACAGAGCTGGACAGGGGTTGGCCATGGGTGTAGTCGGATGAGTAGTAGCAAGCTTGAACGATGTTGTAGGTGCGGTGATGTGTGTGTGTGAGCAGACGATACGGCCACTGGGATCTGTGTCCGCTGTTCAAGGAAGAGAAAGAGAGAGCACGCGCGCCAAAACAGGCTCGGGCGATATCGATCACAAGCGATATTCACACACAAACGCACGCTCACACACACAGACACATCCTCACCTCCTCTCCCATACATACACCCCACCACCTCCTCACACACACTCAGCAACCTCTGTACACCACCCCACCCACTCTCCACTCCACCACCCACCCACACCCTGCTTCCGACCCTGCTCCACCTTCATCCTGACGAAAGAGGCCAACTCGTACAGCGGACTTTGTCCCGCAAAGGTCAAAGGGTGCCAATGAGGCATACAATGGACCTGGATTCACCAGTATCGTCCTCCCCTTCGACTTCATCTCCTCCACGACCCCAGGTGATACCAACAAGCACTCAAGGCACGCGAACAGAAACTGTGAGACGCCTCAAGACCGTCCTCACTCCCTTGGCCATTCTTTCCCTCTTACCAGTACAGATCGGAGCAAAGGCCGTGCCGAGAGAACTCAGAGATCGAAACGATGGACGGAGAACTGCAAGGAGGGATAGGCGTAGATCGTCTGATGGTGTATCAGTATCACCTGCTGGGACCGTCACATCAATCGCTATATCTCCCATCAACTCCGTTCAAAGGGATATCAAAACCGTTTCCGACGGAACATCGGCTCCTCTCCTCACCACGCCTTGCCCAACCAAAACAAACCTCCGGATTCGTGATGGCATACCTCCCCCTTCCGCTACCTCTACCCCTACTCCCACCACCGCCGCAACCTTTCGCCGCATCACCGTACCCGCCACGGTACTCCCTTACCTTCTCACTACCGATGATCAAGGTCGATGGGGTACGGCCAACTGGGAGATATACGGCCGAAGAGCGGCAGCCGCCAGTACGAGCGGTGTCTCCAACGAACCCGATACCTCTACCGTCACCGTCCTCTCTTCCCTCCAAGACCCAAGCAATCCGCAAGAAACCTCACAGACTTCTTCCTCTTCCATACGGTCCTCCGTAATCGGAGCATCAGATGATGGTGGTGATGACGTAGATACGACTTTTGTCATCACCGACGCCTTGCCTCGTGGTTGGGGGATCTCAAGTGACAGGGGCGATCTTTATGCTGTGCCCCTCATCACGGTGGCTAGCGTTTGTTTGGCGGCCTTGATATTCGCCTTTATCGTCATGTACGTCTCACACGATCGTACTCTATCAGTGAAACCACGCAACGTACTGATCTCCTTACCACTCTCTATCCCTCAGAACCGTCGTCTCTCGGGCCAAATCCAAGCGAAGGAGAGCCCGACGAGAGAGAAGACACCTGAAAGATCAGAGAAACGGTCGTACCGGAAACAATCGTTCGAACCCTCAAGCAGCTTTGGACACGGATGCGAACCCTGATCGGGATGACGCTGATGATAGCAGTCTTGGTGACGAGGAGAACAACATCGGCGAGATCATACGCTTAGAGAGAGTCGCTGGACAGGCCGAGCGTCAACGATCACAAGCCGGCGGGATGAGCATGGGGGAGAGCGATATGGACGGGGAGGAGGACAGGCTCAGGAAGAACAAGCACGGCGGGAAGGGAACGAGAGTCAGGAAGGTCGTCAGCGTAGGGGTGGGCAGATTGGGAAATGCAAAGGTCCTGGAATGGAGAAGAGGTCTCCGGAAACGCAAGAACGCAAGCAAGGAGACCAATTCAAGCGAGAGCAGGACGGATGGTCCTCAGCCCGCCGAAGTTGGACTGGCTCCTGTGGGAAGCGATCCGTCTGCCCGGCACGATACCGCCGGTCGCTCATCGCAGACCGCAGTTGAAGGCGAAGGAGCGGAAGATAGTAGCGGGACTGCGGTCGAACTCGGTAGGACTGTGTCCATGCCGAGCGATGAAGTGTCGCACGGATCGCTGGGAGACTCGACAGGCCCGTCTGGTTCAGTATCTGGCGATCAAGCAGGCGGCCTTCCACCTACTCCTGTCGTTCCCTCTCTTCCTGTGGCTCCGGAATCTGCTGGTCGTGGGGCCGATCTGCCCTCGGGAGCGGGAGAACCGGCGTCTTCCATTCCTGGTAGTACGGCTGCAATGCCTTTCCCCCCCGCGTATTTCCGAGCGCCTACAGACAATGGCGGCGCGGCTTCTTCCACTCACCAGGTCGATCATAACGCAGACTTGCCTGCCCACGGAGAGATAGGCGGGACTACGACGGTAACAGGGACACCTGCTGCTGCCGCTCTCTCGAGTCGAGCTTTGGAAAAGCGTCCTGTCGTCGATTACCCCGCGCCCACCACCTTGGATCAAGAGCAAGCGGTCGCAGTCGCGTTCGGACACCGTGGAGTCCTTCCGCCCGTCGAGACTGGCTCGATCGGGTCAGCTTCGGCCAGTGCCACTGGAGCAGATCTCAGTGCGATGACAGGACATCTAGCGACTGACGATAAAGGCACCTTGGAACGGTTGAGAATGGGAGGATCCATGCCTCTTCCACCTCCGGACGCAGAAGTCGACGACGGTCCTCTGTCAGAATCGATTCAGACTGATTTACCCCCTGCGCTTCCAACCGCTCCAGACTTCGATCTTGATGAGGACGGCTTCGAGAGGTTGGACGGTGCCAGCCTGACGCCTCCTGGTGTTCTAGATCCCTCCACCAGAGTCTCTTACCCAGTGCCTCCTCCCAGAATCGTGCAGACGTCGATGCTCGCGAATGAACCATCTGTTCCACCAGTAGGCAACGCGCCGGACGTCGCAAATCTTGCATCTGCTCCCATGCTGGATGACCCCGTCGACCTCGGGACTGCGCCCTCAGCCCCCGGGGAGGACGATCCGGATCTCGTGGAAGAGACACACGTTCCTCATCACTCGCCTTCCGCACCTGAACTTGGTATCGAGCAAAGTCCCGCAGAACCATCATCTCCAAGTGCCTTTCAACCGGGAGCTACTATAGCCCAACCGACCTCGGCAGCTCGACTGAGCCATGCTCGGAGGAGTCTAGGCCTGAATCTTCCTTCCGATGATACTGCCGGCTCCAGCGTCCGAGAACTTCCTACCGCCGCAATCCCGCAGCCGGTAAGGTTTCTGCCCAAGTACGAGCCTTGATCAGGGTCTGTCGGTGAAATCACCTCAAATTTGTATTCGCTCGATTATTAATATCCTTGCAGCATGTCGTATAATTTATCAAATCCACCAAGCGACCGTCGCCAAAGAACATGCGTAACCCGGCCATGAAGGTGACCAGGTACATGGTCAAGAGCTGGCAAAAGGTAGCCATACGCATGGTAGAAGAGGTAGAGCAGGGGCCAGACAGGATCCAGTCTGAGTTTAGGAGAGAAGTAGTATCAGCGACGGTACTACAAAGTATAAGAGAATGAAGAAGGAAAGACATATGATCAACGAGTTGAAGACCGGAAGTGATGTGTATCTTTCCTAAGAGATATAGGAGATCTGCTTTGCTCAGGATGCTGCTAATCAACGGTCATAGGTGGTTCGGAAGGTTTATCCTCAAGATCGATGTAAATGGTACTATGGAGCGGTTATGTACCTCTGATGCGGGGTCACTAGATGATGGGCCATGGGATCAAGATGATCTATACCACATATGACAAGCCACTCAAGCCATTCCTGATCAACAGCGTTTATATAGACCACGTCATCTCGTTACTGTGGCCAATTTCCCGTCATACAAGAGAAGCTACATTGTAAATCCTGCTAAATTTCTATCATGACAACTAATCTTTCTACAATGAATCCACACGAGAGATATAGTAAGTCAGACTCTATTTCTGACCGGCGAGGCCTTCACCAGCTCCGACTGCGGCGTTGGCAACGTGAGCGTTTGCCATGGTGGTAAGGGCGGCGTCAACTCCAGCAGCTCCGACGTTCGCAGAGCTTTGGCCGATGTCTGCGAAAGGAGAATCTAGTTAATCAAACGGTGCCTAGTCTCTGTTCGGTACTGGACTGACCTCGAGCCACTGCGTCGCTTTCTGGACCCAGATGGTGGTCAATGCCTTTGTGTGCGTTCTCTGACAAACTCCCTCCCGCAGTGATGGCACTATAAAGGATCCTGCTCAGCATAACAGCAACTTTATCGGCGCGACAAGTGGTACATACGCCTCTTTCGCGCCGGTGCCGGCAAGCGAAACTTCCTCCCAGACCGCTCCGCCCATCTCCTTGACCCCTGATGCGGTCTCGTTGACTTGTTGCCTGATAGGTCCAGGCTGAGCGCCTCCCGCGTACTTCTTGTCGAGATCGTTGGCGGTATCGTGCACAGTGTTGGCAAGGTATTTCGAACCATCATGCACAACGGTTTGGACAGCCTGAGCGATGGAATGGGTCACATCTGCAGCCTTTTGAGTGAAGCCCTCGGTAGAAGATGCCATGGACTTGATACTGTCGCCAGGCTCAGTAGGACGGAGAGGGCTTGTGGACTGAACATGCGAGTCGGTGAAAGAGGAGAGTTTGCTGGAGAACAAACGGGCATAAGAGCTGAGAGTATCAGCAATCACGGTTCCGTATCCAGCTGCTTGAGGGTCCGCCCGATCGAGTTCATCCTCGTCATCGTAGTAGCCGATCTCTTTCCACAGCTGATGCTCCTTCAAGATGTATTCCAGCCTTTTGATCAAAGCGTCCGACGCTTCGTATTCACCTGGGCTGACACTGTCTTTGAAGACGATCTTGACTTTGCCCAAGGCGCTGTTCGAAGTCTCGGATCCAGCCGCTTCCAGGGTGGAAGGACGGAAGACTAGACTGGTGTGCGCTTTGGTGGTATCGGCAGGACTGAGCGGGGTACGAGACGTGACAGGGAAAGTAGCATGGTCCACTGTTGAAGGATACGCGAACACGATGTCAGCATCGGTGTTACGTCGTAAAAGCTCGAGCTAATGGATTTGTCGACGTACCAGACAGGGCTAGGGTCTTGACGCCTTTCCCAGCGGTATCGAGAGGGAGCTCGGTCAAGCTAAGGTCTCCCTGTGCCAAAGTGATGGGCTCTACTCCAGGTGCAGGGACGTGAAGAAGGGTCACGGAGGGAACGACGATGAGTGGGAGTTGTGCAGACATTGTTATATAGTTTAAGTTGCAGATTGTGACGAAGCGATCCGAACAGAATCAAATGAGAATGGTGAATGTATGAAAGGTGCGAGTGTGCATGTCGCATCTCGAGGAATGGTCGATTGCTCATACGTAGCAAGCGTGACGTCACCGCGATCTAATTACAGCGGAGAGTTCCACAACATGTCTTACGTTGGTGTTCATGAAAGCGTACTAATGCTACAATACCCGCTATATCCCTTGAAACGTATCATACAGATCAATCCACCTGTGCAGATGGCATCCTTCTTAAGCAGCAATGTGCGAGGTCTCTCGGTCCCACACACGGTGCTGGGCGAGCTGGTCCATGAACTTCTTGATCATCTCGACTCCGAACCCGGCGTTGGGAACGAACATGACTCCCTTTTCGACCTTGATATCCGATCCCTCCTTGACGGAAGGCGTGAACTCGCCAGGGAGAGCGATGTCAGCTCCCCAAGCGACGGTCTTGCCGTGGAACATGATGGGCTTCTTGTGGAAGTAACTCTCGGTGGCGGCGTGCCTCAATCGACCCTGCTTTCGCAGCTTCTCAATGTACTCGGTGTTTCCATCGTCCTGAGGACCGATAAAGATCAATCCATCGAAGTGAGTGGATCGACAAGTCTCAAAGGTGAATTGAGTGGTGAAAGAAGCCGCTCCGGACTCGACGCTACCCTTGACAGGTCCGACGATCTATAAAGAGACAAGAAGAACCTTAGCATATATAGCAATGCACGACCAACCCAAGTAGCGCTCACCATAGGAATGACACCAGCCGCAAGGAAAGCGGTCTTGAGCTCAGTGACGGCAGCCTGACTGAATCCAGGAAGGATGAAGATCCCGACCTGTCGACCAGAAGCGGTGAAACGCTGGTTCTTTCCGGTGACCTGGGACAAGAAGGCACTCTTCTTTCCGTGGTTGGGCCTGACCTCGTCGGGGACCTTGAGGTCTCCAAACGCGGAGGCGATCTTGACGGCAAGGTCGTGATCGATGATGTTGTACTTGTCGACGATCCTCTGCTGGACCTCGTGTTCGTCACACTTGCCCAACTCGAACTGGACGGCAGAGACAAAGTGCTCCTTCTCAGGGTCGGAGAGCGAGTTGTAGAAGAGGGTGGCCTGGTTGTAATGCTCGTTGAACTTGGGTCCCTGGATCCTGTCCTGGATACCCTCGGCCACCTTGACCTTGGAAGTAGACCAAGCGCCCTGCTCGGGGGTGGAAAGTGGCGCGTGGTTCTTACGGTTGGGGTAGTAGTTCAAACCGGTGTTGATGGACATGCGGTGCTGTCCGTCACGGTGGTTGTACGCGAAGGGACAGACGGGCTGGTTGATGGGGATCTGATCGTAGTTGATTCCCAATCGAGAGATCTGGGTGTCAACCTGGGAAATCGCATGAAGAGCGGTCAGTATGAAACGAGGCGTGATCGGCGTGCCCAATCCTACTCACGTAACTATGGTTCCTCCAAGCCAACAAAGGATCATCGGTAAAGTCGATTCCGGGGATGATGTGAGAGGTACAGAACGCGACCTGTTCAGTCTCGGCAAAGTAGTTGTCGACGTTCTTGTTCAACTCCAACTCTCCAATGTACTGAACGGGGACCTCGTCCTCGGGAATGATCTTGGTGGAATCGAGCAAGTCGAAGTCAAAGTTGTGCTCGTCCTCCTCGGAAACGATCTGAACACCAAAGTCCCACTTGGGGTAAGCGCCGGCATCGATGGCGTTGTAGAGATCACGACGGTGGAAATCGGGATCCTGTCCGGCCAACTTCAAAGCCTCGTCCCAGACCAAAGAGTGTGTTCCGAGCTGGGGTGTCCAGTGGAACTTTACAAAGTGCCTCTTTCCCTCTGCGTTGATCAACCTCCAGGTGTGTACTCCGAATCCTTGCATCATTCGGTAAGAACGGGGGCTGAGATGATAGCCTGATATGAGCCACAAAACCCTTTCAACGTGGCATCGAATGAGTACTCACATGGTCCTGTCACTCATGATCCAACACATCATGGCAGCGGAAGCATCGTTCAAACCCATAAAGTCCCAAGCGTTATCATGGGCGGTCTGAGCCTGGGGCATCTCCCTGGCTGGATCTGGCTTGACGGCGTGGACCAAATCGGGGAACTGGATACTCTGCTGGATGAAGAAGATGGGGCTACAGACGGAGCTTGTCAGTACTCGCTTAGGTCGTGCACAAAGGAGGGGAGAGAGTCTCACATGTTGTTTCCAACGATATCATAGTTTCCCTCCTGAGTGTAGAATCTGACGGCGAATCCTCGGACATCCCTGACGGAATCCGCAGAACCCTTTGAACCCTGAACGGTACTGAATCGGATGAAGATGGGGGTCTCCTGGGTGGTATCGGTGAACAGCTTGGCCTTGGTCAATTCGGGGATGGCGGTGTGGAGTCGGAAAGTTCCGTGAGCTGCTGCTCCTCGAGCGTGAATGACTCGCTCGGGGATACGTTCGTGGTCGAATTTGGTGATCTATCGAGACGGGAGGTCAACATCAGCTTCGAATTCGGGCCTTGATGGTGATCGAATTGATGCGTGGCCTACCTTTTCACGAGCGTGGAAGTCGTTCAAAACGGCAGGTCCACGCTCTCCAGCGTTGACGTGCTTGTCAGTGACCTGAGTAGCGTGAGCCAAAGGTATCAATGATCCGGCCAATCATCGAACCGGTATATCACAAGCAGCGAACTCACGTCCATCTTGGTGCCCCAGTAAGTGGTCAAGGGGGTGGACTCGTTGTTGTCGACGACATAGCCGTTCAGCTGCCTGATCTTGGCGTTCCCGATGGGAGTGTGGGAGAGCACTGTGGCGAGAAGAGTGCCGAGCGTGAGTGAATGAAGGAGGAATGTACGGTCTGACTAGGTGACCTACCCTTCTCGGTGGCGCCGTTGATGGTATCTTTAACAGCCTGCATGTTTGTATTGGATGTGGGTGAGGTGTGATGTTGTTTGGGTTGTGGCGAGTGGAAAGTGCCGGTGTGGTCGATGTTTATATAAGAATCCTGGCTCTGGCTGAACTGGAATTCTTGCGTTTGACGAGGCGAAAGGGATGAAATCGCAATTGCCGCCTTGTCATTCGGTCAGTGACAAGCGACAGCAACGCCACGCTACGGATGACTAATCAATAGGCCCCGAGGAATCCGGCACGCTCGCAGGCAAGCCCCCTGCATCATCCGTAATTACCTTGCATCCGGACCGGATGTTTATCATATGAAACGCTTGCTCAGTCGAGTTCTGGCAGGCGATGTGGCACACTTTCGCTGCTCCAGACTCCTAGGTCACTCATCACTCACACCAGTTGACGGTATCGCATCCAGCTACAATGATCAGGTCGTGCTTAGACCGTCAACACCAGCAACCTGCGATCGTCCCGGCGTTGATTGCCTCTGACCCGAAAGCGGAAGAGTAGGGAATCCACTCGTTCGAGTGAAAGCGCGTCTAGGCCAGTTACGCTCGGTTCGGTAAGCGCATGATCGAACTGAGGTTGTTGTCATCGACGACCGGTCGAGCGTAACTCGGATACTCGTTCACTCCCACAATCTGGAATTTGAGAAACATATACCCTCCAAACAACTCTCAGTCATGTTCAGATCAAGAGCCGCTCCTCTCGCAAAGCAATTCGCTGCTGTACGTTCCCTTCTTCTTCGACGTTCGAGCGATTCAACGTCAGCTGACTCACAGCTCGGTATGCTATTCAGACTCACCGCCAGGCCATCGCCAAGCGAGGTTACGCTTCCCCCGCTGCTGGTGGAGGAGGAAGTGTGTCGATTTCGATACCGTTCATGTCTTGAGAGTCATTACTGACATTTGGTTTCCCTCCAGACCTTCCTCTCGTCTTGGGAATCGCTGGTCTTGTGAGAACTTGATACGCTCAAGTTACATTCGTTATATAGCTAATATCTGACGGAATTTACGACAGGCCGGTCTCGGAGGTTACGTCTACTTGCAGAGGAACCCTTGTAAGTGCTCGAACCTCTTTCTAGCCGGTTCTCATAGCTCATTCTCAATCACCCTCTCTCGACAGCTACCCAAGCCGCCATCTCCGCCAACAAGAACGAAGCTATCGGACGAGCACAGGATGCCGCCCATGACGTGAAAGATAAAGCTCAAGCAGGTGCCGCCGCCCTTTCCGCCAACACCAACGAGGCCATCGGACGGGCCAAGGACAAGGCCGAGGAGGTCAAGGACAACGTCAAGGGACCTTTTGATGAGGAGAAGAAGGCCATCGGACTTCCCGGTGCTGCTCCCGTCGAGGCTTTGATCAAGAACAACTGGGTCGATTTCAAGCTGGAGAGGATCGAGCCTTACAACCACAACACCAAGGTGTAAGTTCCGCGTCGTTCTCTGTCGATACATCAAGAGACCCACGAGAACCGAGACTGATCCTCATGGATGATCATATAGCTACGTCTTCTCCTTCCCCGACCCTGAATCGATCGCCGGTGGAAAGGTCGCTTCCGCCCTTTTGACCAAGGCTTCTGACCCCCAGGCTTTGTTGGATGACAAGGGCAAGCCCGTCATCAGGCCTTACACCCCCATCACCTCTCACAAGGACAAGGGTTACCTCAAGTTGTTGGTCAAGGAGTACCCCGTGAGTCGCTTTCAACGTGCGTACATCGTCCTTTCTAGTTCTGATGGATAGACCATGAACCACTCAGACCGGAAAGATGTCCAAGCACATCGCCAACCTCAAACCTGGTCAGACCCTCGCCTTCAAGGGACCTATCATCAAGTACGAGTACAAGCCCAACGAGTTTGCTCACGGAGTCACTATCGGAGGAGGTAGGTTCTAGATCGTCTCTCCGCCAGTATTTGGGAATAGAAATTGATCTCGCTTTGATAATTACAGGCAGTGGTATCACCCCCATGTACCAGATGATCTCGCACAGTTTGAGCTTGCCAGAGGACAAGACCAAATGGACCTTGATCTTCGCTAACGTCACCGAGAAGGATATCCGTAAGTACCTCACCTGAACCGCACTAGCAGTCGTCCTGACGATACTTCCCTATGCAGTGCTTCGAGAGGAATGGGACAACTTGGCCAAGCAGCACCCTGATAGGTTCAAGGCTGTTTACACCTTGGATAACCCTCCTTTCTTGTTGTGGAAGGGTGAGTGATCTTCATCCTTGACCATTGGGGATGAGAAACTGATCCAGTCTCATTCCGACGCCACCTCCAGGCGAGAAGGGTTTCGTCACCAAGGAGATGATCACCAAGTATTTGCCAACTGATCACGACGAGAAGGCCAACACCAAATTCTTCGTCTGTGGACCGTGAGTTTGCGACTCGGCGACTGCACAGCAGCTCGATACTGATTTCCCTTCCCGTTCATCCCCCAGCCCCGGTCAATACGCTGCCGTTTGTGGACCTAAGGATGGTATGAAGCAGGGAGAGATCAAGGGTGCTCTTGGAGAGCTCGGGTACGGGAACGAGAACGTCTTCAAGTTCTAGGTTGGGTTGTTCAATAGGAATTGCGACATGCACAGTATCAAAATAATCGTTTAGATCGAGTCGACCTCTATGGTCTATCTTGTCATCTGTTGAGTAGGCAAACAGTGCAGACAGAGACGGTATCAGAACCTACCGCTTGCTTTTGCATATGCGAAAGGACTATGCGTTTCGCTACTCGTCATCACCGCACAATCAATCTCTCAATCTCTGGTACCGGTAGATGGACATGCCATAGTTACAACGTTATTACAACAGCTGTCAATGCAGGTGGAAGGTGTGATTGTCAAAAAACAAATTGGTTCATACGTAACTCTCTAGAATTCCATTGCAGTATGTTCTGCTCAGAGATCTGTCACATTGATCGCGATCAAAGCTGACGTGCTGATTTCTCTCAAACCTAGATGTCCTCAAAACTCTCCGGTGCTCGTCTACAGGATGAGACTGCTTTCATGAAACGTTACCTAGATCAAATCTCCGAGCACCCTGTCAATTATGGCAACGACTTCGTGACACCCCCAGAGAAGAGGCCTAGGAAGATGCCGGTGATCTCTGTAAGCAGTGCAGAACGATCCTGTCTCGCTAGGCTACCTTGTTGACAAGGCAATGATCTATAGCTCGAACTCTCGGATCCTGCACCTGTTGCACAAGTGACAAGCTCGGAAGCTGGTCCTTCTTCCGGTACGTCCTATGACCTTTCTTCAATCACGCCATTTGATCACTAAATCAGAACATATGGCATCAGAGCTCATATCGATCGTCGTGAAGAGCTTGAAGCCAGCTTTATCTTTCCCCGTCAAGATAGCGTTGACGGACTCGGTGATACAGTTGAAGCAAAATGTGGGCGAAAGTACCGATTCAGCCCCTTCTCCCGAGTTCCAGCGGCTGCTATTGAAGGGAAAGGCATTGGCGGATTCGAAATTGCTAAAGGAATACGGATTGACCGACGGTTCGGTCATCAACATGGTACTCAAACCTGGTTGGGACGCTGTCAAGAAGAGTGGGCAGGAGCTGGGCGGCGATCCATCTCCAGTTGGCGGCCAAATACCAACAGAACCTGCGCCGGCTCCCAACGCTGTTCCATCCCTTACCATCTCCGATGCTGATCCCGCTGCTGAAGGAACCACCTCGACCGCCGCTTTCCCTGCTCGACCGCTCACCTCCTTGGATCTCGTAGACGGTGCTCATGAACCTCACCCGTCCAACACATCTGCCGAGTTCCACAACACTATTGCCGATCCCGAGTTTTGGAAGAAGGTTCATCGACTTTGTCGCAGCGAGTTCTTGACTGATAGCGAAGCCGATGGGTGCTGGCACGCATTTTTGGGCGGATTGAGGGCGAAGCTGAGTCCCGGAGAGATCGCCAAGATTCAGGATAGTGTCGGAGTCACTGGTACGTCTCGCAGCCATTTCGAGAGAAATCCGTATAGCTAATGAGGTATCCTGTAGGCATGGGGGGATCGCCTATATGATTCGCTGATTTGAAAGATACGCATACACTTGTAATGAGCCTTACTACAACCGTTGAATTTACGATGGTACATCTAATAACGCTACAGCTTTCCTGCATCGGAGGACACCCCGTCGACCTTGCATCCTGCCTTACTTTCCTTCCGAAAACCAACCCATCTTGAGTCCATAAACCAAAAGTGCTGTGCCAATAGCCAGAACGCCAAAGATCATGAGAACGGGGAAAATGTAGCTGCCGTAGCATTTAAATTCACTGTAGACGAGAATGAAGTCGAGGTCAGATCAGTCTTTTGACTATGAGCAGCTATTACGCTTCTGGTTGTAGATAACTCACGACCAAAGGCACTCTCGACTAAGCTTAGGTATATTGGGTCGTTTTCCAGCTTCGACGTCTCCGGTCGATCGCCCCCTTAGCAACGGTGCTGCCTCGGAGTCGTGTCCGCTAGAGAAAGCAGGATCTTGGCCATCAGATCTCTGAACGTCTGCTTTGGATAGCTCGGAGGATCGGGAAGGGAAATGGATCCGAGGAGAGGCAAGACCGTGCGATTGATGCAGATCGTGTTGACGCTGCTTCTGTTGAGCACTTCGAACGGCCATGCTGCAAGGCTGAGTTATAGTAGGTGGAGAGCGATGGGAACCGATAGGATAGCTGATTTATCTGATCAATTTCTTGTGATACGATGGTAATGATCAGATTTGGCCGCAGATTGAACAAGCTGAACAAGCTGAACAAAAACTCGAGTAACAAGTAACAAGAGTGATCTGCGATATTCCGATGACGTAAGATTGTAGATAACATTTGAGCCGGATTTTCTCGAGATGGTCACGATTACAGTAGGGTCTTCTCGGAATACATGGCGGATGGTTGCCATGATCGCTTGTAGTTTCTACTCGAAGAACCATTTGGAGTAACCTGCGCTTCACTCCATCGCCTCCAATGATCTCTATACTCTTTGAGTCCGGCAAAGCCTCTTCGTATTTTACAAAATGGGTCGTGCTGCGCACATGTACTTGGTACGATCGTCAGCCGTCTACGATCACCATCAGGTGGAGCATACAAGATCAAAAGCCAACTAATGAGCTGTTTTCGCATTTTCCCCCGTTATCAACGCTTGAGCCAGCTTGCTATGCGCTATATTGCTAGTCTGGCTACAGTCATTGATCATCTGAGAGAACGTCATATACCGGTCAATTTCTAGCCAGAACGCTCGAACATGCCGCCACTCACCTGTATAAGATTCTCGACAGCTATTTCGCCAGTCAACCAGATGTCAGATACAGCATCAAGTGCCGGGAGGCATCCGATCGTTACCCTGGCCTCGGCATCCCTGGCTTCGGCTCCAGAGGGGTTGATTTTGACCTTCCCGCTGGATTCGTTCTCGGCTCCGACTGTATAAGATGATGATAATCCCACTCCAAGACCGTTCATCGCTATTCCAGCATCTGCTACGGCTGCACTGCACACTGTCAATCCGGCAGACAAGACCGATTCAAGACTTGGAGATTCCGACTCCAGCACGAGTACATAGATGTCGATACTCGATTTTGGTAGTGTGTGTAGTTGTAGTGCGGGCAATAAATGGGAATGTAACAGATGTGACAGGTGCGGAGGCTCGGTGTCCTATGCGAGATGAACGCGAATTAGATCAGCAGATAGTATCGGACCAGAGGAAATTCAACGAGTGCCCAGACTATGCACATACCCTCAACGGTGCTCTGCGGGGATGAGATGCGAAAGGCGCGAACTTCACTTCAAGGTTCAAAGTACCCTCTGGTGAGTAAGGTGGTGGCTTCGGTCGAGGCCCATATCTAGAGAATTGCAGGAAGCTTTGTTTGAGCCAAACTCGCTTCAGAAAGGGGAATCGAGCTACTCACACTGCACATGCGATCTTGATAGGCCCTGCTTCAATGTATCCACTCCCATTCGCTTGACTGATGAGGCCGGTTTTGATGACTGACATTTATGCAGACTGTTTATCAGATCCCGCAAAAATGTGCGGAAATGTAGTTGAAGAATACTCACAAAGAGGCCTAGACGAATCGGTTTGAACTTCTGCTTTGATCTTCGATGGGTTGAGCTTGCTAGAGTTGGCGTTGACCGATCCTGAGGTGGAAGGTGTAGAATCTAGAGGTGCATATACAGGAGGGTATGATCGTTCAGGGCCCAGAATTCGTCTTCTATCCGTGGTTGAAGCCATTGTTGCCGGGTTTGTTGCAAGACTGAATGGCGTTGGACGATGGGTTGAGATGCAAAAGAACCACCTGCAAGCTGAAAGGTCCAAGCTGAACTATGGAGATCTAGAGTCAGGATAGACGGACATGAGCATATTTTGTTTAGAAACCCCTGATCGATGATGAATCGCGTATGTCCGCTTCCGTCTGGGACGACGCTGTGCTGCGGGGTTGTCTCCAGGAGCGAGGTCACCTAGCGAGATATCGGTACATACGATACGTTCGACACACAATTGTCTACTTGACCTCACAACCTCCAGACATAGCCAACACTATGAGGTCTGCATCAGGACGATTCGGTCTTAATCTTGGCAGATCGAATAAGGAGCAAGCGATAGACAAGGACGGCGATTCTAGCATCCAGAATGGGCATAACAGGGCTGTCAGCGGGAACAGTGGAACAGGCGGAGTTGGATTAGGCGGAGCTGGCGATATAGCGAAATCCGTCAAAGGGAGGATAGCACATACTACGATCGTACGTGTTACGGGCCCACGACATTACCGACGTTCCAATAAGCTAACCTGGAAGCAAACCGATAGTTACCCAGCCTCATTGGGAACCAGAACCTTAGGGAATTACAAGACCTGATTACAAACGAGAAGTCGGTCATTCAGAATCAAGACAAGCTCGGAAATTCGATTTCTATTTCGGGACAATCTTTAGCGGCTTGGGGCTCTACGCAAGGCTCGGATCTTTCCGATATCTTATCCCACGCAAACTCGATACTGGCACATCTCGCACAAGCTTTTCATACTTACGCAGCTCGTTCTGGCGATATCAGGGTCCTGCTCAAGAGCATGCGTTCAAGGGAGGAGGAGCTCGAAGAACTCTTGAAGAGGCGCAGACAGACTGGAAGCAGGGCAGAGAGAGAGGAGAAGAAGCTCGCCAAGATGGGTCAGGAAAACAAGAACCTCCAAGCTCAGACGGAATTGCTCCAGAGCCTGAGAGAGCAGATGCGCCAGATGGATACTGACATCCTGATAGAGGAGGCTAAATTGGGAGACTTCAAGCGTAGGGTTACCAAAGAAGCGCTTGGCATCAAATTTGGCGGATGTTTCGAATTGGCTGAAAAGGCTCAGATCGTTGGTGAGCTTGGGAAGCTATTAATCGAAGAGATTCCTTTGGAGGAAACGCCGCCTGGATACGGTAGAGCTCCCTACGAGGTTCGTGCATTAGGAATTCAATTCGTTTAGTATATTAACGTCGACTTGTATATACAACGTTTCATAGGGTTTCGAGCAGACTCAACGCCTTTCAACCGAGGCTGATCGTGTTGTGAGTCTTGCTGCTTGCTTCCATCTCAAGAAATCCGCTGATTCCATCTCATCTGTAGATCAAAGAGGTCACCTACCAGCCTCCCGTGGTCAAGTCTTTACCGCCTGGTCTACCTCACTCCCGGCCCATGGAACCTTTACAAACCGGTTCTGCTGTTAATCTCAACGACAGCTCAATCGACGAGTACAGGAGAACCGCTGCGCAGTACAGTGACGACCCTGCCGACAACACTCGATCAGGTTACACTCCTGTCCTATCAAGCAATCCTTACAATGATCACAGCACGACGACCAGCTCTTATCCTGTGCCTCCTCATCACGCCGGAGGTCATGTCATGTTTGCTGCTCCTGATTCTCCCGGTTACCAGGGGGAATCTAGCCGTGATGCTGCCCTTGTAGTAGAGTCTGCAGAACACAATTACGAGTACGAACAAGCCAGGCAAAACGAATTGGAAGATCGGAACCATCAGCAGGCTGAAATCAATGCTCGTGAGGGTGATGATGCATATGCGGCGGATGCTACCATCATGCCTGCCAAGCATATCTTCCCAGTACACGCGACTCCTGAAGTGACCAAATTGTCAACAGCGCCAGCTCTGGCTCCAGCTTTGGCACCGCCTCTGGTCATGAGATCGGCATCGGACCTCTCAATCGGATTGGATTCCGCTCGTAACGCTCCACCTCCTTACAACCTGGTCGAAAGGGGAAGTACCCGTACGTTGACTATAGGCGACTGGACTATCAAGTCGATAAAACGTCCCATCCTCAACGGCCAGGAAATCGATTCGTCAGTCATAATTTTCGTTACATATGTGTACACGTGTGCTGAATTCTCGACGGTTCAGAGCAACTGATCACCTGAAGATACCTCTACCGGAAATGACTTTCGGTAACAACTCTCTTGACCTTGAATACACCCCCAAAGGAGCTCCTCAACCGCTTTCGCTCAAATTCACCTCGCTCGCGGCCTTGGCCGGAGTTGCATCCGGAGAGGGTTGGGAGGAGAGAGTCGGAGGAGGTGTGCAAGTGGCTATGGCTGAATCATGGAGCCAGAACAGGTAGGTTTGTTGTGGATCCCAAAGCCAATCAGGACCTGAGCAATGCCATTTCTGTTGTAGAACCCAAGGAACCAGCTATCTCTCCGACATACCTATTTCAGATAAACCGACTAACCCATTTGACTGGACCTACTCTACGATATTCTCTGGTGAGGTGGACCCGGCTGGTTTTGTAAGCCCTTTCCTTGCGTCGCGATACCATCATGCTTGAGCTCATTTCAATGCCAACCCAGGACTTCGTCACGTCTGATAGCGACACAATCCCCATGGATCTTCTCGCCCGACAAGATCCAGTTCTCGACAAGATCATCTTCTACGACGATGTATCGTTGTTCGAGGATGAGCTGCATGATAATGGAGAGTCCATCATGAACGTTCGGATAGTGAGTGATCAGTCCCTTCTGAATATGAGCTGTGGTTCAGCTGTTTACGAGAATGCACCTTCTCTGTAACAGCGTGTCATGCCGCATTCGTTCTTCATCCTCTCTCGACTCTTCTTGAGGGTTGATAACGTCTTGTTCCGCACACATGATGTTCGGATCTTCCACGCCTTTGGATCCAACAAGGTGATTAGGGAGGTAATGGGACGAGAATGTACCTACAAGGAGATGAAAGACGTGCGTATATTACAGTCGATAGTCCAAACTACTCCGCTGATTGGACCTAGTACATCTGGACATCAGCGCTTGGAGAGCCAAGATGACCTATCGCCTCTGAACGATACCAACTTCGTAACGCAGGTTCTATCCTCTCTGCCGATTGCCTCGTCCTCTTCTTCCACCAAAGCTTGGCCTGGTCTTGGTGTTCGCAGAGAGCTGCTTGAGTTGGACCGTTTGACAGCGCCGGTCAATTTGCACAACCAACCCGAGCCCGTATCGATTCCTGCCGTTCCGGAACCGATGAGACCCGAAGAAGTAGTAGCTCAACCTCCCAGTCATGCTGGGCTGACTACCGCTGAACTTCAAGCTCAATCGAAGCCAGCAAAGACTCCCTCCATCATGGACCGACCCCGCGGAGTTAGGCGGAGCGGTGACCCACCTGGGGATGGGACTTTTGGTGGTTACAACTATGCGTACGAGAATAACGGTAGGTTTTTTTCTCATGCGACCACTTGATCCCAGCTAAATCTAGACATAGCCTACTTTGTGAGAAATCACGCTTCCTCGCCGAGTTTCCTGCCTCAGGAGGAGGAAGTACTGCCAGGCGTTCAATCTAACATAGATTCTGGCACACCAATGGACAGAGAAGCTTTCTATACGCCCGTTGGCACCCCTGATCTTGCTAGACCGACACCCGTCTTCCATCATCCAGGAACTGGGCAGCGAACGATCTCCGCTTCTGCTTTTAGACGAAACAAGACGAGCCTCAACACGAGCATTGATGCCGGAAGCGCACAAGCTCATGACGAGCGATCCCCAGCTCAGTCCAGCACTTCGCCTCGGATAGCTGAGGTCTACCAAGATCATCCCTCCCAGGCAGTGAGGCACGATGCATTGCCTCAACATGATGATGCATCGTTCCACCCGACTGCTCCACCTGTTTATCGCGAAGAGCCTGCAGCATCGCAGCTGGATGACAGGAACGACGATCTGCGCTGATATCCCTTTCTGATTCAAACTGACAGACAGCCCTTTCGATTTATAAAACTTGTAACAATCTGTACCTAGATGATATTCGAATAATGCCTAGGCATGCTAGGCATCCGTCCACCCGTCGAGGTCTACCTGCGCGTCGCTACGAATATGTTGACGGTTGACTATCGCTAGAAGCTGGAATCTTGGATTTACGACTGTCGTACGTTGAACTCTTGGTATTCTTGAAGCTTGCGCATTGCAATTGTAACAACGTCCAAATATAGCAAGACCTAAAACCTGGGAAACATACTCACTGCTAGAGGCCACACCCCTACAGTATTGCCGTTTATCACACTACAAGCTTACAAGTTTGGAACGTACCGAATATCAGCGAAACCGGTGCGCGACCGGGTGAAATCTAATTCATGATAGTGGCCTAGCTACACTTTGATAATAAGAAAGGGAGAGGATGAGTGATTTGGATCAGTAAGTACTGGCACAGAAATTATATCCTAACGCTGCAGTCGTTGATACTACTGCCGCTCTTATGTAGACAGATCGCTCAATTGAAACGCTGTGAGCCAATATCGGAACAGCAGGTCAAGGATCTCTGTTTGAAGGCCAGGGAAATCCTGATAGAGGAGGGGAATGTTCAATATGTCGATAGTCCAGTAACAGTGAGTATATCGAAACAAATCAAAGTCGACCTATAGTTTACAAACGAGGTATCAGATATGCGGAGACATACACGGACAATTCTTCGACCTGTTGGAATTGTTCAAGGTCGGAGGTGACTGCCCAAATACCAATTACTTGTTCATGGGTTAGTCTAAGTGATCACCGAATAAACTCCGTATCCTGAGAATTCTTCTCTTCACCAGGCGATTTCGTCGATCGTGGTTTTTATTCCGTCGAGACATTCCTGCTCTTATTGCTCCTAAAGGTCAGATATCCCGATCGAATCACCCTCATCCGAGGCAATCATGAATCGCGACAAATCACTCAAGTGTACGGGTTCTATGACGAGTGTCAACGAAAATATGGAAGCGTGAACGTATGGCGGTATTGCTGTGATGTCTTTGACTATCTCAGTCTTGGAGCTGTTGTGGATGGCAGGGTGTTCTGTGTCCATGGAGGGCTGAGTCCAGCTCTAGGCACTCTGGACCAGGTAAGCCGTCTCATAGTCGAGGAAGGTCCTCCTCCTGATCGTTTATACCGGTGACATTAGATCCGGATACTGGATAGGAAAGTAGAAGTACCCCATGAAGGTGCGATGTGTGATCTTTTATGGTCGGATCCTGATGGTATGCATTTTCTGTCATCTTTTCCCGATCTCGACGGAATGACTAACTGATTTTGGCAAATCTTCCTCAGAGATCGAGGGTTGGGGGATATCGCCCCGGGGAGCAGGCTACCTGTTCGGGGCAGACGTCGTCAAAGCTTTCAACTATAGCAACGACATAGAGCTGATAGCTCGAGCCCATCAGCTTGTGCTGGAAGGCTACAAACTGATGTTTGATCGGAAGATTGTCACAGTTTGGAGTGCACCGAATTATTGTTATAGGTAAGTCGATCACATCCTGTCTGATTACATGTTAGTTGAAGATCGACTGATATGCGACTGCTCACAGATGTGGAAACGTGGCCTCTATTTTAGAGATCGATGAGAACCTGCGGCAGGAATATAAAGTATTTGAGAATGCCCCACATGTCAGTGCTTTCAAGCGCGAAGCGTGAACATCGGCTGACAAAGCTCTCTTGAATTGAGCAGGACGTCAAAGGCATTCCTGCCAAGAGACCACTGCCTGAATACTGTAAGCCTTACCGTTCAGGTGTGCCACCGTATTTTTGGGCTTTACTAACAATAACGGTCTCATCGTGCGAGCAGTCTTGTAGACTTGGGCCGGTCATAGTGCCGTACAACTTCTTCATTCGCTCTTCGTTATTACGTCCTACATCAAAGGACAGGCCGCGACACCCTAAATGCCGTCATTGCCCCAGCCAGGTTGTAACATTACCAAGTATTAGTCGCTATAAGTGCGACGAGAAAGTAGAGATCCTAGAGTCGGACTGTGTGTCTTTACGGTAGCATTACGTAAAATGTCAACAAACCGCAAACGAATCCTTGATTAGAGAGGTTCATCAAAATCGTTGCATCTGCGTTCAAGTCGTCCCGGTCCTCTTCTAGAAATCCTTGCGCTCTTGTATATCACAAGGAATCCTATTTCCCTTACTATGGAGGACGCTTACAGTCGTGCGGCATCTCCCGCTGGCTCATTTGGAAACTTACGCAAGGCAGATTCATGCTCAACCTTTAGATCGGATTCTCCTATCTATCCGACGCAGTATCCCCTTGCACCTGCCGCATCTCTCCGGTATCAACCGCAAACAACTCCATCAATACATTCCGATACCTTGCAAGACTCTTTCTCGAACTCCTCGAACCAATCTTATCAGCCTCCTGTGTTCAGGTCATTTCGAGAAAGGAAACAGGAAAAGGAAAGGCAGCTGGCGCTTGCAGCTGGACGATCGGAGACAAATGCGAATGCAACATCGGACAGTCCCCGAAGCCTAGCTGGAAGTCCTGTGACAGAGCTTCCTGTAAGACCAGGATCATCCATCTCACGCGTCCCTCTTGTTGGTCATAAGATCGCTCTGCCCGAAGTAGGTGTCCCCCTTGCCCCTGAGAATCTACAACTCAACGGGAAGGAAGACACGAGCGGTTCAGTCTCAAGAAGAGCTCTTCCCAGACCATTACCACTACCCTTAAGGGCTCCTGCCGTCTCTAGTGATTCATGGAAGGACGAAAAGTCATCTTCGTTCCTCAAGAACCGTACTTACAGCGATCAAACAATCTCGGATACTCGGACTGATAAAAGTCAGGCTACCGTGTTCGAGCGGACTAATTCGGATGAACCAAAGCACCATAGGGCTCGCCCACTCCCCAAACCTTCAAATCATCGTTCGAATCCTGGAACAGCTTTTCCTGAATTCTCGCCTCCAGTCGTGCCAACCACTTCGCGACAAGGCGATGCTTCACCGGCCTTCACGACTCCGTTAGTCGGACGGGAGCTCGGGATGTTTGACCGGTCAGATACGATCAGTTCCATAAAGTCCTTGGACCGCTACCGGGATAAGAATGATTCTAGACCACTGCCAGCACCTCCTGTAGCTGTTGGGATTAGCCGAAGTCTGGATCGAGGTATACCGACTGCAAAGGATATACGTCCAGCCCCCCGTGCACTTCAGCAAAGAAGAATACCTGGCAGTATTGAACGATCACATCCGATTCCTGAGATACGAGAGCAGCCGGATCAAGCAACTACAAGCCTACCTATCATCAATTTCAACGACGAGACCGACAATGCTCTTGATGGCAATTCGACTGACCAGGGCGCTGAAACCGAACGTGTTCTCCCAAAACGCCCGGGACAACCGTCCTCGTCTTCTAGAGGGTTCTCCTTCTCAACAATACCGACGATCTCCGTGGAGAGTTCAGTTGCAGAAGATCGACCATCGATCGCGATTCCAGTACCAAAGATCTCGCTGCCGGACGACCCATCCTCTCCTGTCATTATCGTACCCGATATCCAGTTGCCAGCCGAAGATACTTCTGCAACTCCCGTTAGCAGTTCTAGCACCAAATACGAGGCACATACAGGACCTGGCATTTTTTGTGCGAATTGCTCTGGCGTTATAATAGGGCAGATTGTTACAGCCATGGGGAGAAGATGGCATCCTGCTTGCTTCCAGTGCACTGTTTGTCATACGTTACTTGAGCATGTCAGCAGTTACGAACACGATGGAGCTGCTTATTGTCATATGGACTACCACGATGTGAGTATCGATGGGCCTACTTGATCTATTTGACGACTAAACGGACCTGAATCAGTTATTTGCGCCGAAATGCCACTATTGCGAGACCGCTATCGTGGACTCCCGCTTCATTACGATCGACGACCCGACCCTTGGACAGCGGTGTTATCACGAGTTGCACTTCTTCTGTGGAGAATGTGGAGATCCGTTCCTCGATCCCTCTCAATCGTCTGCAGCAGGAACGGAGTTCGACAAAATCAACGATGTCGTAGGAGAGGATCTGACAAAAGAATTCGTCATACACGGAAAGCATGCGTTCTGTCCAGAATGTCATGTCAAACTTCACAAGCCCAAGTGTGTAGCATGTCGCAAACCAATTCGTGATGAAGCTTTAGGAGCCTTGGGTGGCAAGTGGCACAAAGAATGCTTCTGCTGTGTGGTGAGTTTCGCACAATTTCCTGACTGGGTTTGGCCAATAAGGCGACTGACGCAAACATTGTGATCGTGTGAACAGGGATGCGATGAACCTTTTCCTACGTCGGCGTTCTTTCCAGTTGATGGGCAGCCTTACTGCCAAGATTGCTACTCGAAGAGCATTACGGAAACGGAGTGACATGCGATGTGACGTACACGAAGAGCATCGTGAAATATACCCTGATGCGGGCTGGTCTCGTTATCTCTTTCAACGAAAGAGCTGTAGAATGTACAACATCCATACTATGATTGACAATGGCTCACGCCTTTTCCCTGGCTTGTGCTGAACGTGATGCTAGTAGTCGTCATCGTCCGAATCCTCTACCGTGATGTTTGCCGTGTTACCGGTCCCAGACAAAGCGACGGATGCGGTCGGTCCCGGTGCAGGAGTTGGTTTAGCAGCAAGGGCCTGCTGCATAGCATTCCCTTCTGGCTTGACCTCAGGTTTACCTGCCTTGTTGTTCTTGGCAGCGAGTCGTTCCTCTCGAGCCCGCCTCTCGGCTTCTTTATGTGGACCTTCTTCAGATTTTGGGTCTCGGAAATCTTGTCGGCATTGCAAGCATCTGTAGAACAGGATCCTAAAATGGGTTCTTGCCGTTAGCAATGGGTACTTTAGCGAGCACTGATGCAGTGTCCGATAATCACATCGCTGTCGATTTCCTCATTATCTCGTTCGATTGATCCTGGAATTGTACCGCTCTAATATTTTGTCAAGTGATGGTGAGCTTGCTGGAGACGAGGGCGAATCGATGACCGATGACTAACGATGTAGCATGACAATATGGGCATTGCATATTACTTCTCGTTAACGTTGGGTCCAGCTCGACGTCTTGTGTTATTCCTTTCTTCTCTCTGATTATACCCTGGCCATCAGCTGGTCCAACAGATACCGATCAAGTGATAGCAAACTCACTTGACTACCGATAAAAGCTCGTCTCGTCTTATCCGTTGATCAGCTGGGTCCGTTGCCGTCAACATGAAATCACAGAGTCTGCATTCGAAATGCAGCTTTTTGTCCGACATGGCCTATAGATTGAAGAGGATAGAATAATTGTAGGCGAGTTCGTATACGCTAAGACAAGGTCTGTGGGTCATACCTTGGGGTATAGAAGCGAAGCACTGTGAGAACGACATGTTGAAGTTTAGAGATGTCGAGCTACAGGATGACAAACTCGAGCGACTCACCATGATCCGCAGAATTTGATTGGCATCTCGATGTCACGTCTGCCCTAGTCTTGATGAGTCCAGGTAAAGATCTTGCTTGCCGGTGCTCATCTAAGTAAACTCCGGTCTAAGATCTGAGAGCAAGGATGAGATATAGATTATGAAGGACGAGTAGTCTACGCCCTGTTCAGACGCATATCCAAACTAATCTAGCGATCAGCGACAGCCATCTCTTCGATGATATCAGCGACCTGACATTGCGCTTTCTATTCCATAGACATTCCCGTCGGCAACACCTACACTCCCTCGCATAAGGCTGCCCTTCAGAAATGAATTTCTTCAACCTTTTCTGACGGAAAACAGCTTGATACAGCGCGCGAACGAAGGACCGGTAAGCATTTATCAAACGCGACAATATAATCTGAACCTACAGCTCGAATTCCTTTCTATCAGGTAGAAAACGTACTGACAATGTGGAGAACTCCTAGAGCGAAATCGCAACCCCAACCTCAATCCTACTTTCCTGTACCCAAACCCATCGCAACACCATCATCCCTACTCCCCTCAAGTGAAGCTCTAATTGCATACCCTCATTACCGCGCACTACTGCAACCGCAAGACGAGCTGCACACAGACCGGTACAACAAATCAGTCGAACTGTTAAGAACATGGGAGAACATTGCCGAGCGATATACCGCTGTTGATCCAGAGGATGACGAGGAGGTGGATGTTGCTACGGGAGAAATCATCTTCAAGGGCCAAAGGATAGCTAGGGTAGAGCCGGTAGCGCCTTGGGAGAGGGATAGTCATGGCGTTACGACTCAGCAGCGTGATAATGAGACGGACGGATCTGATCCTGAAAACGAGACGGACGATGAGGGTCATGTTGGTCGCAGTAACGAATTGGATACCGTGAAAGGCACTGCAACGCGTGTAGGGGAAGGTGATTGGGACACGCTGGACCACTGGGGGGATGAAAGTCAGATGGATTTACAGATGGACCATTTGCCTGCCCATTGGACCGCGGCTCCTAAACCATGGTCGGCAGAGGACCAGGCAGAACTGGACGCATTCCTTCGCGATGAACGCTCGAGGAGAAAGGAAAGCAACGAAGAGGCAGATGCCGAGGAAGAAGAGGCTGCTCACTCATCGTCTCAAGATCAAGACCCGATTCTAGACGGAAGTAATGAGGCGGAACCTGATGAATTGGGAGGTTGGGATTTCGACAAGATGTCGTATCAGACGGTTCAAGTGACCCCGGCTATCCTCAAACGCTTGACTATAAGCAATCTACAGATTTTGCCCACTCCCATCACCTCTTTCCAAGTGAAACAAGGGCAACCCTCTTCGTTCGCCACCTCCGTCCGAGAAGATGGCTCTCCCCTGAAAAGACAGAAACTTACGAAACCACTTTTGGAGGATCTGACCCAGAACTTGGAGGTACCCAGCTCGCCACGGATCACCAAAAATAGCAAACGCAGCGTCCCACCTCCTTCCAGAGACAGTGTGCAGTTCTGCTCCGATGCGTTAGCCGAAGATTCTCCGGTCGAAAGTTCATCCCCTTCAAGAGTCTCATCGCCCGCAATCAGACGAGGCAGAGTGCGAAGCACCGCGTCTTCACTTTATCTTTCAAGCCGAACACCATTAAATACGGCTCGCAGTCTCAGAGATAGCTCTCCCGAGAATGACGTTTTCGACTCTCAGTTGATCAACGGGCACTTTATGCGAGAGCGACCAGCTGAACCGTATTATTCCAGATCATCAAGGAAGATCAAAACGCCTGAGCGTTTAGGCGTTGTAATCAGTTGGGCTGAGATTGCTCGGTGGAACAAACCAAAAATCACCCCCAAGCTCGCCCCACCAACTTCAGCTCCTCTGCCAAGCGCGACTCACCGGCGTCTCGAGGCTTATGTAGAATTGCCGCCATTACCCAGCGACTGGACAGAATCTACGCCACGGAAAAGACCGTCCACACGGAGCCCAAGCCGGGAGAGAAATGATTCCTCTATAGCTTCGTTGCCGCCAATGGAGGAGATGCCTATGAAGGAGCCATCTTTGTCTCGTTCCACATCCCTTCTGTCCTTGACTGAGACTGCACCTGCTCTTCCCTCGATACCTCTTCCAAGCTTAGGTGATATTGGCAGCGTCAATGTCTACGATCCTCCTCCTAGTCCAACAGCCTCGCCGTCACGGATGGAGCCTGACGCGCTTTGCGTTCTTAATTCTCATCCGGACATTGTTGAGACAACAGAACAAGCAAACAACTCGAACACTGAACGAGTTCCATCACCTGTTCGCATAATTGGCATTGTTGATTACGCCGAATCAGATTCGGAAGATGAAGTTGCTGTTTGTGACCCTCCCGTCATATCGGCTCAACCAGAAAGTATAATCGAGCCATTCGTTTGCGAGATCGAAGCTATACCATCACCACCTCGCACTCCGATATCAACCTGCCAAACCCCCAGTCTTAGGCGCAAAACGAAGACTCCGGCATCGCGCTCAGCCAGACGCTACATCAATTCCGCTGACATCAAGCCTCGCTACGTTGAGACCACTGTCAAACCGGAATTCTACCTTCAACCAGACGATGACCCATTGATGGAGAACACCCTGACCAGCGCTCTCGACGAGTTGGACATGGAACTAACTTCGCGGGATGAGAAACCCGTAATCCCATGTGACACAATCATACTGGGAACACTTGATGCCCCAATCTGGGTCGGAGATGATGAGGACGAACTCAGCGGTTGGGACATAGATGGGTGGTAGCGCGAATTGTATGAGGTACATTGATTGTATATGCGAGTACACGATATTTACAACTATAATCATTCGCTTGAAATGCAACACGCCAATCTCATGACACGACAATGCTTCTGTGCGACCGACCTAGATCAGGTTCCCAATTCTGTTTCCAACCTCTCCACCTTGATGGATGTCATAAACTACGCTCCCACGGAGATAAGTTCGATCGACCTTCCCTTGCAACTCTAGGCCGAGATATGGCGAGAGCTTGTTCTTAAACTTGAGTTCTTCCAACCCCACCTAAAAGAACATCGTGTTTGTCGAGTCAATTGCTTGTCGAACGTTTACGATAGCAGAAGACGGCTGGTGACTTACTGTGAATCTAGCGTTTGGATCAAACACTATCAAATCCGCGTCTGCTCCTTTCGTGATGGCTCCCTTTCGGCCTTTGAGGCCAACTTGTTCAGCAGTATTGACACAACACCATCGTACAAGATCACTCAGAGTTCTAAGTGGACCTTCAAGCTGTTGTTCCTGCCGCAACGCGTTTCTTTTGCAGATCTCTGTCCATAGAAGACTGACCCCCAAACCCAGCGCGGAGATACCGCCCCAAGCGTCCATGAAACCTCCTTGCTTCAAATCGGGAGTGCACGGTGAATGATCGGAGACCACATAATCAATCAATCCATTTTCCAGTGCTTGCCAGAGCAACTCTCTGTTCGACTCCTCCCTGATTGGCGGACAACACTTGTATTCCGTATGATGCTTGTCGCTTTCTGCGGGCACTGCATCACTGGACAAAACGAGATAGTGGAAGCAAGTCTCGGTAGTCAATGGCAGGCCGTCCGAACGAGCTTTGGCGATCATAGGCAGAGCCTGAGCTGTCGCCAGATGAACGATATGCGCTCGTGTAGCTTTGGCCGCTTCTTCACTCGCAGCTTGCTCCCGTAACAGCCGGATGATAGATTCTATTGCAGTCACCTCCCACTGATCAGGTCTGGACTTCAAAAACGTTTGGTATGACTGATCCAGCCCCAGGCCTTGAACGGGATCTCCCATTTCGGCGTGGAAGAGAACAAGTCCACCCGTGCCCTGCGATTGCACGCATCAGTCATGCTTGTCACGGGGATATGTCAGGTCATCTGAACCTACTTTGAGGGTCGTCATAGCTTGGCGAACATCTTCTTCAGAGACAGCTGGGAATTCCTGTGAATGAGATATGTAAGTTTGCAATTCTTCCGAGACACATCCATTAGCTGTGAAAACTTACGTCGACGCCAGAATCCATTAGGAAACACTTGAATCCCTTGACTCCAGCTTTCAAAAGGGGTTGAAGATGTGCCTGAAAAAAGCCCGTTCTGAGCCTCAATCTACATGTGTGATCCTCGGCTGATGCAACATACCTTGTTGCCTGGTATGATACCTCCCCAGAATCCTACATCGCAGTAAACCCCCCTGCTACCTTCGGCGGACACATCCGCCGGACCCAAGACATCCAGTAGACGACGAGAGCCTTTTACAGTTGTCCGCTGGATCTTCTTGAACTCCGAAGAATCCTCGCCATTCATCAAAGCTAATTCTTCATCGCTATCGCCATCGTCATTCTCCTCCTCGTCCCAACCTGGCCCGATTCCCGTGCCAGATCGAAAACGTGTTTGATCGCCGTTCTGAATTGGAGGCAGACGTTTTGCTTCCTCCAAAGACTTCCAGTTCTCCCAACCATATCTCGCAGCCTTGATCTTGACTTCGAGAGCGCCTACTGATGTGGTTGAAGGAATAGAGTTCAGGGGCATATCTATCACTGTGGTAACTCCTCCGGAGATAGCTGCTAGCGTTCCAGATGAGAAACCCTCCCATGATGTGCGTCCTGGCTGATTCAGATGAACATGTGCACTATGCAGGCAGCAACACGATCTATCAGGCAAGACCGTGAATTTATTCAGAGAACGTCGACTCACTCCACAAGACCGGGCATCAAAACCTTTTCCTCTGGTAGTTCGATCCATTCCACCACGTCCTTATTTCCATACTTGTTGAGATCAAAGTCGGTCTTACTGAGAACGACTTTCTGTAAGACATCTAGGATCTGCCCAGTCGAGCAATCGATGACCACTGTTGCTTTCTGCAATACGGCTTGATCCGGTAGAACAGCCTGATGAGCGACGATGACCTTGAGGCCGCGCTGGCTCTTAGAAGAAGACATTTTACTTGGAAGTGGTTGAATAAGTGCCGTACTTGGTGGAGGTTGATAGTGCAGCGAGATCGATCGGAGGTGAGAGCTCTTGACTGAACGAAGTCTGGAGGAAACCGGGTAGATCACAAGGTAAACAATCACTTCCGGATCGCTTTGGTCCGTTTCTTCAGCTGAACAAAGGAGTTGCGACAGCCAGCCGCAGTGTGATAACAGTCAGGCGTAACGTTATCGTCCTGCATCTGTTGATGAGAGCACTGCGATGTACCCCTTGCCTGACACGATGCATTATTAGTCAGATATTAGCCTCATAAATGCGGGAACAATCACTCGAGATCCGACTTCCACGGGAAAGATGCGAGGAATCTCATCTCGTACCCGTCATACTCGAATCTTCGCTCTGTGGGATAGTCATGTCATGTATATAAACGTGTGCGGATCATAGTCGGGATGTGTTGTCTAGTCGTTACGGGTGTCAATCATGCAAAGAAATACGTCGCGGCGTGCAAACGTTGATCTCTCAGTCATACGCTTCATCTGCCGATTTGCGCACCAACCTGCGGACTTTCTTCTTGTAACCTGTTCAAGAGCAAGGGCCGTATTAGTAAGCTAGGCTAGACGTCAGCGAGATTTAGAGCCCTGTCGAGCTTACCAGCGAAATCGTCTCGGACTTCTTTGGCGGCATCTACGTTCGCTGGCGAGTGGAGATCTGGGACATCTTGCGAGAGTAGACTGATCACTGATATCAACTATTGTTACGATCGTCAGTCAAAATCGATCAGCCCTCGGCTTTCGATTCTTCCTCAACGACTTTGCACGCACCACCGTCTCTACTGAATGAACAGGTAACCATCTCTCGCCAGCGTCCTCGTAACCATAAATATCATCACCGGGTGCATGCTATCAATCGGCATATCGAATCAGTCACATATACGCACCAATTCACTGCCCATTTGCTTACAAGGATAGAGATGCAGACAGTACCATCAGGGTAGACTGTGGCAAATATTTCCAGATCAATCGAATTGGTCAACATAATAGGATACAAAGACGGCCCACTGTTTGGGTGCCACATCTGAGTCTGGAATCTCATCTTGGGTGGTAATAGAGGATACTCCTGAAAGGTGAGATCATTTCAATCATCGTATCCTTCGCACGTCCGAACTCCAGTCCACTAACCTCGGGAAAGGTGAGTCGCGCTTTCAAGAACCCTCCTTCGTATATCGTATCAGCAGGCCTGCGATTGTCGTTTAGATCAATACAATAATTTGGTGATCGATTTAAGGGGTACTTACCCCATGATCATGATCTCCCATTCTAAAAGGTTATCATCGTCCACTAGACCAGCTGAGAATCCGTCCACGGGTTTCTTGCGCAATTCTGCCAGCGAAAGAGATATTGTTGAGGTATCGCGATGAAGAACCGATCGGACGCAGTTGAATGGATTTTGATTCCATGGACGAAGGGTTGACACAGAAAGAGAAAGATGAACGAGGTAAGTATCTCAATAGAAACAGGTCGCAAGGACCCGGAAGCGAACATCCCTCCAAGGCAGACTTACCCATCAACTGTCTCTTGAGAATTAGATGACCGTTCGAAGACGATGCAGCAGAAGCAGGACGTTTTCCATTGGCATTAGGGGTGTTAGCACCCGAGTTGTTTGAAACCCCGAACGAGCGGACAGAAGACATGACTGATGGTGGATGACCTGGTTGTGGTATTGGATCGTGCGATTTAAACAAGCCGATGGCTGCTGGAGGTATATGGCTTAGAAGCGAAGATTCACCACAGAAAGTTCGGATTGATGAGGCTGTTGTTGAGAAGGTCGATTTGACAAGAAAAACTGACTTGTCGAGTCTTGGCCACCGGGTTCTGACCTGTTGCTAGAGTGGTGACTGCAGTTACCGCTCTGAGCTAAGACTCTTCGTTGAGCGTACTTGCGCTCGAGTGATCGGCAGAGGATGATCGTGTAGATGATTCAAGCCGCCTGCTCCTGGTCACAAGACACGACATATTCCTGTGGAACCATTCCCAATATCTGTTCCCCGTCTGGTCCGCCTTGAGGAGTACAACGAAGCTACAGATCGACCTTGGGGATCGCTGGGAGCTATTTCTACCTTCCACCCCATCACCGCGCGGATTTGACCGAAACAAGCGAATTCAACCATACGAGGAAATCAGTTTCATAAATTCCTCCTTTATCCATCATACCTTTTCCTCCATCTGTTGACGAATCACGACAATCAGGATTCCTGAGCTTTGAATACCTTGTGACTCAACGATAAGGAAATCCAAGAAAGCTTCTTGAAGAGAACCGATACGATGGCTGTGACAAGAACGGCGGTACCTATCCTGGTACTAACGATGCTGGCGAGTGGAAGTGCAAATTCCCTGCTGGTAAGTTGCCCTGTTTACGTCTTGATATCATATTTTCATACTAATTACTGATGCACTGCTGCCTGTCATTCATAGACAAAGTATCAGGTCAGTATGGCATCCTGATGAGCGCATGTTTCGCACACTCATAGATCACATTTAGGACATGCAATGTGTAAGAAATTGTTCACCAGAACAAACCGGAAGAGAGAACTTCGAGCAACCAGTGAGTAGTACCCCTGATCAGCAATCTGTTGTCTTTAATGCTAAGGGTGTTTCGCTGTATAGGTTTGGCAAAGTCTGAAGTAGGTTATAATTAGACCGCAAGCTAGCAGCTATGGTCAAGATCTTATTCTGGACTGTTTGATAGCATGTTCATCGGAGAGATGATGTGTCTCGTAGCATTCTATCTTCAACCTTATATATCTCGATCGCGAAAACCTTCTTCGAGCAATTACGAAGCTCTGACCCAGGACGAAACTGTCGAAACGCAAGAAACATCCCTTGCTACCGAAGCCTCAACCACTCCTCCCCCTCTAGCAGGATGGGCGAGATTGCTATTCCTCCTTCCCACATTATGTGACTTGACAGGAACAACTTTGATGAATGTCGGTCTCATCTACACCCCAGTATCGATCTACCAAATGACCCGAGGCCTACTTGTCCTTTGGGTCGGGATTCTCAGTGTCATATTCCTTCGCCGCAAACTTTTCGCATACCAATGGGTCTGCCTGGTGCTTGTCACCTCCGGTGTAGCTTTAGTGGGGTTGGCAGGTAGTCTGGTGAAGCGATCGGTATTACCTGGAGGAGAAGATGATCTAAGTCTTTTGAAACGAGCGGTGATTGCCGTAGCCAATATGGCCGGTCAAGAAGACCCCACGAAAGTCTTCATTGGGGTGCTTTTTATTGCGGGTGCACAGATCTTTACTGCTTCTCAATTCGTAAGTTATTTTCGTGTCAATTGTATCAAAGCTCCTCCTTACGCATTTCATTTCCATCAGGTTATTGAGGAAAAGATCCTCTCTAGCTACAGCGTCGAGCCTCTTGTGAGCATTTCGGAACATGTCCCTCGGTCTGAGAGCTGATATCCCGTTATCTTACAGCACGCCGTCGGACTCGAAGGATTCTTCGGCGTAGTCCTCATCCTCATCTCCATGCCGATCCTGCATCTGCTATTTTCATCTCGTTCAGACTATTTCAATATTCCCGTTGGCTTCAACCAGATTATCGGCAACCCAAAGATAATGATCATCTCGGGCGCTATTTGCGTTTCGATCGCGCTGTTCAACTTGTCTGGTCTATCAGTCACCAGAGCCGTCAGTGCCGCTGCGAGGTGAGTAGTCACTCTCGGTTGATCGTCAGCAAACCAATTGATAGCTCCTTTGCCAGGTCCACCATCGATACCAGTAGGACCTTGACGATCTGGATGGTGTCCCTCGCACTCGGTTGGGAAGTGCTCACTTGGCCATACAGTCTTCTGCAAATCACAGGATTCGCCTTACTGGTGTAAGTCTGCGAGTATCGTTACTACAAGCATCGCCGACTTACCGGTCGTTTTTTTAGATATGGAACCTTCGTTTTCAACGGCTTGGTCAAGCCGCTCATCTTTCCTCCACCTGCGATTTCCCTGCCACGAGAACCTGAGTTGGAGAGGACAGGGGAGCTTCCGGTGGCGGGAGCTGATGCGAGGGCAGGGTACGATGTTTTACCTGCTGCAGAGGCGGCGCGGGATGGTCGATAAGTTGTATAAGCTCCTTGCGAAGAAATCAATAAATCATGTGCAACTTTCGTACAACCAAGCGCCCTCGTTCTAGATCGTTACGTTTCGCTGTCGTGAAGCCTACGATTCGCGAGCAACACCTTACCACAACGGACCAAGACCCGATATGAATAGGACGGGAAGAAGCCATCCACCAGTTGGATCACCAATTTCATGAAAGGATTCACCGGTACTGTTGAGGTTGAAGGTTATTGCTCGACAGGCTAGATGAGCTTGAGAGGATCCTGCTTGAGAAGATTCCCCTCTCTTGACGCTCGAATCCATTTTCTAGAGCATTCATTGATCACTGGCTACCGCACGTTCAAATGTATGACCTTTTGGAATGGATCGACTAGTTGGTTCTAAAATCCTTAATGATAATAGAGGGATTTGTTGTTCACTCTATCATCGTATCATCTGTCTTTCAAGCGGCCAAGAAAAATTAGCTGATATGGGTCCTATAATCCATTCTGAGGCCTGGAAGATGTTGGCAGCAATGAGGGGGGACGACGGATATGCGGCGTACACGTATGGCGGCAGATACCTTTAGCTATCTACGACGACCCGATCGGGCAGCTTTCTACTAGTGAGTCATATGAGGAGCATGCAAAGCTCGGGATTGTCAGCATTGCTAGAGTGAAACCAGAAAACGGCACGAAACCCCTTGGCCACGCAGTCGGCTTGGAGATTAAAAGTCACATGCGGGCCAGACAGAAATACGAAGAGAGAGGAAGTAAAGTACACATGTACCTTTTGTGCATTGTCTCTCACGAGGACGACCTTATCTTTGGCTGTGGTTGTTGTCCGTTCCATCGGGATGTTTTTGGTGTCACACATTGGTGATTAGCCTGTAGAAGAATCCGGCTATGCAGGTGCCTTGAAGCCCGACGCGAAAAGATACAGTCTGCTTAAACACTACATACTGTTATAGATCCAGACGGTACTCTTGCTTTGATCGGGAAACGTACCTGGGTTCGTTTCCCGAGAATAGCTATTGAGCCCGGCGTTCCCAGCGATACAGACCTATGGACATATGGGACATGTGGATGAACAATTGGTAATTTTTGCCTCATGTACGCTTGAAACCACTGGGGGATTTCTAGCTGGTGAATAAGAACGGGAAAGGGCTATGATAGTGCATTCGGTCATGGAGGACTGTGCAGTACAGGTAAACAAAAAGCAGGTGCGACGAGCAAGTGAAATGAACGTGTTCACGAAGAGGCGCGCTTGCACCGACAGGTGGTCACATGATTAGACAAATCGGTTCGATATCCTTAGGCTCAGGTTTACCAGGAGCAGGTGGAGGAGGCTGCATCGAAACAGGCGTGACCATTCCACCTGGCATTTTAGTTCCTGATCATCCAAAGTGTGTCAGCATATCTGAATAGCGATAAACGTGAACGAATTTAACTCACCAGGCGGCAACCAGGTGGGAAAGTCTAGCACAGCAGACATGGTAAACACAGCTCCGCCTGGTAGAATAGTTCCAGTCGGAAGGCTGGCACAACAAAACCAGTGTTAGGCTGAAAAATCTTCGGTCGATAAATAGCTGGGCTCACAAAACTCCCTCAGTACTGCACAAAGGGACAAGCGACAACGCGATTAAGTAATGATTCACGCCTGTGCCGATCCATTATCTGGCATGCCGTCGACTCACATTGTATGGTAAGCATTGTATTTGATGCCATATCTGATCGTTTAGTCAGTGATGTATATCGTGCCCGTCTCTCGAAGGACGTACTTACCCTTCGGGGATCAGTGCCTCCTCTTGAGGTGCTTCAACAGCCACCGCAAATGGATGCGGTGCCTCCCCTCCTCCTCTCCCTGGCGTCTTAGAACTCTGTGCATAAGTCCTTGCAGATGAAGACATATTGTGTGTATTGAGTGTACAGAGAGCTACGGAAGATCTAGACATCACGCAAGCTCTCAAATCTGAAAGCGAAGAAAAGGCTCTCGTGAAACATTCTTGAAACCCCTATATAAATAATCAAAGGAGGGCAAACCGATAGGTTTCATATGTTTGAGCATTACGGATCTGAAGTATGGATGAACCATTTCTGATTGTCGTTGTTCTCTGCACAGTACCATCTATGAGCAAAAGATAGATGGTCATTCAATGTGGAACAGTAGATATTGAACAGTTATACTGACGTCTGTATCTCTCGTTCTTCCCCCGAACCCTCCCTCACGTCCAAGCATTGATCTACGAGGCAAAGGATTAAGTGCATGCCATCTCATTCAGAGCGATCAGTGCACTAACTTCCTCCTGTAACAGCAAGATGATTATCACTATTGTACCACCAATTTTTTGGACCTTTTGCTATGTCAGAACTACTTCGTACACCACAATCCCTCGAGTCAGACTGGTTGGTCAAGTATAATGAATAGATCCGACCCACCAATCCTCCAAAATCGCGCCGGTCCCATCTGAGAGATCCGACTCTGTTCCGAGGCAGAGACCTTCGATAGAAGATCTCAGTAACGTGCTAGATTCCAGATCGATTATCCAGATCTGAGAAGCGTCTGCGGGAGCGGTACAAAGCGCACTATCAAACGCGCATCGCACATAAGTCCCTTGGCTGGAACTGCTGCAGCAAAACGAGGCTCACGCTGTAACCCTACCCACCCCATCGTACAACTGTCCAGGACTTGAGGTCAAACATAACGGAGTATCTGCAGACCAGACGAAAATTTGTCCGGTGTATTGGTTGTACAGGCGGGTCTCTGTGCCTCCTTGTGGCAAGAAGTCAGCGGGGAAGGGCAAAGCTTGGACCAGCGACGACCCATTCAGTATTGACAATATGAGTAGTATGAGAAGCATCGTGCGTATCCTTTACGGGAGGTGATGCAGTCGCTTATTGATAGAAAAGAGGATGGTAAAAACTTCGCTTCCAGGTTATATACCGTACATTCCCCTTTGTCGGCGGCACCCAAAGGCAGCAAAATTCTGAAATTCACAAACTCAACACCTGAAACGCATGCTCATGCCTGAATAATGCCCCAGATTCTAGAGTAGTGAGAGTGTCGACCGAGTGGCATCTCAAATCACCTCAGAGGTTTTGTCAGGGTCAGCGGTCCAGTTCATCCTGTTGTGTGGTGTTGAGAAACGAAAAGCTGACGATACAGACCAACAATAACGATTGGGCCGTAGATTGATTCAAAGGATCCCCTTGTATTCTGTTTAAAATGCACGACAGAGCGAGAACAAATAGCCGATGCAATAATCCCTAAATGATACAGTAGTACACTACACCTAGTACATATTAGATTGATGAGCAGAAAACGCAAAGACCTAAAATTGACCCCGGCACATCTATAATGGTTTTCGATATTCACCCCTGAACCGATAGTGTAACGTTGGTTCGACACCCTCAACTTCCTTGTTCTCATAACGCGAAGCTCGCTCTAGGTGCTTCATGATTTCCTAAACGAACGTTTCCTCTCTTCACAGAGCCAGGAGGACTGCTCTTCTTCGAGCCAGGAGGGCTGACTTTTTTACGGGTTTTGAATAAGCTACTGTTGTTTCCGCTGAAACGGGATGGCGCCTTATCCCCGATTGGCAGATCGACCGGTCGAGCCATCTCCAAATGGTTGACGAAATACTTGTTGACGTCACTAGTCGAATGGATGCGTCGTTGATCCAGCTTGCCGATCGGTGGACTACTCGTCTGATCACCAGCCCAACATAATCTATTGGAAGAGGTAAGATCTAGGTCAGCATTGAGGACGGAGGACGGAAATTGAAACTCCTCGTGCGGATACTCACTGTTCAAGGATGGATTTGTATGACATGTTCGAGATATCGTCCACACTTGATGATCGATGAGCAGGCAACTCGCTGTTGAAGTCATTCCCAACCGGGCTAGTTGGCGAACTAGAAGCGCCCGAGTCGATCGATTCCGCCATGGAAGGAGGAGATGCATCGGAGATGGAATCACCTTGTAGACCCAGAGCGTTACCAGCATCACTTCCAAACGAGGTTTCATGGTACAAGCTGGGAACAGCGAAAAGCGGTTCGCTGTACAACTTCGGCAAAGCCGTTCGAGGTGGGCTGGTACTGGTTCGAGTTGGCCCAACAGTTCCCGCAGGAGCACTGCGAGTGAAGTAGTCCATGGGTGGTGAAGGCTCCTGAACCTGCAAGACAGGAGGGGGCAAGGTATCTAATCGCAGAGATGAGGGCTTGTCTGCCGCTTGATCTACCGAGCCACGTCGATCGAGGGAAGGCAGGTCGATGTTGGAGAGTTGAGGAGAGTAGAACTCCATGCTAGGTACGGTAGATGTTATGCTAGGGAAAGTAAGGCCAGAGGGAGACAGTGGCAGCTCCTGCGTACGACCACTAGGCGATCGGGCCTTACCTCCTCGAGCATTGTTGAGGGAGGCACCGAAATCGTAACGATGTCCTAGAGGACTAGCCATAGGCTGGGGACTGCTAGGCCCATTCGAGCGCGACCGAGGTTGAGGCAGTCCATCTATCTTTTTCGAGGGTGAGCCACGCACACCGTTGGAGAATCGGGCGGAAGGCACGCTGTTAGGTTTCGATTCGTCGTCATCACCAGCAGAGAGACGATCGAGATGCATTCTCAAATCGGCCATCCTATCCTGCTTCTTTCCAGCAAGATCCCATTGCGATGCCCTTCCACCGATCGATCGACCCATCCCGGGAGATATCAGACCTGTTCCGTTGGAAACGCTGGGCCTTGAAGGAACCAGACTGGAGCGGGATTGCACCTGAGCTTTAGCAAATTTGACGTGGTAGTTGCTTCCTCCGTTGTTGTCCCAAGATTCTGTGGTACCTGCCATGTACCTCAAGCAGATGAACAGATTCTTCTCCTCAATTTTGCTCATCATGTCTTGCAACTTGAGCGAAAACTGGAACCTATCGAATTCTCCGCCTTGAAGCGAGTCTTTGTACGTAGCCGATGTCTCGCTAGTGGTCTGCCACCAATCATAGGTGAATCTAACCGCGACCCATTTGTCAAACGCGATATTTCGAACTCGAATGATTCCTTTCAGGTTCTTTCTCTCCTCGTCCAAGAAGAGTGATTCCAAAGCGATATCCGTATCTCGTGGCTGGCTCGTAGGGAAGTTTGGCAACCTGAGTTCAAGCTGAGTCTTGGCATCTACTTCGTCGTCGGTAGCAGGGAAAGGATACTCTTCTCCCTCTGAAGTTGTGCATTCGGTCGGACTGCCTTGACGACTAACCACCTGTGGTTTCTGATCGTGCAAGAACAACTTGACTCGCTCGAGTTGAGTGTCGAAATGAACGTACTTCGGGGCTCCAGGGGTGGTAGGAGCACTTCTCGCCGAACTTAAAGGACCGTCGAGAGCGGTAACATCCGAATACGAACTAACGGCCTTCAAAGCGGGCTTGACGACTTCCCCAGATTTCTTACGCAGAAGTGCGGTAGCAGGACTGTACGGTCCGCTCATTCCGGGAATAGGAGCGCTACCTAAAGCTGGAGCAGTGTTTTGACTTCGAATACCATTCAAATCCAACTTGAGCGCAGACTCGTTCCTCTGAGCCGAAGTACGAGTACTGAGCAGATTCGCCCTGTGTGACAAGTTTCGCATCCCCAACTCCGAATGAGACCTATTCAGACTCGTCTTCCTGACTACCGTGACAGCAGAAGCAGGAGGTACAGGTGTTGTGCTACTCGTTGTAGGTTCTGAAATCTGTACTCCTTTCTCCTCCGCCTCTGGGCTAGTCGCGGAAGTACTAGGGACATCCTTCTTGCGTCCCAATTGTAAAGTCGGTTGCGACCTAACTTCAGTATTGATTGTTTTTTCCAGCGATCCATTGAACCTTTTCGTGCGGGGGATCAACTCCATTGAGGGGGTCCTAGTAGGACTCGAATCTCTCGAGGTAGAGGCTGAATTAGGTCGGCTACCTGTATCCGAGCTCTCCGGGCTATCGGGAAACATTTCCGTGAAACCGAACAGTTTGGGTCGCCTGTTCCTCTTGCAAGTCAAATCGTAGGAATCCATGTGGGTAAGTTTGCCAGGACCACTTGTAAAGGTAGACAGAGCAGATAGAGCAGAGGTTTGACTGGAAAGGCTTGAGCCAGTGGGAACACCAACAAGACCGGTCATGTCGCCAATTTGGTCGTGATTGTTGAGGCTAACCCTATGCTTAGGCGGCGATCGCACCTGAGGAACAACTTGATTGGTATAAGGGACAGTGCTAGTTGTCAAAGGAGTTGATTTGATAGGTTTCGATCGACTTGGGAGGGGGTTGGAAAAAGTGGCTTTGGGTTGATTTGAGGATGATGACATAGATGTGGATGTCGAGGCTGATGTCGTTTCTTGTGAAGGAGAGCCAAAAACGTCAGAAGCTGTCCTGTTGGTATCGTCGGCTTGGTTTGCCCTGTCGGGGGTCGGAGGTTGTATCACCACAAAACCGTCTTGAGAAGGAGCGAGCAGACTGCGAAGACAATGAGTCAGCATTGAGGTTGACAATATGTGCAATAGATTGAACTCACCCGTCTACGTTCAGCGCATTAATCTTCCGGTCTGCTTTCAGTGTTAGAAATGACTCTTCATCCTCCTTGACCTGGTTTTGCGCCGGTACAGGCGAAGTAGGCAGCATGTAAGGCATTGTTATTTATGAATTGCGAGATGATTGTGAACAAGTCCAGGTGAGACCACCGCGACTTTTGATGAGGTCGAACGCGAGGAATAGGAAAGCGGTTGATTGTCTGAGACAGATGCAGTAAGAAGGACGACAACGGGTGAGGGGAAGGAGTTCAGGAGAAAGGAAATATCGTCCGAAAGGATGTCTCTTGATTGAGTGAAAATCGAGGAGCAAAGTCGAAGAGAGGTCGTTGACGGGTATTAACCACTATTACCACGAATCCAATCGTCAGGGCAAACCTAACCGGTTTGTCGGGCCAGCAGAAGGACGAGGAGAGGATCCGGCTAATGAGGCTAGAAGGATTCCCAAGTATCTGTGATCCGTGATCCTGGCTGAAGCTGGAGAGCAAGAAGGGAGCCTCGAGAGAGAAACCAGGAGAGCTTCGCCTAGAGAGAGAACGCGGATAAAGCGCTTGTCGTCTATGACGTCGACCGCGAAACAAGCGAAAGCTAATACTCGCTGGGGCAACCTATAGCTATCGATCCTATAGATCACGTCCGACCACAGAGATGTGAGTGTAGATGAACAAGTGACAAGGTGTTGCTTTGTGCTGGTCTGGTCAATTCTGGTACACCATACTATTATCACTACAGCATCGCGCTCTGCCCCAACGATGGTGACCGTGATACTGGAGCGAGCGATCGCACGCAGCTCAGGGCAGACGAGGAAAAGCGAGTGAACGAGGGAATGAGACCCGACGATTAGTGCGGCAGCAGGCGTGAGTTTGCCCGAAGTCGAGGGCACAACAGGGGGAAAAGAAGGAGAGGAGCGATTTTAGCTGGGGGCCGGTTGATTCCGTCGCCCGGTATGATCGCTCCTTGCTCGCTTGTACGACGCTAACACAGGAAGCAAAGATTCCATGGAACGTGAGCAACGCGCCCCTGCAGTTTTTCATCAGGCACCGGGCGGACCCGCTCAGAATCGACGATCCCCATCTTCTTGATCATCCATACCCACACTCAAGCCCACAGTCAGACCTCGTAGACGACCGCAGAACCATGGGGCCGGCGGTCTCCCCTTCGCTTCCAAATGAATGCTCCTGCGCCACGCAATGTCATCACATCCATTCGTTCTTGTTTTTGTTCTACAACATGTCTTGTGCTTCGCCTTGCAACCTGTTTATTGAGGGCCTGGACGTGCAGATCCGCCACATTGCGAGTGGTCCCATGTGATTGATTGAACCCTCCAAGCAGTTGCCGCCGGCGAGCGGTTAGCCGTTGGTCTAGACTTCTTTGCGTCAGACACTTTCATTCTGCTTGACTGCTTGACACCACGTGATTCATTTGGGCCTCGTTCATTTCGTCTCGACCTATATCCTTCGGTCTCGTACAGTTTCCGCTGACCGAGCCGAGCTTCTTTGAATCCGCTCGAATCAACCAATGATCGTCTTCGACGTGTTCGGTCTCTGCTCGGTGGATGTCCGGTCAAGCGAAAAACATCCATTCATAAACTAAAGTAGGTTCATTCCCGTCATGCAATGATGAGCACTTATCGCAACGCGCTCGATCAGCCAATCCCCTTCGCATTTCACTCACCTCATCAAGCTGATCACCCGAAATTCAGTCTTTCCTTCGGGGTCAAGCGTTTCTTTCAACAGTTCACAAGTCACAACATGTCGGCCAGGCGAGAGCCCACTTGCGATCGTGCTGAACCTATTCGAGCAATACCACCGAGCAGGCTCATTGTATCAGCTTATCGATAGTCGAGTCCCGATTCATGCAGAAACCAACCTCCCGATGTTACTGTCAGAAAGAGGATGTCTGTTTCAGTCGACCAACTATGATTCACGCTAGCCATCTCTCTACTCACATGTCCCCCTTGTCCCACCATCCATCCGTTCTGACCGCTCGATCTTCTTGACCATCGACCCAACAGCTCACACTGCCTAGACCGAAGTCTCGACTACGCAAGCTGTACATCTTGATTGTCCCCAAGCGGGTCTCGATGTCGTACGTGAATCTCGAGCCTGGCTCGTCCGCTCTCAAGTACACCTTCTGTGCGTTGTCAGCGTGGTGCCATAGTGACCTGAAACAAGGTCAGAATGAGCTCTAACATGCGTGGCTTAGGGAGCCATCGACTCACCATCCCTCACTACTAGAAGGCTTTAGAGCGTGACCAGCGCTACGTGTACTGAAACATTGCGGCTCGAGTGGCAAGTGTACAGCATTATCGCTCCATTTTTGCAAAAATCTCAACTGTAGAGGATTTTGTGAATTTAGTCCGGTTTTACCTGTGCAAACACCCTCAAATTTATACTTACTCTCGGAACCTCGCCGTGGGCCCATTCTCCTGGCCATACTCCTTCCCATGTTCTACCTTCTTCTCCCTCTGCGTGTTTCTCCTTGCGCCAGGGTCCCCATGGTCTGACTTCTTTTGGCTGATTAGACCAGAAAGCTTGATCCTCACCAATCAAACTCTTCTGCGCTGAGTTGTCTAGCGACGGCTCCATGAATTCCGATGCAGGATGCAACGGAGCGCTGAATCCGGTCTTAAAATGCTCAGATAGGATTCGTTCCAGCGCCATGTCTACCTTATCTGCATCAGTCAGTTCGACGTCGTCTCTAACATCCAGGTCTGGATCGACCAGACTGCACGCTGTATCTTGAATCAAAGCGGAGACCATGTTCGCCACGTCCTTGTGACCTCGAGCATTGATGTGCCTGACATCGGGATCTCTCCAGTAGTTTGTCGTGTAATAGGGGTGTATCAAATCTGGGTTATTCATGAAATGAGGAGCAAGCGGGTTGCGCATACTAGAACGGATATGCACACAGGTTTAGCAATGTGTTATTCGAGGTGTGTCAGACTTGCGAACTCACGTTATGATTGGCACATCATAATAAACACCGACAGGCATATGCACGTCCCCGCCTCCTGCCATATAGGCACCGCCTAGACCCATCGCTTGAACCAGGATTACTGCAGGTTTACTTTTGCTTTCAAGTAGCCCTCGTAGAAGGTTCTCCATATTCTCCGTATGCTCCGGCAAGAATTCATCGTTGATCGATAATTCGACGATGACCAGATTGGTCTGAGATGACGGGATATGTAACGAGTGACAAAACGAAAAGTAATCCGATCCGGTTGCTGAGGAGGTAATGCTAGAGTCGTAAGTATATAATGATGTTCAGTTTAAAATGTGTACCTACCTGGGACAGCTCCGTTGATCCCTTGCCAACCGTTTCCACTCGCCTGCACCACTTTCCATTTCTCGAGGTCATGAGCTTCCGATCCGCTTTGCGTCCACTGGTCAGATTTGTGCCCCTCTGCAGCTGGAAGAAATCCGTTGATCCATTCTGTAAACTTGTTGAACCAGATTTCATCCTTCTGTATTTGATGGCCGTTTGTTACTGTTTGCACAATCATCTAACATCAGACAAGGTATTGTCTTACGGGCCGTTAACTGTTTACCTGATCCACCAAGAGCTCCCATCAAGAGCTCCTCGCCTAGTAAAGTTCTCCCTATGACGTCTCTTAATCTCGCTCCCGAGCCTTTTGAATCTAGCATCAGCTTCTTGTCGATATGGCTGTTGTTCCTAGAGTTCACGCACCCTCATATGTTCGTGCCATCATGATGTTTGATTTTCTAGTTCCGGATCAGTTGTCAACAAACCTGCTACGATTATACTCGAATTGTGTTTCCAGCTGCTCACCCATACTGGCGATTCCATCGATTCTTATCCGCTCGGCACTTATATTGTACCGCTTTGACCCGCTTGCGAAGGTCTGAAACGCTGGTCGAGGTCTTACCCCTTTGATACTCGAGCCTCCCATACAATTCCTCAACCAAGTTGTTTCGATTGTCTATCTCCTCTTGCGAATCCCCTCGAGTAGGACTATCGACCAAGAGGTTATCCCTATGATACCTCGAGCCGGTGAACAACAGAAGGACGCATGCTGCCACCAGTAAAACAGATACGAGACCAGGCCTCAGCAACGGCATCTCCAAACCCAATGATTGGAAGAATCCGTGCACGCCGCTGATGTGTAGATTTGATGTTTCGAAGTAGAATGAGAGTCGGTTGATTCGAATTGATATCTTGAGTCGCGATCTCATTATTTAGAATTTGCTTCCGGTAAGCTTGTCGATCGGATATAAATATATCTGTCAGATCTGTCATTTCGTATACAACAAGTCGGTAGCTCGGTAGATGGTTGCTATTTGTTACCTAAGATCTATAGTTATATTTCCGACCAGTATGGACCGTTACCTAGAGCCACAACTGTCGTGTTTAAATTCTCGAAACCGTGAAGTAGCACCGTAAAAAATCCGGTGAATTATACATGATACCCTGTCAGATCCAGCCTAGAAAGACCACCCGCTTGCATCGCACTTAATTACTGGTCTATCCTTGTTGCCAGAAGGAGTTCTTTCCTTCAAGAGCCGAACCATCAAGTTCCGCAATGTCCTCGGCAGACATATCCAAAGTCAAGGCCTTAGCGTTCTACACCGATTCAAATGGATCAACCACCGACTCGATCGTCCTCAACAGGCTTTACTGCTTACCTGCTCGGCTTGCTGTTTATTCCTTGCGCCTCCAAGAGGAATAGCTCCCTTGGCCATGACCCAACCCAAGGCCACAGCAGAAACGGGCACGTCGTGAGACTTGGCGATCTTGCGCATGACATTTAGTAGAGGTTCAAGCTGTTCCATAGGAATGTTGGAGAACCTCCGGTTACCCGGGGGTGGGTTGGAAACGGAATATTTCCCGGTTAGACGGCCCATTGCCAAAGGAGAGTCTAGATGGCAGATAGGGTTCAGCTCGTCGATCCAGGCTGTGGAACACACGTATTACGCTCACAGGCTAGGCATTGAATTCCTCGCTTTGACATTTCCTCTAACAACCCGTTATTGAGCGAGATAGTTCGAGCGAGGTTGAACTCGATCTGGTTGCTCGCTAGCTTGATACCGTACTTCTCACAGGCGGCTGACATCTTGATACTATCGGTCGAAAAAACTCAGCAACCTTCGCTCTACAGTATCAATTCCTTGTGCGTACATCTGTTCCTTGCTGTAGTTATTGTTGGAGAATAATAGATTCAGTACGCTTCTCTGTTTCATGAGACTAATTCACTTCACTGACCTGACTCCGACCTGCTTAGCCAATCCCAGTTCGACACATTTAGCCAACTCCCGAGCTTGGGAGTCGTAAGAAAAGTAACTAGTGTTGCTGTGAATCTATCAGCCACAAGAAACAATCAGGATCGTCAGAGCAAGCCTGTCGTAGAAAGACCGAACAGCTCACTTGGAACAGCTCGACCGAATCTAAACCCATCCTCTTCAACGAACCTTTCAAGGAGGAGACAATTCCTGGAGAGAAAAGGGACCAGTTCATAGGGTTCGGGAAAGGAAGCCCTGATTTCCATAAAAGGAGGTGAATTCTAAAGGTCGCTTAGGCGAGGTAAACAGATGAATGGCTCACATTTGGTAGCGATGACTACGTTCTTCCTCTGTTCAGCAGGAGTCTCGGAGATGAGCTTTCCAATGATCTTCTCGCTTTCACCCATACCTACAGCAAAGGATGGAATCAGCACAAGGTGTAGATGAATGGCCGATCTGTCACACTTACCATAGACTTCGGCGGTATCGAAGAAAGAACAGCCTACAGCGAGACATGACTCCCAAGCCTCTTTGATCTCTGGGAGATGCTTCTCCGGCTCGTACTTCCATTGCTATGAGAAAACGCAAATTGTCAGCATAACTGCGCGATAGAGAAAGGCCTTATCGCACGAGATACGCACTTTAGAATCACCCCAAGACCATGTCCCGATGCAGAGAGCGGGTACTTGAGAGGTTCCGAGCTTGGCAGTTCTAGCGATCGACATGGTGAGTATGTGAGTGTGTGTTTATTGATGAGCTTGAGCACAAGGGCGACTTGAACTGGTGAATGGGAGAGATAGAGGTGAGAAGAGAGAGAGAGAATTGGCTGAGCACGGGCCTTTATATATCGCGATCTATCGGGAAATGGCTCGGGGATTGTCGTTCACGTGAACCCGTGCCCGTTCCGGTTATGTCGATGTCGGTCTTCACGACCAACGGCGACCTCTATAGTGTACACGGTGTAATAACTAATGCCTACCAAGTTCTCCATACAACGAACTATCGATCCCCATGCTCCATACCAACAAGGGCACGGCCCGGCGTGACTTGACATGGCATGACTTGACATGACATAATATCGACATCCTAGTCTCCTAGGCAAAGAGTAGAGTAGTTTACAACTAGCTTGCGGGTATAATCCAAACCTCTCAATCCTATTCCTCCTGCTCAAGCTCGCATGGGCACGGGTTTCTCTCCGTCCATTTCGAGCTCAGCTCCACGTTCATCGATATCGCTCTGATACCGTTCAGTGACCTCGATCGTCCCGTCCGCCGCAACCTTGCTGGAAATGGCCGGTCCAGTGTAATGCTTCCGAGCGCTGAAGGCGTACCATAAAACAGCGATGAGGCAGAAGGCCGCGAAAACAACGCTTGCAAAATTCATGCTGGAAGGTGAGCTCAAAGGGATGGCCGTTGGCATACAGAACAGGACGATGGAAAAGGACACCCAAACGATCGTCAAGATATTCTGTATTCGACAGGAACGGGCATGAATCGTAAGCTTTCTACATCCACGATTCTTCAGACAGAACACGACTCGACTCACAATGGCAAATCCGAACTTCCCAAGTGAGAATGGCGCGTCCTTTACTAACTTTCGGCCGCGAATCACGCTGACCAGGATAGGGAACATGTACGATGCTCCGAGACAGATGGTGGCGACTGTAAATGAAACCACAATCATCAGCCTTGATCATCAGTGTGCAAATCCAGTACAACGCACCTCCCGTAAAAGCGTTGAAAGCGGCGGACGATCCAAGATAGATCAACCCCAACAGAGCATCCACCACAGCGGACAAGATCAGAGCATTCACGGGGAGTCCGAATCGTTTGTTGACCTTGCGCCAGACGGAAGAGGCAGGGACTCCTCCGTCACGAGCGAATGACCAGGTACATCGGGATGCAGCTGTTAGACTACCGATCGCTGCGAAAGACCAGATTCCCAGGACTAATCGTGGTAAAAGAATGAGTGAAAATTATCGCGCTACACAATTCCTCGAGACTTACTGAGGAACAATAAACCGAATGCACCCCCTGCACTCCCGACGACCAACTTGAAGAGTAAAGGAATGGGCTGGAGAGAAGCGACAGCCAATAGATCCGGGACGTCCGTCAGAACGAAATTGAGAGGTACGAGATAAATGACTCCAGTAATGAAGGCGGCGACAACACTCAGAACTGTATGCAGGGTCAAGGTGAGATCAATTCAGTGATTCACGTGCGCCAAGACCTGGGATGACTCACCCATAGCTCTTGGGACTTCTCTTTGAGGATTATGAACTTCTTCGCACATGGCTGCAACCATTCCGTACCTATAAACGTTCGATAGGTAAATGATCGACGTGACGGAACTTTTCGTATCACGATCAACTCACCCAGTCAAAGTATAAGCTCCTTGTAACAATCCGACAAAGAAACTCCAACCGGGTGCCCAGCCGCTAGCGGACGTGTCGAACTATGAGGAACCCAGTTAAACCAGTCCATCTGAAGTTCAAGGTCGACGTTTGGGAGAACTTACCCCTCCGAAAGCATAGGCGGCGGAATTTCGATGAGGTGCCATGGCCAGAAGCGTAACGATGATCTGAGCAGGGGAATAGTCGGGAAATCCTGAGTGAATTTTGGTCCTGTTCATGCGAGAATTCACTCACGATGATAACTGATGCGCCGGTCCACCATAAACAGACCTTGTTCAACTTATCGAGATGCCTATTCAGAAATCTCGTCAGTCAGATGAAAAGTCTCGTATCGTCGAATTCGGACGACTCACTTGTTAAAGAACAGGTTGATAGAAAGGGACAATAACAGACAAGCCCAGTAACACAACACGGTCTGCCATGCGGTAGGAACATAAGTATCGTTCCATAAGGTGATAGCGGCCAGTATCAACTGAGCTCCAGAAAAGGTGATGGATGCGGTCACTCTATGATGACACAATAGTTCCGCAAATCAGGTAAACTGACCCACGCAAGCGGTAGTGTACTGATCCTTACGTGTAATTTCCAGCTAGAGGTAACCAGCCGTTAATGTACGAAGCGGCCGCGCTGTATTTCGGAGTTGATAGCATTGCAGACCAATCTGTAAGTATGCATCCGAGAGAGCCAGGTCAATCGTCCATTCTCTAGAGGTCTCACGGACAAAAGGGGACCCACAGTATACTCCTCCAGAAGTAGGATAGACACTACAGATCTCCGCTAGACTTGCAGCAATAGCTATTGAGATGAGAGAGACTAGTACCCACTGCGCGGTTTTGAGAACGAAGAATGAAATCAGTCTTCATGAGCGACGATCATCGAGAGGTGTCTTGAGCCCACTTACGCCCCAGAGAATAGTGGCTGGACCACCATTTGTCAGAGCGATGTTCAGAGTGGTGCTTAATCCCAGGAGAGGTGCCTGAAACACATTACAAGACCGGTTAAATAATGCTGGGCCTTGGCTTTATTCGGTCACGGAAGCTTACCATGATAGCAAAAGCTAAACCCAATACCGATATCATACCCAATGAACGGGTAAGCTCTTCTTTATAGCCCTATAGTATGTTTGATCAGCTTGCAAATAGGGGACATTCGGGTGTTAGCATTCCGCTTACCATTTGGGCAAGTCTTTTGGAGGTATCATGATTCCCTATTTCAGGACTGACGACCCTTTCCGCTATACCGGTCTCCGTTTTGGCTTTTGCCATTTGTGGTTGTTAGAGGAATGAGTTGTTGTGGTTTGGGCTTTGGGAGGCTATTCAGGATCCATATACTGAATATGACAGACCAGGATGTGTGCAATGTGTCTATATTACTGCTGCTGCTATACCGCTGCCAAGGGTCGCTACTACCAACTAAACTCCACTTTGCGTGGTAGATAACAGAATTCTTGATAATCGCTTGTCGAGCAGAGAAAACGTATTCAAATGTGAACGGGCGAGCGATTTGATAAGAAATCACGGTGAGCTAAGTGGCTGAGTGAGCGAGGGATTTTCCTCCGCTAGAAGCGACTCTAGCCGAGCGGCTATTCTCTAGCGCAGGCAGTTCCAGTTTTTGATAAGCGGGGCATTCGGTCATGTCATAAATTTCGCATAGCCTGTATGTAGCCTTCCTGCCTCAGGCACTCTGCTGCAGCTTCGAATAGTACTCTGTGAAATAAATAGGTGAGTTCTGTGATATCGGCCTCTGATTCGGCACACAATGACATACCTTCAGCGGCATCGATGCATCGCACATTCGCTCCCAACTTGTTGATGGTCTCAATGTATTCATCTTCCTCTATACTGTCGAACACAATACCTCCACCTAACAATCCGTAATCAGTCAAACTGGTCTTGCTGTAACACAAACACCAATACTTACCCGACTGCAAGTAAGCCACACCATCCTTGAAAGTCATCGTCCTGATCGCAATACAGGTATCCAATTCGTTCGAGTTGAAATCGAACCGGCCCACGGCTCCCGCATAGACACCTCGTTTCTCTTGCTCCAAACCGCTCACGATCTCGATAGCTTTGATTTTGGGGGCACCGGAGACAGTACCGGCAGGGAAGATCGATCGGAACGCATCGAATCTGTTCCCAAGTGAGAGGTCAGATATCATCCACTCAATACCTTCTCAATGAAAACCCACCTAGACTTGTCCTCCCGTAAAGTTCCACTGATCTGACTCGTCAAGTGGATAACATGACTGAACTTCTCCAGCCTCATCAGGTCGTCCACCTTAACAGTCTCTGGTTTGCAAACTCGGTTCACGTCATTTCGAGCCAGATCGACAAGCATGATGTGTTCCGCTCGATCCTTTTCACTAGAAAGGAGTTCTTGTCCCAATCGAGCGTCGTCTACATCCCGACCAAGTGATAATGTCAGTCCAGCTTGTTCTATCCTTTGCCGACCGCTGTATTATGAACGCACCAGCTGGAGTTTTCCCTCGCTTCACCGTCCCCGCAATGGCGTGATTGAACACCTTCCTGTTCTCCACCTTGCACAAAGTCTCTGGACTGGCTCCGACCAGCTGCACATCCCCACAGTTAATGTAGAACATGTAAGGACTGGGGTTCACTTGACGAAGGTGCCGGTATGCGTTGAAAGGATGCAAGGTGGTCGGTCGGGACAATCGCTGAGATGGTACAGCCTGGATGATGTCTCCCTTGATGATATGTTCCTTTAACTTGGTCACGAATCCTTCATAACCAACCTTCCCTACGTTGGATACGGTCTCGTTGCCTAGCTTGATAGGGGGCTGGGGAGGTAGTGGGGTATCCGGTCTTGCCAATAATCTCAGCTGTTTCTGGATTTTCTCGTTTGCGGCTTTGTATATCGAATCAAGAGCAGAAGCATCTGTCCCATCCGGCAAGTAGACGTGAGAAACAACCTTGACGGTTTGGTAGATGTGATCAAAGATCAGGATGGTGTCACAGAACATGAACACCGCCTCAGGTATGTCAAAGGGCGTCTTTAATGCTCGTTTCGTTTTAGGTTCGAAATGTTGGATACAGTCATACGTCACGAATCCGATTGCACCACCTGGACTCATGTATTGTCATCTCAGCTTGCAGTCTATAACACTATATAGGGCTACACTTGAAGCTTACCGGTAAAGGTAGGTACCTCTGGGATACTCTGATATCGGTAATGTGATAGTTCCGCTTCAAGAGGCTTCAGTGGATCGCCCTGGATATCGTATCCTTCCCCTGTCTTTATCACCTTGAAAGGGTCTACATGAGATGCAAAATATGTCAGCTTTAGCATACGGATTGGACGTCAGAGCTGTCTTACCGGCACCGATGAAGCTATACCTAGCGATGTGCTCCCCATCCATGATACTCTCTAGCAAGAAGCTATATTCCGAATTTTCCGTTATTTTGAGGAACGCCATGACTGGCGTAAGAAGATCGGCGGGTATTTGGGAGAATATTGGCACGCAATTCACATTGTTGGTATTGATCAGTTGTCGAACGTCTTCAATGGAGGGCGTTGAGGTGGTCTATCGGATAGTGTCGCATCAGCTGAATAGTGTGGTTTCCAGGCACTTCAGAACGGATCGCATACCATTTCGAATTATCTAAAACAATCCTACGACCGTTCAAGAAGTTTGGTAGATACTAGGTGTTTGTCGTATGCCTGGAATGATCAGGACCTGAGGACATCGATCCACCGTATGCTTTCGAACTTTCGGAATTGACTTGGACACCCTCCACCTCTATGCACGACAGGTCTCAGGACAGGTGAAACGATCAGATTTGTCAAATCGACTATGACTCAGCCACATCATTATTATTGTTCACATCAATGGCGTGATACTGATTCGTGAGGTAATGATACATGACCGTAAAGCGATTTCCGCATGCCGAGCGTGTTCACATCGTTTCGCGCCATCCAAAGGGATCTCAGACTGCGCTGCGACCACCACTGATCACGCTTCCTTCCCTGGCATCGATCTCACGTCGCCATCGGTCGATTCCGGGGTCTTGAGGTGGAGGAGGCATGGGAAGGGACATCATCGAGGGGTTCATTCCCATATAAGGATTCATCATAGGCATGCCCATTGGAGCCATGCCCATCTGTGGCATACCGAATCCACCTGACATGGGGTACATACTTTGCTGGAAGAGCATTTGCTGTTGTTGCTGTTGTTGTTGCTGGGCCATCATCATGTTGTTTTGCTGCTGTTGTTGAGATTGAGCCATAGACATGTGTCTTTGAGCGAGAGGCACATCGTCACCGTCGTCATCGTCTTCGTCGTTAGCCTGGGTCTGGGGTCGACCGCTCATCATTGTCATGCGACGGACCGCGAGGGGGACATCGTCCTCCTCTTCTAGATCGTCTTCTCGTACTGTCACTTGCGGAATCGCAGGCAAGGTAGGTGCCCGTCCTTTCGACTGTCCATCAATTAAATCGATTAATGGCTGCACATCGTCTAGCAATATCAGGTGACACTCACGGCAATCTTGGAAAGCGGTTCATCTTCTGAAGAAGAATCCTCCGTATTTTTAGGTGGAGGACGGACAGTCACTCTGAAGGCCTGTGCCAGAGGAACATCCTCGTCGCTCGATTCTATACCTTTCAGAGGCTCCGTCCGTTCCGTTTCGAAGGCAAATGATTTGTTCTTCTTCTTCTCCTTGCGCGTTCGACGCCTGGGCATTTCATCGTCAGAAGCGCCCCAATCGTCAATATCGACCGGCTTTACAGCTTTAGCTGCCGCTGCCTCGGCTGCTGTCACGATAGGTGGCAGTACAGGGAGGACCCCTGACCTCGAAGCAGAGTCATCAAGAAGGGGTTCATCCTGTGTCTCGCTCTCTTCAAGATCGTACTGATGCCCATCTGCTACATCGCCCTCAAGTTCAAAGTCTTGGGCGAGCGGAAGAGCTGGTTTACGTTTACCGTTGATTTGCTCGTCGGCCAAGCGTTCCATTTCCTCTTGCTTCCGCATTCTTTCCAAGTCACGGTTCCAAATCTGATCCACTCCGAATACAGATTTATGGCGGCCATTGCCAGGTCGTTCTGCCTTGATTGGGGAATCCTCGAGGTTCAATAACGTGTTTCTTTTGTCCCCTTGTGGACCAGGGGAGATAGGTCCAGTCTGACTTGACATATTCATCAAAGACTGACGGTTGCTGTCGTCCCGCGTCATCATTGTAGGTCGAGAGTCTCCGGTGAACACCCTAGATCGAAGTTGTTAGCAAACCTCCAGGACAACCTACACAGCAAAATCACCTTCTCTTCCCGTGCATTGCGCTTTTCTTGGCTTCCAACTTGTCCATCAGACTCAGGCCAGTAACAGGGCGGACAGGTCGCCAGTCTTCAGTGCCAGTATTCTCATCTCGTATATCTTGACCTTCCTCCACCTCCTCAACCGGCCGTCCTCCGACTTGGTGGAAAGCTACTTCGCCATCTTGACGAGCACCACCAATGAAATACTCTCCCCTCGCTCCATCCACAGTCAAAGAATCACTGAACATTCTCTGACTGACGGACATTTGGTTCAAGCTTCCAGAAGTAGGCAAAGATCCAATCAATGAGTTGGGTCTGACTGCACCTATAGGCATGGGCCGCTGGCCACGTACGAAACCCCGCTTGTCAGGACTATTGGAAGGGGCCGAGTTGCTTGGGTCTAGCTGGCCCTGAAGGGGTGTCGGCATGAACAAATTCTTAGGCCGTAACATACTCAACCTTGGTGGCTGTTCTTCCTGATACTGGACAGGTCCTGAATTATGAGGCGAGTCGTCGTCTCCAACTTGACCGAAGTAACCAGTTGCTCGGCTATCTGGTCGAGCTTGTGACAAGCCAGATGGCGTACGTTGATGGCTCCGCGCGGCAATCTTGGGGTCAAACCGTGAGACTCTCGGTCCAGCTGGAGATGGCAGGGCAAAAGGATTCGGCATTTCGTCTGCCGGAGAATCCAGAGATATTGTTCCATTTGGTAATCCAAGCATGGAAGAAGAAGCTGGTGACTCTGGAAGAGCGACATTAACAGCATATGAGGAGGATATACTGGGCTTTTTACTTCTGACGGTTGCAGTCTTGATAGAATCGGTATCATGATCCGGTGAGGGGAAGGCAGGATGCTGATATCTACCCCTATCCAGCATGCTCAAGCTCGAGCCAGGACGAGTGATCTCGCCCGCATCGATTTCCCCGTGTTCCGATATCTGAGCTGAATAATCATGAAAAGAAACAGTCCGATTTCGGCGGGAATCTCGATCTCCTTTGAGAGCTGGCGCTCGAGGTACTACGGCTCGATTCGAGAAATCGACATGGGGAGTGATAGATCTCATAGAGGATATCGCATCTCGCATAGTAGGTGATAACGGCCTAAGTTCTTCCTGAGGATCGTCTTTGAGAGGCTCCATTCCCATGATTGATTGCGTTCGGACTGACGAAGGTCTCCACGATGCGGTCTGTTGTTCGCCAGAATATGATTGTTTACTCAAGTTCCGAAGATTCCGTCGCTCTTCTTTTTGTTTGGCTAGAAAGTCCTCAGGTATACCCCAGGAAGCGAGATCAACTTCCCCATGCGGTTGCTCCGAACTAAGATCTTCCAGCTGCTCCTCTGTCCCATCTTCTGAGCCAGTAGTCATCATAGTTCCTCGACGGACGTCATAGGGCCGATCAACTCTCTGAGACCGCATGCTCATCATGCTTTTCCTGTCATTTTGGTACGGATGATCCGCTGCATAGCTTAGGCCACTGGCTGTTGAAAGGGGTCGACTATGTCTGAGATCTTGGGCAGCAATCTCATTGGCGTAGGCGTTTGTAGGTCTAGGCTGACGTTGAGTATTGAAGATGGCAGACTGTTTGGCATCCTTACGCAAAGATGGATTAGGGATATCTTCATTGTCATACTCTGTGGTGGTCTAAAGTTGCTATACGTTCGAAAGATCAGGTAAAAGAACTGACTTACCGATCAGAGCAGCTGCAAGCTGTAGGCGGCTGAAGGACATCGTGATTGACCTTCCTCCAGTGCCAGCTGAGTTGGGATCGTGAGGAGTTTTGGAAGAGTGACCCGTGAGTATGACTAAGGGCACAGTCACTTTAGTATGCTATCATTCAGCTGATTTCAGGTAAAACATGGTCCGTGAGGTTGGTTTGAAGCTTTGAAGTGATGAGGAGAATGATACAGTTGCACAGCGCCCGGAATTCACAACAAGACCTCCACATGATCAAGATCGGAAGCAAAGCAATAGTGGTGTAAGTCTGGCAGTCGTGATCACCAATAAATTTCGCAATCAGCATAAAAGCAGTTCTATTGTACATGAGAGTAAGCATATATATATGTGTGTAAATTTCAAGCAGATAAGGTCCGGCAGGATAGTCAGGGGAAAGATTAGCCAGATCTAGCAAGCGCAGGCCGTCATCGATTCGTCCGGTTTGTGGGACCTCCTCTTGGTCGCCACGACGAGGTTGGCTGGAGACCGGGCGGATAGGACAAGGAAGTGAAAGAGTAACGATTGCGCGTGAAGAGAGATATCGGGAGGCTGGGTCGTGGTTCGTGAAGGTATCGTGAAGTGGGGTGTTCTTCACTCGTTTATAATATGACACACTTGTTCTTCTTCTTTACGACAGGAGGCTCGAGAGCAGCAACGATAGCCTGTTCGTGGAGAATGGTAATCAGTCTGCGAGTCCTTTGGCTGTTGAACAGACAAGAACGATTGTACTGACCTCGTCAAAGACGTTCTTCAACCCCCGCTGAGTCAGAGCGGAACACTCTACAAACTTGACAGCTCCCAACTCCTTGGCCAATCTCTCTCCTGCTTCCGTGGAAATTGGTCTCTGCTTCTGTCGTGCCAACTTGTCGTTTACAGCCTGGTCCTCTCGGAGATCAACTTGCGTTCCGACAATCAGACAGGGCACACCGGGGCAATGGTGGTGGACCTCTGGGAACCACTTCTCCTTGACGTTCTCGAACGAGGCGGGCGAAGTGACCGAGAAACAGACCAAGAAGACATCGGTCTGAGGGTAAGAGAGAGGACGAAGACGATCGTAATCCTCCTGACCTGTGAATTTGAGCGATCTGCCTATTAGCTCTCATTCACCAACGTGTAGGAAAAGACTTACCGGCAGTATCGAACAATCCCAATGTGTAAGGGTCATCACCGATCATAACGGTGACCGCATCTAGATAACGGATGCTTGTTTTAGTGTATTGCCGAGGAGGTCGCAAGTAACAATCTTCACTAACAGTTGTCGAAAACGGTAGGAACGTATTCAGAAGGGAATTTGTTGGTAGTGTACGATATCAGCAGACAAGTCCTGGAGAAGACGGATGACGCCAACCAGTTAGTCAGAGTTACGACACGCCCACAATCACAGATCGAGACTCACTTTCCGACAGCTCCATCACCAACTACTACACATTTGATCGTCTGCATGTTGAAGAATGACTTCCTATATGTTCCTTGTCAATACGTCCTCGATTTGATATACGTGAAGCAAGCTGTAATTTATTGATTTGTTGCGATGGTAAATGTAAAATTTGGTGACGAGGTGAAGGTTGCATGGACGATGATTTGAAGGACCAAAGAGGCGGTTATGGTTAAGTAAAGCAAGACAAAGGTAGGGCATCAGTCCCTTGATCGAAGCTGAAACGCTGACTCCTGTCCCGCAAAATCTTCCAGGTGTTTTGATTTGTGAACGCATTCGACATCGTCATCGGCTACCTCGGCTATCTCTGCCTGCGAACTATCGTTCGAGCTGTGCGTGACAGCGTTCTATGTCGTCGTCGACAAGCCGGAAGCAATGCCTGGTTGTTTTCGCCATCAAGGGATTGCAGATCTTCGTCCATATCTAAGAGCCTTCTCCTAGCCAATCCTTGCCAACCGGGATCACTTCGTCATTATTGATTCTCCTCCATCTTTTCAGATATTCCGTTCTACAGTCTTGACGTCTGTTCGAGTCTTCACCAGGTGATTCCGGTAGATTTGATGAAGGACGCGCCCAGGTGGTTGTACTTGATCTGATAGGCTTGCAAAGTACACAGCCACTCACCTAACGTGATTCCAAGGGAAGCAAGCTGGTAGATCGAATGTGAAGTGCTAATATGGACTATACTCCTAAATCAACAAGGTATGACAGTTGTCCAAGGACCCTGCTTTGATCAGAATGATAGCGTATCAAGACCAAAGGGGAAGTCCGACTCGAGCAATCACCAGTTGTGCGCTTCTTTCTCACGCGCGTATCCCGGTTCCCCGCAGCATAGATCGTCAGTGGACTATTTTCAACAAGTCGTATAGCTAATTCGTGCTCATGACATATCGCTGTCATGCTATTTCTAGGCAGATCCAATGCTTGGAAGTCGTATTTGGGGAACGTACATATAAAAAATATTCGTAAGGTAGAATGGATGTTGAGACGTAGAAGGGTATACGATACGCTTGAATTCCGTCATCAAGATTCGACCCGTATGTCCTCGAGATACCCCTTACGTGCAAATCGCGCTCAGGACACTGCGTTCAAGTTTCTCCATGGCATTCCCATCAGCTTCTACCCTTGCTGTTATCCTCGATCTCTCTTCGATATCAGCCAGGTTCCACTGTTTGCGGCGTTCCTCGCGCGCCTTCAGCTCAACCAGCTTAACATTAGTCTGTTCAAGGAATAACCGGCGTCAGCACAGAGCCATAGACTTGGATTCGAAGAGGAGATCAAAATGGAATGAACTTACCTCAGCTGTAATAGGTCTGGGTTTCATGATCACCTCGAATACCGGTTGTTCCACCAGCGATTCGCAAAAGCTTGCCCAGAACGTAGGAACCCCTCTTGTCTCTATCGGGCCTACCGGTTTGGCATCGTCCAGGATCTGGAAGATGAGCAGTTTCCCATTTTCACTCGACATATCCACCACTCTCGGTCCATATACCTGTCTTTTACGCTTCTCCGCCGGTAGTACATCCCTCAATTTATTGAACATCTCCTCCTCGGCTTCGTTCTCTTCCCATGTGGGGTTCCAAATAAGATAACACTCTGCGATACGGCCGTACGATCGAATATAGATCTGATGTTCTGCAGAAGCGACTAAACCTTTTAAACGTTTGTGAACCTAGTAAATGCCGTCAAAATCAGTACCGACTCCAACGTAAATTTGTATACGACCCAGCTTACGGCGATCATTCTGCTACTCTCCTCGCTCCCTCGAGCATCAATGATAATATGAGGAGGCCCTCCTCTCCTGTATCTCCAAAACGAAAATGTCCATTTCTTGTACTCCTTCCTGACACTCTGCCTTCCCGATAAACGATTCAGAAGCCCGCTCCACAATGGGATGGCGTCCGCAAGAGACATTGGAGCTACGTTATCCAGCATCACGGTATGCGCACCGGAATAGATGTTGTAGCGATTCCTATTCATCATCCGTCCATATCGATCATGCGTACTCGCATGATAGTGATATGTGTATGTGCATACCTTTCTTGACGGTCTACCATGAAGCTGATCATCCAGAATCCGCATGATCTGGTGATGTCGCACGAGACCCAAAGCGGTCACTTTCTCATCCGTACTGACTCGATAAGGTCTGTCCTCCGGTTTCAGGTCAGGAAGCTGGAAGGGACCTTCCAACTCCCTTTTGACCTTCATGTAGTCCAAGACCAAAAGGATGACTCGTTTCCTCCTGATCGCTACGACTTCCTCGTCAATCTCCACGACAGGGATTTCAGGGACCATTGGAGAGCTATCAGATGGATTGGTTAAGGGGCGGTGATCAACCCATACCTCGATATTGAAATCTGAGGCGGCAGTAACAGATTTCGCATCTTCCATCTCATCGTCGTTGAGCTGTGTTAGCGGGGATGATGAAGTGGACAAGTCGTCCGGTTCGATGGCTTGAGCGTCCTTGTCCTTCTCGATAGCATGAGCGGCTTCTTCTTGTTCGATCGTTTCTGGAAGAACGTCCATTTCGGAAGTCTGAACGGTATCTTCCTGCTTGAGTTCCTGAGCGATCTCGGTGTCCATACCCGACATATGCCAGTACGTTTAGGAGGTGAAGACGTTTCTAGTTGAACTTTCGAAAAGCTGAGAGGGAAGTGGGTAGATAGTAAGATGAATTGATCGATGATCAAAGCGCGAAAGGTCGTGGTGAGCTTTTTCCAGGTTAGAGTTGTCACAACAAGCCCAAAGGACGATCTATCGCTTTCGTGGATTGGCTTACTAGCAAAGAGGAAGCCGGCAGTACGCAAATTGCACTCACTACTGTAAAATATTCAAGGAGCTCAAGCAGCTCTGCCTACTTTATAACTGTGAGCTACGATCAGCGGTATGTCGCCTATGAATTGGGATTCTGTTTGCAGAGGAATTCGTTCTTGGCTGATTCGGTTCACAAACAATGCTCGGATCGACTCAGCTTGTGACAAAATCAACAACTTACGTAATAAATGATATAACCCATTCGACGCGTTCTTCATCTAAATCGACATCTCTGACGCGACTCAGCGATCCTCTCGCTCGCTCACTCGGCTCTCAACTTTCGACAACCTCGATTGCCACCTATTCACTCTCAATTCGGACAGCTGTTGGACAGCTTCATCGCTCATTAGAGAGCGAACCTCTTGATCTGCTACACCTATATCTTGCAGTCTAGATCCCTTTACCATGTTACGACGAATGCCTTCGAGCAGCGGGAAGAAGGGCGATCAGACACCTACCAAAGCTTCAGGCGGAGGGTTCGGTACACCTACTTTCAAACCTTTCCGTACTCCCTCCTTCAACACTCCAACGCCCACTCGATCAGGTGGGAATCAGAGGAAGAGAAAGAGGATCTCTTACAAGGAGGATGGTCAGGCTGATGACAAGGAGAATGACGGGGATGCGAATGGCAGTGACTCAGACGATGGGGGCAAGAAGAAGAAGAAGAATAGTAGCTACTCCATGGGAAACAAGGAGTTCGGTGCAGACGGAGTGTTGGGCGACATGGGACGGCTGTGTAACCGAGAGTTTCCAGTGTTCGAAGTCAAGGCAAAGGAGATGGTTTTCAGTAGAGGGTGAGTTGATCTGTTCGTCAATTTTAGACGACTTCTTAAAATCATTCACATTGCTTAGATTCGCGATACCTTCTATCACCGGAAAGAACTCCTCTGATGCTATTCGACATACCTTATCTCATGCCGCCCTAGGGTGCAGAATCCAACCTGTTCTCTTACCACGCCCACTACACGATCCCATGTCTGATCACGCCATCGTTCTATACGACCCTACAATCGATGACAAGCCCGAGCCCGATCCGACAGCCATCGAAGCGAACCTCAGTCCGGAAGAACTCGTCAAACGAGAAGCGGAGGACAAGTTGAAACGGGATAAGGACGATAGGGAGAAGAACGGACCTCATAAAAGTTTGAAGGTCATCTTGGGATTAGACAAGGTGGTCAAGAAGGAAGACCACAAGGTACCAGTTGTGATTGATCCTCGATTGGCGAGCAAGTTAAGACCCCATCAGGTAGAGGGTGTAAAGGTGAGCTGCGAGTGCGAGTAAGACAAATGATTGACCTGACTGACGAATACATTCATTCGCACAGTTCTTGTACAGATGTACCACTGGTTTACTAGCGAAAGATGCCTTCGGCTGCATCATGGCAGACGAGATGGGTCTCGGTAAGTGTTCTAGTCATACTTCCTTGTGGCTTGAGATCCTCGGCTCATCCCGCTTGACTTGGTCTGCACAGGTAAAACCCTGCAATGTATCGCTCTGATGTGGACGTTGTTGAAGCAGTCACCTGTTTCTGGAAAGGGTACTATCGACAAATGCATCGTCGTTTGTCCGAGCAGTCTGGTCAGGAATTGGGGGAACGAGTTGGGTGGGTTTTCCCTTCCCGATCGCTTGTCCACAATACGTTGTTGATCTCGCTTGCTTTGAAAACAGTCAAATGGCTTGGACCTGGTGCGGTGAACCCGTTATTGGTCGATGGGAAGGGTGGGAAAGCGGAACTCATTCCTGCAGTCAGACGGTGGGTAGTAGCTAAAGGACGAGGTGTGACGTTGCCTGGTAAGGATCTGGTGTTATTTCCATTTATCACCTCGCGATACTGATCCTTCATTTTAGTCATGGTGGTCTCGTATGAAACCTTGAGGACCTTACAAGAAGAACTGGCCAATTGCCCGGTTGGCCTCTTGCTATGTGATGAAGGACATCGACTCAAGAACGCAGATTCTCAAACGTTTCAAGCTCTTACTACCCTTCAATGCAAGCGACGAGTCATCCTTTCGGGAACACCCATCCAAAACGATCTTTCGGAATACTTTGCTCTGCTCAATTTTGCGAATCCCGATTACCTTGGAACTAGGTTAGACTTTAGGAAGAACTTTGAGCTGAAGATTCTGAGGGGTCGAGATGCCGACGCCAGTGAACAGGAAAGGGTCGAAAGTGATGCCAAGCTGAAAGAACTTGGAGGACTTGTGAGCAAGTTCATCATCAGGAGGACCAATGATTTATTGTCCAAGTATTGTGAGTACGATGTTCTCGCCAGCCTCAAGCCTTATCTTACGCATTCTCTTTCTTCAGTGCCGGTCAAATACGAGCATGTCGTGTTCTGTGGGCTCAGTCCTGTACAGACTGCTCTCTATCGGTTGTTTATCACTTCTCCCGAAATACAAAAGCTGTTGAGAGGAACCGGTTCTCAGCCTCTCAAAGCTATCAACATCTTGCAGAAATTGTGTAATCACCCTGATTTGCTCAATCTACCGGAAGATCTCCCCGGTTGCCAGGATGTGTTGCCGGACGATTATCAAATGAAGGGTTCAGGTGGAACCGCACGATACGTTGACTGTTCTTATTCTGGAAAGTTCATGGTCCTCGAACGGTGAGCAGGGGTCCTATCTACTAGATCCGGCTTTATCGAGCTTACATTGATCATCGCAGATTTTTGGACCACATCAACAAGAATACCAATGACAAGATCGTTCTTATCAGCAATTACACTCAAACCCTAGATCTTATGGAAAGGCTGTGTCGAAATAAGAAGTGAGCGAATCCAATCCAGAAAGTAGCACGGAACGTAACTGATCCACGATAATAGGTATGGCTCTTTGAGATTGGATGGAACGATGAATGTGAACAAGCGGCAAAAGCTGGTAGACCGATTCAACGATCCTGAAGGCAAAGAGTTCGTCTTTCTGCTTAGTAGTAAGGCCGGAGGTTGTGGAATCAACTTGATCGGTGCGAACCGTTTGATCTTGTTTGATCCCGCATGGAATCCGTAAGTCGGCCCAGCCGTTCTCTAGCGGGTCGAACACTGACCGTTAATCGGATTCAGTGCGAGCGATCAACAAGCTTTGGCTCGAGTATGGCGAGATGGTCAGAAGAAGGAATGTTTCGTTTACCGTTTCCAGGCGACCGGGACCATTGAGGAGAAGATCTTCCAGCGACAGTATGTATCGCTCGAGGCAGTGGAAACACACCTTGTTAATCTGTCTGACCGCTCTCTTAGGTGTTCTAAGCAAGATCTCTCTGCATGTGTGGTCGACGCAGCAGAGGATACAGAACGGCATTTCTCCGTGGACAGCTTGCGACAGCTGTTCAAATTCAATGAAAAGACAGTCTGTGACACCCACGACACGTTCAAATGCAAAAGATGTCGCGAAGGCAAGCAATTGGTAAAGGCTCCCGTTCTATTGTATGGAGACACTAGCAGGTTAGTAGAGCATGTCGAGTGGTTATTGACAGCGGCACTGATGTTTAATTTGGATTTTCAGTTGGAATCATTACCCTAACGCCGAGTTGGGGAAACTTCATGACGATATCTTGCGAGCTGAGCTCGGCCTTCCCGACGTCTCTTTCGTCTTCCAGTGAGTATGGATGAGCCAAATCATTCCGGTCTTTATTGAGTTGTCAATCTTCCTAGGTACATCTCTCACTAAACCACAAGCGGTTGCATTCGATTTCTCTATCACAAGTTTACCACATTTTTCAGCGGCCCGACGTATACCACACTTGTTGCACCGACGAGCAGTGCATTTTGTATGGTAAGCGCTCTTTTCTTCGCCCTGATCCTTCTTGTCCTCGATCCCTGTTCCCATGATGGATAAAACTGGTAAACCTCTAAATCACCCTGTGTGCGGCCTTAAAACCCAGCACATAGGGAAAGGACACCCGTCTCACCCTTGCGGTGTAGATTCAGTACGCAGCTGGTCTGCTTTGACGACGAGTAAAGTCGAGTAGCTCGGAAACGAGTGAAAACTTGCTTGTTTCAGTGCAGAGTGAGGCCTGATGAGGAATTTGAAGGCGAGTCTGAGGTATCGCAGGGATCAGGGGATAAGTGGTGCCGGTCATATTGCTGAAATGCATCGCTGACTCGTGTTGTTTGACGTTGCAATAAATTAGTTTTATCAAGATTAGATGTAGCTATTAACCTTTGGCGTGACAATCTGACTGTGTAATCTATAATCGATAAGAGATGGATCATCCTGATGTACTCCCGAGTGTATCTCGCCGTCGTGCATAAGCCGACAGGGTCACGAGAAACCGGACCACGATAGATAGCTGGCCTGTACGACCGTTTTGGGTGTCTGCGCAGGAGGACCGCGGGTGTGTTTGGGAGGAGTAGTCGTACTGTCAAGATTGACCGCGTTGTTATATTGAGGATGATCGAGATCGTTTCGACAAAAAAGTATCATAAGCCGTATCATGCGAGCGTTTTCGGAGCTAGACCTTCTATCTCATTGTAGCCACTATCGGCTTCTCTATGCTTCTGCCAAGTCAAGTTATTCGGATGTGTAGGCGGACCGAGGGGCGTTTGGCGCGAGGTGCGTCACTAAACAAGGGACGTCTTGATTCTATCACACAGGAATCGCCCGCTGGTTGTATTTCTGTACAGCTACAACTTAAGTTCCTGCGGATTCGGCTTTGGCTCTATCGAGTTGATGCGAAGCATTCGATATAGCAGGGTCACGTATGTGTGTGTCGTTGCAAGACGCGGCAAGCGTTTCAGCGCCTTTCTCCTTGGCACGTTCGAAGGAAGGTCAACATGGACTCGATTTGAAAACGTTACCTCAGCCCGATATATAGTCATTCTCCACAAGAACGAGCGCTATGATTCGGTATACCAACCTTGAGCTTCCGAATGGGCAATGTACATCCTATGTATACTCAGTGTCGAGAATTCATGCGTTCACGTCCATATCGTACGAAGTTGTTCCTATTTGCAGCCATGCATCAGGTAAAGTTCGTACGTGACGTCTTTCCACTTACCATGGCAACATTGTAAACCTTTTGGTGTCTTGCGTGTCGCTTGGTACTCAATGACGATCAGTTTCTCAAGTCAGCGCGTGTCGGCGACGTGATATCGATTCTTTCTTCCAGATATGACCAGATACCTTCACTCGGTCTTCCGCTTCTGGTTTCCATTCAGTCCCAATGGTACGGCTCACTCTATCTGGACCTGAAAGGAAGATGATATTGTGCAACAACGATCTTTCCCTGACAGGGCAGTGAACCCACCCCCCTATTTTTTAGTTTGCCTCCGCCGTTGACTTGTACCTTCAAGCGTCCAGGCCATCTTTGAGAGCCTCATATAGCTGTGCAAGTTTCTCTTGAATGCTGGAAGTAGGTGTAGTGCATCTTGGCGTCGAGCATGGCCTTGATATGTGGCCGCAAAAGCAAAAGAGAGAGAAAAAAAATGACGGTCAAAAAGGGCTTTCCTACCGGGGAATCGAACCCCGCCCTCGCGCGTGGCAATCGTTGAGTCGATGAGAGGCGCGCATCCTAGCCGATAGACGAGTAAGAACTTGATGCTAACAGTAGCAATTGCCAAATCATAATTAGCATTAATTACCACATCTCGCTTTTAGCTGACGTTCAGTCAGTCACTCCCTTGTCACGGGACCACAAACAAACGGCATCAGAGTGAAAAATTCAAGCCTACGGGCCACACGTTTTGCCACCGACGTCAGATCCGTAGGTAGATCCTTTTTTGGAAAATTGGTCGTTACAATTATCGGCCGGCACAGTCATTACGAAGGTTGTGATTGTCAATGGGCGACCGCATGACCATGGGACAACGCAGATGCTGTACACACGTACCTCGTTTGTTTTTTGGGGCAACGAGTTCGTGAACCGGGACCCAACTTTGTCCTTGTCGTGACCCCTGGCGAAAGCATAAATCTACCCCACCCATTTCGCGTTTTTCCCCTGTCCGAGGTCTTGGCATGTGGACGATCCGTTCGCGATCGACCCGGTTCATTGTTTTTATTTCGAATCGGGGTGAGAGAACGTTCCCTAGAATCTCTTTCCCCGCACAGCTGGGAGACGTCGCTCGATGCCGAGCCGAGTCTGGGGAACAAAGCCTTCGGCCCGGTCAGAAGGGAAGTTTGTGTCACCTCGGAAAGTTGGGGAAATTGGGGAATGACGGATGCACAAGCACAGCTTTTCATGGCAGACGATTCACACTCCTCTTTGCTGCTCCCCTCGCTCTTCGCGATCAATGCTCGGGTCTTTCTCGAAGATGCTGATCTATCTGCGTTTTGATCCCTCGAATTCGTTGTTGTATTTGTTGCCTTTTTTTTCTTCTAATCCAGTGATCGCCGGCGTTTGCGCCTTTGGCTGAAAGGCGATGTCGATGACATCGTCCTGCATACTCTCTGGCCCAGTGGAGGTAGTACCTCCTCGAAGCGGGCAAACCAGTATGGTCAAGGTTGTAAGAGACAGTGACAGCGGTCGCGTGATTGACAGGCAATATTAGGTCATGCTCACATCATATCTCATGACTGTGGCCGTCGCTTATCGACAGTACTAGCAGAGTGTGTTGTAGTGCGGGTTTATTGCCTTCGCATCAACCAATGGCGAAATTGAAACCATTGTTCTCACCCTGAATTTTCCTCATGTCATGACTCGTCAAAGTGGCGACGGCGTCGAATGGCGTCATTATTTCATCATATTTGGGCATATTTCCGCTCCTTTTTTACGCGATTTCCTCGATGCCCGAGGAAAGAAAATCCGATCGTGGGCTTTGAATTGTTTTCGTTCCGGCAAAATTGAGCAATTGAGGTCAGTTTTGACCCGAATCAGGTAGCACACACATGTAGTCGTGGAAGCCAGAGCACTGCAGGCAGACGGGTGACTCTTGGTACAGATCACTTGACACCTTTCCAGCTCGAACATCACCTCACGTCTCGCTCTTTCCCACTCCTCACACACCTTCGTTACCCTTCTCGCACTATAACCCGACGGTCATCGCCTTTCCGACTTCTCGCGGCCATCGCGCAGTCATCTCCCTCGAAACACTCCCTGCCAAGCAGCTCGACCCGGACCATCATTACTACTTCATAGCCATCCGAGAATCACACAGTCATCCAGGGATACGCTAGTCGTGCTCCTCTCGTTCGATACTATACATACCCTTTCCTCAGCGATTCTCGACAGGTCGATCGAACAAAGAAGAAAAAGGGAGTCAGGAGCAGACATAGCAAAAGGTTTCTTATTACTGCCTGTGAGTCGCTGGAAACGATCTTCGTCCTGTCAATCTTCTCTTCTGGAACCATGGAGCGTCTCATTCCCGAACATCTCAAACCCTGATGAGAGATCCCGAGAATCGAGGTGCTCGATTTGATTGCGTTTCAACGTTCTTGGCGAGTCACGAGGAAAAGGACAAAGAGGAGATTGATGATGCGACGCAACCGATGCCCGAAGACAGTCAAAAGGGGTCGGGGGGATCTCTTTTTCCGTTTGAAATCATGGAGCTATTTTGACATGAACGTTCCCTCGAGGAAACGCTACGATTGATGGGGTGCTCGAAAAGTGAAACTCCGTCTCGAGAAGAAGACCACTTAGGTTTCCCTTGATCCGATCCGACTCGATCTGCACAGCTCCCTTCCAAAGGCTTTGACTGTGAAACTGACTTCCTTCGCATCATAATCCTTCTCCCCTTTAGTTGCACCTCTCTTCCCGAGCACGACTTATTGCATCACCTCCCCTTGAAACGATACTTATACGTCAAATCCCGTCATTGCAACCTACCTTCCGCATCGATAAAATATCCTTTCATATCCCTTTCTAATCTCGGATAACGACACCACACGTAATCCTCCCGTCACCAAACTTCAAGGCAGCCCATCACGGGGAAGCAGCGAGAGAGTACGAATTTTCAAACAGTACAAAGGAGTCGCTAGAGTTTCTCAGAAAGAGATAGTAACGGGATTACCTTCGTGAGAGGTATATATCACAAGGAGATACTGGTTAGTGCACTTCTACTCCTCCGTTCTATTCCTCCCTATTGGTATCAAACCAAACATCCCAAAAGGCTAGCAAAAAGCCAACACCCAAAAAGATAACAAGATCTCGATCGTTATCGTTCACGTTTAGCGCAACTCGAAAAGCTGACATTCGTTCCATCGCATACTACCCCTCGTTCGACAACGACACTCGAACAAACACAACCCACCTACTTGTACACCTTGCACCTGCACCTTGGACATGCCTGATTCTCCCGACGATCAACACAGCATTCCTGTACCTCGCGATTCTCGGTTCAGAAATCCGCGTCCACAAGCACGTTCGCGCTCAATCGATTCACTCAGACGAACGTTCCGCGTTTCTCGTTCTCCCGTGACCGAGCTCGTTGCCGTCAACACTCACACTAGTCGACATCGGCCACCATCAAACGTTCAAAAGTATTTGGCCTATAACAAGAAAAGTTTCTTGCTTAGGAAAAGGTCATTGTCGAACACCGGACACCATCAGAACTCGAGCAACCTACTACCACCACTACTACCTCTTGGACAAACCGTCGGGTTCGATATCAACAAGATGACTACGGATATCTTTTCGGATACCGACATCTGCATGACTTGCGCAAAGCCGTTGAAGGACAACAATGGGTTAGTTGCCCTCATTCCGACACTCCTTCTTTCATCGACACATGATACTTACCTCCTCACCTGCCCTTCAGACCTTACTGCGACGAGATATGCAAAGCCAAAGATGGGTATGGTCGTCATCTCGCTTCCGAGACTGAGGATCCGTCTTCCATCATGGCATCGCTTCCTGCTCTGCTCGCATCGACCATCAAATCAGGTCGGGCTCACGGTCAAGACGCATCGGCTTCAACCTCGTCACAATCAGAGACATCTTCGCCTTTGCAATCCCCTTCGCCGTTTGCTCATCCTGTTCTAGGACTCGAATCTAGCCCCAAGGAAGACGCATTCACCCTTCCTCCACCCGCTTACCCAAATAACCTCTACCACAACGCATTCAACGCATCTTCGAATCCCGTCAAGATCCCTTCTTCTCACAAAGCTTCTTCTCCTGGATACGAAGCCGCTCATAGTCACCGAGAATCGTACAAGGAGTCGGTACACGGAACCCCTACTCGTGGAGGAGAATCGACCTTGCGTTATGCGAGGAGACCAGGTCATACCAACAGCGTCACCTCTCCTTTGGCTTTGTACCCTGTCGGAGCGCACAAGCGGCCAGAATCGCATTCAGGCTCCAGACCTAGTACAGGAATGGGTTCGCCCGCTTTCGTACCCTTGAGAAACGTATCGGATACCAACTCGAATGCTGGGCTACAAGAAAAGAGGAAATCCTTCGCGTACGGGACTCATTCGCCTCTACTTCTCGCTGCCAATGCTTCTCGTCCGGCTTCATCCGCGGTCGACTTCCAGAATGCTAGGGCCAGTCCTAGGGATCAGTCTCCAAATGGTCTCGCGACGTCATCTGCCGCGCTGCGATCTGCTCAGAGGACCGCCTCGGATCGTCCTAGCCGATCGGGTTCCAGGTCTCGCGATATCGCTCGACAATCAGCGGGAATGGATGTTCGAAGGAAATCTTTCCCTGCTCATCTGTTCGCTGGCCTTCGACCCAAATTGACCAGTTCGGCTACTCAGACCCAGACTCCAACCCGGGGGGTGCTTGACTCTAGCTCTGAAGGTGAAGAAGAAGAGCTGGAAGATGTTCTGGTTGAAAAGGAGGAGGAGGCTTTTACTCGCCGTGGAAGGAGTCGGGACCGAAAGTTGAGCTTCACTGAGCGGGAGCACTCGCCTCACTCCAGGTCTAGGTCGCGTAATACCTCTTCTCATCTTGGTCTTGAAGGTATGGCTCCAGCTCGAACGGGCCGATCGAGGTCGAGGCTGTTCGACCGAGAATCAACAGGAGATCGCAGGACCAGTTTAGGACGAAGAGCAAGGTCCAGATCTAGGTCTCGCTCGCATGACAGGGAGAGGTCAGGCTCGGACGAGAGACCTGTCATGCAAAGCGAAATTAAGCCGATCGGGTCCACGCCCTTGCACAATGGTCGCAATAACTACCTTGGCCGAGACTTGGCTACTATCGTTGGTTCGCTCCAGATCGATCATCAACAAGCTCGCTCCGCTCGCGATACACAACGACTGGAGGACGATTATGAGCGCGTGCACTCGACTTCTCCTCTAGCGACCGTCAGGGCTAGTCGACAAGCCCGCCCTGGTGACGCATATGGCTTGCAGCACAAGGAGATGTCGCCTAAGCCAACTCGACAGCAAGGTCCTATTGTCTCGCCACGAGGACGAGCCGACAGGCTAGACAGCAAAGCTGCCCGAGAACTCAAACGTCTCTTCGAGGAGGGCGTGACCGTCTCTTGACGGGGAGTCTGAGTTGGTTTGATGGCACCAGCTTGAAAAGACCAAACCCAAACCCATCTCAACCAAAAAGGAAAAAAAGGCAAGAAAATACCCAGAAAAATAGGCGACCTCAACCTCGCTTTGCATCGCCCCTCACATCACAATCAGCAAACGAATCGTTACAATGAAATCACTCAAGCGGGATATTACACAGAAAATCTCGATTGGATTACCAACGCATGATAACACACAGCAACGCCTCGCTTGATTACCAAAAAGGCTTGAACCCCCTGAAATCAGCGTGTAGGTGGGAAGAAAATGTAGCGACTCGCTTTCAACAGAAGCATAGTGGAAAAAGCGAAAGAAAGAGAAACGACTGTTGTATTTAGCATAGGACTTCAACATAGCATGATTGCATTGAGCAAGCAACCCTTTCCTTTTCTTGTTATCGTCCAGCGTCAGTTAGCTTCGACCGTTTCCTGCGTTTCAGCAATGTCTATCACACCCCAGGGAAGCCAGCTTGCTGTGCTGAAATCCTTCTCCAAGCATCACAACAACCTAGACTTTGCTCTTTGCGTTCAGGTTGAATGCAACGTCTTGTCGCTGCGCGGACCGTTCACCAGCCTGCGGAAATTCAGGCAAATTGCAAGTCAAAGCAAATATCGGAAGATTTCACCGATAGCTGAATGTTATCTTGGGCGATATTGATCAATAGTATTCATACAATGCAAATGTTTCATCTCATCAGCAAATATGCAAGCATTTATAGTTTGTCTACCTTCCAAAGGTCATCCCTGAACGCAATCGACCCGGAATAAATACGATCAATTTCCTTTCAAGATGAACTGTAATCGCAAGACTCACCCGAGGTAACACATGACCTCTACCGCAACCCCCTTACCAGCCTTCTTGATCTCCTCGCTCGAAGCCGTAAGTTTGCCGATACCGGCAGCAGATTCTTTACCCTCTGCGTGGATAGCGACGATTGCGTTGGCAGGAAGCCCATCGGGAAGATCCCCTCCTGCTGAAAGAAGACCCGGAGCCATCATGTTTGCGCCCTGTAAGGTGATCATTCAGTGTATTGTTTAATGACAAAAGAAATGAAACATACTGCTAGTAAGAATTTGATGGCGCCTCGATCTATTCGTACTTTTGGGAGCATGTCGGGGTCTACGGATATCAGAGAGATCGTTCGTTAGTCCTATGACGGCAACGATGTAACGTTTGCATGCTAGACCTACACTGATGCAGCAATTTCAGGGTAGGAGCGTATGGACCGTCAAAGTGGTTGAAGATGAAGGGTCTAGAATCCAGCGTGTAGATAATGATTCGGTCTCGACTATGAGTTGAAACTGTTTCGTCAAAACGCCTGTGTTTGACAGAAACACTCTATACTTACCATTTAGTAATCGCCAAAGCTTCCTTTTTAGGCCAAATTTCGTCGATCACTTGCAAAGGTTCTTGAGGTCCACTTGGAGCAGCATCCTCCTTATCGTCCCCAGCGTTCTTTCCCTTGCCAGATTTCCCACCCTTTCCACCTCCCTTCTTCTTCCCGCCTTTTCCTCCTTTCGACTTCTCTTCTACCTCTTCGGCTGGTGCAGCTTCCTGAGCCGTCTCAGGCGTAGATTCTTCAGCAGCTGGTGCAGATGGAGCTGGAGTGTCGGTATGAGCGGGTAATGTCAGGAATGGCATTTGCTCGAGCAATGCAGTTCGGATGTTCCTTTGGACTGAAGACTTGAGAGATGTCGAACTGGCGACATCCTCGCTGGGGTCGAATCTGGATAATCAAACCATAGATCAGCGCTGAACCAAATCAGTGTCACACAGGAAAAGGTTCCTACTTTTTGAATAGCATTTCTGAAGCGGAGTGTGCCTGTGTACAGTCACTAACAGGTCGGATGGTGGTCTTTATCTGTCAGCCTGTCAGGAGATCTGAAAGGCAACTGAATGATGATTTTGAGTATCTGTCGTCATATCAGATTGCGCTTTCCACGCGCTTCCATCTCCATAACATCCTCCTATGAGTCACCTCCTATCCCTAACTTACATCCTACTCTCGGTCAGAGGAGATGAGCCGAGGTCCACTGCTACAGCAAGATAGTAACAGTTTCTGAAGCATAGGATGCACCATGCGGATACCGTTCCTGCTATGGCCAATCGCAGTCATTACCTTTGTACCAGCAGGTCTCGCTCTAGCCGATGAGTCTCTATCGCAAGAGGTGTCTTATGCAGACCCATTCCGCTACTTGAGACAAGATTGCCTGATTGACACTCAGGAGGTCCAGCCTGTCATAGCAGATAAGGAAGATGTGGATCCATTGCCGGACAAAGAAACTGTTGCTGTGCATATCGATAAATTATCAGAAACAGGTGAACCTCCCGACAAGCCTCTTATCACTATACAACCGACTCAGCCTGAAGAAGATAATGCCGAAATCCTCAGTTTTGAAGCATGGAAGGAAAGGCAGTACCGAGAAGCTGTCAGCTCTGAAGCTGAAGGGGAAGGGAAGATCGTTGATCGGGAGGACACCCGTGTGGAGGGCGAACCTCTTGGGACTGAAGAGTTGGCGAGCAGACAGGAGCCTGTCATAGTCACGCCCAAGGTTGATGGGAATCCTATCAGCCCACCCAACGAGAAGAAGCCAGATCAAAAAGCCCAGAAATCAGGATCGAGTAACGGAAAGGCGTCGACAAACCCTCCACATCGGTACAATTATGCATCACCTGATTGTTCTGCTAGAGTCATCTCTTCCAGCTCAGCATCTCAGCATGCTTCGTCGGTCTTACACAAGTCGAAAGATCGGTACATGCTCACTCCCTGTAATGCTAAGGAGCATTGGGTCGTTATCGAACTATGTGACGATATCAGAATCGAAGCTGTAGAAATCGGGATGTTCGAGTTCTTCTCTGGTGTCATCAAGGAGATCACAGTCAGCGTAGAGACAACTGAAGATGAAGACGAAGATAACACGGACAAGAACGACGAGTGGCAAGATGTGGGGACATTCCACGCCAAGAACGTCCGAGGCACGCAACTCTTTTCCTTGTCAGAACCCACAGGTTTCCGTCGTTTCATCAGACTTGATTTCCCCGCCTACTACGGAAAGGAATACTACTGCCCTATCAGCAGTGTCAAGGTCTACGGGATGAATCAGATGGAGGCTTATAAGTGGGAGGTGAAGAGAAGCAGTCAGAGGGAAGATGAGAGGACAAGGAAACAGGCGGAAGAAGATGCGAGGAGGAAACTACCGCCTGCTTCAACCGTTGCTGAGACACTGAGCACAACTGATGCACCAGTTCCGGTAAAGGCAAGTTTGGCTAGAGGTCCTATTGTAGCCACTGAGACATCAACCCCTTCGAATACGCTGTCTCAGACAGACGCAGAACAAAGCCTTCCACGGAGCGAGGCCGTTACTTCGATATCAGTGACCGCTACTATACCTGTCACACCCACGCAGATCAACGACGGGGATTACAATTCTCCGGCGGGGTCCACTACGACGAAACCCATCGATGCCGGCAAGCAGCCGCTCACGACCGCCAGATCGGAACAAGAGTCGGCTAGACCTACGGAGACTGTGGAACGCGACTCAAACTTGTCTTCCAAACCCATATCATCATCCGCCCCTTCAGCTGTTGAGAAGGTTGTTCCCCAGATCATAACGAATGCATCATCGGCTACCAATTCTGCGATATCAATAGCCACTCCTGCGACAACCACTCCAGTCCGTTCAGCATCGAGCTCATCTGCATCGACGATGCAAACGTCCACGACTTCCACTAGGCAGAATAGTAAATCAGATTCTTCAGAATCCATCTACGCGTTTATCATCCGGCGGCTCAATGCCTTAGAGGGGAATGCCACGCTCGCGATGATGTATGTCGAGGAGCAAACGAAGGCGAATAGAAACCTTCTGCACAAGATGGATCGATCTTGGGCCGACTGGAAGATGTCGCAGAGTCAAGATCAAAGGATAGCATTCGAGCGAGAGGTCTGTCTTGACAACCCGAAAGTTTCGTATCGCTCTGATATGCTGACCTTTTTCGATCACTACAGCGTCTTGTGACGAATGAAGCGCTTACGCGGATAATGTCGAGATTTGAAGAGCAGAGCATACATTTTGCAGATTCGATGATGAAGATGGAAGATCGACTAAGCGTCTTGACAGAAGAGGTGAATGTTTCGACGCTCGACACCTTTTCATCATATGCTAATTGCGGCTATTCTGAACAAGATCACATGGGAGAGGCGGCGTGGTATAGCACAGCTCTGCATGTTGGTGGTTGTCATTGTCCTAGCCGCTCTCGCACGTTCAGCTACTGTAGATGTACAGCCTATTCGGCCACCAATTCCCACCAGGACCAGCATGACGCACGGGGTCAAGAGTGAACTGCAACATCCTGATACTGAAGGGTTCAACCAGCGTAAAGAAGGGGAAACCCAGTCGGAAAATCGTGAGTAGCCGTTGATTTGACGATCATGACAACGAATCGGAACTGAACCGCTGTCTGTTCAGCTAAATCGCCTATCAACAAGGCAAAACAGCTTTCTGGAGCTCGATCTTCCCCACGCCGGCCGGGCACCCCAGTCAGCTCCAGGAAAGCTCGACCTACGTTGACCATCAATTCTAGAGCCATCACAGAACGCTCAGATGGTCCCCGTACTGCTCTTCCAGGTCGACCCCGACAATCCTTGCCACCAAACATGCATCCTCTACCTAATGGTCGTAAACTTGCACGAAGTTCTCATCTTCATACGATTGATGCCGGCCAAGTAAGGAGAAAGCTCCAGTTTGAAGGAGCCGCCATTTCGGCCACACCGTCGAAAGGTTCTGGAACTGGGACCCCATTCTCGTATGATACCCCTGTACAGCGACGTTCCTTGTCTGCCCCTTTATCAGACCACTCCGTTTTAGAATCAACAGATTCTGAAGAGGATATTGCATCTGCATCGGAAGCCGAAACGATGCTCGACATACATCGGAAAGAAATGACATTATGAAACATGACGATTCGGCTTCTCGGTACAAGTTGTAACGTGATTATATTACAAAGCATGGGTGTAGATCAGCCGACTGGGAAAATAATTACTGTACACATCAATCTTCCTAGGCGAGATCGTCCTGCGACCGCGTCAAGTGCCACATCGAGTGCCACAAAACGTAGAATCACGAAACGATTCCTCTCCTTCCAAACACCTTCAAGACTACCACACAAATACATAACCCTGCCATTCCACCGTAGATTAGAGCCAAATTATGAGATCCCATAGTTGGTTTTGGGCTTCTTTCCACCTCGTCCGCTTTCCTTGTGAGTTCTCGCTGGAGCTCAAGGATCCTGTTCTCTGCGTCCTGCAGCCGTTTCACGAGCTCTGCGACATGGTCATCCTGGGCAGGACCTTTGGAAGGCTGGACCGGGACAGGTGTTGGACACGCGCTCGCATCTAGCATGTCTGCTGGATTAGACGCTAGATTGGATTCGACCGGCTTGAAGACCTCTGTCACCTTTCGGACCGGCCTGATAGTAACTCTTCTGCCAAGATCACGCTGATCGTCGCCTTCAGCATCTGCGGAAGTCGCTTCCAGAGTTTGCTCATTCCACGTATGCACACCTGCCCTTAAGGATTGCATCGTCGGCAGTCTAGGTCCACCGGGTCCACCGCTGGAGCTCGAACGTCTCAGGGCGCCATAGGGTCGTGCGCCTGCTCTCTGATGCTGTAACATGTGCGACATATGCTCAGATTTACCTGATCTGCCTGTGAAAGATTGCTCGGCTTCAGGCGTTTGGGGATGAACGGTTTGATCACCAACATCCTCCTTGTGCGCTACTGATTCGAAAGTCGCGTTGAAATTAGGAGATGTATAGGCCGGTGGCGGACTGATAAAGGGGTACTCGGTGGCATGGTTTTCTTCTGGTAAAACATGAACCTGCTCCGTGTCTTCGTCGCGGCCATTATGACTGTCGTCATAAATTCCCAATCCGATTGATGACCGGTTGTTTATGCCGGTCGCAGGAAGTCCATCTATCATGGATCCCGGTTGTACCCCCTTCGGGACCAGCACGTCCAGTCCAGCCTTCGCCAGAGCCCATCCATCACTTCCTTCATTCTTATCTACCACTCTCCCGTATTTTGCCCCCACAGAGCCCCTATTACCATTCATCTCGGCGGTCCGTTCGAACCTCATAGCTCGCTCTGCGAACTCGCTTTCAATACTAGAGGCTTCGCTACTCGTGCTCATCGATCGTTGCTTCAGGGCGGGTCGATCATCATCACCCATTTGGCTTCCACCTGTCGAAGCAGATGAGACCGAGCGGGTATCCCAATCATGAGCCAATCTTCGGACGTTTCCTCCTCCTTCCCCTTCTTGATCCTGCTCCTCGTCTTCCTCTTCTTGCAAGACGGACGTGTCTCTGGCGTGGCCGTCTAGGGAGACATCCTCTGCTGTGTTTGCTTGATCATTCGTGACATCATGGTCAATAACAGAGTACGACTCGGATGCTAGGCCCGCGATATTCCCCTTCAACGCAGCCCTTCGTAGGTTTCTCGAAAGGCTCAAAAGCACGTGTAAGAAAGGTGGCGGTTTGCTAGACGAGCTGTACCGATTCCATCAGATCGTCAGTCTTTACCCCCAGTCAAACACACGAGAGATCGGAACTCACGCCCAGCTACCTTCCCCTCCAGCCAAGAAACCTTTACCTCCGACTCGGCCTTTGATGATCCATCCGGTGATATCGGCGATCACAGGGGAAGGTAATCTCTTGATGAGCGTTTTCGAAGTAGGATCCGGGTTAAGACCGGTTGTCAAGCAGTGTGAGATGTAGTGTGCTGTCTCGTGAGCTGTCCAGAGCTTTGGATTGGACTAGCATATGAAAGTCAAATACGATATGATCAGTAACTTTCTTGTGAGCGATCATTAATTTGACCTTACAGGCAGCTCTCTTCCTAGACCGGAAGCATCCTTTGGCTGGAGTTTCCATTCCCAAACACTCAAATCGACCTTTCCCATCTTCTTCTCTGCCCTTTCGGTGTCTTTGAGATGTTTTTCAGATACCACCGGCGAACCGGGTTGGTTCAGATCACTAAGATCAGATATAGAATACCTCGATCCAAGCTTCCTCCTTTCCGGGGGATGGTACGAATGCGGATAAGAAGCGCTGGGCGATCCTGGAGTAGGAGAATCAGGTATTCTCAAATCATCGACTGATTGAGACGATCTGAGTGTTCCCATTGATTTTGAAACTCTGTGCCCGGTGTACGTGTGAGTGTGTCCGTTGATAGGTTTCGCAGGGGAAGTGTTGTTCCTACTGAGAGCAGCGGAAGAGGTCGTATGAATGAGATAAGGGTGGGAATAATTCGTTTGGTTCGATTTTGTCGGGGTGTAAGTACTAGGGTGTGAGCTAGAAGTTGATAGTCGACGGGTGTTTGAAGGGGAAGCGGAAGGAGGTGGGGAGGAGAGGAGGACGGGAAGTGATGACGAGTGAGGAATGGATGGTCTAGCGGGTGAGCTCATTGCGTATGGCTGTAGGTAGTTTGAGGAAGAGGAAGCAGAGGAGGTAGGTATATCGGAGGTGAAGGAGGATGACCGATAGTGAGTAGGTGTTCGAGGTGTGATTGACATGATAAAGGACAAAGATGGGCTTGAGGTTGATGGTATTTGATGAGACTGATTGATGGTGGACGGGCTGAAACCGGATCAAATCGCGCCTTTCCAGCGGGACAAAGACGACATGTGGTGATGCTGCAGTGTAGGAGCTACTGTAGTCCAGACCACTGGAGGATCGCAGGTGAGAACAGGTCGAGGAATCCAAGGAAATCTAGGACGAGTGTTGCATTGCCATCATGAATCATGTGTTGACAAAGTCATTCGTTTGTTATTGTTTTCATTACGTAAGCAAATATACTAATCGATACAGTAGTAGTACTCAATCACCGCCCCCTCTATGTAGTAATGATCCCCCCACATCTCGCTCGAGTGGCAGGTGACACGCTCGACACTCTCCCTCTACCCCGGTCCAATAGCTTCTGAGCGACGATCCTCTCCAGATCCTCCTCCTGTTGCTGTTCCCTCTGACTCCTAGATCGTAAACTCCTAGACCTCCTCTCATCCCCCGTTCCGCTTTGAAGGTCTTCTCTTCTTCCCCTCACATCACCCAGACCGAGCGCTTCATCCTCATCGATCTCCCTATGCGGGGTGCATAGTGGACTCGCCATCGTTTCACCCGAGACCATCCTCCTCCTTCCGAACCCTGCCACGGAGCTCTCTCTGGAAGAAGCTCTCGACCGCGTCAATCCTGTATAATCAAGTCCTTTCCATCTCTCCGAACTCAACGCGGCAGCCACGATCTCTCTGACTTTAGGATCAGATAGGGTGATCTCGACCACTCCACCTGGAACTCCGGGGGAACATGGTGGCGAAGGATCGAGACCTAGATGACTACATGTCGGCGAGTCCGCAGGTAGCGTAGCCTGATCGTTGAGGAATCGTGGGGAAGGCGGTAATAATGGTGAATCGAGGTCGTTCTGTTTTCTCCTCGCTGCCAATGTCTGACCGGGTGGATTCAATGAGAGATTCCTACTCCCAGACCGTCGTGATATCGTAGACGGTTCAGTCTGAAGCCGAGCGATTCTCGGTCGACCTAGACCTAGACCCTGCATTTCTCCCTTCTCCGGTCCTTCCTGTGGTTTCGTCGCCAAACCTCCCTCCAAACCCAACCCAGTGACTCCATCCGTATGCACCACCTCCCCCTCCCGTTCCTCCCGCTTGAACTCCACCTTCATCCAAAACCTGACCGCCCATTTCTTTCCCTTGCCCGTCGCGCTCAAAACCTCCTTCCCACCCTTCTCCTGTCCCCTAACTTTAGGTGGAACGGATACCGCCCGTCTAGCAAACAACCCGGTCAATGACCAAGTATCGATCGCCGTATTCTCATTCATACTCGAAGGTGGACGGACGAGCGGGGAGGAAGAGGGTAGATCCAGTACGCATTGGATGATACAGGTCGTGCTCGAGATGGAGACGCAGTGGTAAAGGATTCCCTAATCGAGCAGTAAGGAAAAGGGGGAAATCAGATCGTCTCCCGAATCAACCTGATGACCGCGTGACTCACGTCCGTTCGCAAGAGATATTTCAAAAACGAAACGACCTTGCCCAATCCAAACTCTTCAGGGTTGTCCATGTACAACTTGGTATCTTCACCTAACTTTGAACCGGAAACGACCGTGGGGTCTCGTAGGAATAGGGGTAAGGGATGCTTGATCTTGCTCTTCTCGAACAGGATGGTCTTGACTGTCGGCCACGGGTCAGGGTCAGTTCAGAGGTCCGATCGGCAAGCGTAACAAACGGGGAGGACGTACATTCTTTCCTTCCTCTTAGAGGTACCTCATCCACCTCTTCCCTCCCTACATCGATCAGATCGAAAACCCTCATCCTCTCGTCCCCATCGATCAACATGAACCCCTGTACCAACCCCTTGAACTCGACCCATTCGTTCCACTCCTCCATACCCAAGTCTTGCCCCGTTAGGTCAAACGATCTCCGCTCTACCACCTCCTCCGCGTGATCCAAGCACTCCTTGACACCGCGTTCCATGACCTTCCATTCCTTATGATCCGTCCCTATGGGATACTTCCGACCGGTGATCAGGCTGAGGATACAGAGTCCGATACACCAGATATCGAGTTCGGGACCGTAGTAGGTCCGACTGCCTGGGGGGTTTTGGAGGGCGTCGATGAGTTCGGGAGAGTGGAAGGCGGGGGATCCGCAGCATGTTGTTAGACGAGGTTGGGAGAGGGAGAAATGGGTCGCTAGGCCTAGATCTGGATGGTCGAGAACGTGAGGGTCAGAGAGTGTTTCGAAAGGAATGAAGTGATGAAAATCGGAGGCTCACCTAATAACAGGATATGTCCATTCTCATCTATCAACAGATTATCCGTCTTGAGATCCCTATGACAGACCCTTCCACCCCTATGCAATCCATCCCTAACGACTCTGACCAACTGTCTCATCACCTTCCTCACCGCTCGGAAATCTCCTACCATCTCCCCTCCTCTGACCAGATCGGTCAAACTCCGATGACCAGGGGGGAAATGTTCCACGAGGTATATATGGGAGGGAGTCTTCAGGGAGGATAGTACGGGGATCAGGTTGGGATGAGGTGGGAGTTGAGCTAGGAGTGTTGGTTCTCTCAGTAGACGAGCGGAGATGAGGGGATGATGGGGGTATAATGGTGTATGTTTCAATGCGTACTGTCAAAAGGCAAGAGTAGGAAATGTCAGTGTCTCTTCCCGAGATAAGAACCGAAATGATAAGACGACTAACCGTCTCTCCCTTCATCCCCTTGACTTTGAAAACCGTCGAGAATTTACCTTTGCCTATGACCCCTCCTTCTGTAGATGGGACGAAAGTATAATCCCCTATCCCGTGGGATAAGAGTTCGTCCGCCGACCGAACGAGTTTGACCGGTTCAGGCCGTAACTATCCCAGAAGTCGAGAACTTTAGCGAAACGGACCGAATCCGACCAGGACGAGGAACAGACTCACCCGTTCGAAATCCACCACCGGATCTATCCCTTCATCTTGATTGCCTTCATGCCTCGAATCACCTATCACCCAATGAGTCGCAGCGCCATGAAAACCGATATCGACCTGGTGAGATTGCTTCAAGATCATATCCGATTTCTCCCCCTGTGTGGTGGAAGACGATACGTTCTTGGTTATACCACGGGGAGTCAAGCTCTTTGATCGTTTCGTGTGGTCCTTGGGCGTATTCGACTTGGTCTTGGTGTTTGTGATGGTGGTGGTGGTGGTTGTCGTACTACTACTTGTACTGCTGTTCCGGTAGAAGGAGAACATGATGACCGAAGTTTTGATAGCGACATGGTACGGGGATGCTATTGGCGGTGGACTACCATGATCGGGATAGCGAGGTGGAGGAGAGGGGAGGAGAGGATGTCGATAGGGAGGGAGTGTGTAGGCAGCGATAGCAGTCAGAGCGCTGATCAGAGGTGACCAACATCTTGTTCGGTCTTCTAGCACGCTTATCGCTTGTACCTGGAATCGGATATCACGGAGTCGCTTCCATTAACAGCGCCTATGCCCATGCCCACCTCGGCTCCATTCCATCCCATCCATCGTTGTTACCCCAAGGCTCACTCCCTGCTTCCCTTCCCTTCCCTGCCCACTCCACACCATCCTCTTATCTTTGTTTACATCCACAGCCAATGAAACACGGCATAGATAACCCTCTGTTCGATTTCCCTTGTACAATCCAGAAAGAAGAAAAGGCGAAAGCGCCTCCTACGTAAGCCGAAAACACGCAACCCCGCTACTCCTCCGAGTACTACAGTATCACACAAGAGCGCAGATCATTTCAGCTTCCTTCTCATGGACCGCGATAACTCCCCCACCAGTGGGAACGAGGCAAGGAAACATCGACCTGGACGGCGACACTCACATGGGTCAAATCCAGGGTCAAACTTCTGGAACTATTCGTAGATTGATCCCGGTAAATCCCGACAAGACTGTTCGATTGCTCATACCTGTGGTTCCAAAGTGAACGAGAGTTAGCTTCCACGTGAGGACAATGTCCGATCGAGCGGAGCGGGATCCGCTTCGTTCCCATTTCGACGTCGACCCGACTCGACTCGAAAAAACTCACAAGGATCCTTTGAGGGAGATGACGATGAACTGGAAATCCTTCCCACAATGTTGCTTGATATACCTCGCGATCCTCCCTACATTCGTGTTATCCAAAGCCGCGTCCACCTCGTCCAAGACGAAGAACGGACTGGGTTGATAAGTATGGATCGCGAACAACAGACCCAACGCCGCCATCGTCTTTTCACCACCAGATAACTGCTCCATATCCCTGAACCGTTTCATAGGAGGCATGGCATGATACTTGATCCCGCTCAAGTAAGGTTCCTCACTATCCTCCAGCGAGAGATAAGCCGTCCCTCCCTGTTGAAACGTGGCGTTCTTGGTCAAGTCCTTGTACACGGAATCGATCTTGTCGGAAATATGATTGAACGCCTTGTTGAACAAGTCGCACCGTTTCTTCTTGATCGCTAAGAACGCATCTCGAGCTCGTTTCTGTTCTCGTTTGGATTCCTCATTGTCCTTTTCGGTATCCTTCAGTTTGGCTTCCACATCCGTCAACCTGTCAAACAGCGCGAGTATCAGAGACGCTATCGATGGACCGAGCCCAGGCGGGCAACCTACTTCTCAATTGCCTTCAAATTAGGTGTCATCCTTTCAATCTCCACAGACAGCTTGGCGATCCTCTGCTCGTAATCGTGCCCTCTTTCTGGGTTCCCATCCTGTCAAGAGACCTCTTCAGCTATCAATCCTCATATCAGCCGACGAGCGATGACCTACCTCTTGATCTTCTCCATCCATATCATCAAAGTAAACTTCAATCCCATAATCGTTCACTTCATCGTCCTGTAAGTTCTACTCGGGCGCAAAGATGCGAATAAGCATCAAGTCTGTTCAACATAAGCGTTCGATGGGTACTCACCTCTTCCAGAGGAACCCTGTTCAACGATCCTGCCGTCGTAGGGAGTCCGATATCTTCCACCTTGCATCGACGGTAAATGGCAAACCTCTCGGAAGATTGCCTTCGGATCTCATCGTTCTATCGATTCGAAATGAATCTCGTCAGATCGGGTTATTCCCTGCAGCGTTCACTTTTCGCTACTCACCCATTCTCCAATGTCCTTCTGCAGATCGTCGACTCGTTTCAAAGCTCTACTTTGCGCCTTTCTAGCCGCGTCGGCCTCTTCGTTTCGCTGTGCCAGTTCCTCCCTTCTCTCATCAAGCGTCTCTCGTAGGGTGGAAAGCTCCTCTTCTGCCTGCTCGATTTCGGCTCGGATATCAGACAACGCAGTTTCAAGTTTATCAGAGACGTTATCGTTCTCCCGTGTAATCGTCGCTCTCAACCGGTTCAATCTCTCCCGAGTGTTCTCGAGCTGTTCCGTCTCAAACTTGATCTGATGGGTTAAACGGGCGATCTGAGCGTCGAACCTCGCTCGAGCCTCAGTCTCCTCTTCAGCCGCTCGGAGTTGGACGTTCTCGTACTCCCGAACGTTGGTCAGCCCAAGCCGTCCGCAGAATTCCTCAAAGACGGCATCGTCTGCCTCATTGACGGTATTCGCGAGGTTCTGCATCTGCCTTTCATGTTGCTGCACAGCTCTTTCCGCCTTTGTGACTTCCGATTGCTGCTTTTTGAGATCCCGGTCAGTCTGCTTCAGTTCTCCCTTTGCTCCTTGTAAACGGGTGCTAGCTGCAGTAAGATCTTCTTTCGCAATCCGCAGGGCAGTCTCCACTGCATTAAGATCTCGGGACAATTGATCGATGGTGTCTTTGTTCGGTTTGTTCTTGACCAGATTTGACAGCTGCTGGTACTGTGCATCTCGAGCCTTCTCCAAATCCTGGACTTTGCGCTGATCCCACTGCTGGTCCTCGTTTTGATCGACACCTCCTCCGGTAATAAGACCACTCTTATGCAGGATTGTGCCGTCCAGAGTTACAGCCTTGACCTCGATCCCCTTGTTGTAGCAGATGTCTCGTGCGATCTCCATCGTATCACACACTAATGCGCTACCACAGGCGTGCTGCATAGCCCTCTCGACCACTGGATCGTACTGTATAATATCGATAGCAACTCTAGCTCCTCGCAAGCCTCGTAATCGTTCCTGGACTGGTTTGACCTGGATGGTGTCGAGCGGAATGAAAGTTGCTTGTCCGCTTCGGTTCTGTCGAAGGTACTCGATGCACCGAATAGCAGTATCTTCGTGATCGACCACGATAGAGTCGGTGTTTCGACCCAGCACAATCTTCACAGCAGTATTATACCGTCGCTCAGAAGGCTTGCATAGGTCATACACTCGTCCGTGCACACCGCTGAAGACCTTCTTCAGTTTGGCAATATTGTCCTTCAGCCTCAGAGCACGATCTGACTCTGACTTGGTCGCTCGGAATTGGAGCAATTGTTGCAAAGTGTCATGCAGCTTCTCATTAACCTCCGTCTCCAGTTGCGATATCCGTCTCGTCTCGCTTGCAAGAGTCTCGGACTCGGCTTTTTTGCCGTTCACTTGATTTTGAAGATCGTCAACGTTGCTCTGAGCGACGTCTACACGCTCTTGTAACGATGCTACCTGTTCGGAGAGCTTTGCTTTCTTGCCTTCATGTCGAGCGAGCGTCTCCTGGGCCGTCGTAAGCGTATCCCGAAGCCCACGCCCCTGTCTCTTCTTGGCGTCCAATTCTTTCCTCTCGTCGGAAGCTTGAGCGTTAGCGTTCGCTCGGAGCCCACGGTACTCTTCAAGGTCAGCAGCGCTGAATGCGGCTCCTCTTGCTTCAGTTGCTATCCGTTGCCTCTCTGCAGCTGCCTCTGCGGCTTGCTCAGCATCTCTCAAGTCTCGGTTCAGATTGTTCACCGTTGTCGCCTGCCTGGCTTCGTCCTTTTCTACGCTTATCACCAGCTTTTCTGTAGACGCCACCTTTCGCTTCGAGTGATCTATTTGTGTTTCCAGCGTCAGAACTCCAGGTCGCTTGTCCTCAATCTCCTTCTCTGCCGCTTTTACTACCGCTTCCTGCTTCTTGACCGCCAAGTTGGCCTTTGCCTGTTGTTTCTTAGCCTCCTTCACCTTCGCCTCTTCTTTACCCAAGACAACTTTGGCTTCCTCAAGGGTTTCATCTGCCTTCTCAATATTCCCTTGACAGGTAGATATTTCGGATTCGATATGGAAAAGCCTCCAAACCATATGGTTTGTGACAAGAGTTTCCTGTGAAGTTGGAAAGATTTCGTTCTGATGAGCACAGTCCCTTTCAACCACATGAGCTTCCCCCTGCACATACCCTCTCTTCCTTCATCTCCTCCCATTTCGCGACCTCCTCCTTCTGTTCTCGGTAGTGCTTCACTTCTCCAGCAGCACTTCGCTTCTTGGTATAATTTGCGGTCGAGGCTTCAGTCGCCTTATCAGAGGCAGCCTTAGCCTTTTCATACTCTGGGGCCAGATCCATCGACCTGTTGAATAAAGGCTCAGATGCCGTCTCGGTTGCACAGGTCGATCGACTTACCCGCTGATCTGGTCTATCAATTTTGATAGCTCTCGTGGGCTTTGAGATGCAACAGCTTCGACATCACCCTGGAAGACGAGGAAGTTTTTGGCTTTGACCAGAATGTTGTGTTTTTCCAAGGATTGGTTGTAGAGGAGGTAAGTCACGTTCTTCCCGTTCAGTGAGTAGGTTGATTGTCCGGTAGACGATATGCTATTGGACAACGTAAGAGGTCATTTCTATCGGACACACTGAGGCAAAGTCCGATCCAACTTACGATCGTTTATATTTGTACTCTTTACCGTCCAAATCCTCGTATACGGCCATGACCCAAGCGGAAGATGCGTCATCTGCTCCCCTTACCTCGGTATCCTCTTCCTCCTCCTCTTCCTCCTCCTCATCCTGCTCTTCTTCCTCTTGCTCCGAAGCATCCGAGTCGTCATCTCTCTGTTTCCTCTTTCCTAGAACACCCTTCTTGCCTTTACCCTTGCCTTTCGCTGCGGTCTTCTTTCCCTTGGTTTTGGGCTGGGAAGGTCCTCCTTGTCCGGGTTCATCTCCCTCTTCTTCATCTGGTGGAAGTTGCGCAGCCTTTCGCCCACGATAGATCAGATCTTTGAGCATCGTACTCCTCAACTGACTCGATTTCACTCCCAAGACAAAGGAAATGGCGTCCATCAAATTGGACTTTCCCGATCCATTAGGCCCGATGATACAGGCGAATTCATGAGGACCAAAGTCGATCACTTGTTCCCCACGATAAGACTTGAAGTCACATAGCTCCAGTCTCTTGAGAGGCATGTTGATGGTAGGCCTCCTTGGGGCGATTATAAGTTGAAACTAGAACTCTCTAAAGGTTACAGGCTGCCGAGCAGATCAACAAGGAATCACTCAACTCGAACCAAGTAAACAAAAACAAACCGAGGTCGAGGTCGATCGAAAGCTGACGCGACTCTGTCATTTCATTTAGTCCGCGTCACGCGACTGTCTGTCAGAGCTGTCAGAGCTGCCAGACATGCCAGACATGATGGGTATAGGCCGTGTAGGTAGGGTTGGGAAGCAATGCGGATCAGGGCCTCGCTATGTCATACGGCGTCTCTACTACAACAACACGTCGTCGCAATATGTCACGGAAAGGGTGGTATCGTTAAGGATCTCGTCACGTTCTCGCCGGGTTCACCATTTGGAACCAGCGAGTTCACGCTCCAATGCGGAAGCGGGATCTTCCTCCCTGTCTAAAGCGTCATTCTCCTGTCCTTGAGCAGACTTGTCGTAAGCGGGACCAACACCGGCCTCTACACCGCCAGTAGCAGCTGCAGTAGGGGCAGGAGGCATCCTACGTGTCGCATATAGTGGATCAATAAACGGTGCAGAGCTAGCGACGACGATCTGACACTCACGAGTCTTTTCGAAGAGGAGCAGGTTTCGCCTGCTCTTGCCTCTGTTGATAATGAGCCGCGGCTTCTTGTCGAACTTGATGCCTGAAAGCAGCTACTTCCTGGATGATCATCTTCTTCATTCCCTCCGTCGATTCCTCGGCTTCGAAATCAAAGTTGAAGGTCTACGAATGAGTCGCACGTCAGCTAAAACCGATCGTTTCCCTCTCGAAGTATGCATACCTCGGTGCAAACGGGCTCATCCTGAGGATCATGCCAAACACTCAGACTGTAAATCAACCGGATTAGTCGAACTGAACCCTTAAGAGGTTCAAAGCCTGCCTGACCACTCACTAAGGATGCTCCAAAGCCTCTTCACAACTGATCCTCTTTGAAGGATCGAAAGCAAGCAACTTCCCTAACAAGTCCAAAGCAAGTGGGTTGGCCTGGGGGAATAACTGCTTGAAGGGGATCCTAGGTTTGATTGGTAACGATCGAATGTAACTATTTCCCCATACCCGATGAGCTCTAGCGTTTGCAATTCGCAACGGAGAGAATGCGGACTCACTCTTGAGCACGAGGACTACCGACTCGTCGTAAAGTATCTTCCGTGGGTGTTCCCAAGAGGTTCAATATCTGGTTGAGCTGATCGACGTAATCCCGACCTTTAAAGATGGGTCGGCCTCCCAGTAGTTCGGCTAGGATACATCCGACGGACCACATGTCGACTATGAAAAGATGAAACAACCGGGTCAGCTTGACATCCTGGTCTCTCACGTGACGAACGAGAGGGAACATACTGCTTGCAGTCTAGACATCGCATTCACGCCCGAACCTGTCAGCTACCTCTTCTCGTCTCCTTCCAGATCACGCATCACTCACGTAATTAGCGAAACTCAACATGATCTCCGGAGCTCTGTACCATCTCGTCGCCACGTCTATGCACGAGGTGTTTCTATCAACACCAATTCCATAGGGACACGGAACCTTGGACAAGACGGCTCACATTCAGTCATCAGACCCGCCTGACCCGTCTCGGCCGATCCACCCGCCTGGAACCCCCTTGCTAGTCCGAAATCACAGATCTGTCGAGGAAGATCGTCTCGTCAGATCACGCTTCTTCATTTGAACGAGATGGTGTCCCTTACCTTCAGCTCGCAGTCCGCGTTGACGAGTAAATTACCGGGTTTCAGATCTCTGTGCAACACATTACTAGAGTGGATGTACTATTTCAATCGCAGTTCCGTCAGTTTCCGCATGCTAGACGCTTAGAGAAGGAAGACGAATTCACCTTGAGGCCACACAGAGTTTGATACAAGAACGACTGGAAGTGTGCGTCCGAAAGAGGTTGACCGCTCCTGATCTGATCATACCCAGCGTCTCAGCCCCTCTGTCATCTAGGAAAAAGGAAACGATGACGTACGATAGCATGTAAATCGGCCTCCATCAATTCCTCATATAGATATACTTCGTTAAAGTTCCACGTGCCAGGAGGGTCCGGTACGATATCCATATCGTACAGACAGGTGATCTATCATCCAGGTTCCAAATGAGTTTCTCGAGCGTGGCGTAAAGGGGAGAAGACGAGGAAGATGAGACGAACGTTCTTATGTCCACGGAAATGACGCAAGAGCTTGATCTCCCTCAAACATCGCTTAGCCAAGATCTTCTTGCTGAAAATATTGGTGATCTACCGAACCGCATCCCGTTCAATCCAGCCCAAAATTTAGTCCCAAACAGAATCAAATATACGGAAAATGGAAGGATCAGATATCCTATTATCATTGTCCCGTAAACCCGAAGAAAACGCTCACCTTCTTTACGGCGCACATCTCACCCGTGCTTTCGTGCCTTGCACTGATGACACATCCATAAGCACCCTGACCTAGTTCTTTGACGAATGCGTAAGGTTGAGCTATCGTGCTGTGTCGAAACGATAGCCAGGAGATGAGAGTAATGAGAAGTGAGAAAGGGAAAGCAAAGAGGAAAAGGAAGAAAATGGTCAGTTTTGAGCCGAGGCGGAATGAGATGGGGCGGACGTACTAGACGTTATTCAGAGCTTGGAATGAATGTCGAGGTGCGTTGTCCATCTTGAACGATTGTTGTATCGAATCCGCCCGAGGTTGTTGAAAGTACGGGTAAAAGTCCCTTTGTTATGAATGTCAAGGGTTGTCCTAACTTTAGATGTTCCGACCTCTTGATATCTCGATAAAGTGTCTACGGTCCAAATACCCAACAATCAGCTTCTGCTCTTTAAACAATCACATTGAGAATTGAAAGGAATTTGAACCGACCTCGAGTTCGAATCGTACCCGTGCTGTGTCCAGTTGCACACGGTCACGCCAAATCCAGGCTATGTTCGAGCTGTGTAAAGAGGATCGCTTATATGTCCCCTGTTCTTATGAGCGAATGAGGCTTGTCTTGATCGTAATCACCAGGAGGAGAAAGAGAACGAGGATGGGCTTGAGAGAATGTTATATACCCAAGAAGACGAGATGGGTGGAAGGTGGTGAGGTAGTAAAAAGGGGGGAATGTCCCTTTGTCTCGTTTGAAACCGGGGTGAAAGCTGGACGGATGAAAGGAGGATTGATCGTAGGTCAGGATGGCAGTAGTGATGACGATGCTATGTGGGTGTGGGTGTTTTGAATGTGAGCTACTATGTGTTCTTGAATCTGGTCGAGTGATACTCCGCAACCAGCAACCGACCAGCAACGAGAGTGAATGTACACTCATCATCACCCCTACTTTTGCTTCCGTAGGTCACTCACATGGTAGATCAGCTGACTAAGCCACTCGGGCCCGCAAACGAGCATTGCGGTCACGTGATGGTCCAGATCGACACTGCATCCGCTTGTAAGAATGCCGTAACGAGTTGTTCATATTTCGACCCATTTCGACGTCTCGACCTCTGACAATTCTCTACAACTTGTACAATTTGACACATCACATCGTTGGATTTCCACCAAGACCCATCGACATTCACTCACCATGTCGTCCAAATCATTCGTCTTATCATCCTTAATATCACAGCGAAAACAAAAAGCACCTCTCAAATCATCCCTTAAATCGTCCTCTTCGTCGAAACCAAAATCGAAACCAACCCCTTCTTCTAAACCTTCCACACGGATTCGAGCGGACCAGCTGTCATGGAAACAGTTACCCACCGTTACGGACGATACTGCTAGTAATGAGAAGGGGACGTTCGATATGGATGAGGGTGGGGTGTTGCTTTTGGAAGAAGTCGAGGGGGTGGATGTGAGATGGGAAGAGGATGAGCAGGGGAGAAGGAAGGCGGTCTTGATGGTCAGTCGATTCGGTTCCATCTTCTTCATATCCCTCAAAGAAGAAGAGGACACGTTTTACCTCGCTTCACTTTTTCTTCCTCGATCCAAGATACTTATTCTTATTGCCACAACAGTCAACCGAAACGTCTCAACCAGCTTCCAAGAAATCTAAGCGTGTTCAAGACGATACCACGCTCGATGATGCAGACGATATCAAGGTAGAAGAAATATCAGAAACCTCAGACAAGGAGGACCCCGAAGAAGAAGAAGAATTCATCTCCGCTTTCCCTAAAGAAGAACCCATAGATCTCTCCGATCTCGAAGATCCTTCCCCCGAGCTCTCTCCTTCGTCCTCTAAAACCCCGACACTTCCCGTTTACTCGTTCCCACCGGACCTCTTGCCCTCTTGGAAACCATTGTCGGACAAGGTTCATCCCGTATTATTGAAGTCGCTGTATGAACTAGGGTTTTGGAGACCGACTGATATTCAGAAGAAGAGTTTGGAGGTGTTGTTGGGAACTGAGGAAGGGGGGAAGAGGGATTTGGTCGGGGTCGCTGAGACTGTGAGTCTTACTGCGCAAGCTTTGAGCTTAGTGGTGTTAAAATATCGATTGGTCATCGTGGCATAGGGTTCCGGAAAAACGTTGGCCTATTCTTTACCCATACTCAACCATCTGCTTCACACCCTCGCCTCGCCGGAACAAGAACAACCCTCTCCGAACGGAAAACGACAATTATCCGCCCTAGTCTTATGTCCCACTCGAGAACTAGCCCTCCAAGTCGGGAAAGTCATTGGAAGCGTGGTCCAAACGGGTATAGACTCCATCACTGCTGAAAACGATGGAGTCAAGGTGGAAGTTCCCAGTGAAGACGAGGAGGAAGAAAAGATGGTCCCGTTTTCGAAGAAGAGGAAATTCCCTTCCAAGAAACCTAAAAAGGTTCAGAAACCTGTGAAACCCGTGCAACAGGCTAAAGGACCGAAGGCTCCTCCTGTCATAAGCGTGGCTACCGTTGTAGGTGGGTTGTCGGCTGTTAAACAGAAGAGACTGTTGGCTAGGGGATGTGACGTTCTCGTCGCCACCCCCGGTCGATTATGGGACCTGATCGAGGAGGTCAGTCGATTCTTGCCAATCAGAACAGCCGAGGATAGCAGCTGATAACGTCTGTTCGGTTCGATAGGACGACTCATTCGCTAGTCAGATCAAGAGGATCAAGTTTTTGGTCATCGATGAGGCTGATAGGATGATCGAGACGGGCCATTTCGCCGAGTTGGAGAATATCGTAGGGTTGACCGTTAGATCCAAGGAGATGTCAGTAGCCAGCGATCAATCTGTGACGAAATGTCAAGCTGATTTCGGAAACCCAACTTGGTACAGGCAAACGACCAACGCTTCAGCCGATGATCCTACTTTCGCAAAAACCTTGAGGAAAACGGATACGACCCTCGTCCGTGCGGAGATGCAGACGTTCATCTTCTCCGCCACCTTGTCCAAAGACCTGCAGGGCAACCTGAAACGAGGCAATTGGAGACGCAACGCGGCCAACAAGAAAAAGGAGGCGAACACTTTGGATGATTTGTTTGGCAAGTTGGACTTTAGGGATGAGAAGCCTGAAGTCATCGATCTTTCACCTCAAGGAAGGTTGGTCGCCACTCTGAGAGAAAGTATGGTGGAATGTTTGACTATGGAGAAGGTTGGTTCCGCTTTGAGAACAAAGGTGATGGAAGGAAGCTCACGTCTTGCGTTTGAACAGGATCTGTACTTGTACTACTTCCTGTTGAGATACCCAGGACGATCGCTAGTTTTTGTCGGCAGTATCGACGGAATCCGAAGACTGGTACCCCTGTTCGACATGCTTAAGGTTCCCGTGTACCCATTACACTCGCAATTACAACAGAAGCAGCGTCTCAAGAACTTGGACAGGTATGTCCTTACTCTCAGCACTTCCGAACTTTCGCATTGACCCGGGTATTCCAATGTAGATTCGCCTCCTCCACCAACGGTGTCCTTATCGCCACCGATGTAGCGGCAAGAGGTCTGGATATCCCTTCCGTGGACCACGTCATTCATTTCCAACTCCCACGGACGGCTGACGCTTATATCCATCGAAGTGGACGAACGGCCCGTGCAAAACAAGACGGATTCAGTTTACAGATGGTCAGCCCCGAGGAGAGGGGGATGCAGAAGGCATTGATGAAGAGCTTGGACAGGAGTGGGTCGGATTTCTGTGCTTGTTTGTGTTTGTTTCGCCACTGATACAGGATTGGTCGATTCCGTAGCACCTGACCTGCCTGAACTTGCTATCGAGCCTGGTTTCTTGCCGAAACTCAAGGAGAGAATTCAGATTGCAAAGGAGATTGAAAAGGCTCAGCATCAAGTCAAGAAGACTAACCACGATCGCAACTGGTTGAAGGAGGTCGCAGAAGCTATGGACGTGGATATCGATCCCGATGTCATGTGAGCATATAGAAGGAGTGGATGACGAGCAGAATCTGACCTGTCTTGTCAATTCAGGTCGGATTTGGACGATGAGGATGGGTCGAGGTCGCGTAACAAGAACAAGCAGAAACCATCGGATACCAAGCTATACAATTTGAAGGGAGAGCTGAACGAGCTTTTACGTCAACCTTTGATGGCTAGAGGTGTTTCTGCGAGATACCCTACTTCAGGTAGTCGATCGGTTGTTGACGACCTGCTAAACTCTACGAGTAAGTCGAGTGTATGAGAGCTTCAGTGCCGCGCGGTGACTTATATGATTGTCTGGTCAGATCACTCATCCTTACTAGGAGCATCGACGGCGAAGGCTTTCGAGGATGTGGATTCGAGACCAGCAAAGAAGGCCAGGAAGTTTATCAAGAAGACCAAATAGGAGAGCAGCTGAGATATCACGTGACTTGAACATGTTAGCCGGATGTCGGCTATTGTACTTTGGATAGCGTAGCGTCTATCTTGTTGTACTTCCAATAGGTTCGCTCATGGCCTATCGTGATCGTGCCTTCGCACTTTCAGACGCCTCGTCATTCCATAACCATCATCATCCACCGTCATGTCATCTTGGACAGCTTTCTTGACCAAACAGTATATCTGGGCAACTAAGGGCCCTGCTCAGTGGGCGCCTGAGTGGCTCGTGCTTCGAAATACTAAGAACAATTGGAGGACACACAATGCATCAACCGTTTTGCCTGATTCTCTGACCTCTGACGACAACGTAGAAGTGGAGAAGGAGGATTTGGAGCTTGCGGCTAAGCAGAAGTGGGAGGTGCATCATATCTCTCCTTCGGCTGGGACGCAGGCCTCGAACAAAGTAATAGTCTACTTCCACGGAGGGGCATTCATCAGACCAGTGAGCTGCAATCTAAACATATGACTGTGCATTTTGGGAGTCTTGGCTTAGTTCTCTTGATGTTTCTCATCTCAGGCTAAATCGCAGCATTGGGATTTCGTTCGTCGTCTCGCTTCGGAACTCGGAGTACCTGTCGTAGTACCGCATTACACCTTGCTACCCCTTGCGACCGGAACGCAATGTACACATGCAGCTCTCGATCTCTGTTCCAGGATCATGAAGGATCCTAGATACAAGGACAAGGAGATTGTAGTCATGGGCGATTCGGCTGGAGGTTGGATCTCGATGGAAGTCCTCATAAGGCTGCATCAACTTTCGAAATCTACTTCTGAACAGGATACCTTTGGATTCAACGTGCAGGACATTCCTCGGTTAATCGAGAAGATAAATCAAGCTATTCTGATCAGTGCGGTCGTCGATTTCGATTGGAACCAACCTGAATATGACGAAGCGCAGAGACTGGTGAGCATCGAAAGAGACTAAAATACGTGACTTTCAACCTAACTGGTAATCAACAGGATCCCTGGCTATCACGTACGGTCCTCACACCATTGATCGATATCTGGGCGTACGGTCCCAAGACCGCTTTTCCGGAGTACGATTTTGGCCTCAGCAGCACCGAAGAGTCCCGTCTTACCGAAACATCAAAAGGAATTCCAGTAACTAGTCCGGAACATTCACCTATTGCCGGTATCGAATTTTTACAGCGAAGAGAAAATGGGCCAGTCAAGATTCTCCACTTCATAGGTACAGCGGATGTCTTGCATCCAGGGGCTGAGATGATGCAGAAGAGACTGGATAAAATGGATTCAGGCGTGGTTCAAGCTGAAACACATATAGTATGTCTTCAAGCTCTCATTTCAAACTTGATTGCAAGAATTGCAAGGGTATTGAACATCAGTACTCGATTAAATAGTATGATGGCTTGTTTCATGTTTTCCCGCTGGTGCCATTCCTACCAGAAGCGCAGGACGCATGGCGGAAAATAGTCGCGGCTCTAGCATAACAATAGGATCCTTGCCTTGAGTTTTCATAGTGACCATCTAGGCATCTAGCTGTGTAATTGTGCGAGTAGTCAATGACCTCTATTGAAGGAAAGCAGTTCGAGAACGCATGCTTAAGTTGACTCGATATGCGTTCTCGGTGCAAAAGTCAACGACCTTGAACTTGAACTTTTATGACTCATTCGAGCTTTCCACTTCGATCACTCATCTTCACAATTCGCTTACTATAGCTCCCAAGATGGCTGTTCCTCCTGAAAAGATACCCCAAAACTATATTGTTCCCCAATCCGAGAGGGCTATCCCGGAAGAAGCAGCGAAATCGGAGCGGGTGCCGACGTTGTGTTTGATGATCGACAATTATGATTCCTTTACCTGGAACTTATACCAGTACCTCTGTGAGCTCGGTGCGAACATGCTGGTGAAGCGAAACGATGAGATCACGATTGAGGAGATCGAAGTGAGGATCATGTATTACACGATACGAGCATGCCGAGTGTTGACTAACCCTCTGTATTGACATGACAGGAGCTATACACCTCTAAACAACTGAGATCGATCGTTATCTCACCAGGACCTGGTCATCCTCGAACAGATTCAGGTATCTGTCGAGATGCTATTACTTGGGGAATGGGAAAGGTGCCCGTCTTAGGTGTCTGTATGGGACTCGAATGTATGGTCGACTTGCTCGGAGGTGATGTGAGTACACCTAGCTTGGCATTAGCCTATCTTGACGCCAGTAGCATGCTGAACGCGATCATTATTACTATGTAGATCGGTTACGCTGGAGAAGTTCTCCATGGAAAGACCTCCCTAGTGAAGCACGACGCAAAAGGATGTTTCCATGGAATCCCTCAGGAAATCCCTTCTACCCGATATCATTCTCTCGCTGCGAATATCAAGACTATTCCAACCTGTCTGGCCGTTACTGCTACCACCTCTGACTCCGGTGTGGTTATGGGAGTACGTCACAAGGAATTTACCCTTGAAGCTGTTCAATACCACCCTGAAAGTGTAATGAGCGAAGGTGGAAGGGAGTTGATGGGCAACTTCTTGAAATTAGAGGGAGGCAAGTGGGGTGAGAAGAACGCTTGGTGTGGAGTTCAGGCGGTACACGAGGACAAAGTTGAGACCGTCCCAGTCACCGAAGGACTGATCAACGAGTCTATCAAGTCCGAAACCAAATTGAAAAACTCAGCACCAGCGCCTGGTGGACCAACCATTCTTAACAAGATCCATGAGCAACGCCTACTTGATATCGAACAAGCTCGATCCATACCTTCCACTTCCTCGAAAAACCTGGCCACCTCAATTGCCCTTCATGCTGCACCCCCTGTCGTACCGCTCGTCGCTCGAATCAGTCAGACTCTTCCCCAGCATCCGGCAGTTATGGCTGAGATTAAGCGAGCTTCTCCTAGCAAGGGCGATATCGCTATTGATGCGAACGCACCCAGTCAAGCAATTCAATATGCCTTGGCTGGCGCTTCGGTGATCTCCGTCTTGACAGAGCCAAAATGGTTTAAGGGAGCTCTGTCGGATCTTTTGAGCGTCAGAATGGCACTAGATGCTATGCCGAACCGACCGGCCCTTTTGAGAAAGGATTTCATTATCGACAAATACCAGATTGATGAAGCTAGAATTCACGGAGCCGATACGATCTTGCTTATCGTAGCCATGTTGGAGGTTTCTGAATTGCACGACCTCTACAACTATTCCGTCTCCCTTGGAATGGAACCTTTGGTCGAAGTCAACAACGCGGAGGAGCTCAACATCGCTCTTGATCTGGGCGCTAAGGTCATTGGAGTCAACAATCGAAATCTCCACGACTTCAAGGTCGATATGCAGACTACAAGCAGGTTGGCCGATGTATTAAGAGAAAGAGGCCGGGAGGATGTGATCCTCTGCGCTTTGTCCGGTATTACAGGAAGAAGCGATGTGGAACAATACATCTCTGAGGGTGTCAAGGCCGTTTTAGTCGGAGAGTCACTGATGCGCTCGGACGATCCCAAGAGATTCATTCATGAGATGCTAGCAGTTCCTACACCGTCTGCGCCTGTACCGACCGCACCGCTTGTCAAGATCTGCGGTGTGCAATCGCTCGAAGACGCAAAGGTTGCGGCTGAGGCTGGTGCTGACTTCATTGGAGTCATCTTTGCACCGACGCGGAGAAAGATCGCTTTGCCGGTCGCTAAGAAGATTTCAGCCTATCTGCGATCCGTTAGATACCCACAGGATGAAGAAGAACTGGATGAAGCAGCAGAGCTCGATAACCCTCTCGCACCTGTACCTTGGTTCACCAGCCGAACACAGCTTCTCTCGAAATCCCGAAAGCCGCTGCTTGTAGGGGTGTTCCAGAACCAACCCCTCTCATACATCTTAGCGGCTGTTCAATCAACACCTCTCGACGTAGTGCAGTTGCACGGGGATGAGCCTCAAGGCTGGGCCAAGCAGATTCCTGTTCCCGTCATCAAAGTGTTCCGAGTGACAGCAGAAAACGAGGTTCGAGGCGGGCAAGTGGACCGCCCTGGCTGCAACGATCTCATTTTACTGGATGCAGCAGGGAAAGCAGGTTCTGCTGGTGGAGGTGAAGGACTCAAGTTTGATTGGTCTGTAGCTGCAAACGTGGTAGAGCAAGGAGAAGTTGGCACTAAGGGAGGCTTCCGTCTGCCTATCATACTTGCAGGAGGTTTGACACCGGAGACCGTGGCCGGAGCTGTTGAAGCTGTCAAGCCTTGGTGCGTGGACGTCAGCAGTGGTACCGAACGTGAAGGCGGTCAGGGAAAGGACCCTCAGAAAATTGCCGACTTTATAAAGCGGGCAAAAGGCGTTGCGGTACAATGAATTGCGAAGTCAAATATGCATGCTGGTTGAATTCGATACAACGGGGTTCCACTTTGTGCGACGCTTTTGTAGCTAGGAAAACTTCCACCTGATAAGAGAACATCATGCTTAGCTGGTTGCATCGTCACCTTCTCATCTGCCCTGTGTACATACTTGTTGTTGCAGTTTATACATCTGTCATGGCGGAGCAAATCAGTATCGAGCCTCAGACATGTCTGAGACCAAAACTCACGTTACGAATGTCTGGGTCCAGATCGGAACGCTCACCCAGATTAGTAGGACGTAAGGGTATTCGGACAAGCCGAAAGTACATACGGTCATCGGCTCATCTGCACTTCGAGTTTGCATCTGATAATATCTTGTCTTGCTCTGTCCACACTTTCCACACTTGAAGGCGAAGGTCTCGGCCTGCAAGGAACGATCGATCGAGTCAACACCGTTAAGATCATGAACAGAGCGGAATTGTGACATACCTCGGTCTCTCCTGCTCCCTGGGCTGCAAACAAGTTTGCTTTTTCGATGGCTGCAGTTTCAGCCTTGATCGTCTCGCTCGCAAGATCCTATAACACACGTTGATCTGGTCAATCGCAGAGCTCGTAAGCTCTTTCTTGGAGGACTCACGTCTCGTGACAGATTAATGACATCTTTCGCTTGAATGGTTTCTCCACGTACGATGGCATCCCGTAGAGCTGCGTTGGCCTCTCGTAAGTTCAAGTACATCTCTCGTAGTCCTGGTTCACGATCAAGTCAGACTGGAAAGCACGGATACATAAGGTGAGTTTACTAACGAGCTCGGTAATTGTCACCGGTAGTTTCTTTGACTTTTTCGTAGAGAGAGTATTCCATAGCGACCGCCCTTGAGGCGATCAGGGCAGACTCTAACAAGAATATAAGATTAGATACTTTCCTGGACCGGCCTCGTAGCGGAGCATACGTACCTGATAGGTTATCGAAAGCCAGCGAATCGTAACACATCGTCACTCCCTTTTCCCGGATAGCCCTTTCCCGATCAGGCAAGTTTTCTCCACCAATAGGCTCGAGCCCCTTCGCAGCGTCCTTCTCCGCACTTCTATCCTTTGGTCCTGATTCGTCGATAGTAGAATACTTCCTCTCACGTTTGACAGGTCGCTCAGGAGCTGGTGAAGATTTAGCCGAGGAAGCTAAGAGAGGAAGGGAAAGTTCAGGCGATGCGACAACTTTCTATGTTAGCCTGACATACCATTCGTCTCCGCCTTGACTTTTGAAGCAGGATCTTTCTTGGCTGTCTCGACTTTGACTTTCTTCTCTCCACCTCCCTCGTTGTCTTCAGCAGGACGTTTCCTCTTCTTCTCCGAATCAACAGCAGCCTTCCACTTGGCGATAATCTCGTTCGCTAGCGTTTGAATCTCCTTTGACTTGTTCTTTTTCAGTCGAGCGATGGTAGCTCCGGCTTTAGTTTCCTAATTTGGTAGTTTGCGCAGTGAATCGTCAGCGGATGTTTCACAATAAGGAAAGGGATCTGCCTCACTCGTAGTGCACTTTCGGAAGGCGAAGGACCTTCATTGACTTCTTTGAGCTTCTCGAATATGTCCTGCGATGGATTACGTTCCTTGAGTCTGGCTTCTACTACGAGTTCAAGTCTGTCCCGCTTACTTCATCCTTGTTCGCTGCAACAGCAGCGGTGATGGCTGCCACTATGGTCTTCAAGCGTTCCGATTCCATGCCAGGCAGTGCTCTGTCTATTTTCCAGTAGGTATGAGGTATGTCTAAGTAATGGAAGAAATGTATCGATAACGAGATGGGATTCAGGTTGCAACTATCGTATTGCTCATTGAACCTTGAAGAACCAGGCGACGCGCATGCAATTCATTACCATTCCGGCGCCTGTTTCACATTGACGGGCCTCACTTGAAGGGTCGAATCGGCACAGGCCCGTCACTTCCAGGGTAGATCGTGAAGAGAAGGTGACTGTATAGACTAGATAGCAGGATGATATGAAGTCACACATATACATCTTTACAAGTGGTCGCTCAGCTGGAGTAAACAAGCTAAATGAAGAAGGCTCAAGAAAAAGGGGTTGAAAGCAGGGGACCGAACAACCAGTCATGCCAGGTTGTTCATGTATACTTCCGTGAAAACTCGCCTCATACTTCGGCGATTCATTACACGAAGGATGGCAAGCTACTAATGTAGCCCGGACTTTTCGAGGAGGAAGAAGAGGACGATCAGACCGATGTAGCACTTCACAGCGTCAGCCATAACGGCACAAGACGCCTTGCTGCCGGATCTTCCAGCGCAGGCCCTCTTTTACTAGATCGATTATGAAATCAGGGATGACGACCATGTCTCAAGCCGTCCAGTTGAGATATGTACCACACATCGTTTCTCGCGCGCCAAGAACGAGCCGAACGAACCCAAACAGTCCAGCAAACATCCCAAATGTCAGACACTGGTAGTCGATCTAAACTTGTAAATATGAGAAACACGTAAAGTCGTGGCATGAACGAATTCCTCTGGTTGTAACATGTTGAATTCTCTTTTGAGAAAATACCGAATGACACGAAAAGCTCAAGATCGACCAAGGGTATATCGTTCCTATACGTTGTCTAGATGGATACAGTAATACAATACATTCTACAATCCGCTCCTCTACTCTATTGATCTATTAGTCTATTACTCTATCAGTCTATTACGTTATCGATACATCTCAATCACATCTATATCATCTCCCCTCCACAAGTCGCACCATCTAAACCTCTGACTGAGTGACGGTGCGCGAGCTCATCGGGGTGGGCGCCGGGGTCGGATCGGGCGCGTACTTTGATTTGCTTCGGAGCACGGCGCCGTATCGTTTGATCAACTGAACGAGATCGCGTGGTCAGCTGTCAGCGTAGGGTTGGAGGCATAGAAGCAAGGGGAACGGGAGGGGACGTACGAAGAGGGGGAGGATCATGAAGATCGAGATCCCACCTAACACCGAAGAACCCGGTCCGAGACCCAGTTTGGTATAAAAGTGATGACCGAACAAGGGGAATGAACCTGCCAGTACGGATCTACGGGGGCGAGCGAGGGGGTGGGAGGGGGGGGGTAGCGATCGGATCTCAGTCAACCATCTCCAGCGCGAATCATGGAAGAAAAGGTGGACTGACCTCATGAGCGTGTTACCGGCATAAGCAGAGGCCGCAAAGGTATAATAAGCCGTCCCGATATAAACCAGTAGGCTTTGAAAGATGAGGTAGATCCCGGGGAGGTACAAAGCCGCTCCCTGGTCGCAGGACAAATTCGATCAGTCGTCTGAGCCCTCCCGTTCCAACGACGCGCTCGGACTCACGATGACGGGAACGATCCAATGCACGCTCTCCCTACTCGTCCAACCGAAGATGAACGTGGATATGGGAATGATACAGGCCCCGATCAGACCGATCTCGAGTCGATCTTCGGGAACCATCCTCCCCGACCTCGAGAGCGGTTCGATCCGTTTTTTCAGGTAGATGATGTACCCTACATAAGTCATCGCGGCGCTGACAAAGTAACCGAAGAATGCCAGTCCTACGCGCGGGCGTCAGTTTCGTGATCGAGAGCGCCAAAGAGTAGATCTCGAATCACTCACCCTGTTCCCCCAGATTGAACCCGTAGATATCTCCAAAGACCAAAGGAAAGCTCTCGAAGAACAGGTAAAAGATGGCGTAGACCAGTCCCAAATAGATCCCTAGGAACAGCGGAGCCGGATCGAGGGAGATCAAGATGGGTCTCAACAGACTCGTCCTGGTCATTTCCGCGAGTGTCAACTTTTCCTGATCCTTCTCCCCCTGTGATCGCAAGTTCGCATCGCCCGTTCGGGCTTTGAGACGTTGAGCGCGATGGTAGAGGATCGTGGCGTGGTTCGTCTCGGGGAAAGAGAGGGAGAGGATGATGAGGACGGCGAGACCGAGGAACATGAGGATCCAATTGGGCCATCTCCAGTTCTCGTTCATCGCTGCGAAACCTCCTATAGCGGGGGAGACGACTGGACCGAGTACGGCTCCGAGTGCCCATAGACCCTGCGAAGGAGATGCTAGTGAGCTGGATGCAACCGTAGTGGAGCAGAGGAGAGAAAGGGCTTACGATGGCCATAGGGACGAATAACGGTTTGTTCCCCCAAACGTCCGCGATGGTCGCTCCTCCCGTAGCCAAAGCCGGTGACCCAAAGAACCCCGCGAAGCTGTCGGTCCGATCCGTGTCGTATCGTATCAGCGTCATTCCCCGATTCCCCTCCTCACATTCGAACTCGCACTCACAACCGGGTGACCAAGACCGTCCCTATATTCCTAGCCAACGCCGTCCCCATAGTGAACAGTACGAAGACCACCAACGTCCCTAGATAAACAGGAAGTCTCCCTACCCTGGGGATCTCCTGGAGTGGACTGAAGATGAGAGGTCCGAGGGCGTACCCGAAGATGAAACAGGAAAGACCTCCTGTGGCTGCTACGATGGAGACGTTGAATTCCTGCATGATCCCCGGGATGGAGGGGGTGTACTGGAGAGAGGGAGGGAGATGAGGTTAGGTGGGCATCGTAAGGGGGAAGGCGGGGGGGTGGGAGGGGACGTACGATGGATGATCCGGCGTAGATCCCGAATGTCAAGAGCATCAGTTGAGCGGTTATGAATGTTTTCTTCTTTGTCGACCAGTTGCTAATAAAATCGATCGAGAGAGGGAGAGGGCGAATCGATTCAGCGATCGCGTTCAGAGGATCGCAATGCACTCGGCACTCACTGAGGATGAGCAGGATCATCGGGTCCATACCAATCCACGACCAGATCCCCCTGCGCCTCTTTTCCTATCGACTCCTTCCCACCTTCATGCCCAATCTCCTTCTCATCCCTCCTCACCGCCCGTTCCGGACCCACCGGTGTCGCACCCGCCATCAGATCCCTCGTGACGGCGAGATCGAGCTCATCAGGGACCTTGGTAGCGGTAGAGCTACGTGAAGATCGACAAAGCTGGGGCTGGGTGTATAGGTTAGGGACGTGCCACGATGGGTCTTGTTCGGGGAAAGGGAGGAGGTGTGCTTTGGTTGCGATGTTTATGAGTTGTCCTACTGCCGAGTCTCTGAAGAGGTCTGGCATGGTGTGTGTGTGGTGTGTGAGGTGTTGCGTGTGTGTTGTGTTTGTGGCGTGTATGTGCTGTCTGCGTGCTGTCGATGTGCTGTCAGTGTGCTGCTCTGAGTGTGACTATATACAAAAACCCGCTGTCGAAGCCGTCGATGACCAATCGAAACTCCCGTCTCAGCTGAATAAAACGATCTCGAACCTCCACTTTGCTCTCCAATATTCCGATGAGCAATCACCCAACGCCCACTTTGCGCGCTAACGGGAGCTTTTCTAGATGAATCCCTCGCTACGTTCGCTACTTCGCTACTCAACAGATCTCGCCATACTCGCGTCTTCAGCTTACCAACTCACAGCTCAGCTCACTTACCAACACCAACACACACACATACACCCCTTATCGGATCACAAATCACAACAATCAGCCGCTCCTCTACTCGTGTTCGTCATATTCATCACCACCATCATCGTCGTCAAGCAAACAAGAAGACCCTGCAACCACATCCATCCATCGATCGGATGACCTACCTCCCCGTTCACTGGAACGCAACCCGACCTCCACCCTGCACCCTCCTTATTCCCGCGCGCGACACCTCATGTCCGCCCGCCCACACAAAAACGTACTCATCTCCGTCCCGCTCGCTCAGTACTATATCCCAACCACCAACCGCACCGCGAATCAGCCCTCGAGTTCACTCTCCCCATGGACCGGGACCGGGACGACTCACGACATAGGGTATGATCCTGAACGAAACCTTCTCGCAATAGACCTTCCAATCCTCCCCGTACTTTTCATGACACGCCTCGTCGTCCCTGATCTGACGGTGGAGCAGGAGGATGACGAAGAAGACGAGGTAAAAGTACGTGATGGGGGTGGAGAAACCGGTAGGGAGACACCATGCTAGGCTATGATCGAGTCGTCCAGGGTGAACGTGGGGGTCAGTTGAGAACCGACCTTGTATACGCGAGAGAAACGAAAACCGGCCTCGACTTACGCCATGAGCCAATCCCCAAAGTAATTCTATCCGTCCCACCGGTCCTCATCGTCGTGTCAACATCATCGTCCGGACCGAGACTCGAGAACCCAAACGTAGACTCACGGGATGACGCGATCGTCCCCACCAACCGGAAGTCAACAACTTTCCTCCCCCCTTCGTACTCATGTATTCCAACTCTATAGCGTTTGTAGAAATCCGATCAGTGCCCAATGCCCCGCCCTTCCCACGCCCACACCCGCACTCACTCCTAGGGTTCCTCCCACTCTTGAACGAATCCTTCTCCCAATTACTGGCTCGGAAGATATAATACCCCGTCCCTTCCAACGCCGCGATCGCCATCACTCCGAGCGGGGACAAGCCGACGGGGTGGAAGGCGAGGTACCGAAGCTGTAAACCGTACGTGAACGGGACCCATGCCAAGTCCCCGATGGCGAGCATGAACCCGAACCCGTCCGTCGTAATGTCCATCGTACTCAGCATCAACGTCTGTCGTGTCGTTTGTCAACACCACAATTCCACCCCCGTTACACTGCCGAAACCGATAGACCACGGACCCACCTCGTTGTAAAGCGCATCCACAACGTAGATACCCTGCATGACAAAAGTCATCCACATACTGATCGTGACCTGTTTCAACCCTCCCAACCTGATGCTCTGTTCACACAGGCATGCGGTATTGAGCACGAGCCAGAGGATCAGACCAGGTCGGAGCTCGTTGAACGATTTGATATCGAACTCGGGGTACCCGGGTGGGGTCGGGTTCAACGGTCGACCGAGGAAGAACTAGAGCGTGTGCAAAGAGTGTGTAAGAGAGAGAGAGAGGGAGAGAGACGCTCCAAAACCGTCACTCACATCGTACACGAAAACCCCACTGTTCCCGCCCTTTGCCAACAACTCGCCCGATTGGAAACTCCACCAATAGACCCAGACGGATTGGACGATCGCCATGACGATCGCAGCGTTCAGTAGACCTAGCCAGTGGTTGTAGAGCCAGGAAAGCCCTTCTTGTCCTTTAGACGTTCCGAGAGGGATAATCATCAGTCCAGCAGTCAGCAGGAGGGTGGAGAATCCTAGATCGTTTCGAAAGTAGGCAGGCGATTAGAATATGTCACAAGGGCTTCATACAACACAAGACTTCAGGGACCTACCGTTGATCTTGTAAGCCTGTTTCTTTCCATTCCTCATGATCTTCCCCTCGACCCAGTCACCAGGGATGAACCTCCAACAGACGACGGTATAGGCATACCAACCGAGGTAGACCAAGAACGCTTTCCCATCAAACAGCTTCTCGGTCAACACGAGGAAATCGTACCGACTCACGTCGAACGAGGGGGGGCATCCCGTACGTTCGTTACACCCGAAATAGAGGATGTAGCAGAATAACGGACAGAGGATCGTCACGGCGAGACAACCGAGCGGACCGAGGAATTCCGTAGGGGCGGATTTGGGGTTGAGTTGTTCGTACGTCGGTTTCTTGGGATGGAGAGGGAGGTCGATGTGCGTGCTCGCCTTGACCGTGGTCACTACTTCCGGCTCGTTGGTGGCGGCCATCGTGCGAGGATGTTCTGAGCTTGGAGATGGAGAGCCAGAGTGTGAACACTCAAAGTGGTCGTAGTTGCTAGTTGAATGAGTGAAATCACGAGATCTTACGACGAATTACCTATTATGCGAAATGGCGAAAACAGAAACGCATTCCTTCTGTTGTTGTTTTTTTACGTCATTCCATCGAGATCGTTATCATCGACAGCGACAGCGACATACAACCGACCTGCCACTGGGCCACTTGTTAGTATCATACAATCATTCACAAGCATCAGTGGTCAGTGGTCAGTCCGCATAGTGCATCATCAGCATCAGTATCAGTATCAGTTTAGTTTTTGTTCTAGTTTCCCCCAAAAAAGGCAGAGACGGTTCGTCAATAAAACGGGTTTTTACAAGCATCAAGGAATCCGATAAGCTAATCCACGAGGAGAGACAGAGAGCGAAGGATGAGTGAGTGAGTGAGTACGTGAGCGTATCGAGGTGAGTAGCTTGTTGTCAGTCGAGGAACGATCAGTCAGGCTTGACCGTCAGCTCAAGCGGTAGGTTGTGGTTGCTGTAACGAAGCGTAGTAACTATGACCGAGACGTCGAATCAGCATCGCCCTTCCAATCAGAAACGCGACGTCCAACGCCCAGACTCACGCTGCGTATGCCGCATTGGGATCCGCACCACCCTGTTGTTGACCATAAGCTCCATACCCCTGCGCAGCCCATGCAGCCGCATCGTAACCTCCCTGCTGAGCCGCTCCACCATAAGCAGCCTGCCCTTGGTATCCACCGTATCCTCCTTGCTGTTGCTGCTGTTGCTGTTGCTGATACCCTCCTTGTTGGTAACCGCCACCCATCTGGCCACCGTATCCACCACCGCCACCCATATGTCCTCTGTTCTGGTCTGTTTCCGGTGTCTCGTTCAACTCCAAAGCAGTATAGGGAAAAATACACGTTCGGACTCACTGTTGCTGAACCAATTCTCGGGAATCCTCCAGGGAGGAATCTTCTGAGCAGGCGCACCACCCGCATCAGCCGATCCATTCGTGATCATCCCGATCGCAGGACCCGACGCTGCACCCGATCCACCTTCTCCCAGCTCGGCCATTAAGTTGGCGTACTCGCTGTCGAAGGCGGTCTTGGGCGCTCCAGGAGCTCCAGGGGCGCCACCAGGAGCACCGAAAGGTGGCGCTCCACCTGGACCGTTTCGTTGGAAACAATCCCTTGCCATGTGTCCAGCTGATACGTATCATCAGTGTTCACATCAGCCAACGATCGTATCGATCTCTCAGACAACGGATACTCACCATTTCCACATGCTCGACAGATGACATTAGCAGTGAACGACCTGGCTTGAGGACATTCGTACTTCCTGTGACCCTTCTCTCCACAGTTCTGACACAGCTGGTTCTCGTCATCTCGCAGGGTACCGTTGAGCGAGGCGAGTTCTCTCAATTGACTTCGCTTGTGATCGTTCTGGCCTTCAGGAGTCGAGGCGGCCTATCGAGTAGCGAAACCATCAGTCACAGGTATGAGCTACATCATCACAGCACGACTCACAGTCTCGATAACAGTGTTGATCAACTTGACACACTTGTCGACCTTTTCCTGAGTATCTCCCATGACGAGACAATGCAACTCGTCATGCTCATCACTCGCAAACTGATCGTTCCTCTCCTTCCCTGGCTTGACACTTCCCTTTCCTCGAATACTGATCTTGGCTCCCGAAGCGTTCTCCATCCCTTTCAAACTGTTCCCACGGGGTCCAACAAGCAGACCAAAGAAATTGATCTCTGGGAACTCTTTCGCGGGGATGTAGACCTTTTCTTGAGGACGGTTGTTTCGTTTGTGGAAAGCGTACTCGGCAGGAGGCTTGAAGTTGGGATCCGCTTTGATGGCCTTGTCGACCAACCTGACTCGCTCGTCCTCCAACTTCTTCCTGTATCGGACCTCACGAGTGTTCGTCCTTCGACCTTGAGAGTCGTACATGGGGGGAGGAGAAGGCGATCGCATTCGCTCGGGGGGGACGATATCTCCCATGTTCAATTTCCGGTTGATCTCCTCTAACCGAATATGAATGGCGTAGTTGTCCAACTCGCTCTGGGAAACATTCCCAGTGACGGCAGTAGGAAGACCAGGCATGTTGACCTTTTCCGTGGCATCCCCCCATCTTGATCGTCGCTTACGAGGTTCCCCAGGACCTAAGTCGTATATCCTTTAAACATTCGTGCTCTTACACAACGCAAAGCAACTCGACTCACCTGGCTCTTCCCGTGGCTGTTGATCTCTGCCTCGATCCTGGCCGGGCGCACCGTTATAATCATAGCCATACGATCCAGAAGGGGGTGGAGGTGGGGGTGGTTGAGAGTCGTTCGCTACACCGCCTCCCCATCGACGGTTAGGTAATGGGGTCTGCGGACAAGGGAATCATGTAAGCTTTTGAACGCGACAAGTCTCCATTATCCGTCACTCACATCGTTAGTACCAGTGACAGCTGCTCTTGACCTGTACATTGTTCAAGGGATGATATGATGCTACAGGGAACGTAAAGACGGGTGGTAAGGTAGTTTCTTCAGTTGAACGGTCATTCTCTTTACAACAGAGCGACACTTGAACTAAGCGGACGCGGCGGACATGTGCATATTCGACATGTCCGTTCAAATCTGCAAGCCTATGGAATAGAATACAGTTGGTCATAATAGTGGCATGACTATCGAACGGAAAAGACAAGGATAGGTACTCCTATTCAACTATATAAGGCCTCGATTGACCTATCGTCTGAAGAAGGTGACAACGTCCTCGTCCTCTAGGACGTGGCTATTTAGGTGAAATGAAACACGATACGTTAGTCGGTACACCCGTCTCGTCGAAGGGGGACGAATACTCACTCCAACCCGACCTTTTGCCCCGGATGCCGCACAGAAGTTCCCCAAACCTGAGCATGCTTGAAATCGTCCCTAATAGTAGAATGAATGGCACTGCGTTGAAGGTAGACTATCAGTATCTCAAAGTTGAACAAAAGGCCATGAATGCGCTCACTCGGCAAAGTTTCCTACGGTAGATTTCCCAGTTCGCAAGACGACCGGCTCCGTGTAATCGGGTTGCTTTCCCTTTGGTTTCGTGTAACTGGTAAAGTAGTATAGACCTTTAGCATACCTATCCTTCCAACCGTGTCGATCGTTACGACTCACACTCGGACGAGGGCCAACTTCTTCCACATCTCTTCCAACAGGTCATCGATTCCCAACCACAATTTGGAACTGATAGGGACCGAGTCGGGGATCTTGTAGAGTAATTCCAATTCTACAAGTCACTTTCTCGTTAGCACGCAACGTTACTGGATAAGATAGCCAAAGCAAAGACGTACCTTCTATCACCGTAGCATCGATCTTGTTGAGTACGAAAATACAAGGCATGTACACTCTGCGGTCAGCGTCAATAACGATCAGCCTCCTTTTCTTTCCGGTCATCAGAGGCGGAACATGCTTACCGGTTTCCTTCGAGCACATCAATGATCTGTTCGATAGTACAGTCTGGCTCGTGGATGGAGATGGTAGCACTGTTCATCCTGTATTCCGAACAGACCGCTCTGATTTCGTCCTGATCGACTTTGGTCAGGGGTACCGTGTGGGTTACGGAAAGCTAGAGAACCAAGTAAGATCAGAATTCCTTGGGCGTAAGAAGGAAACCCAGGACAAGAGAGACTCACTCCTCCTCGTTCCCTCTGCTTGATGGTGATGTTAGGTCGTTTCTGGTTCAACCTGATTCCGACTCCCTCCAACTCGTTCATCAACACCTTCATGTGACCTAGGGGTTTCGTCACGTCCAAGACGATGAAGATGAGGTTACATGTTCGGGCGACTACAATGATATCGAGAATCAGAAAACCCTTCTCGATCTAAGACAGCGAAATTCGACTAACCAGCAATGACCTGTCTACCACGACCTTTACCGTCCTTGGCACCCTCAATAATTCCAGCTAAGTAGAATTACGAATGATTCAGAATCGTAACCAGCATTTCCCAATCACTCCGATATGAAACTCACGCAAATCCAGAATCTGGATAGCCGCTCCGTTCATCTTCAAACTACCAGGTACGGTAGTAAGGGTCGTGAATTCGTATGCTGCTGCTTCGGATTCGGTTCCACTGGTGAGAGATAGTGAAGAGATCAGCAGATGCAAGGATCGTTGAGGAGACAAGCGGAATGATACTTACGTGAGTTTAGACCTGAATTACAGGGCAAGTCGATTGTCAACTTCCGGCCCTTGCATTCACCGCTCATTGCTTCACCCCGGGGGACTCACATCAGAGTACTCTTTCCGACCGAAGGAAATCCGACGAAACCAACACTAGCCACACCCGTCTTGGCTACATCGAAACCTAAGCCTGGTCCAGATCCTCCAGAAGACTTGGGCTCGATCAATTCTCTTCGAAGTTTAGCGAGCTTGGCTGTTTGAGAGCAACAAGGAAACGTCCCGAATGTTATTCGAATGCCTATTGAGATGAAATATCTTTCGAAGTGTTACGAACCTTTAAGTTGTCCCAAATGATAAGAAGTGGCCTTGTTCTTCTGAGTCTTGGCCATTTCATCTTGAATGGCACTGATCTTGGCCACAGTAGTCGACATGGTTTATAAAGTTTCTGCTTTTTTCCGCGGGGCTATTTGAATGGGGTGCGTTTCGCTGGGAAGTGTCTGAATTGTCAACTCAGCGAAGACAATGTATGTGATGTATGAGCACGTTTGGTGAGGATAGCAATGGAAGTGAACCTGGTGACTTCGTCATAATCAGATCTCCAGAAAAAGCCCAAGCTCGATTGTTAGCCTGACATTACATGCGTGAGGGCTGATGATCGCTGATCGATAATTGTCAGGCTCGCGATGGACTACTGAAGCTACTGATGCGGTCTTAGGCAACGGCAAATCCTCTGTCATCCTGATGTCGACGCCCATGTTAGTAGTGTGGCCGAGTTCATCTACCATGGTAATTACGTTGAGAGAAGTCGAGCACTACTGTGAATCAGACTTGAAAGGAGGGATGGATGAGTGCACGTCGATAACAGGTGATAACGCATCAAGAAATGCATGAGCTGATCAGAAGCTGTGCTACAAACATCGGCCTGAATCTGAGCTCCCATCCCTCCAGGCCTCCAGCATATCATAGAAACTACTTGTCGGCATTTGGCATCTATAGCTCCAGAATCCGATGACGAACTTTTTGGGGCTATATGCATTTGCTTCACTATACTTTGTCGCTGCGTACTTTCTCGGCATTCCCTTCCCTTCCCCCCTGTCGCTACTCTGCTCGGCCTTGTGATCAGCCAATTTCTGCTCTCAATCAACAGCAATGCTCTGGCTCGCCTTCTCACCGCTTACGGATCAGGTCTCGCAGAATCGCCGACAGGAAACCTGTCACACCTCTCAGGCATCGAGAAGACTCAGTGGCTGTTGTTGACGATCATTGCAATCGGAACGGAAGCACTGGTGATCGGTGTAGCGGCCAACGGAGCTGCCCCAATCGAGACCATCAATATCTGGGTCATATCGATCAGTGCAATGGAATCTTTCCTTTTGTTCTTCTACCTGATGTGTGAGTTTACGCTGAGGGTTGGCTGTTCTAATGCGAGCCGGAGAGTTGACGACTGTTGCGTTGATCTGCGTTCAAGTCTTCTCCCCTGGTGCTACTGCTTCTCGTCGAGACACCTCAGAGCCCGTATCGGAAACCTCCGATTCCAAAGCGCCTACACCGAATGACGAACTAGTCTGACAAGTCCGGATGAAGTCCCGGATGAAGGTTCAACCACCACGATCACCTCGCCTGTTGCTCAATTAACGCACCGTTGTTCTCCTCTATCCAACCGGGACCGTAGACTTAATCCTCCATCCTGTACATAGCCGTGTTTCAGTATCCAGTACAATCAACAGCTAGAGATTGCTAGTTGCTTGGCTCTCGCGCCAGAGCTCGAACGGTAAACGATCGAGGCCGTGCCAGTGCTCAGTTTGGTGATGTTTGGCATCTTAGTCACCGGTTTGAGCAGCCACCGTCTGAACATCAATATAAATCAATTAGACGCAGTTGTGAGACGACTGGTCCTAGACGACATCCTTTAGATATGCGTCGTTTCAAGTTCGCGCTTGAAACGCTACGTGATATATGAGACATGGTTCGAATCGACAGCGATCTCATTCGAGAAAAAAAACACAAGAAGGTAATGCCACCAGAGTGTCTGTCCGTTAGCTAGATGTCATCACTACGAGCTTTTCTTGTAGGATCTGCCGTGAGAAGGCGAACGATAGGGGATGATAGCTGAAAAGCGCAGCTCCTGGTTTCTGATTTGCTACCGCTGCGCTACTCATGTTTGGCCATCTGACCTTGGAAGCGACGGGATCTAAGCAGGTGACCAGATGACAACTTTGGCTGTCACTTGACCAATTCGCTGATCATTCGAGTTTATATATCAGCGACCGATAACCATGATCTCGAGTCTATCACTCTACTGCAACTCGCATCCTCATCGAGTCCTCACGGGCAAACACAGTCACTCCAACAAGAACAAACGCTTCACGCAACAACCTCAAACACATTGAATCGAAACATGTCCATGTCAGATACCGCCGGACTTAGTATCTCTCCTGCCGAGTACGCCAACCTGAATGACTTTTACGGCCATGGTTTGCACATGTACTCACAGCCAATCTAATCTGACGTGATGTGACAGCTCGACCTCTTCCCTCGACATTAACGACGCCATCTTCTGTGAACACGGCAAGGAAGTCTGCCCGAATTGTACCTTCGATGCTAGGGAAGGTACGTCTTCCTGTTCCTCCTTTACCTCACAAATCTCATCTGATCGTCTGATAACACCCTACCAATATAGAAAACGATGCCTTTTTCGGCGTATGTCCCCCTTCCTTACCCGCGCTGGACCTTTTCTAGTCTGACCATTCTGCATATAACAGCTCGACCCGGTAGACCGTCGACCCCTCCAACTCCCCGCTTACGTCAAGAACGCAAAGGACGGTTCCATCCAATGTAAGAAACATTCTAGCACATCTTGCAGTACCTGCTTCGGTTGGAAGAAACAGTTGGTCAAGCGTGAGTCTCCTACGCATCGAATGAGGTTGATCCGAACGAGACTGACATGGTTTGAGCTTGCATTGTGATAGTTCATAAAGATTCGGCGAGGAAGATCAAGGATGCGGCTAAACAGCCGACTTCGATCTTGCACCAGTAGAGTGAGATGATCCGTCGTATCGACCCTTGCTCGCACTTGCTTGTGCGCGGATATTCAGCACGCGGCACAGAGCAGAACGGGAACAAGAGGCGTACGAAGAAGAGGACGGAAGACAGTCGTGATGACAACACGGGGTTGAAGACTAACGGGTTTCGATGATGTACAAATGTAAAACAAAAGTAAAAGTTAACGAAGATCGATTCGGTGTGATGTATGCATGTATGTACGTTTTATCTATTATCGAGCAAATGAAATATCCAGAATGAAAGCTTCCTATCAATCTCGAGCTCGATGTCTCCGAAGTCCATAGTAACCTGAACGTCGTTCATCAAATCCATCTCGCAGGTTCTGCCTCTTCCTGGAGAGTCACCAGGGGAGACAATTCAACATCGAAGCGAAAAGTCAGGATAAGGATAAGTGGGTAGATCGATATGATGGCATGATGGGATGTGAGTACAACAAACCGACAACTTCTCTCATCTGTCAATTCATTACAAACGGTACTACTTCAAGCGAATCTGAGGGTGATATCCGTAATACCGAAAAGAAAGCCATTAGGCGTCTTTCACAGCCCGGTGCACGACCTGCGGAACGTGAGTTTACAGTACGAACGTCAGCCAGAAAGCCATGTCTCAAGGGGATATTATAGATTGAGTCCCTGGGCGACGATCAACGATTGCTGCTAAATTCCAAGGTGATGTATTGAAGCCCTCCAAAAGGGAAACGTCGGAGAGTTTCAAAAATTGCGAAAATGATACATTCCGGGGTTATCTGAATGGAAATAACTCATTCCGTTGAATCCTACTCGTGATACACGCTAGCCTTCTAGTGGACGGAGGCGATGACGATGATGATTCCGCCAAAGTCTGCTACCTGGGGAGGGAACTCGCCCAAACCATCGGGATCTGACCTGAACAGTTTCATTTCATTTTTACATTTCGGTTGATGTGAGCATGCGATACAAGAACCAAGAAACCAATCGTACACGTGGATGCAGGCCTGAACGAGCTCGTTCCCCTTTACAGTTTCCCCTTGAGATTCATGGGAGGTGCTTGCATGAGGGGTTTGATCACGCTGTCAAAGTATTTGTGAGGCGCAGGAGGGTTTGCCCGTCGCACGGTGTCGAAATAGGCGTTGTAGACGTCTCCGTCCTGTCAATCGATGGATCAGAACGCTGTGCTTGTAGAAGCGATCGAAGAGGAAACTTACATATCGTCCAAGAGGACTGTTCAAAAGGTGATCGGTCCAGTAGAAAGCATCCGTCAGAGGGATTGCCACTTTTCGCATCTCGAGACATAGATCGTTGATCTGAAGAAAACGACTTGATTCAGCATGGAACTAGACCCTTTGTGGGAGCGGTTTCCGAACTTACCTGAGTCTGGATCTTTGCGAAGTGCTGCTTGTTAAAGTATCCCGCTATAAGAGACCAAGATGTCAGCGTCAACCTAGACGGAGACAAGATGACAGCAACTCACAACTGAGGAACTGAGCTGCCTCGAGCTCGACCTGCCACAGACCATAAAGACGGCAGACTCGTTCCAGTACCTTTCGTTCAGGTCCCTCTGGCATGTTCTTCAGGGCGACGATGAAGTTTTTGTAGAGCTATCGAATATGGATCTAACCGTCAGACAGAGTCCAATCAATCCAGCCGACCAGGCCACAAGCGACATACCCAAGTGATCGAATGTAATCTCCCCGCGACGAACCTCAAGTTAGAGCAACTCTCCAACGCCTGTTCCTTGTTCTGACCCTTCTTGATGAACGCGCTGTACTCGGTGTAAGAATCCTCGACCGCCTCGCTCGTGACCTTTTCGAATCCCTTTTCGATATCGCTCAGGCTGAGGGAATCGTCCGACTGGCCATTCGACTTGGCGGTTTTGAGGTAAGAAACACCGGCGGGGACTTCTCGGTCCTTCTTGACGTCCTCGAGGTAGGAAACGAGAGCTCTTCCGGATTGGAGCATGAGGACGGTGTTGTCACCTGTAAACGGAAGAGACCTTCAGTTTTTGTCATAAACAGGCGTGAGGTCTAGATGTGACGTACCTTCCCAAGTGCACTGGATAGCAAAGTCGGAAATCAACTGAGGGAAAGTCGAATACCTATCGAAAGAGGCTCCATCAGTCATTTCGCCAACCGCCAACCGCACCGATCACGAGCTCAGTCACTCACGCCGAGTATCCATGACCCCCACAAGTCTGTCTACACTTCTCGAGCATATCCAAACACGCCCAAGTACTAAACGCCTTCAATCCAGCACTCATCACGTGAAGCTCTTTGATCTCTGCTGCGTGTTTCTTGGGGTCCAGCTCGGAAGGACCTAGATGGGCTCGGGATTCCATGACGTCCTCGTATTTCTTCTGTAGCGTCAGACTGGCGAATCCGATGGCGATCGATTGAGCGAGGAGAGGCATGAGACGTCTTTGATGGATGGGGTAATCGAGAATTTGGGTCTCCACGTCGTTCCCTCCTGAACTGAATTGTCTTCGTACGATACCGTACCGGATGGCGATGGTCAATCCTTTCTTGGAGATGACGGCGGAATCGGTGACCATTCCTACTCTTCCACTGATCAGGGCTCCGTAAGCCATCTGAGGGGCAGCGGTATCCACCACCTTTCCTTCCTTGGATACTTGACTGTACTTCATCATCATGTATTCCCTGGGGATACGGACGTAAGAGAACTGGAGGTATCCATTATCAACCCCATCCCTTCCCATCTTCTTTCCGATATCCCCGATGAGGATTCCTGGTTTAGTCTTGAACGTCTCTGGGTCTCGGATAGGAACGATGAACGTCTTGGTCCCGTATCTCTTCCCATCCACGATGAGCTGAGCAAAGACGGAACAGTGAGTGGCACTGGAAGCCGCTCCTCCGATCCACCACTTGGTCGCTCCGAGATGAGGAGTATGGATGATGAATTCGTCCGTCTTCTTGTCCAACGTGGCGGTAGTCAAGAGTCCGGCGACGTTGGAACCGTGCTCCAATTCGGTCATTCCGAAACAACCAATGATACGCTCGGGCATTTGAAGAACACCTTTATTGACCCAGTATTCTGATGTGCGTGGAAAGGACAAAGGGAAAGTCAGGATGAGATGCTTTACTGTTTCAGGTAAGAGGGTTTGACTAACCCCATTGCTCTGGTGTAGCTCCGTTTCTGATCGCACCGAGGAACAGACCAACGGAAACCCCGAACCTAGTTTGGAATCCTGCGTCCGAGTTCCCTACGACCTATTCCGCAAGTACTTATCAGTTTCCTTGAACTTACCAGCTCGGCGGTCTTTCCAACAGTGACACTCACCTGACACCGCCTAGCAAAAGTCTTGGCATCATCCGTCTTCAGGTAATGACTCATCTCGGCAATCTTCTGCATGGTCCTCTCCCTCAACTCGTCCTTGGTGAGATCATGAACGTCTTTCAACTGCATGACGGGATCGCGCGAGATTTCGAGCATGAATCGTTCTTTCATTGCCAAGTTCTCTTCCGAGCCATGAAGGATCGCTCCGAGCTAGAGTAGACCAAGTGAGGTGGTCAGGATCGAGGGAGATCGAGAAGGGGGGGATATAAGCGGGGGCTTACTTTACGGATATCGAATGGGATGTCCACTCGTTCCTATCAGGTAGAATATCGTGTGGGTGTTAGTGTGAGAGCTAGATACTGTCAAGGAAACGTTTGCGACGACTCACCTTTGCCATAGTCTCCATCTAGGATGAGATCGAGTATTTTGTCAGTACAAACCGATCGGCGGGGATTGCGTCTAGATGTACTTACGGGAGTTGGGTTTGTCATCTTTGGTTGCGGTGTTGAAGGTTGTTCAGAGATTGCCAGTAGATGGTAGATGGTAGCTAGTATGTGGTATACAATTCGCCTCACTTTAGTCAACAACCTGGCCGATCGTATATCAAAGGTTCAAGCTGGAGAAGAGGGAAGAGCGAGGTCGAGGGTCCGGTTATACTGCTACGCGTATCCTAACCGGGGGACCCCGCGTGTACAAACGCACAGAACACACAGGCACAAGCGCTTTCCTCGGCACAGGCAATCCTCATTCTCATGCACATCACAACAACCAACACGAGCTGTCCTCTGTCGACACCTTTCTATCATCCTGTCACAAAATACAACATCCATTTCCAAATCGTATTCCTCATCACCCTCTTCCTAGCCTCACGCAGACACACCACTAGGCGTCGAATCGCGAGTTGTGCAATCCGACCTCGTCGTTTGCCGGTAAATGTCCACTGACGGGTCCGAGCTTTGGCGAGTGGTTGCCCAGTCCCATGAGCGCATCCGATCCGTCTATGGATGAACAAGTCAGGTCGAATCAGCAACCAACATCAATACGTGATCAGACGGAACCTAAAGCGAGACTCACTCATGGGACCGGAACAACCCATATTCTCCTCCTCTGCCTCTTGTTGCCAAGTCGTCCCCTTCTTCGCCTTGGCCTTGTCGTTCCTCAACTTCTCCACTCGATTCAGATAAGCATCGTTGATCCCACCCGTGACGTATTCCCCGGTGAAGACGCTACAATCAAACTGTTTGATGGCGGGGTTGAATTGACGACAAGACTCGACCAAATCCTCGAGGGTTTGGTAGATGACGTGATCCACTCCGATCTGAGCCGCGATTTCCTCCTCGTTACGTTCGTGAGCGACGAGTTCTTCCCGAGAAGGCATGTCGATTCCGTAGACGTTGGGGTGACGGATGGGGGGTGCACAGGAGGCAAAGATGACGGATTTGGCACCGACGTCTTTGGCCATTTGAACAATCTCTTTAGACGTGGTTCCTCGTACGATCGAGTCTAATTAGCATGGAAATACCGATCAGTCTCCACCCTTGACCTTGTGTATACCATCGAGTTGTGGCAACTCACCATCTACGAGCAAAACGTTCTTCCCCGCAAACTCCATGGGCATCGCATTCAACTTCCTCCTGACATTCTTCCTCCTCATAGTCTGACCGGGCATGATGAAAGTCCTCCCGATATACCTATTCTTCACGAACCCTTCCCTATAAGGTACGCCCATGTTCTGTGCCAATTGCAACGCGGCGACTCGAGAGGTATCAGGAACGGGAATGACCACGTCGATCGTCAACCCCTTCTGCTCCAAAACCCTCTTCGTCTCCCTCGCAAGAGCGTCCCCCATCGCCATCCTACTCCTGTAAACGCTGATCCCATCGATCGTACTATCCGGTCGAGCGAAATAGACGTATTCAAAGATGTCCGGTGCAAACGTCGCCGGTTTCGCCACTTGACGACGAGCCAATCCAGTCCGAGTCACAATGACCGCTTCACCCGGTTGGATGTCTTGCCATTCCGTGAACCCCAAGGCGTCCGCGACGACGCTCTCGGAAGCCATCAAGTAGTCTTTTCCGGAAGGTTTCGTGGTGCTCTGACGGGAAGCGATACCCATCGGACGGATCCCGTTGGGGTCCCTGAATCCAATCAGACCGAACCCGGCCAACATTCCCGTACAGGCGTATCCTCCCTTGCAGGCATCCATGAGGTCTCCAATCGCAGTGAAAACATCTTCCTCGTTGATTCTGAAAAAAGAGTTCAGAAAAACGTATTTTCAGCCCTCCCGAGCTTTGTGCGCAACCCCTCCGCTGCGACTTACCGGAACTTTCCGGTCTGCTGCAAGTTGTTGGCAAGGACGTTCAAGAACAATTCGGAATCCGAATCAGTGTTGATATGCCTATGAGCATCCGCGTCCAAGAACTGTCTCAATTCAGAGGTATTGATCAAGTTCCCGTTCTATAGGTAAAGAAGGGGTGATGTCAGCACGAGTTGAGAGCGCGAGGAAAGGTGAAGGGACGAACGTGAGCGAAGACGATCCCGTAAGGGCTGTTGACGTAGAAAGGTTGTGCTTCTGACTGAGCGGAAGATCCGGCGGTTGGGTACCTGACTGTGTGTACAAAGGAAAGCGTTAACATCGGCCCGAGTGAGGATATCCATATCCAAACATAGACGCCAACTCACCATGTCCAACACCCATCCATCCCTTCAACCCCGCAACGGCTTTACTATCGAAAACATCCCTGACCATCCCGTTGGACTTGACCTGGTAGAACCTTCCGCCCGAACCACAGGTGACTACTCCGGCCGCATCTTGTCCTCTATGTTGAAGCAGGGAAAGTCCTTCGACGCTGTGTACCAGGGAATCGTCCACGAGAAGGTTAGAATGCGGTAGAGATTAGGTGGCTGATCAGACGGACAACGCACATTTCAGTTCCGGCGAGAGTGCCTTCCGTTGCGGTAGGGTCATGCAGGAGGAGACCTAGGATTCCACACATGTTGACTTTGCGAGTACGTTGTGAGGAAGTATGAGAGTACTATTGGTACAGGGAAGAGAGGTATATGGTATTGTATACAACTTTGAAGAGGGGGAGATTGATAGTTATAAACCAGAGTTTGAACTTTTGACGCATGCAAACGCCCTTGATTTTGAATCTTTACTTCGGATTTCGGCATCACGGGCGGTTTTTGGGAAAGGTGTCAGGCTCAAAGTGAGATAAGCAGCCGCCGCAGTGCGTATGTCACGTGAGTGTCACATCGTAAACACAGTGCGAGTGCGAGTAGTCTGTGCACCGCGGATGGAGTATTCCATTCGACTAGAGAACGGTCGGCATTCTTGTGCCACGTCGCGGCGCGCTTGACCGAAGAGATTTCAATCGACCTTGAACAGATTTACATCGTAAGCAGCTGCAACAGCGACAGAAGACCTCCTGGCTATACTCACCTCAGCAGGTCTGGACAACCACAACCAAAAACCTATTCTTGCCCAAACCATCAGTGACAACTTGATTGTTCGTCCACGTCCAGCTGGTCCACTCGCAAAAAAAGAAACATTCTATCAAGCTACAACAATAATCAACAAATTACAAGCACTCGGATTTCGAGCTTCTATACGATACAGTTGACGAGCAATGTTGTCCAACGCGTGGACATATACCGCTCAAGATGCTCTGGCTCATTACGGAGTCACTGAAGAGGGAGGGTTGACGGAGACGAGAGCTAGGGAGAATGCTAAGCTCTACGGAAAGAACAGTGAGTTGCACGTCTAAACAAAGGGACGCGGGAGGGAACACGTTTTGCTTAAAGTTTGGATACTCCTCCTGTTTCACTACAGTCTTACCTGAAGAACCACCTACCTCCCTCTTCTCCCTCATCCTAGCTCAATTCCAGGACCAGCTCGTCCTTATCCTACTCGGAAGCGCTGTTGTTTCTTTCGTCTTGGCTTGTTTCGAGGATGCGAGCGAATCAGGTGGTTCTTGGGCAACGGCTTTCGTCGAACCTTTGGTCATCTTCTTGATCTTGATCGCTAATGCTGCGGTAGGAGTCATTCAGGAGAGTAATGCGGAAAAGGCTATCGATGTGAGTTTTTCCGCCTAAACGACGCAGTCAAACGAAGACCCGAGTTCTGAACGAGATTGATTCGATTTCATTCAGGCCCTCAAGGAATATTCCCCAGACGAAGCTACTGTGATTCGCTCAGGTCGTTCTTACAAGATCCACGCATCCGAACTCGTCCCAGGTGATATCATCTCCGTTCACGTGGGTGACAAGGTCCCAGCCGACTGTCGTGTCCTCAGCTTCTCTTCAAGTTCATTCCGAGTCGATCAAGCCATCCTCACTGGAGAGAGCATGAGTGTCTCGAAGGTTGTGTCCAAGGTCAAGGATGAGAAGGCTGTCAGGCAGGATATGACGAACATGCTCTTCTCTGGTACCACCGTCGTCAACGGAGCTGCGCATGCTTTGGTCGTCCTCACCGGACCTCATACCGCTATCGGAGCGATCCATGATTCCATCTCATCCCAGGTTGTGGAAAAGACCCCACTCAAGAAGAAGTTGGACGATTTCGGTGATTCCTTGGCAAAGGTCATCAGCGTCATCTGTATCCTCGTCTGGCTCGTCAACATCCGTCACTTTAACGATCCCGCTCATCACGGTTGGCTCAAGGGGGCTATCTATTACTTGAAGATCGCTGTGGCTTTGGCCGTCGCGGCTATCCCTGAAGGTCTTGCTGCTGTCATCACCGCGTGTCTCGCTTTGGGGACCAAGAAGATGGCCAAATGCGGAGCGATCGTTAGGAACTTGCCCTCCGTCGAAACCCTAGGATGTACGAACGTGATTTGTTCAGACAAGACCGGAACGTTGACGACCAACCAGATGAGCGTGGCTAGGTTTTTGACGATCGATGAGAACGAGGTCAACGGGATCAAAGAGTATCTGGTCAGTGGTTCCACTTTTGCTCCGATTGGAGATGTCACGACTCCGGATGGAAGGACGGCGGAGAAACGATCGGTCAGGACCGCCCCCGTCGATCGATTGATCGAGATTTGTTCCATCTGTAACGACGCCAAGGTGGCTTATAACGACGAGAGCAGGGTTTACACGAATCTGGGTGAACCTACCGAGGCTGCGCTCAGGGTCTTGGTCGAGAAACTCGCTACCAAGGATGATACTTTCAACTCCAGGTTGGGAAGCATGCACCCCTCCGGTCGAGTCAACGCCGTCAATGCTTATTACGAGGAGAACATCCCTAGGTTGCTCACCTTTGAGTTCACCAGGGATAGGAAATCGATGTCCGTCTTGGTCAAGCATGGAAATCAGACCGTCCTCTTTGTCAAAGGTGCACCGGAATCCGTCATTGAACGTTGTACCAACATCCACACGCCTCGAGGTGTAGTGCCCATGTCGGAGGAGATGAGGGAGACCCTGGCGAGCGTGCAATTGGATTATGGACGACGAGGATTGAGGACTTTGGCTTTCGCTTTCATCGACGAGGCCGATAGGGACGTCAACCACTACAAGACGGAAAGCTCGGCGGATTACGTCAAGTTTGAACAGAACATGACTTTTGTCGGACTTGTAGGAATGTTGGATCCTCCTCGACCCGAAGTCAAATCGGCCGTTGCCAAGTGTAGAGCCGCTGGGATCAGGACTATCGTCATTACCGGTGATAACAAGAACACGGCGGAGACTATCTGTCGCGAGATTGGGATCTTTGGAAAGGACGAGGATTTGACTGGGAAATCGTACACCGGAAGAGAATTGGACGAACTGTCTCATCACCAAAAGGTCCTTGCCGTGCAAAAGGCTAGTCTCTTCAGCAGGACGGAACCCACTCACAAGAGTCAGCTCGTCGACTTGTTGCAAGGTCTCGGTCTTGTTGTTGCCATGACGGGAGACGGTGTGAACGACGCCCCTGCCTTGAAAAAGGCTGATATCGGTATTGCCATGGGATCTGGAACGGATGTAGCCAAGCTCGCTGCGGATATGGTCTTGGCGACGGATAACTTTGCTACCATCGAAAAGGCGGTAGAGGAGGGTCGATCGATCTTCAACAACACCAAGCAGTTCATTCGATACCTGATCTCGTCGAATATTGGAGAGGTCGTCTCGATCTTCTTGACGGTACTGTTGGGCATGCCTGAAGCTTTGATTCCTGTACAACTTCTTTGGGTCAACCTGGTCACCGAGTAAGCCGAGGGTCTGTCTTCTTTCCCATGACGCTCGCCGCTGACGCCCTCATTCGGCTTACACAGTGGTCTTCCCGCTACCGCTCTTGGATTCAACCCTCCTGATCACATGATCATGAAGACTCCACCTCGATCCGGTCGGGAACCTCTCGTTGGTCCATGGTTATTCTTCCGATACATGGTGATCGGTGTCTATGTCGGTTGCGCTACCGTTTTCGGTTACGCTTGGTGGTTCATGTTCTACGAAGGTGGACCTCAGATCACTTGGCACCAGCTTGTGAGCCGTCTTCCGATACGATGCGTTTTCACCTACTAACAACGTCCTCGTTGTAGACCCACTTCCATCAATGTTCTTCTTCCTTCCCTGAGATTGGATGCCAGATGTTCAGCAACTCTGATTCGAAGACCGCTACCACCATGTCGTTGTCCATCTTGGTTGGTGAGTATTGAGTTTAGACTGTTTGCAAGTAAACCTTGTGTTTACCTCGGTCTTTCCTTACTAGTCATTGAGATGTTGAACGCGTGCAATTCTTTGAGTGAGAACGAATCCCTTCTCGTCTTGCCCTTGTGGGCCAACCCATACCTGGTGGCTTCGATCGCTTTGAGCATGGCTTTGCACTTCCTCATCTTATACGTACCATTCCTTAGCGTGAGTGTCGGTACTCAGATTGTGAGATCTGCGTGATCCTTGGACTGATCTTGAACATTCGGCCTCTATCACAGTCCCTGTTCCAAATCACCCCTTTGAACTGGCAGGAATGGAAGGCGGTACTGTGGATCTCGGCTCCAGTCATTCTCATTGACGAAGTGCTGAAATATATCACTCTCCTTCGAGGTGAGAAGCGAAACCATCCATACGGGCAGCGACAGCACGCTTTAACGAATCCAACGTTGTATTTATCTAGAACCCGTTTCAAAGGAAAAGCTCGAGTAAAGGATTACCCGACGACGCCATGAATTGTGATGACATCTTTAACGACCCGTTGACTTTCTCTTAGCATGGAGGACTGGATTGCCATTCGATAGTTCTCTCCTCATTAACGTTTTTAGATGAATCGCATTTGTTGACTGGATCTCAAGCATGCCGCATCATATCGTTTTTAGTACCAGTATAGCGCTCTATCACTGAGTCAAGCGAGTTCACGATTCATAGTTTCACATCGTTCTGTGATATCGATAGATCCTTGGTCAACAGCCGGTAGCGATATTTGCATCCGATCCCGCTGAGCGGTCAAGTAGGGGTTAGCGTGGTACAAGTGGCCAACTTCTGTTCGATGTCAACTTGAACTCTCTCTGGGCCAATGTCACCAGCTATATCGAATCTAGGTCAGATATGTACTCTCGATCTGTCAGATGTACAGATCATCGAACTACAATCAATATACAGTGAAGTAGGTGCATCGCTGCTAAGGGTACCTATTGCCATCAAATTGACGAACGACTATTCCAGTTCACCTACGATCTCGTTTCGCCTACTGGTCAACCACTATCGTACCCAGAAGAAGACGATGATGAAGCGTACTGCTGTGATGCTGAGCAAGGATCAGGCTGTATAATCACCAGCGACTGTTCTTGCGTAGCAGCGACAGGTCAGCTGGAAAGAACCCATCTGGTCCGAAAAAGGTAGCTAACCTTATCTCGCACTGACAGGTAATTTCTATACGGAGAATGGTCTACTCAACCTTGATGCACTTCCTCCGAACCTCCCTCTTGTCGAATGTGGGGAGCTGTGTTCTTGCGCGGTGATAAGCTGTCCTAACCGTGTCACTCAACGGAAGACAATGTTAGTCCAGATTGGTCCGTTCTCGATAGTAAGAGTCGATGCTAATATACATCGCTCTTGTAGAGCCGATCTGCGCATCAAATCATCAGACCTTCTACCAAAGAAGGGACTGGTCTGTCTTTCACTCCATCCTCTCCAAGCAGGAACATTCATCACGCTATATTCTGGACACCTCTTGACAACTTCCCAAGTAAGAGCTCGACGGCAACAGCGAGCAGAAGAGCACCCGGAGTGGGGGAATTACACGTTGAGCCTACGAGAGAATGGTAGGAGCTTGGGTTTTGTTGATGCGACAGAAATAGGGGATATTGGGTGAGTATCGGTCGATACATCTCCGGGTCAAGCGTAAACTCACGTCTGGTATCGAAGCCGCTTCCTGAACCATTCTTGCGATCCGAACTGTTTCGTACAGCTCGTCCGATGGGGCCCTCGAGCGTTTCCTCGTCCGGCGATATTTGTGAGTAACTCGATCTAATCGAGCCTTCGCGAGCTGACCGTTATTGAGCAGACCCGTAGGAATATTGCTGCAGAGGAAGAGCTGACCTGGGATTACGCCAACGCTTCTTGCGATAGGAATCATGAACCTGTGATTGCTGTGTCCGCGCACAACAAAGGCAAGGGCTCAAGCGCCTCTGTACAGTTGACGCCTTGTCTATGTGGTGCCAATGGGTAGGCAAATCTCTGCAAATAGCACTATATAGGAGCAATCACCTAACTTATTCGCTACGCTACAGATGTCGAGGGTTCCTGCCATTTGATGGAGAATGAAACGAACGAGACAACAATTCATTATAGACAGGCCAACATACAACTACGTCTGGCGCTTTGGTATACATTGATATATATAGACTTATGAAATCAGGCCGCTACCCTTCTAGCTGGTGCTAAAGAAAGTGCCTCGTACTCTTCATCCGTCATTGATGTCATCTTCCGAATCGAGGACATGGAGCTCAATCTTCTGGACCCTTGAGCTGAAACAGAACGACTGGTCGACACCGTTCGATTGTACTTGGTCGATGGAGCCAGGGCATCGCTGATCTCGGATCGAGGCACAGAGGGAAGTCGAGGCGTTGCTTGCATGGTCGAAGGTGTACCCCTCCCAAGTGTACGATGATTGGGCATTGGGGTAGCGAGCGTGCTTGAAGCCCGACGTTGAACAGTGTCACGGCGTCTGCTCTGAGCCACTTGCCGTGACGAACCGGGAGTAGCTGCCATTGATTCGCCTAGCTGGTTCATCGATTGAGCTGAAGTCATCCGACCATCTCCAAGTTTGCGTTTGAGCTGAGAGTAAAGAACAGTTAGTGTTCATCTCGCTGAACAAGAAATCCGGTTGATTCCAAAACTCACAAGCTCAACCTCGTGCTGCTTTGAATCCAGAGCGATATTCAACAACTCCTTGTCATCGCGGAGTTGCTGTTTGACCCTTTGCAGTCTGTCAATCTGCGTGTCCTTGGTGGAAGACTCTTGTCGCATTTGAGATCGTTCCTTCTTCATCTTCTCCATCTCATTCGTAAGCGATTCGACGTTTGATCGGAGTTCGTCAACGATCGCTTCATTGTGAGAACCGACTGAAGAAACTCGTTCCAATTCTCTTTGTGCGTTGTCGAGTTGGTTCGCAAGTGAACTGGCTTTTCCCTCGACCAGATCATATTCGCGTTCAAGCACGGAGAAGCGCTCTCTTGCTGAAGTCAATTGCTGCTCATAGCTGTCACGCTCTGTTGTGAGCTCAAACTGAATCTTGGCAAGTGCGGTTCTGCTGGCCGACTCCTCGCTTTTGGTTCGAGTGACTTCCTCCTCAAGAGTATCCAGTTGTGCTTCGAGCTCCTCGATTATTCGTGCATACTCTGAATCGTTGTGACGGAGTTGTCCAGATTCGGCCTGAGCTGCTGCCAATGCAGCTGAGCTGGCTTCTTCCTGCTCGGCTAGCTTCATTCGCGTCTAGAGTGGCAGTCAATTGGTTAGTAAGGATATGTTACGTGGCATCGCAATTCGGCTAGACTCACCGCCTCAAGTTCTGTCATTGCCTCTTCCTTCTCTCGCATCGCCTCTTCTTTCATTTGGGTCGCATCCTCTTTGTCTTTGAGTAAAGTATCGAAGTTTCTAGCCATATCTTCGATCCTCGTCAAGGCAGCATCTCGCTCGCTCACGGCGATAGTATGCTGCTCGATTGCTTGTAATCGCTCGTTCATGGCTGCATTGCGCTCATTTGCTACTGTCTCGTGCTGTCTTAAGGCTGCAGCTAACTCCTCCTGCATGCTCTTGATAGTGTCTTCCTTGAGCGCGAGGCTTCCAGCTATATCATCTCGTTCTGAAGAAAGGCTTGAATTCGTTTCCGTGGCTTTTTCTAGGGCAATCTTCATCTCGTCCATCTGACTGGTTACCAGCCTCTCTTGGCTTCTCGACTCGTCGCACTGGTGTTGTATAGTGTCCAATTCTACCTCAAGTCCCTCGACAGCTCTTTCGAGATCCAATTGGTGTGCGTTAAGCTCCTTTCGCTTTCGAAGCGAACTGTTCTCTGCTCGTAGCTTCTTCATTTCACTCCCTGTCTTGTTACCATCGTCTGTCGTACCTTCGTTCTGTCTTGTAATGGATACCCTTCCCAACTCATCTCGCAGTCGTTCCATTTCCTGGATATCAGCCGAGCGTTCGGTTTGCAGCCGATCGATTTCTCGATATAGGGGTTCTACAATGCAATTATTATCAGCTACGTGGCTAAAACCTCACATAATTTGGATACGAACCAGTCTCGTCGTTGCCAGCACGTTTGATCTCCTCGTCCCTCATCCTGCTGACAAGATCGTCCTTCTCTTGCTTCTGCTCATCCCAACTCCCCTTGAGGAGCTCGTACTTTTCTTGCCACCTTGCCTCTCGCTCCTTGGTCTCTTCGTAATGTCTTTGCATGGTTTCACGCATGATCTCGGCTTCCCGTCGGCCCTCTTCTGATTTGCCAAGTTGAGCTTTGATGGCGAGGAGTTCTTTTTGCCATTGAACCTTGTCCTCCTCCGCGGTTTCATTCAGCTCGCGTTTCTTCTGCACCTCTTCCGCGAGCCTCTTCCATTTCTGAGCGTCGTCCTTCAACTCGGCTACCAGTTCATCCTCAGCGTCGATCAACGCATGACCAAGCGCAGCGATGGATTTGGTCATCGCTCGACTGGACAAAGAGCGTGGAGACCCAGTGGACATGTTGGATAAGGAGAGATCTTCAAAGGCTGATCCTGGTGTCCAGAAGACGGTACGATCTGCTGTCGTTGCTCTTGCCGGTGTCATGGGTAAAGCAGAAAGCTCGTCTTGAGATTCTCGTTCATCAGGAGTTTCCTCCGGTCGAATGCTCTTCCTATATTTCCCAGGCATCCTCATTGAGAAGCTTTTATCGATCGTCTTCTCCGTCCTCATCTCCTTGTATTCTGTCCCATCGTTCATACTGATGCTCCCCTCCTCATAGACTTCCTCGAGATCTTCATGGATGATCATCGTCCCAACACTCCTATCCGACTCCACGACAGACTCCTCCGCCGTTCGACTGAGGCTTACAACCCGGTTCGCACTGGCAGAGGAGACTGAGCGCGATCGTGCGGCGTCGTCTTCCGTCGTATCAGGAGACCAGCGACTAAGGTTTGGACTATCAGCCATGATCGGTAGAGCCGGGTTTTTGGCTAAAGACTGCTCGGGCTCGTCCGCGTAGTGGGACAAGACGTCGAATGAACCTCTATCACTCGCTACGGACACATTTCTTTGCGATGAGAAGCTTCTTTTCGACGTCGAGGTGACTCTTGCAGTCGAGACGTTATGTCTCGAAGGGGAGGGGGTTTTCTTGACTGGAGATTCCTTTTCCGAAGGTTGTTCCTCGACCATCGAAGTCTTATTCCCCTCCAACATCCCTAAAACGGTCGTCTCGTCTCTCAATTTCTCCTCCCTTCTGATGTGAACCATCTGAACTGTCCGTCGTTCCAACTCTTCCTCTTCCAAATTGCAAATCGACTCGGTTTTCTCCGGCAAGACAGAACTCATCCTCCTAGACCCAATCAAGAAATCCGTATACTCCTCTTCGTCGTGCTCTCTCCCGTGATGTTCCCAATCCACCGTCTCCTGATTCATACTCTCACTCGGTCCTTCCGAGTGCATCTTGTTGGCCAGATAAAACCCTTTCAACTTTTCCTCCAAGTTCGAGGTCGAGCTGATCGTCTCTTCCTTCTTTCTCGTAACGCTCGGCCGTCCTTTACCTACTGCAGCCAAATCTTTCTCTACTCCTTCAGTCGGGGTAGGCTCTTCGAGCGCGGGATGGAAGGTCAAGGTGGATGAGAAAGTGCTGTTGGGCGATGTAGGGGTGATTGTCCTGTAAGCGTTACGGGAACCAAATCGGACTATCGTATGGAACGTCAGCGCGATCTCAGAACAATGGAGTTGAGGGAAACAGCCTACCACTTCTACCGCTTCCTGGCGTGTCTAAACCCTTGAGAATTCCTTTACGTAGAGAACCGAATGCCGGATCAAGGTACGTTCGATTTTGAGGGATAGGTGTGGACGTTTGAGGCATCGGCTTTGGAGATGGATTACGTTCTTCCGGTTCCGGTAGCTGGAATTGGGTAGGAGTTGGCGTTCCTTGAGGAGTCGTAGTCAGAAGGGGTGCTTCTTTCGTTACTGATCAATGTATTATGTAAGACGATTGTGCAGCTAGGAACGAGATGATACGTACCCGTGTTGTGCATCATCACAAAGGTGTCCCCTCCTACACTAGGCGACCCGACCCCAAACAACCCTTTTGCCTTATCCTTGAAACTCCCTCTCCTCTTTATTGGGCTGTTCTGGACCGTTCCTGCATTCGAAACATCCACTTGCTTTTTCTTGATAGGTGATTTATCAAACAACTTCCAGCTAGGACTCTTCCTGAGCCCAGCCGCTTTCGTTGGGCTGGTTTGCCCGACTTCTGTACCTGCTTCCGATTCTGTGTAGATGGTACTGTTCTCCGAGAACGGACGAGTGACGGAAAAGAGGTTCGAGGTGGATGCGGAAGGAGGGGTGATGAGAATACCTGTTTGGGAGGTACAGGAGAAGAGGGATTTGTGACGCGGAGTTGATGGGGACGTCATTGTATGTCGCCAGTTAGTCTATCTGTCCATAGAGTGGGGGTTGCTGCTGGTGGCTTCAGTGAATAAAGGTGGAAACGATGAGGAATTGAAAGGATTCGAGTGATGTTTGTTGACGTTCTAGGTCGGAAATCCGACAACAACAACAAATACAAACCGGGAATAAGTGTCAGGCTCGCGTCATTTCCTGAGATTCTCGAGCACTCTTGGACGATAGACGATGTTAGTTGGCAGGTAAGGCATCGAGTCGGTGGTTGGCCCACAGTGTGGATGGGTAAAGAGAAAAGCGACCAATGCTTCAAATCATGTGGAGAATAGGACTGTTCTATCAAACATCGTTCGGAAGCGTGAAGACGGAATGAGTATCCAAATGATGCCAAGGTTACGCAACAAACGGATATAGTTGTTACAATTAGTGATCCTTCATCCAAGGCCTCATGGTCTAGTGGTTATGACTTTCGGTTTTGACTTGAGCATCACAGCTTGAAATCATCCGAACGAGCCCGGTTCGATTCCGGGTGAGACCTTCCTTTTTACCTTTGAAAGGTACTTACCTTTTTCTGATCTTATAGACTCAGTTGTAGCTTCCGGAGTGGTAATCTTATTGATCTGATTTGTGACGAGCAACCTATCGTTGCAAATCTCTCTGATGCGAGGCTAGAAAATCTAGAGGTCGAATCTGTTGATCGCCCGCGCGTTTACGTCACGCAGGTCGTCCATAGATTCGCCTGATTGCGTGCCCACTCGGGGTTGATCGACCCTGAGCTTGGCTGCATTGACCGATTACTGGTTTCTACCAGAGTCATAGTAATTACAGCAAGGTGCTTGCAGGGCGCAACCTTGTCCGTTGGCCTCAAACACTCTGTGAAAGCCGCACATCCTGCCATCCTTTACGACCGGACCGATTACTCATACATAAAGCGAGTTGTCCTCACCTATCTCCTATCTACACACTACTACTACATACGTACCATTCTCGCCATCAATCGATAGTTGCCGGTTGTATGAACAATCCTGATCGGCTACCATCTTCCAATCATCCGTCCGAACACACATCTGATCAATCTAGAGAGGATACAGACTCTTTCTGGCTGAACCTCGAACGACTAATCGAAACCTTACTGTGGGATCCCTCCGCTCTTGAAGAAGAATACGTCCCGAACGTCTCGATGCAACATATAGATATTCCCATGACCATGCCCGGTCAATACCCGTTTGAGAAGGCGAAACAGGAAGCTAGACAGATCGTCCAGACCGAGTTGGACGATGAACACGCTCAAACTGATCTTCATGGCAAACCACGGTTCTTGAGTGACGAGACGTATAGATCGAACGAGTCGACGTTATTGGTCAGTCCAGCTTGTTCCATTTACACGCATAAACCATGAACTGATCTATTCTCTACTACTTCCCGTTCTCACAGCACAACCTCGTACTAGAATACCTCTCGCAAGAATGCTTCACCTCCACCGCCAAGATCTTATCCGCCGGACACTCTTCTACCCCCACCAAACCCGGTCCTTCATCCCATAACCAAGCCGCTATCAACCCTCAAGAGGATGGAGATATCATCATGTCTTCCTCGATATCCGACTTGAGAAAGATCATCGACCCTTCCTTGATCTCCAGTGAACCCGGATCGAGCTCTATGGGAGAGTATCCGCCGGGATCTGTGATGACGCGAGAAAGTAGTGGGATGAGTAATGTGGACGATAGAGATGGTAACGATGTGGAGACGACGGACGAGAACGATCAAGATTCTCTGTGGTTACGTCAAATCCAATGGCGGAAAGGTTCGTCTCATTGTGCATCTCATCCGATCGACATCCACTAACCCGTCTCATCAACGTTCTCAGCGATCCGTACAAACATACGCACGGGAAAGATCGAGAACGCAATCCAACTCGTCAAACAACACTTCCCATCCGTCCTCGACTCTTCCCGAGATAAATGGACGAGTAACGATCGATCTGTCAAGTCTAGCTTCGAAAACGGGTCCTTTATCCCAGAACGAGCTGGCCCATTGTTCTTTCCGGAAGACACGGTCGATGAGCAAGCGGAAGAAATGTCGGAAATGGATGGCGGTAGTACAGAAACGGCCGTCCCGGACTTTCCCTACCGAAGGACATACAATCGGCCCACGTTCGTATTACTCAATATGGAAACACAATCATTCATCGAAAACGTACGTAATCTGGGCACATCGCCGTCAGGCGAGATGGACTATTCTAGTATGGCTTCCTCCATGCATTCCGAATTTGGAGGAGCAAATAACAGCGGGTCAAGCGGGAAGCCGGATGAGGGACGACTGGGTCCTCTGAACGGTGTCGGTCAGACGAAATCCAGTCGTACTCTCGCTTGTCTGGCTCAAGTACAAGGGTTGTACGCAAAGGCGAACGAGTTACTCAAAGGACAAGAGGCCGAGATCTTCATCAAGGCGATCGAAGAAGCTGGAGCGTTATTGGTCTACACAGATATGGATACGAGTCCATTGAGCGCTTGGTTGGACGTTTCTAGGAGAGAGACGTTGGCAGAGTTGGTCAATCGATGCATATTGAGTAAGCCAGATGTTGATCTGCTCGATGCTCCGTCCGAGGTATCACTGACCATACCTACAGCGAACCTTGGACAACCCGCTCGTTCCACTTTGGAAACCATCGCAAAGTCTACCACGCATGGTCTACAAATTCTTGTCGAACACGATGTCTTTGAAAAGCCTGGTTGGACCACCGCTAAGGATGGTACTCTTTTGAATGATATCGCCGGTGTGAGTAGTCCTGCCTTTTCGTTCAAGCGCTCCGATCTTGACGTGTGACTCCTGTAACAGCTACTTGACGATGATAACGGATTCGACCTCGACGCCTATGTCAACGGTCGATGATCGTGGCGACTTGCCCCTTATACCCGACTGTCTATGTTGTACACCTCGCCGGCTTCTGACCGTCAGACAAGCATCTGAACACTTCTAGGCATTTGTATCCTTTTGTTCCTTTCACATATCTTTAATCGTGTTACCTATAGCTGTATTGTCTGTTTCATGAGATGTCAAGGAAGAAAAGGATCGATGATGGCTGCTCAAGTTGTATCCTCCTTCCCTGCACTCACTGGTGCCTGCTCCAGGTAATTGGTCAATTTAGATTTCTAGCTCTGTTGTCTGTTGCGTATGACACGGATGTTCCTAATGCCAGTTCAAGGTTGGCAGAGACTGGGGCCAATTGTCAAAGTGAAAAACGACAGAGAGGTGGCCTTGCACTTTTTGCTGACAATAGGGTAAAGCATAAGAGGGAGAAGAGCAGGGACGATACCGCGCCTTTCGCACGAGCGACCAGAATGAATGTAACAATATGATCATTATGATGGCACAGCGGAAGTATCAACCATAGCACAAGGCCTCCATACCGTAAGCTATAGACACTGGCGCAGCCCCGGATCATACAAATCAACGAGACGCTTGGCTACGGGACTCTCTTCTCAGGATTATCAGCACGATCCGCTGGGACCAGCAAGGAGTGAATAAAGCGCCAGATGCGTAGAGAATACCTTCCTTGCTGTAAGACATGTGTCCCGCGCAAAAAGAAATGGAGAAATGGCGAATCGAACGCCAGACCTTTCCAATGCAAGCTGATTGAATGCTAATGGAATGTTATACCCCTAAACCATATCCCCGTTGATGTTGACGAGATGTTGGCAACATATATGAACAATGATACATAAATCAAACCATCTGCTCTCGTGATAGGTTTATGTTGCTCGCAGGAAAACGACCTGACATCGAACATCCATGTTCAGCTTCGTCGAACCCTAATATGTACAGCTATAAACCTTGTGACCCTGGAACACGATTACGGGCGTTTTGTATATTTGCTAATGCTAGATAGTCAAAGGATGATCAACCTCGTTGAAGTACTCAACCGCATTGGATGCCTTGCCGATGTCGATACAGTCTCAACATCGGATGCTAGCCTTGTCTTTATACCGTCTGTATCCTGATGCATCACAGTTTCACAGTTCAGTACAGGACAATGTGCCTTAGGAAGTGATCGCTTCTGCGCTATGAAGCTCTCGACCCAATTCTCAAGATACTTTCTTTATTAGAGAGGCGTCCCAGCTCGTCTCAGCAGCAATTACTCTCAAGGCAAGCTGTACACTCGGAAGTTTCCGCCCCGCAGCTACTTATTTGATTTGCTTTTCCATCCCTATCAGAGACAAGCCTTCTGCAGCCTGATCCACCACGGCCAATCAAGGTTATATGCAGATATACCTCTCGAGGCATTGTCCCTATCTCTCACGATTCCGCATGTATCTAATCTGGACGCATCTTTCCTTTTGGTCTTTCTCTCCGCATATGCTAATTACAACACTCTCTCCGAATGTAATCCATCTCTCCCTCACACCAACAGCAGCGACGACAAGGTAGCCTCGGTGGCCATGACCTGAAACGGGATGGAGACATGTTAGCACGCGTTTCGTGAACGCGACGATCGATATGTGACTTACCTGTAACGCCTGCTCGACTTCCAACCTCTTCCTGGCCTCCCTCAACCAATCTCCAGCGAGCTTACCGGCCCATCCCTGGAGCTGGTTGACCTGCCTCGCAGCCCCGTCCAAGTCCTTCTCGTTCAACAGGTACTCGGCTCGTGCCAAGACGGCACCGACATCGTCACCCTCGACCCAACCGGCTCGAGGACGGAACAAGATCTTGCTCAACCCGGCTGAAGCGAGGTGGGAGAGCACACCGGCCTCGTGTTCGGCAGGAACGAGCGAGACGGATTGGATCTTGGGAGCGAGGGAGGAAGTGAACCAGGACGAAAGCGCGGGGAAAGACTTGATTCCCTCTGTGGCAGCGTGGGACTGTTCGATGGAAGCGATCATGGCAGAGATCAAACTTCGGCTCTGATCGTCCGATGCGCTGGAGGCGGCGGCGTTGGCGGCGGTCTTGAGGACACGCAACTCGTCGTCGAAAGCGACTCCACCCTTATCGACCTTTGCCTGAACGGCACGAAGCGCGGACCAAAGGGTATGGAGCGAGACGTTGGCGTCGAGCTGGGTCGAGTTGTCCAAGGTGATCCTCTCGAGCTGCTTGAAAGAAGTGGTCAAGCTGTCGAGCTTGGCAAGTCGACCTCCACGCTCCTGCTCGACCTGAGCCTTGATCGATCGCAACCATCTTCGCTGAAGCTCGATACCCTGAGCGATGACCTCTTCCCTCAACCTGTCCGTTCACAAAGAGTATCAGTATCGAGCGACGATCTATCGCAAGTGAACCCGCCTTACCTCTGCTCGATCCCTACACGCTGACCTTCCAACTCGCGGTCCAAAACCTTTCTCCAACCCTCGACGAGCTTCTCCCTCTCCTCCTTCCAACCATTCATCATCTCACCCTCCTTGTTCTCCCAAGCCTTCTCCTTTGTCTTTAACTCGGTCTCAAACTCGTTCTTCTTCTCCTCTGCGATCTTCTGCAACTTGTCCTTCTCCTCATCCTTGAGCGCCTGTAGGCGTTGGGAGAGGGAAGACAGATCGGTCTGTGCGCGGGAGAGGACGTGTTCGGGGTTAGAATCGCTCGTCAACGAGGTGGCCGCGGAGGAAGTGGCAGAGAGGGAAGAAGCGAGGGAATCGATCGTGCTCGCCAACTGAGCGATGATGGGTTCTTCCTTTGCGGAAGTGAATTCCGCAACCCTTGGAGCGAGGAGGGGAAGGTTGTGCTTCACCACCGGGGTTCCCTCCGTCCTGGGATCGGCGGCTACGATAGGATCGATGGGGACCCCGTGGGAATCCTTCTTCTTCTCTGGCTTTGGGATATAGTAACCCGCAGGAGGTTCGAACCCGAGAGGCAGAGGAGCTCCGGTCCAAGGTTTCTTCTCCTCGACCAAAGCGGCTTTGGGAGCGGTGTTGGCCTTTACGTCCCTGGGACGTTGAGTATCCACCAACTGCGCTTGGACGGCAGGATCGACGACGGGTCCACCCTTGTTCCTCACAGCTTCCTTCGCGACGGCCTCTACCTTTTTCTCGGTGGCTTCGATCTTGTTCTCCGCCCTGGCAAGAGCGCCCTCTGCCTTCTTTTCGGCCTTGACGAGCGCACCCTCTGCCTTTTTCTCTGCACCTTCGAGAGCAGCCTCGGCCTTGGAGACCAACTCCGTCACTCCCTCGGAGAACTGAGGCATGGTGGGAAGCTTTTCGACGGCCGCCGCGGTCTTCTCCTTGACGACCTCTACGACGTGTTTAGCCTCGGCCTTGATATTCTCGGCAGCCTTTGCAGCGGAGTTAGACGTCTTGGCGGCAGCGACCTTGGCTTCCTTTTTCAACTCGGCGGCCTCATCTACCGTCTTCTTCTCCGCCCTATCGGTCGATGAGGAGATGGCGGATCTGGCAGATTCTAATTTCTGAGAAGCTTTCGTCTGCGCCGCATCGATCTTCTCGCTCCAAGACTTTCCAGTCTCCTTGACGGCCTCCTTGGTCCTCTCCGCGGTCCTCTGGGCGGTCTTCTCTACGGAAGTCTTTTGGGTCTCGGGGGGGACGGTTCCAGCGACCTTGTTCCCCAACCCCTGAGCTCCGGTGACGATGGAACCAGGGGTGAGTTCGTCCCAGTTGTTCTCATCCGCATAATCCACCAAGGTCTCGGCGAGGGGGAAAGAGGAGGTGAAAAAGTCTCTGTAACGATCCGAGTGGGTGGAGATCAGAGCGGAGGTAGGGTAGAAGACTAGCGTTCCGAGGGTAAGGTAGACGAAGAGTTTACGTCCCCAATTGCTCTTGGGTTTTCCTGAAGGAGGAGGAGGTGGTGGGGGTGGTAGATCCGAGGTTCCAGTGGTGGTGGTGTTGGCGGTGGTGGTGACGACGACGGGTTTCGCGATGACCACGGGTTTAGCTGGGATGGGAGCTACGGTCGCGGTGACGGGGATAGGGACGGGTCGGACGTTTGCATCGATCGGGGAAGGAGGTTTGGGGGGTAAACCAGCGGCGGCGGTGGAAGGAGGAATCGCTCCGTTGGGAGTGATCGCATAGGTCTGTGAGTTTGATTACGATCAGTCCCGGCTGACCCGACCCACCCTTTGCGAGCGTGGTGAGCTTACCCTGTGAGCCAAACGCTGTACGCCGACTGGACGAGCTGTGAGCAGTCTAGCTTGCCTGTACATTGTGGAGGAGTGTGGGTGGAGAGTGGTGGGAGAGGTGTTGTTGGGGAAACACGACAACGCTCAAGTGAGATTCGAGTGAGAAAGGTCGAGCGAATAAAGGAGAGCGAGAGCCAAGTGACGATGTCATGACACGCGCGGACATCGAAGGGTTTGTTCAGAAACGATGTCATGTCCGTCCCGCACTCCCCCTCTAGGATGACCTGTTGAGCACCTGAATACCTTGTAAACCTTCGCACTTTCCACATCAAACTCGTCCAACTCGCAACTCGTTCATCTGATTCAGTTTACTCAGTCTACTCGGTATGGGTCGTATGGCAGAAATGCAGCGAAAGCTGCTCGAAGTGAGCACCCCCCTTTGCTCTCCCCTCGCGTCCGTCACATCTAACCAACCCCCCCGCTAGCAAATGATGGGACCAGAAGCCATGGGTGTACAACCGATCAACGTAGACTGGTGGGATCCCAAAGTATGCAAGAACTTTATCTGTGGGACTTGTCCTCATGATATCTTTGGTAATACGGTCCGTACCCTCTTCCCCGTCAGCGTCGAGTCGACCCTCGACACTCACCCACTCACCCCGCCCTGTCCCTGTCCCTGTCCTGTAGAAAATGGACCTAGGTCCCTGTCCTCGATTACACAGCGAAAAGGTCCAAAAGGCTTACAAGGAAGCTAAACTCTCCAACCCCCTCGACCCTCGATTCGCAGCGACCGAACAGGAGTATCAGAACTCGATCTACTCCTTCATAGACGACTGTGATCGCAAGATCCGGATGTCGCAGAAACGATTGGAGAAGACTCCGGAGGAGAACAAGAGGACGGTCGATCTCATGAAGGAGGTCGGGGAGATCGAGTTGGCCATCCAGGGGAGTACCGACGAGGTGGAACAGTTGGGTGAGGCGGGGAAGATTGAGGAATCGATGGCAAAGCTGGAAGCGGTCGAGGCTTTGAAGCAAGAAAAGGCCGATAAGGAGGTGAGCCGCTCGGAATTCACGTTTATCATCTGGAACACCCTTCTGACCATACGCTGGTTTTTTTTCACCTCGTCCCGACAGCGAGAACTACAAAGACTGACGGAAACGGGAGGAGCATCGGGTCATCAAAAACTACGTGTCTGTGAAACGTGCGGTGCCTACCTGTCCGTACTGGATTCCGATCGACGTCTCGCAGATCATTTCGGAGGGAAAGTGAGTCGTCCTCCCTTGCCCAGCGTCCCGGGCGGTACGCTACGGTACGGTACACTGACCTGACCCCCCCGCAACACAACAGATGCATTTGGGTTACCACGAACTCCGTAAATTGATCGATCAATTCAACGACCAACGTCGTCAAGGTCAATCCGGTCGGTTCCCTCAACAACCTCAACCTCAAGCACCCAACATGGCCCCCGCCCCTTCCGCTCCTTCCGGACCGTCCGGAGTGGCACGAGGAAATCAACCCCCCCCACCTCCTGTGGGGATGGGGTACGATCAACCTCATACCCCCCTAGGGCAGGTGGGGAATAAGCCTGATCTTCCTTATGAGGGTGAAGCGATGATCCCGGGTCATGGCGATAAGAGGAAGAGGGAGGCTCATGAGTTGTCAGACGCCGTCAAGGGTTTGGAAGAGGATAGGTCAGTCTTTCTGTCCGGGACTGTGCGGTGATCGAGAAGCGCGGGCTGAGATTTGATCCGATTCGATTCGCATCAGGGACAGGAAGAGGCACAGGTCGAGGGATAGGAACGATCGTGATAGGTATGACAGTAGGGATGATCGTTATGATCGTGAGAGACGACACCGGGATAGAAGTAGGGAGGGTGGAAGGTGAGTCGTGCTCGGTTCACCCCGTTGGGCCTGCAGAGATGACTGACGCCGACGATCACACTCGACACAGGTCAAGGAGGGAGGACGATCGGGATTATCGTCGTTCGGATCGAGACAGGGAGAGGTGGGTGTTCACTCATAACATCTCACCGAAACAACGATAGCAGACTGATCGATCTTATGCTTTCAGGGACGAACGTCGTCATAAATCTAGAAGCCCCTCGTCTAAAATCGACAAGTACTACTAAAACGTCGTGTCGGGGTATGCTATTGTATCATCATCAATCTCAATGACAACTGTGGGCGTGTGGGGAGACTGGGATACATGCTGGGTGGGCGGGACGAGTCAACTTTCGAGTCGTGTCGTCGTGGTCGTGTCGGTTCTATCGTGTTTCGTGGCAAAGTCGTAGCGATCCTTTCGGTGGGAAGCTTTTCAGAGTGCCGTATCGCAAATGGCACAGAACACGGCCGTCGGCGTGTTCATGAAAGTGCATGCGGAACATGCTGTTCCTAGAAGAGAGTGAGCCCTCTTCCGCGATCGTTCGGCCCGTAGCACTCACCTGAAACTAGCGGCTTCGATACGGTCACACTGATCTCTTCTTCCTCCAACGCCTCGTCACTCTCGCTCGCTTCTTCCGCCGGAAGACCGTGTAAGAGTGTATTGTGGAACCCGCCTGGAGCTCGTCGAGCTTTAGAGGACGGTCCTGGAACATCGTCTCTATCCATAGAGTCCTCATCCGCAGAACAGTCCCGGATGTGGATCGTATCGTCATGTACTATTCCAGCCTTGACGAGCATCATCTTCCTGTCGTTCAATTTGATCTCGTCACAAGTCAACTTCTGATAATAGCTTGGAACGTCCCATTTCTTCTCGATCTAAAGAATCCACCCAACGTAATCAGCGGCTGGAAGACCTGGCAAATCACGCTCAGGGAACCACGTACCATCCTCTTCAATTCAGCCACACTGATGTCCCGGCGTACGGATATGTCCATACGTTTGGTCTTGCCCGTTTGAACCGAAAGTCGTGACGATCGACGCGTGACTTTGGTCCCAAAGTCGGACAAGTCGTTTTTCGCAGTATCGATAATCTCGAGTTCGGGTCGTTCTTCGTCTTTCTCTTGGATAATGGCGTTTTCATCGTCGGTACTCATCAGAATGAGGCGTAAGGTTATCATCTCGGAATTTGCGGTGCATCTGTGAGATCGTGGGCGTTAGCGGCGTACTGTCACGATATGGGAATAGTTCTGCACCTTTCTTGCCAACATGGTTTGCAAAAATCCTGGTTCACCGAAGGGGGTGTACCGAATTTGCTCGCACTCGAAGGGATAACCGTAATGACTCGTCTATCTTCGATCGGATACCTTCAAGGAGTGATGCAGATCAGTCGTCTAAAATATATGTACACTCTTGCAACACATCAATCGATACCTTTGGCGAAGCTTCTCCCATTGATGCGACCGAAGGGATTTGATAAAAGATCTAGAGAGATCCGGGTTATAGTTGAAATCGATGTTGAGCTTGTCGTGCGGACAGAAAAATTCTTCATTCATCAAATTTGGTGGATCTTGGTAGACAGGATTGTCCAAGAATTGCTCCCAATCGAGGACGAAGCTGTTAGGAATGATGAAATTGTCTTCATCGTCCATGAGAACCACTCGATGACTGAGTGACTTGTTCTTCAGAAACTTCAATTCAACCTAGAACAAAAAACCTCATCAGAACTTGTGGTCGCTGGAACAGACGTCAGTCTGGCATGTACTGACCGCTTCGAGAGCAGCCCGATCGACCTCGTGTGATCTCGAAGCCAATAACTTTCCCTCTTCATCCGCGCAAATCGAACAGGCCTCACTGACTGGTAGAGCTAGTAGATCCGGCTCATCAGTGACCAACAACGCATGGGCCTGAAGAGCACAACGTGAGTCATGTGCAATAATTTCAAATTCGAAAGGGATCTCACCGAGTCCGTCATAACTCGACAATCTCGATCGCGATGATCGATTATTCTGGCGTTTCCATGCTCGCAAGTGATCGCTTCTCTAGATTCTTTAGCTCGTTCAACTCTACGGTCTTCTTTCAGCTCAGGCCAATCAGCTTGCATGTAGTCTTTTATTACCGAAATCCAATGTCAGGACATGTTCATCTATAGCGTGAGGACGAGATGACTTACTCCGTAGCCATGACGTCGATATCAAGTATCCATCCAGGGGTCCCGACGGTTTCGACTTGAGCAGGGGCCTCAACTCTTGCACAGATCTGGCGTGTCGTTCGCCTGCAGTCAGATCTGGTAATACTGCTCGTCAGTATCATGGATAGACTCCGATATAAGAGTGGCTGACATTGATATTCCGCTTCAACACAAGCGCTGCAGATGTCGCTCTTTGAGAACACCTTGTCGTAAGTACCCCCCAGTTCGATCATCCTAGACCAGGCCTCCTGAGGAAGCACATCAAAATCATCAATAGGACGAAAGCTTATACTGTCCGAAGAGAGATGTACCTTTGAGATATACTTCGCTTTTGGGCCTTTTCGTGGATCGAGAGCATCATGTTGACACCGGATTTCTTTGTTTGAGAAGCGGAACTTGAAGGGATCTGGCAAGGCTAGGTCGGTTTTTACTTTCTTGCAGTGATCGCTCTCATTGTCATTACTTGAATGATCCGGTGTAGGCGAGTCCGCAATGTCAGACGCTTGATTGCCATTCATCTCGATATCACCCGTTGTACCGTTTGGCACAGCGACTCTACTTTGCTCCTTCACCAGTTCGGTACTGTTGTCAACTCCGCCCATCGATTCGTCTTCAAGAGTTTCTACCTTTGGCGAGATGACTCTCTGATGAGAGTTTCTCAACCTTGGCTTGTTGATGACCACTTTAGACAGGCCATGATTCACCCATTCGTCCAAGTTCTGCATTGTAACGAATATCCCATCCTAGAGAAATCCCGGAGATCAGCATACTCGAAGTAAGGGGATAGAGAAGCCTTGAGACGTACCTCGTCTGGATCCACGTTCCAAACCTTGATGACCTCTAATTTCTTCTGCCTCATCGCTTCAAACTCCTCTGACAGCTCTTTTTTCCTTTGCGAGAAGTTCGAGGTTAGTCAAGCGTATGACGAGCAAGCTCAAGTAGATCTTACTCTACATCGTAGATCTGACACTCATCCTCCCAAACCTTGTTACATTCGTCAACATCGTGCGCGACTTTCCCAACAGGTTCCACCCGCGCGATCTCTCTCACCGCCGCCTCATTAGCCAGCTCATAGACCAACATGTAAGCATGTTGGCTTTTATGTAGTCTGAAATAGGGGCAAAAGGTTCTTAGCAAGCTCGTCATGCGATCAGAACACCGAAAGGTCTCACTGTGCGGAAGACTCGGCAGTCTTGCTTCTCGGTCTCTTCCCCTTTTCATTGTCGACGTCTCGCCTACCAGCAGCAGCAGTCTTCTTCGTAGGAACTTTATCGACGTCTTCTGTGCTCTTAGAGGATCTGTGAGGTTGATGAACCCGGTCAGCACTTTAACCGAAAGATGCATGGACGGTCTCGACTCTTTACTTCATTAAGAGAACACCGTCCATATCATCATCGACCACGGGAACCGGAGTCGTTTCTGAAGACCTTTCGTCCTGTCCAGGTATATTCGTCATGGGTCGTATCTTGCTCGTCGTCTCATCATCACACAGTATCCATCGTTTCAGTCTGTCGCCGATAAAGCGTGAGTGGCGAGCGTTTGGATCGAAAGCGCTAGCCAACCCACTCGTCATCGTATACCTTCGCGACGAAATGCCCATGATGTGCCTAGTAATTCCCAGCCCATTGAGCAATACCGCCTCACACGCTTTCACCCGTTCTCACTCACACTCGTCCCTCTATGCTCCACGACGCCTTTCAGTTCATACCAAATCTCCCCCCTCTGTCCGTCATCGACATACCGCCCCATATCGATCCTAGGCGGGAACTTGATCGTCGCCTTGCTCTTCTTCCTATCAAACGTCTTCGGATCGAATACGAACCTGAGCAGAGAAAAGTGGAGTGTGGGAGGGATCGTTTCGAGGGAGATGGATCGTTGAGCGTCTTGCAGGGAATCGCAGCGCGAGCAAAAGTATTGATTGTCACCCATCAGTTTTTCGGGGGAGAGGGAGGTTTGGAGTTGGTTCGTCAAGCTGCATTCGTTGCCCTACATCGTACGAGCCGTCAGATGACCGTCAAAGGGCTCGACATGGATGACTCACCTCCATACTGATCTCCAGTTCGAGGTAATTCTCTGACCGTGGCGAGAACGACAGAATCAGCTCGTTCTTACCTCGATCATCATCAGCAACGTTCTCACCTGGTCGTTCACTAACATAATCGCAATTCAGACACTCGGTCTTGTACTTCAACTTGCCCTCAAACTATCCCGTCCAAGACCCGGTGAAAAATGATAAGCGCCCAAAAACATTACAAGAAAAGGGGGATAGATCGAGCGAAAGACCCACCTGATTACTGATGACCGCCTTGACCTTTGAGTCCTGATGTAGATTGAATTCCCTCTGTAACAACTGCATGAACAATTTCGAGAACCTTTCCATCCGATTTGACCAGATCAGTCCCGCCCCCCGTGTCACCAGATCAAGCCCAACCCCAACTCCGACCCCGAAGGACTCACTCGGAAGCGTCCTGTTGTTCCCCCTTGCCCAGTTTCAACGCCTCGACCAACCCGGACGGATCCCAGTACGATTTCCAACTCTTCTGCAATCCCGCAAAAGTCATGGCGAGTTGGTAACAAGGGCTTGACTGTTTGGTTCAGCGCAGCGAGGTCGGATGGCAAATATTCAAGTGTTCCACGAATTCACAAAAAGAGGGAACGAACCCCGATCAGCCGAGGTGAGGACGAACAGGAGGAAGAAAAGGGAACTGACTCGGGATAGAGAAGCGTCGTTCGCACATGAATAAACGGCCGATCTGAACGGGAGGATCCTGTACCAAACCTATCCATCCCCGCCATAGGAAGCATCAGCATTTCGAAAGCGAAAGAATACACAAAAGAAAGGAAGGGAAACTGAGCTTACTTGAAGAAAAGCGTTGGCCTGAATATCAGTCGGAAGACGAACGTATAAACTCCTAAGCCTCAACCCTCATTTATATGACGCGCATCAGGAAACTCACATAACAAGTCGCACCCAAATTCTACCGACCATGCGTAAAGCGTCACACAGGAACCCAACGGAAACTAATCAGCCGGTGGTCCCGCATCGCCAATTCGAGCGCGATGGGGGAAGACTCACACGTAGTCCGACAGGTAAGGAAGGATCTTTTGAGGATTCCCATGGATCGGAGGGGAGGTTGTTGGTACGGAAGAAGGATTGTTTCGTATCTGTCAGTATTAGGGGAGGTTTAGAAGTATCAGTGAGATGTGTGAGATGAACGAGATGAAAGGAAGAAGACGGACCTGGGTCTAACCACTGAGTTGTCCGTGAATTCGAATCGCATTCAGCTCTCTTTTCTCTCCAATCCATACGCAACTCCCGTGAAGCTATCTAAGACGCACCTTCTTCCCTCCCAAATGGTTCAAACAGCATAGATTCGTCCTGCATGAGACCACCGTACAAACCGTGTTCTTATTATCGATCAACTTGATCTTCTTCTTCCCCTTCTTCCCCCCCGCCTTACTGGGGTACTTCTGCCCGACCACCCGGATTTCAGCCTGCGGGTTGGAATCGGATTGATCCTCTTCGGAATTCAAGTCGACCTGAATGGGGAGGAGTTTGTTGTGACAGTTGAAGGAGGAAGATAAACCGATGGATCTCTCGATATGGGAAGAGGTTATTTCTGTCGGGGAGGCTAGGTCTTTTGTCCATGTCCAATCGGGTTTCGGTTTCGGTCTTGAAGGTGTTTTGTAACGTTTGGGAGGCATATCAGTGGGCGTAGTGAGGGATTGAAGGACAAAGAGTGAGCAGGGAAGATGTTGAAAGAGCTGAATGGAGGGAAATATGGCGATGATGATTGTACGAGGACAAGAGTGAGTGAGTGAGTGACAAGGTAAACAAATTACGTAAAGGGTTAGGGGCGGACATTGGGTGATGTGCTCACGGCTGTATGTCCGTGTGTCTCCCCGGCTGAGTGGGCTCGGCTTTCGGGTTGAATGATCTCCGTGGCGAGTCAAGCGATTGTTTGGATTCAATTGAGCTCCCACACAAACTCACTCACACGCACACGCACACAATTACACTGTCACAAGTACAGCACACACACAGCACACACACAGCATGATAGCACCACAACACATATCACACCCAACAACTCCACTGGGAGGTGCGATCCCTGCTCTCATTCCTCATGCAATCTCAGTCTCGTTGCCCACTTGGCAAGACGTAGTAGGCTACGAAGAGGGTGAAGCCAGGGTGGTCCAGTTGATGCAGACCGGTTACCCCAGGTTCTTCATTCATCGTAGTATTCAAAAGGTGAGTCGCGATTCGTTCACGATGTCAGCTCGGAGCTGATCGTGTGATATATTCTCTCCGTTTGCTACCACCTTCGCCCGGCACAGCTAGCCAACATCTGTTTGAAGAAATTCGGACTGCCCGATGAACTATGCACCTTGCTCCCCACTCGTACGGTCGCCAGTAACGCCCGTGCCTTCCTCCTCTCCCGCGACCCACTCATCCAATCCCGTATAGTAGAATTCGTCATCTGCCCATCCTCCATCTCGCTCGTAAAGACCGCAGAGGAGGATACGATCGGGGGTGTCGATTGTATCGAACTACAGATCCTGCTCTATTCCAAGGAACACGCCGGCCTGGCGAAACAGTTTTGGCAACATTCAGGCGATGGGATCTCGAGCAGGACCGCCGAGAGGGGATTGGCTTTCCTCGGGGAAGGACCCGCCGGAGCGTTGAACGAGCCTCTCACCACCATGCCCGCCTCCGTCGCTCAGGGGGAAGTCGAGGATGCGGCCAAGGCGGGCAAATTGAGTTATTCGAGGAACAGGCATTATTCCAGGAGTAAGAGCGCTACCCCTATCAACACCGGTGCGAGGGCGGGTTCTTCTTCCGGGACCGTGCGTAGTGGAGGATCCCTGTTGACCCCCTCCACCCCGCTGTCGGCCGTCTCGACCCCGACTTCCATCACCAACAACAAACGCGTCTCTCCTTCCGACCTGACCGAGGATCTGGACGATCTCTCTCTAGACCACTCGACCTTTCTCGAAGAACGATACGGTCGTAATCTCCCCCTCTCCAGCTCCAAACTGGCCAAACTCGCACTTCGACGTCGGATCGCAGGGGTCCTGTTGCCTCACGAAAAACCCGCTTCTTCCGGTGCGGGCGCTCTCGAGCGAGTCCCCCGTGGATCCGGATGGAACGACAAGGGCAAGATCAACATGGACGCGGAGAATCGGGTGACGGAGGAAGACTGTTTCTTGTACCCCACTGGGATGAGTGCGATCTGGCACGCCCATCAGTTGGCCATGGTCTGGAAGGAGAGGAAGCAAGGGGCGGTAGGGAAGAGCATATGCTTCGGGTTCCCGTACACCGACACGCTCAAGATCTTACAAAAGTGGGGTCCCGGTTGTGAATTCTTCGGTCATGGGGACGCTTCCGATCTCGTCGCTCTGGAAAAGTATCTGGAACGGAATCAACGAGAAGGCGGACGAGCGATCACCGCGCTCTTTGCCGAGTTCCCTTCCAATCCGCTCTTGCGTTCGGCCGATTTGAAACGGTTGAGGGAATTGGCGGATCTGTATGGGTTCGTGATCGTCGTCGATGAGACGGTTGGGAACTTTGTCAATGTAGAAGTCGCCAGTTGGGCCGATGTCGTCGTCAGTAGTTTGACAAAGGTTTTCAGTGGGGAGACCAACGTCATGGGTGGAAGGTCAGTTCCGAGGGGTGGTTCCACACCGAGAACGGGAGATGGGGTACTGATCTCGATATCCCTCTTCTATCGCTGTACAGTCTCGTTTTATCCCCCATTTCTAAACATTACCAAGACCTGAAAGCTACACTCGAGAGCATCTACGAGGATTCTTATTTCCCAGAAGACGCCATCTATATGGAAAGGAACTCGAGAGATTTCCGTCACAGGATCGCCACCATCAACGACAACGCCTACGACCTCACTGAAATGCTCGTCGGGCGTTCCCTCATGAACCCTTCGGGGGAAAAGAATACCGTACTCAAACACGTCTATTACCCCCGATACATGTCCCCCGAGAACTATTCGGTCGCTCAGAGGTTACCGACCACGGGGAAAGGAGGGTTCGGAGGGTTGTTTTCCCTCACGTTCACCACGCTCGAAGCGTCCAGGACGTTCTTTGACGCTTTGGAATGCGACAAGGGGCCTAGTTTGGGGACCAACTTTACCCTCGCCTGTCCCTACACCTTGTTGGCTCATTACCTCGAACTAGACTGGGCGAGCGAGTTTGGAGTGGAAGCGGGTTTGGTCAGGGTTAGCGTGGGGTTGGAAGAGATCGAAGGGTTGAAGGCGGCTTTCAATCGGGCTTTGGATGCCGCTCAGAGGACCGCGGATGGTCAGTCTTCCGAGGCGTAGTTTCAACAAGTGAGGGATAGAAAAGGAGACGATTGTATAGATGCAAGAGGAAAGAGCTTCAACAGTTGTATCGCAGAGAGTTTGTGCCGAGTATATATGGGAGAGTGTGGCCTCTGAGATGCCGTTGTTTACTTTTTCGGCTTGAAATAACTTGAACGCGGTTGGTCAAAACGGAAAAAGTTGGATCCTCGACCGGTTTCAACGACCAGAAACACTCGAAACTCGACCTGAATCCACATTTCAAAGTACATTCACACCAAAAGGATAGAGGCCACTCATCCGACAGAATGCCTTCCGTACTCAGGTCTTCCCCGTTCTTGAGGTCGTTTCCTAGAGCCTCATTTCACCCGGCTGCTATCGCTCTGAGGAGGACGTTGGCCACTCATACCGCCATCCCTCAGACTTTGATCGAGAAGATCGTACAGGATTATGCCGTCGATCTACCAGCGGGTAAAAAGGTCAAGAGCGGTGATTACGTGATGATTCGACCGGAGCATGTGTAGGTGTAATCAATCGTTTCATATAACCACAAAGGCTGACATCAGTATATGGCGACGTATAGCATGACCCACGACAATACTGGTCCTGTCATCAGCAAGTGAGTACCACCAACGAAAGACTTACAACAAGAGCTAACAACTGGTCCTCAGATTCACCTCCTTACAATGCTCTAAAATCCTTAACCCTCGTCAACCCGTCTTCACACTCGATCACGACGTCCAGAACAAGTCAGAGACCAACCTGGCCAAGTACAAAAAGATTGAAGCTTTCGCCGGCAAGCACGGGGTCGATTTCTTCCCCGCCGGCAGAGGAATCGGTCATCAGATCATGGTCGAGGAGGGTTACGCATGGCCAGGAAAGATGGTCGTCGCGAGTGATAGTCATTCCAACCATTATGGAGGTGTAGGTTGTTTGGGTACGGCCATCGTTCGAACGGATGCGGCGGGGATTTGGGCGACGGGGAAGTTTTGGTGGCAGATCCCAAAGATCGTCAAGGTGGAACTCAAGGGACGACTCGCCCCTGGAGTGACGGGGAAAGACGTCATCGTCGCTCTGGCAGGAAACTTTAACAAGGACGAGGTTTTGAACTGCGCGATCGAGTTTGTCGGAGATGGGGTTGAACACTTGTCTATCGATGAACGATTGACTATCGCCAACATGACGACCGAATGGGGGGCCGTCGCTGGAGTTTTCCCTCGTGATGAAAAGTTGAAGGATTGGTACAGCGGGGTCATCAAAAAGAATGCTCTGAGGCAATTCATGAGCGGTCCCAAGGTTTCTGGAGATCCTGCCCTTTCCAGCGACACCCACCCTAGATTGAACAAGGATCGTTTGGAACAGACTTTTGCCGCTCAATTGGCTTCCGACGCCGAAGCCACCTACTCTTCTCACCTTACCCTTGACCTCTCCACACTCGTCCCTTACGTATCCGGGCCTAACAGTGTCAAGGTGGCTACCGCGCTTCCTCGATTGGAAGAACAGGATATCAAGATCAACAAGGCCTATCTCGTCTCCTGTACCAACTCCCGAGCTTCAGATATCAAGGCGGCAGCGGACGTCGTTCGTGGTAAAAAGATCGCACCCGGTGTAGAGTTCTACATCGCCGCGGCTTCCAACGTCGTACAAAAGGACGCAGAGGAGGCTGGCGATTGGCAAGCCCTCGTCGATGCGGGGTGCAAGACTCTTCCCGCAGGTTGTGGACCTTGTATCGGTCTCGGTGTCGGTCTACTCGAGAAGGGTCAAGTCGGAATCAGTGCCACCAACAGGAACTACAAGGGACGAATGGGTTCCCCAGATGCCGTCGCTTACTTGGCCAGTCCCGCTGTCGTAGCCGCTAGCGCTATCAAGGGAAAGATCGCTGGACCAGACTCGATCGATCAGGCTTCTTTGCCAAAGTACGATATCCCCGTCCTTACCCTAGAGACCACCAAGCCAAGGGAGACCGAGGCGGCGTCATCTTCAGCCCCTGCCGTTCAGGAAGAATTGATGACCGGATTCCCAGAGGTATTCGATGGCCCGCTCTTGTTCGCTCCTCAGGATAACCTCACGACGGACGGAATGTACCCTGGAAAATACACCTACCAGGATGATATTACCCCCGAAAGGCAGGCCGAGGTTGTGATGGGTGAGCGTGAACACTTCGAACGTCGAACGGAATGGACGCTAATATCTATTTCCGTTGACAGAAAACTATGATCCCGAATTCGCCAAGATCGTCGCTGGACTTCGATCGAGTCAGTCAACCGCAGGTGCCTCCGTCAAGCCAGGTGCCGTCTTGGTGTCCGGATACAACTTTGGTACCGGTTCTTCTCGAGAACAAGCTGCAACTGCTATCAAGTATTCCGGTATCCCTATCGTAATCTGTGGTTCTTTCGGAGACATCTTCAAGCGAAACGCGATCAATAACGGGCTCATCTGCGTCGAATGCCCTGAGCTGGTCAGCGATCTTACGGAACAGTACGCCAAGGGCGGTCAGCGAGGTCAAGGAGGCAAGGATGGCAAGTTGACGATACAACCTGGATACGAGATCCGGGTGAACAGTCTGACTGGAAAGATCACCCTGATCACCAAAGATGGAGAGAAAACGTATCAGACCGGAGCGATCGGAAAAAGTGTGCAAGAACTCTGGGTCAACGGTGGTCTTGAGGGTTTCATCAAAGCTTCCCTGTAAGATCGTGGAAGGAGCAAGGTATAATCTTGTACATCTAGATGGCAGAACGCGGTTGTAAGCTGTACATGCGACACTATATCGATACATAAGTTTGTGATGTGCGGGTCTCATTCATCAATTTCGATATCGCCGTCTTGACCCAGCCGTCCTCGGCGAACCTTTTCTCCTTTCTCTCGCATGAGATCTTCAATGGTGCGGAATTTTCCGTCTCCAGTAGACTCATTGAACCATCCGAGATGGTCCGCTATCAAATGTCTGCATAAAGATAGACGGATTAGGTGCGTGAGACTTGCAACTTGCGACCGCAAACGAACGCTCTTACCTGTTCTTACATCCAGGACATTGAACAATGACGATACCTTTGGTATAACTTCGTTTCGTAAACTCGTGAGTTGAGCGTTCACCACAATTCTCCACAGAGCAGGTAAACGTGAGGGAGCTATATTGCGAAGGTATTACTGTCAGTATAATCTGGTCTTCTAATTCTATCTAACCTATGCCTCACAGTTTAGGTTCTATCTTAGGTGGATTGCCATCCTTGTCGAGCAGTTTTGGAAGTGGAGGTTCCTTAGCTGGAACTTCGGTTGAGGAATCAGTTGATTTGAATCGCGCTTGTACAGGTGAACGGTGCGACATTGTTCGCATAGGCGGTACAAATCCAGTACGAGAGCCACTTGCTAGATTTGCCTCTCGCCGTAGATCTTGGCCGTTTGTAAGCATGCGCTGTCGATGCTCAGCCCCCCTCAGGGTCTCGCGCCATTGTTGCATGTTCCGTGGAGGGGATCTGGTCTCCAGAGCAGGAGCGACATAAGGCTGGTTCCCGGCAGAGATTGCCTGTCTGGCTTCGTCAGCTGTCCTGCGCCAAGCAGCCTCCTCAGCAGGCGTACTGCCTTGAACGGCAATATGATTCGCTCGGAGGGCGGCTGCGGTGCATTCAATCAGTCTTTCGTTTCGTCGTTGACGCCAGAACATGATCTGCTTTTGTGATTTGTTGGGTTGCTGCAAGTCTTGATCGGGGGTCCCCCGTGTTTGCGAACCTCTTCCCTGCGAGTGATCATTTAGTTGCTGGTGTTCCTCAGCAAATATCAGGTCGCCTTCTTTCATGACGGCAGACACACGTAAGGCTCGGCGGATAGAAGAAATTTGTTTGCTTGCAAGCGCAGTTTCAAGCATAAGGACCGCGATCTCAAGAGTAGGTACGATTCGGCGAAGTTGACGGCCTTTCTCTGAAAGAACCACCTCGGATACCTGGTAAGCCGAAGGTAGTTTTACATGTTTCTCCAGCAATCTCATGAAGCCGTCAAAGTCCCTAGTCCATTTGGCTGATTTGAATAGGCTTGCGTAGCATTGATAAGGCCAGGCGGATTGGTTGATGGCTGGCCCGAATCGCTCGAGCACCATCTCACAAGCTTCGCGGTCATGCGCATTCGCAAGCGCGGCCATAATCAGTTGCCAATGTCTTCCGCTGAACTGTTCGACCAAGGGTTTCCTAGCCAGGAACTGCCTGACATAATGAGAAGCATCTACGTCCCTTTTCAAGCCAAGACACAAGGTCAGGATAGTCTCGACCGCTCTTTCATTGAGCTCCAGAGGCGCTCGAGTTTTCAGATTGCCGCTAGATTGAGCGGCAACTGACTCGCCTGGTCGCGACATTCCGAAAAGACGAGGCAGAGCAACAAAGGCAAGATTCCTGTCCGCCTCAGATCCTGTACTAAGCGCTCTCAAACCGAGAATCGCATTCTGATTGTCCAGGACAGGCTTGGCCTTCTGTTCGCCAAGCGACTTTTGTTGCTCGATCATGGTCTCCCATACGGATCTGACTGCACTCTTCTCGTTCGATACGCTCCCATCGGCATTGTTGGCTCCTCGGTTCATCAAAGCGTTGAAAATGACAGTGTAAGTTATCGCGTCTGGTGCTCCTTCTCCAGTTTGAGGCATAGAAGTCAGGACCCTTAAGATTTCGTCATACCTCTCAAAATGAGCAAGAAGTTGGATATACTGATTGGTAACGAATTGGGGACGTTCAAAGGCTTCTGGTTCCGTTCTCAAGTGCTGTTGGAAAGGAGTTGACGTGGAGGCCGATTCAACTTCCTCCAACCCCTCAGCCAATCCAGGGCTCACTTGCTCATCGGGATTCAAATGAGCAGCATGTTTTGCCTGAGCCTCATCGTAGATAAGAGTGTATCTCGAAAGTACCTTCTCGGGACTAGTCTGCAACGTTTTCGGGAAGTAGGTCAAAAGAGTGCCCCATGTCCGGGTAGTTGGTTTGATACCTCGTTTCTTCATCTGTATTCCATCAACATTAGTCAAGGAAACATTCACATCGAGATGAACCGCTCACATCGTTGTAGATATCGAACATTTTGTTGTATCGTTTAGCATCTCCGAAGGCTCGGATCAACATGTTCCAAACAACCGAGTTGACGCTTCGTTTAGAAGCCTTCTGTACGAGTGCGTACAGCTTATCCAGACGTTCGACCGAAAGATCCGCACCGGAGACGGAGTATTTCTTGTTCAATCCTTGTTTGAGATATGCCTGCACAAAAGCAGAAGTCTGGAATGGATCGTAATCGAAGGGGATTTGCTTGACAAGCAATGGCGAGAATGCTAAAGAACATGCTCGCGGTCAGTCAAGTTGCTAACTTCGATTGTTATGAATCATACCGACATGTTCTTTTGGCACTTTGTTCCTCCACCGTGGGGCTTTGCTTAGCAGGTGCGTTTCTCCTAGCTCTTCGTTCGGGAACACTCGCTTCCTGAGCTTGAGGACCGCTCCGGCTGCGGTAAGTACTCTTCTGCCGAGTTACCGAGGCAAATGAGCCTTCATTGATAGATTGCGTGATCCCTGTACGCTGGACCCGGGTGCTCAGAGTCAGCCGTGGTAGTCGATACATATTATCAGATCCAGTCGCTCCAATGTAGCTTCGAGTTTGTCTTTCCAAGACGAGGGCAAAGCAAACATGGTCTCAACTAAAGTTAGAGATTAGATCAGAAGGTGCTCGTACGAATTCAGGAATCAGATCACGTGATTGATTAATCATCATCGATTTCTACATTTCGTTTCTTATCTAAACACAGGTATAAGCTCGGTCGGGGAAATGCAAGATACAATGAAAAGCTAGCTTCTTATTCCTCAAATGGGTTCCTATTCAAGTCCAGCTCAGTCCAGCCCAATCTCTCAAATGATTACGCGCACTTACTTGGTAAATTCCTCATCATCCAGGTCGTCCTTTCCGTCTCGCTTAGCACCGCTAGGAGGAGGAATCTGCTTATGAGCAGATTCAGTCGTGTTGCTAGGAGACGTTCCCAATAAAGAAACCTGCTTCTTAGGGAGCATCCCGATCTTGGCTGTTGATTCGAGCAGCTGAGCAGTGTCCTATCTCATCATTTGAAACGAAAAGACTTACCGAGATCGATCTTCTGAGCAGCGGGTTTGCCCGTCTCGACGGCAGACGCACTCGACCCCGCTGAAGGCCCTGCAAATGTACCAGGGAAACGGTTGTTCAAATGAGAATCCTGCTTCGGCGTGTTGTCCTGTAGAAAGTCATCTGAAGCAGAGGGAGCGGATGAAGTCGAGGAAGCAGAGGATCCAGGTTGGTAGACTTTGATGGTGCGTTCTTGCGGGTCTTCCAGGTCGTCTGAGAGCGATTAGGAAGAGAAAGACAGACTGTCAGAACTCCTTTTCGTAGCGAACACTTATCATCGAAACTAACCGAAGATATCCGTCGGCTGCCATCTCCGTCCTGCGGTAGGTGCAGCGTTATGACTATTGCTTCGAGGAGTAGCGCCAGACCGATAACCGCCTGTAGTAGAGCCAGAAGTGCTCGAAAAGCTGTTTGAAGGGCTCTCATTAGCCCTTGCAGCGGGCGCACGGTTACCAAACAAGCCTGAAAGACCTGAAAGTCCAGGAAAGGCAGCAGTGATGCTGTTGCCGCCGCCAGTAGCAGGGGGACTTTGGCCATCCCTTCGGCCGGTGGCGACAGCTCTAGCATCATTGAAGATCCCATTGAGGGTGCTGGAGATTCCTGCTTGTTGCTGACCGGTAGCTTGACGTTGCTGTTGCAGCTGATCGAACTCGTTAACCTTGGATCGTGCGGTATTCAAGAACATATCTAGCTTTTGTTTCCCGACTGCAAGAAATTGCATCCGAATCAGATTAGACAAACGCTGTGCCAAACCCTGCTATTTACCTTCCGCGTATTTGCCGATTTTCTCTTCTATCCCTGGCCCTTCAGCTCCCGGTTGCGCCTGCCTATCGTCATTCCACAACCCTCCGAAGCGTCCAGCTCCTCCTCGATAGTTATAGTCCTGATTCTGGTTGTGAGTCTGCGTTTGCTCAGGTAATGGTCGACCATAAGAATCATAACCAGTAGTACTGTTGTGCCCGTCCGCATACAGGTCATCGTCGTCCGATGGCTGCCGAGCTCCTTGAGGTCGGTTGTATCGCGGAGCACGGGGTTGATAGGGAAGCTGTTGTGAACGGCCATCTCCTGTGAGACTTGATCCGGTTTCCCTCTGCGCACGAGCTTGGACTTGAGCTTGACGTTCTTCTGCGATTTGTAGGGAACGTGCGAATTCCTCGTCCAGATGGGTGTGAAGTGGCTGAGTTCGACCCGTAGAGGCTGTCGAGGAAGGCTGAAGGGGAGCATAATCGGTTAGCGTGGCTTTCGAAGGTTCACAGCATTCCATCATGCTCACCTTGTAATCTGGATCGGTGAGCTGCAACAAGTCTTCCAACGCCTTCTCAAACCGCTCTTCCGTAGTCCTGTCCGCATGCGTTTCGAGGACAGCCTGAATCACCGGTACTTCAACCGTAGGGAACATAGCCTAAGCCGGAGGATGAAAGATTGGTCACCTGAACTTCCGCTGTAGCCAGCCAGCGAGCTTACATGCAATTCCGCAACTTGAGGGTCTGCAGGTGGTTGGTCGATAGTGTTTGTGATCGGAGCAGGCGAGGTCTGGATTACAGGAGTCGGGGTGGTGGAACCAGCTCTACCAGCCGATAGGGCGTCGACTTTGTTCGCATTAGGCTGGTTATTGCAGTACATCGGATCAGCTTAAGCGGTACGGAAACAGAACAATATAGCTCACCTCTGCTTCTACCACGTATCCTTCTCCTTCTCCCGTAAGAGCTCTGATTTCTTTCAGAGCTTGCTCAACATTTCCGTCAGCCTGCTCCAGCATATGTCGGAGCGTTCCATCGTCGATATCGGTTGCTGGAGCTTTTGCCTAATCATGGAAGCTAGTTAGTCGAGAGATGCAGGTTATCTCTTGATATGCGATAGGTACCTTTAGCTCCTTCAATTTCACCTCAAAATCGCTCATCTTTCTGCACTTTGTTTCAGTAATGTATGTGTTGACGAAGGATGGATGATACTCTATGCAAGCATGCAAGGTCGCACAGGATTCAGCTGATGAAGCACACTCTCGCTATCACAGCCTTTCGACGTCAAGGGGGCTCAACTGTGCAGCCTGCGGAACCGAATGACGAGATTACCCGCTAACGCATATCAACGTGACATGCGTTTTCAAATCGAAGGCCCAACTTTCCGTTGATCATCGCCATCTGAGATCGCTCGAACAGCTTCAACAGGTTCTCAATGTTCCGCTCGATCCCAGTAAACTCCTGACCTGGAATTACTGGAAGCCATCATCTTCCACTACGGTAATGATCACTTTATCACGAAGAGAGGAGCAAGATGTGCTGGAGCGAGCTAAGGAGCAATCGTTACAACATTGCGATTCCTACGTCAAAGGTGAGCAGCCCGATCCGAGACCTGACTTGGGGTTATTTGTCGTAGACTAACAGCAGCGGCGTATCGAAGGATTTGCTGAGTGCGCCAAAGGCAAGACTGTGACGGTGTTATGGACGTGTGGAGATCAATACACTTCCATGAGGCGATGCATGAAGGAATAGTGAGCATCGAACGCCGATCTCTAGTGATTGGGACAGCTAACCTCTTATCGTTTCATTCAGCATGACTTTGGAACGATTAGACGACGCCAAGGCTGACCATATCGCAAATCGGGACGAGAGGAATGCCGAAGCACTGGAAAAGGCTCAAAAGAAATTCACTCAGCGACGCACATGATCCCCTCTCCTCCGCTCGGACTCTTTCACATATCCCTATCCGCTGTCATCCTCTGTCGACACACTCTGCAAATCATCGTATAGATCGGGTTCGTTACAGGTCGTGACAACTCATCCTAGGTGTACCTGTACACCTCGCACCTTTTGTACAAATTGAACCAACATTCATTATATCCCACCTGTCCCTACCAGCTTTTCCAACGCTTCTCGCTGGACTGCTTCGTCCTTTACCACCTGTTCGATCGCCGTCAACCACTCCTCGATCGGGAAGGCAGGACGCTCTTCGTCGTCCCCCAGGACTGCGACTTGTGTGGCGATGTATCTTGCGTAAGCTAATACGGGGAGTCGCCGTAATGTTCTTCCCGACATTCCCTAAAGAGGTAGTTGATGATTCAGCTTTGCCCTTCAAAACGATCTAATTCAGGTTCGGCTAACCTGACAACGGGTTGCTACCTCTGCTAGCCTTATACACGCTCTTCGTATACGTTCTTGCTGAGGCTGCCTGGCCGGTTTCTGTCTGACCACCTCGATCTTCTTCCAGTCCAGCAAGGTCTATTCATACAACGATCAGCTTGACGTTTGTTTCATCGTTCTCCGCGAATGGGTGTTCGGGACGTACTAAGGGCTCCATCAGTCCGCGCTTCATCATCTCTGCCATACAGCCTGACAGGATCCAATAAACCGCTTGAGGGGGTGGCAGTCCGATATATTGCTTGATATCCGCCCGATCCACGAACGCCGAATCTGTCGAAGTCGTAATAGGGGAGCTTAGCAGACTTGCTCTCGGCGCGATATGGTGGACGACTTACCGATCGCCTGGGCGATGTTCGAAGTGGACATGACCAGCACGTTTTTCCGATGCTTGAGCTTGTCTAATTGCGTTAGAAGGGCATTGACGACCTATGAACACCATAAGCGTTTAACTTTCCGAATCCTTGGTCATGCCGGGTCTGTGACTGACCCTCAGCGCGTCCGAAGGTTCCGTCCCGCTCATAGCTCCTGCCCTAGCAGCGGTCAGACTCTCGACTTCGTCAATCAAAACCACGACAAAACCGCTTTCGTCCTCCACCATTTCCGTCACCCTTGCGAATAGCTTTTGTACGAGTTTACCGGACTCGGAGAACCATTTGGAAAATAGACTGTGAGAGTTGATCTCCACCAGTCGTCCGTGAGAGTATCTAATTTCCCGTGGACCGTGAAGATCAATGATACATCTACCTCATGAGGCCAATCAACGCCATGGCTTACCGGTTGGATAATCTGATAGCCAGTTTTTGTGCCAAAGCTCTACACAAACTCGTCTTGCCCGTGCCTGGTGGTCCGTGAAGCAGGACAACTCGGTTCCAAGTGACGATATTGAAATCCACGTCCGCATCGGAGAAAAGGAGGGTGGTATAGATGTAATTGAGCAACCGGGGTTTGATGTCTTCCGGGTAGATTAAGCTAATGGGAGATATAGATAGGTCAGTTCGGTACGAAAAATAATGACAGTAGGGTGCAATGAGAAATCGAGAAAAGGTACGGACCTATCCCATAAGCCATCCAGATTTCGGGAAGGCAGTTCTTCCACTGTAGCAGCCATAACATTCTCCTCATCATCGTCATCGTCTACCAAGATATGGAATAGAGGTCAGCCTGTTCGTATCATACGTAAATACGCACGAAGAATAGGGGACGTACCCCCGGTAGTAGCTGCGAATTCTTGTAGCGTCGATTGCGCTGAGGGTTGGTATATATGAATAGCCAGCCTCACATCGGACAACAACGGGTAGGCCTCCGCATAAGCTACCCCGATTGATCGTTATCAGCATCCTCTCCTCCCAATCCCAAGAAAGGAACTTACAACACTCGGCTACGACGATCCGTTCCGCACAGCTCCGGAGGACGTCCACATCCTCCCATCCCTCTACTTCTACCCCGACTTCGAGCCGTTCAAAGTTATCGTGGATGTACGATTCTATTATACTGCGAATTTGAGGGGTTTGCATGCGTTGATGTGGGGAGAGACGGACTTCGACTGAATGCATGAAATGAGGTAGGAGCTGATCAATGCACAGGCGGTCTGAAGGGATTGAATTCGGACTTACCATGTACCACTCCACGTATAGCATTCTTCACAGGTCTGGGTTTGGACTCATATTCATCCTGGTCCAATGGCTCCTCCTTTGGCGTAACCATATCCTCGTCAGCGGATTCCAAGTCCATAGAGCTCAATATCGAAGAGCTGGGTCTAATTCCCGATCGTGGAGGTTCGGAGTGGTATCCATTAGACTGATGAGGGTGTTGAGGGACAGGCGGACGATGATGGTTCGTTAGGGAGATGGTGTTGGATGATTGAGAGAGAGATAGTTGGGAGAATTGTTGTGCTGGGTCTGCGGTCATTGTGAGGGAAAAGTGGCACTCTCCTTCAATCTACGACAGTAGCTGCACTAGCTATAGAGGGACTGTGCTTGCTGCTGGATAGGATTTGGGCTGTACAAAGGTATGGTCAGCACGAGCTGGTACTTGCTACGCTACATGCATCTACACGCTACATGCTACAGTCTGCGAGATGATCGACGATATCTCGTTTACGTTTGGTTTTGCTTCCGCAACATCGAAGGGTAAACAAACAAAATCACACCGAGGAGGGAAGGGGGGGGGCCAGCAAGTGAACTCGATACCCGCATTCTACAAGCCGTGAGTGATCAAAGATTATTGCCGCTCTAAGCGTATAGGCCATGAGAGTGGTATCATAAATTCCAGGGTCATAGTCGGCGTCAAAATTGCTGGACAACGACGGTAAAGCCCATGAAGAAGCGGTCATGGTTGCGACGTCTAGCGACATGCGGTTACGCTACCGACATTAGTCATACTGCTGATCCTGCTGATATATTACACTTCAGCTGTTGGATCTTGGGGTGTTGTATACTATATACTACATGTACTACACAAATTAGACCCGTTCGAGAGAGCGAATGAGTCGTGTTTCATGTTCATATCAATCGCTATTCCCACCTTGAATAGCGTTGCCAAGGCCTACGCGAGGCTGACATTTATATACGGTGTGCCTGACATGTAACGTCTTTTACGCTTGGCCAGAGTGCGGCCGAAAGAAAGTCGCTCAGCTGAGCGGTTGACTCGACGAAGTGAACAAGTCACAACTCGTGAATCTTGTACACCTCATACACAACTCTTCCCTTGCTACACTGGCTACTCGCTACTAGTATCATCACTGGAGATACATTCTTAGCTATACCCTTGCAACTACACCAACTACAACCACAACAACTACAAAAATGTGCGGTATCTTAGGCTGTCACAGAGCAGACGGCAACCCTGCTTCGATCCGAGCAAAATGCGTCCGGATGTCCAAGGAGCAACGATGCAGAGGTCCGGACTGGTCTGGTGTCTTTGTAGGACAAGACTCCGTTCTTTGTCATGAACGTTTGGCTATCGTCGGTGTTGGTGAGTATCTCTAGCTCACAAAGATTGGTGGCTGAGAGGCGAATCGCTCATCCACCTCTTGGCTTGTTTCGTAACCTTCCCTGCTCGTCAATAGAATCCGGAGCTCAACCTTTGATTTACGCCGATGGAAAGAAGAACCTCTCTTGTGCCGTCAACGGAGAGATCTACAACTGGAAAGAGTTGAGGGATGGGTTGAAGGATCGTTCGGTTCCTATGATCACTGGTAGTGATTGTGAGGTCATCATGCACCTTGTCAGTACCGCTTGTCTCCTGCTCTATTTAGGTTCCAATTGAAATCAGTACCTAACCTGCCTGTCTTGTCCTCTCTCTCTCTTTCAGTACAAGGAACACGACACTGGTCTCTGTAAAATGCTCGATGGAATGTTCTCCTTCATCCTCTTGGACGACAGCGTATCCCCCTCTCGTATGGTCGTAGCCCGTGACCCTATCGGTATCACCACCCTCTACACCGGTTGGAACTCCTCCAAACCTTCCACCCGATGGTTCGCCTCGGAACTCAAGTCGCTGCAAGAAGAGTGCGATGTCATTCAAGCTTTCCCCCCTGGTCACGTCTACGATTCCAACACTGGCGAGACTGTCAGGTACTTTGAGCCCAAGTGGTGGGATGGTGATTCCGGCAAGCCCGAGGATATCCCCCACGGAGAAGTGGATCTGGATCTCTTGAGGGCTTCTTTGGAAAAGGCCGTAAGGAAGAGGTTGATGAGTGAGGTTCCTTTCGGAGTTTTGCTCTCTGGAGGATTGGATTCCAGTTTGGTCGCTTCCATCGCGGCAAGGGAGATGCAGAAGATCAGCAAGGAACAACAAGCGATCTTGGAGGAGAGGCAGAAGAAGATTCAGGCGGGAGCTAACGGTGCTCAGACCCCTGTCGGATTGTCCGACCCCATGTGTACGTTCGAGCTCTCTGATCAGTCTTATCCCTCATCGCACACTTAAACCCGATCTTTTCCGTCTCGCAGCCGGACTCGACGCAAGCCCAGTCAGTTGGTCAGGAGGTGCCCTTCACTCTTACGCTATCGGTCTCGAAGGGTCTCCCGATTTGTTGGCTGCCCGAAAGGCTGCCAACTTCTTGGGAACGAGACATGCCGAGTACGTGTTCACTACTTCCGAGGCCTTGGATGCTCTGCCCGAGGTGAGTGTTTGTCTGACACAAACACGTTGGACGGGTTGGGATGTTGACCTTGATTTCGTCTGATATATAGTGTATCCACGCGTTGGAGACCTTTGACGTGACCACCATCCGAGCTTCCTTGCCCATGTACCTCTTGAGTCGAAAGATCAAGGCTAGTGGAGTCAAGATGGTCCTCTCCGGTGAAGGATCCGATGAGATTTTCGGAGGATACCTCTATTTCCACGCCGCTCCTACCCCCGAGATCTTCCACCAGGAATGTGTCAAGAGGGTCAAGAACTTGCACGTCAGTGATTGTTTGAGAGCCAACAAGTGTGAGTATACGGACTGCGAACGCGAGCTCGATTTTAGGTTCTAATGCGTGATCCCTTTTATAGCCACCATGGCATTCGGTGTGGAGGCTCGAGTACCGTTCTTGGACAAGGAGTTCTTGGAGGTTTCCATGGCTGTTGATGCTGCTCACAAGGTGCACAAGAAGGGGGAGACCGATTCCGACGGCCGACCATACATGGAGAAGGTGAGTTCCGGTCTTATGATTGTCCTTGAGGAACAAAGGACTGACGCTGTGTTCGTGTGACCCGCTCAGTACATCATCCGAAAAGCATTCGACTGTGCTCCCGATGGCAAAAAGTTCTTGCCCGACAGCATCTTGTGGCGTCAGAAGGAACAGTTCAGTGACGGTGTCGGTTACGATCACATCAACAGCTTGAAGGATGCTGCTGAGAAGGCCGTCAGTGACGAGGACTTTGCCAAGCGATCGGAGAGGTGGGCGGATGACAAGGGTTGTGAGACCAAGGAGGCTTACCATTACCGAGATATCTTTGAGTGTGAGTTTCGCGTTCGATCGATACGATTGGCTGCGAGACGGGGCTGATGAACCCCGATCGTATTAGCTCTCTTCCCCGGAAAAGGTCCCGCTAGCACCGTCATCAGGTGGATCCCCAGGACCGACTGGAAGGGCGTTTCCAGTGATCCTTCTGGACGAGTGAGTCGTCAAACGAAATCATCTGGATGGAACCGATGCTAACCACCTTTCCAACGATTCCAGGCTCAATCCGTGCATGTCGCTGCTTACTCTACCGAGGCTTAGTTTAATCTGAATATAGATGTAATTCCAGCGTAGAAAGAGTAGTAATGATTCAGATCGTTTCAGTGCAGTCCACGCCTGTTGAACCGAGGAACGCGGACTTTGTGCGAACTCGATCTCCGTGTGCCCAGATGCGTTGAGCCGTATAAATCTTCCGCCAGTCAAAAATGTTTCTTGGTATGTTACAAGTTTCGACATCATCACAACTTCTCTGAGTAGATACCATTTCCCACCTCGCATTCGTTGACACCAACCATCTGTGAGTATCTACATCCGATACCTTCTATTCCCCAGGAATTCTGGTCTTTTATGATGAGGTCCGCTTTGCGGGCTTTTACGCACTGGGCAATGATTCTGTGAAGCGATACCTCTTTAAAGGATCGACTATCGCGGTTGATTATAAAGCCTTCATCCTTTAGGAGAGGATGGCGAGCCTAGAAAACTCGGGACTGAAAAGACACACGAATGATCCGCTTCCTTGCTTGAAAGATGTTCTCCCTACAGCAGAGCTGACCTTTTGCTCTCGCGCGGTTAGATACGATGTCCGACGTAGAGAGTGGATTCCCTACCACGGCCGAGTTGTCGCAGCTGTTCGAGACAATCGACGTATCTGTGGCAGCTACTGCCAAGAGTCTATCTACGTTGATTGCGAAGTAGGTACATACTTGCTCTATCACATTCGGGCTTCTTACTCTTGCTTACCTCTCCTTGATTCACGTTCAGGGCTGAAGCTGATCCTACCCATCCCGATCTCAACTACAATGCCGGTCTTACCCTCCTTACCGTGCGACCGCAGTTACTGCTCGCGTCTCTACACCAGCTTGTAATCATGCTCGGTTTACGCTTGACCTCCTTGCTTGAAGACGATTCTGATGACGAGGAGGTCGATGCTGCGGACTTCACCCGATCTTTCGCTGGTTTGCAGACTCCTCGACCTGCTCTCGACACTGTCAGGAAGGCCGAAAAGGCCATCGAGGAAGAGCTTAGAATCATCCGAGAGGTCATGGAGAAGACCAAGTCACTCGAAAGCAAAGTCTCTTACCAAGTCAAGAAGCTTGTCACGCTCGCCGCTAGCACTGAGAACGCTAAAGCCGAATCGAGTGGCAAAGATGCGGACGATGAGGAGGATGATGATCCCTTGTCTTATAAACCCAACGTCAATGCTCTTTTGTCAAGCAAGGCTGCTGGCAAGGCTCCCGCTCGGGACGACGAGACGAATGATAGGGCTGAGCGTAGGCGAATCAAGAACAGCAGAAGATCCATCACCCCCTCCGATGAGGAAGAGGATGCTGCCAAGGACGGGATCTATCGAGCTCCCAGACTGGGTGCTATACCATACAACGAAGGCAAACAAGGTAAATAAACAATCGTTGATCGCGAAACATTTCATGCTGACCCGTCCGATTCTCTTGTCTTAGGCTCACGCAGAACAGACCGAAGAGCTCCTGCCTTGCTATCGGAATTCGCCGATTCTCTCACGTCAGCTCCTGTTCTCGAATCGACTTCTGGTCTTTCAGTACGACCGGTGGTTGCGAGTGACGCCTTGCGATCCAACTCGACTTCTGCCAAACGTCTGGCCGAGCTGCAACGTATGACCGAGTTTGAGGAGGAGAACATGACGCGATTGGTCATGAGAAAGAGAGACGCGAAGCGACGTGAGGAGGACGAGTCTGCCCTGTTGATGGGTTACGGTGTGGGTGGAGAACAGCGAAGCCGAAGCCGTCGACAGGGAGGGTTTGAAGCGGAGCTTGAAGGTGTTTTGGGAGACCGAGGCAGTAGCAAGGGAATGTGGGATTCTGTTGGAAGTGGGCTAGGAAAGCGAGATTCCATGCTGGAGCGAAGTCGAAAGCGAACAGGAGACGATGTCGCTGGTTCAGGCGGTCCTAAGAAGCGAAGATTTGAAAAGGCAGTGAAGCAACATAAACGATGATCAAGTTGTAACCCTAGTCCTAGCTGTCTAGTCGATGATCATCAGTATACCTTCCAGTCGTCCAAGACCAATACCTGAACCTTTATCGCTAGGCGTGCATATGTTGCGTAGCCATCACCTCCTCTCATTGCAGTCACCACCCTTAAACTCTCCAAATCCATCGATAATTCTCCCCTTTTGGCAACTTCTCCCTTTTTGGCAAAATAATCGACCAATCGCATGATCAACGAGCAAGAAAACGTTCCGTCATTTCTGCCTTCCAACGCACATGGAGACCGCAATGGGAAGCTATCATCAATACTACGTCGCAGATTATCAAGCTCTAGCGACGGTAGCCAATATTTGCACAAGTTGCCAGAGGAAGACAGTTTTCCATCCACGGCAGGAGTAGGCAGCAGCATACCGCCTGGAGAGGAATTCAAACGTCGGCATGGAAGAATGGCAGCCACAAGATTTCGCTCTAGAAGGCTCATTCATATTGGGGATGAGACCGGCGGAGAAGGAGTTTGTAGACCTCTGCATGTGTTACGGCAGGTTCTCGCTGTCACAGGTCTAATAGCAAACGCTACTCGTAGGTTATCTGGATGATGGAATAAGGACCGAGTTGCGGTAACTCGGTGAGTTCTAAGCGGTGGACAAGTTATTCGACCGAATTAAAGGATTCGGTTAGAATCTGTAAGTTAGTGGAATCGAAGAGATTAGTATCGAACGTTGATATTAATCGGTTTAGGTGAAGAACGAAGGTTGTATGAGAACAACTTAGCGAGATCCTATKGTAGTAACCTCTTCACAGTACGTCTTGAATTGGTARTTCAGTAGGTGTAAATAGAATGCGATATCGGACTTGAATCCCCTATACAATTCGGTTGACTCTGTATAGACGATTCAATCCCTAACTATATATACTAAACGGAAACACTGCGAGACCACAAACAAGGAAAAGAGAGCGATACCACCACGAGTCGTCTAAGTTGTTTTTGCTAGATTCGGTTGAATCCTATTTTGTGTTTATGGAACCGAAAAGAGAGAGCGAGCCGGATAGAGAAATAATTGATAGGTTGTCGACGGATTCGGTTGAACCTTGTAGGGAACAACCCAACATGGATGGGTGTCTTCTTTGTTGGTTCGAGGTTCTCGGTAGATCACCTTGTTCGACGGAATAGGAGATGGTGTTTTGTGTTGTGCGAACAATCCGCGGTACGAGCGTATTCGGTCGGCTTTCCCGGAGATTCGGTTGAAACGGAGTCGAACCGAAACGGGGTAGTAGTTCGGTTGGTTGAGCGAGATTCTACTTGAGCGATGTCTTGATGAACCCGTTGTAACAGCATGATGGGTGATTGACATGAAATTGATGATCCTTGAACACTTTGTACGCTCAGCACGTAGATCCTGCTCATCCCAAGTGGTAGGAGTCGCTTTCATTGTGAGTCCTCCATACAGCAGTACGCTACTGTGATTGACACATTGCTGTTTGAGTGCCAAATACGTGCGAATTGGAAACGAGATGAGCAACGCAAGAGATGCCAAGCTCTTGTTGTCATATAAACGATAGGGAACGTCGACTGAGTTTGTCGGATGATATGCTGAATAGGGTAATAGCCAAGAATCAAGACAAAATTCTCGAAATCTGCAGCCAGGTGGTCCATGTATTGTTGTGATGATTTCCATCCTTTCATGTATTCGTCTGACGAGGGATATAATCGCACAACCCTTCTTCATCCTCCTTCCCGCTCTTCCCCACTCGTTTCCTCATCTTGACAATCTCGAACTTTGAAAATCAGGGTTAGACGGACATATGCGTGTGCGGGCTATGGAAGATGGAATAGGACGAAAAAACCCCTCGATTTGTTGGAGGGTGTACTTTACCATAAGAAGAGGACAAATCGAACATCAAACGCGATTTCACGGCATCTCATCTCCTATACTTTGATCTTTTTCTCCGCCTGTCAAGCGGATCAACTCGAGATTAACCATCGTTTCAGTTGAGCGGTGATACAATGAGATCGACTTACAGGTTCATCACCCGCTCCCTCTTCTATCTTTCGTTTCTCAGTCCCATTCGATTCCCCTAGGGTAGGTGCGACGCCCATGACGAGACTACCACCGTCGGTGTTGGCGGTATCGCTGTTATCGACGGGAACAGGGTTGGACGTTTTGAAACGTTCTTCACGTGCTAGCCGTTTACGTTCGTCTTCTATTTGTTGGGGGGTCTTTTCTACTGGACTGGATTTGATGAGAGGTATTCAGCGAGGGAGGTTCTCAATGTCGGGTCAGCAGTGGCGACAAGGACTCACGCAGGTTCTTTCTTTGTTTCAGTCACGGCCTCCTTCTTATCACCTACGACAGCCGCCTTGGCCGCTTCAGCCTTTTCTACCAATTTCCCCTTGACCTTCTGCATCGTTCCGGGTTTCTCCACGACTCCCCATTTCGCTCTCCGCTTTGCCAACGCTTCCTCGGATTCTCCTGCAGGTGCAGCCGATACGGCGGAAGCGGGTTCCTTCTTAGGTTGGGATACGGGTTTCGTGGTGGACGGACTATCGGTACTGGCTGCCTCGGTCGTCTTGGGCTCTTCGAAGGGGATCCCGAATTTGGCCGCTCGGGCTCGTCTTTTCTCCAGCTCGACTTCCGCTGGGGTCTTTCCTGAGCCCGGTTCGATGACGGCTGTAGCGGGTGTGGAGCTGAAGGTGGTGCTAGGGGTGATATCTACCTGGCTCGATTGGCCTGCTTCGTTAGGGATCGTAGTCTCTGTCGTCGCGTCGATAGGTGCAGAACTATAAAACAACCACAGGTCATAAGAACCCACTGAATCCTATGACTACCGGTTTTCTCACCTTCCTACAACTTCACCGCCGTTATTTCCCTCCCTAGTGATTTCCGTAGTCGCGACCTGAGGAACTCCCGTATCGTTCTCGACCAAACGCTGGACGAGTTCGGCCTTCTTGCCAGTAACGGGTAGACCCTTTTCGGCCAAGAGAGCTTTAAGCTCTACTACCGTGTGCTTGTTGCTATAAGAACGAGAAACGTGGTCAACTCGAGGTTTCTTCTTGATTTTTTTTTTATATGAAGGGCGATGAATCTACTTACTATTCTTCCGACATTTCGAATCTAATTGTTCAGGTCTGGCTCGTTGTATCAGACGCTTGAGATGGTTGTATATGTTCAGCTGTGTGTCCGTTGCTTGTTGCTGTATGTCCTCGAGGATTACCTGTTACTCGATGAGGTGGACTGCGTTATCGAGTCACGTGATCATAAAACCCTGGCTCTTAGCGCGATGAGCAAGCACTGAGCATCCTCGAGATGTATATTTGGACACTCCTCTTCCTATTCGCTATTCGCCTGCTCGTCGACTCATTCCAGGTCAATCAACCCTTAGCAGCCACCAGCGATGATCTGGACAGCAATAATAAAGTCACTCGCGACCGTGGCCATTGGCGACCTAACAGCCCGAGCCATCTCACCCCCTCACTTCGCCTCTGCTCAAAGTGGGGATCGATTGATCAACGATTCCTTCTCCCCCGAAGGCTGGATCTCGAGGGATCGACCGGCATGGGTGACTAGGCTAGGGTTTCTCTGTCTCACTTCCTTCGAGGTCTGGGCGATCTTTAAGGGTCCTCCTGCTGCTGGAAGATTAGGGTGGGCGGAGATCGGTGGGCTGGCGATTCAGACGGCTGGTGCTGCTCTGCGGTTACGATGTTATCAAGTCCTAGGTAGATTTTTTACGTTCAAGGTCTGTCTTTCCTAATCTCCTTAAATCGTTATCCAACTGATCACAGCACCATCGACCAATTGGTAGATCTCGATAAGGAAAGAACATCGTCTGATCAAAGGTCCATTCCCCTATACGATCCTACGACATCCATCATATACCGCCCTTTACATCCTCTCCATCGGTTTCCTCACCCGATTCCTATCCCCAACAAACCCACTGCATCTCCTCTTCCAGATAAACAAAGTCGACCTCGTCTCTCTCCCCCAAGAGATCTTCGCGAGAACATTCGGCTGGGCATTGAGTCGACGTACAGTAGCTCTAGCAGAAGTCGTAACGACTTTGGTACTGGGTACCGCCGTCCAGATCAAAATGCTAGGAGCGAGGGTAGAAGTGGAAGAGAAAGCTCTGAGGGAAGAGTTCGGGGAGGAATATGACGAGTATTGTAGAAAGACGTGGAGGTTCTTTCCCGGGTGGTGAGGTGGATGTAGTGGAGGAGGGTTCGGTTCGGAAGATGCTTATAATGACGGGATGTACGAAGATCACGACTTATGATATCACGATAACGTTCTTGAACTGGCGATTCTCTTCACGTCTTCGCCAATAGGGGTCGTCCGCCGCCCATCTTGCCAAACTTACCTTTTCTCAGGATCCGTGCATGGTGGGTGAAACAAAATCTTTCTGGCAAGAGGGTGATCTCGACACACGGGCTTTTTCTTGAACCCAAGGAAATCCTAGTCGAGTACCGTGTGAAGAGCTGAAGACAGGTAGACAGGTATACCATTCGATAGACACTATCAACAGTAGTGTTGCGAGTTCAGGGAGGGTCGAGACAAATTGGCAGAGAAAGAGACAAGTAAGAACGGAGGGAAGAAAGGAGGAAAGAAGGGAGGGATAAGTTTGATGTGGCAACCTCTAGCTGGACCATTGCGGCATACAGGTTTGACAAGAACCTTGAGGGAGGGGAGATGGTGGGAGACGACAGACATCACGAGGGTATTGATGAAGGAGGAAGAGGAGAAAGCTGAGGTTCATGAGGGAACAGGGAAGGAGGAAGAGGCAGGGGAAGAGGAAGAGAAGTACGAGGGGAAAGGGAAGGGTCGTTCACATAAATAAGTGTAAGGAGAAGGCAACACGTAGGACCAACGCAGCACACATCCATAACACGCATGTTCCGTTTAGCAATCACCATACCAAACCCTGCACTACAACCAGGCCCATGTACCTTGTGCCCTATCTCTTGAAGAGACCAAAACCTGGGAAGCCTTTGCAGGGTCTTGTCGTCATCCAACAAGAGCCACATAATCTGATCTTCTCCACCCCAATATATAGAAGCCGATGATAAACCGGCTGTCAAGAAGACCCATCATGCAGCGGGTCTCGACAATACTTCACCGCTACCTCAAGAGCGCGTCTATGGCCCTCCACCTTATTTAGTTTATCCTCAACGAGCTTGTAATACTGGAGGGCTTTTCAGGTGTTGTCGACAGAACCCCATTTTAATCCTTGTCATCTTCAATTCCTGTCACCTTTACGGCCGTACGGTAGAAGTGTGGTGCATCGCAAATCCAGATCGATCACTATGAACAGTCTCAATTCGAGCCCTGCGCGCGTGTACTCTATATCAGTTGAGGTCCAGACAGAAGGTTACGAGACAGGTGGGGGATGGGAGGATCGGAAAGTGGGATTTTATTCATATACACGGATCTTAGCGACGGAAATGGTACATGTGTGTTGCTGGAGATATCTACGGAGAGAGGTAAGAAAGGCCAGGGCACAAGCCCGTCTGTTGCGCGTGCGACACGGTATTTCCCTCAATCAAGAGCTTCCCGTATCAGCCGCAAGAGTTGCCTGCGTATTGACAGAAACGAGATCGGAGGTGGTCTCAAAGTAATGTATGACAATGTCTCTCTCAGTTGTCTCGTTCCCTTCATGCACAAATGCACCGCCCGCGTTCTTCCTCCCAATCAAAAGCACGCTGCCAAATTTCTCGGATTGGATTCAGGCAATAAGTGTAGATTCAGCTATATCATATGGTCGAGGTCATCCAAAGGAATACCATTCTGACTGCAGTATCGTTGTCTGTTGAGTAAAGTTGCAATTGACCCACTGTTTCACCACGTATTCGACGATTCCCGTTGGAAGAGTTGGATGAAACGCAGTTGAACGGGTCACGTGATCCAGCATTGACCGTCGTAGAATAGTTGAGGCCCTAGATGAACATGTCGTACGTTTCTAGCTTCCCACTACCAGCACTCGACGCTGGCAGCATAGTCAGAATCGGCTGCTACATCTTGACAAAGACTGTTTGGCCAGTCGCTATCCTGAAAGATGTCTTCAAACGCACTGGACAACCTAGAGACAGCTCCTGTTGACATCAAGCCGGAGTCGACCGATTTGCAGAACTCGACGTCGGATGCAGTCATCGAAGAGGTCGAAACCAAGCCGAGAAGGAGTAGGAGGATAACGGCAAAAGTGGAGAAGGACGTCAAATCTGAACCATCAGAGGTCAAAACCCCAACGAAGCGGAAGAAGGCAGCGGTAGCTGAAACTCGACCGTCCGAACCTCTTGGTGAAGGGGTCTTACTCAAGCCGCTACTGATTCAAGGTGAGCAAATCGTTCGTTCGATCGATCATGGCGGATCATTTAAAGAGTTTCAAAACGAAAACAGAAAAAGTTCGGGATGATCTATGGAAGATGCTGGTTGCTGTAAGTCTCTCGCTTCGATACAGCTCCGAGTAAAGACGCTCATCCTGCAAATGCATAGACCTGCTTGTTGAATGTCACGACTGGTAAAGCCGCACGACCTATCTTTTGGCAGATTTTGGAACGATGGCCGACATGCGAAAAGCTGGGGACGGGTGTGTGTTCCTTTACAATTTGGGATATCGAATACGGGACTGATCTTTACTCACTGTGTAGCCGACAAGGCTGAACTAGAAGGGATGATCACGAACCTCGGTCTGGGAGATGTCAGATCTTCACGCTTGATTCTGTTCTCTCGTCAATACGCCGAATCCGCTTTCAACCAGAGAACTCAACCTGTCGATGAACAAACAGCAGCGTTCCCCTGGTCTCCCATACTAGCACCTACAAAATCACCCAAAAAGTCCCTTCCTACTAAGGACATGACAGGCTTGACTAGAGAGTCTGTCTACCCTTTCGCAGGTGTCGGTCAATACGCCATGGACAGTTTCGCCATCTACTCGCCGTTATTACCTGGAGGAGGTGCACCCAGGGACGAAGCTTATTGGTTGGAGCCTGATGTGGAAGGAGGAGAAGTTGAAGAAGTGGGCAGCGGTTCGCTTTTGCCCAGGAAAGCTGGAACCAGGGACGTTTCCGATCGAGATGACTCGGGCGATGAATGGAGAAAAGTCATGCCTAACGGTAAGATTTTTCGTCATGGAATTGTTGGGTCTAGCTCATCGCTTTGCTCGCATTTTGCTCAGACAAAGAACTCGTTCGATACCTGGTGAGCTTTGAGTTCCGTCCGTGTGTTGGTATGTATTTTTAACGGAATTTGGTTCTAGACGTATCGATGGGCAATTGAAGGTATCGAGTGGGATCCTAAACGAGGTCCAATCATCCGGAAAGAAGAGGATGCAAAACGCCTGGGATTGCCTATGGCTGTTCAGGAGATGCCTGATCCTGAGCCAGTACAAGTTGAGGCGGTCACTGCGATAAATCACGGCGATACCAAGAACGAGGAGTTGGACGAGGAAGAAGCTGCGATGAACGATTCGACTCAAGCACCGGCGGTACCAGTGGTAGAGGTTGATTGGCGACTTTCGCTACCCGCTTTCTTACGTTACGGTCTTGACCTCGACCAACCGGAAGAGAACCAACCTGAAGCATCTACCTCGGCCGTGAACGAATCTGGAGAAGCTGAAGATCCCGATGCTCCACCCAAGATGTCCAAGAATGCTGCCAAGAAAGCAGCACGAATGGCAAAGGCGGACGCTGCCAAGGGGGCTCGTCGAGCGGCCGAAAAGTTGCGCGCAAAGGAGAAGAAGCATGCTCAGCAAGCGGAATTCAACGAAGGAAAGATGACGGCGGAAGAGGCTGCCGAGTACGAGATCAAGAAGAAGGAAAAGGCGGCAAAGATGAGGTTGAGACAGAAGGGTGTAAAGGTCAAGGATGAGGATACTTGGAAAGGCGGGATCGTGATCGATCTCGCATTCGATCATCTGATGGTAGAACCGGTGAGTTTGGATCCCGGACGATGGAGATCGCCATCAGACTGACGTGCGATTGTGGACAGGAAATCAAATCCATGACCGGACAACTAGGTTACTGTCACTCTGCCAACCGACTGACCAAGACGCCTTTCCGCCGGGTGGTCTACTCTGGACTTTGTGGAAAGGTCAAGCATCGTCTACAAACGGTGCTCCAGAACCAATACATCGTCTGGCCACGATCGGACTGGCGGGACGTCGACGTGGGCGATCTAGCTCTGGGCAACGATCTCACCGCACCCGCCCTGGGGAAAGAACCCAACCCTTTCCCTGGTCAGACGTATGTCTACTTGACGGCCGATTCCGAGTACGAGCTGGAGACTTTGCGTGAGGACGAGACGTACGTGATCGGTGGGATCGTGGATAAGAACCGTTACAAGGTGAGTCGGCGTGACGGCCTTTCTCGCAACCGTTTGAGCTGATGGAGACGACCCTTCCAGAACCTATGCAAAGACAAGGCGGAAAAGCTGGGAATGAAGACCGCTCGACTCCCGATCGGGACCTTTATCGCGGAGATGCCTACGCGCAAGGTGCTCACCGTGAACCAAGTGTTCGAGATCATGGTAAAGTACATCGAGTTGAAGGACTGGAGGTCGGCGTTCGAGGTCGTCATCCCGAAGCGAAAGTTCAAGACCGAGGGTAAGATCATGGCTCGACGTGGGCATAAGCGGGCTTGGGAGGAGAGAGGGAGCGTGGGTTCTGGCTCGCCTGTTGGAGAGAAGAGGCGGTTGACGGAGGGTGGGGTCGAGGAGGAGGGGGGCGAGGATGCGGATGAGGGCGATGATGACGACGGCGCTGAGATGGCGGTGGACGAAGACGAGGATGACGAGGAGACCATGTTGAACGCTGGCATGTAACCACCGGTCCTAGAACCGAGAAAAGAAAGACAAAACCGATATGCATATAATTCCCTCATGTTACACGAAACATCAAAGCTCGATCGCCCTTTGACGTCCTCCATCCCATCACCCTCTACTGAAACTCTGGCAGACAATGTTCACCCGGCCCATAAGGTTTGGAAGTCAACCTGTCGAGCGTGAGCGAGTGCGTGTGCAAAGCGTGAACAAACGTGACCCCGCCGCCTTTTCCCCAGTCACGGGAAAAAGAAAAGAAAGAAAGAAAGAGAGACTCACGTCGTCAACCCGTCCGCGTTCTCACTCGTCCTCCTCCCACTCTGAGGGCCCGGTTTAGGTTTCTCACCCCTCGCGAGGGCCTCTAGGATCTTGATGGTCGTCTCCGGGGTCAAGTCTTCGTAGAAATCGTCGTTGATCTGGATCACTGTTGGGCGCGCGAGGGGTGAGCGAGGGGCGGGCAGAGGGGTAATGAGGATCAGAGCCGATCAACCGCAGAGCGAGGGCGGGGACTTACTGGGAGCGTTGGAACAAGCACCGAGACATTCGACCTCGATCAAAGTGAATTTCCCATCCTTGGTCGTCTCCCCGTTCTTGACTCCCAAATGACCGGACATGGCTGGATCGCAGGATCGAAAGGGACGAAATCGAAATAAAGAAAAATCAGTTTCCCCGAGTTCAGTTTCCTTGTTGAGAAAGAGGAGAGAGGAGGAAAGGAGCTCTCACCGTCCCAAATCTTCTGACCGCCGACGCCTCCCAGGAGACAAGGGGTGGTCCCGCAGTAAGAGATCAGGTTGGTCCCTACCGGTTCTCTGTTGAACATCTGTACGGGTGGGTCGATTCGAGTGACGGGAGAGTGGGTGGAGCGAGGGAAGAATGAAGAGGGAGAAGAAGAATGAGAGCGGATGAGTGGATGAGTGGGAGGGAACGGATCGATCGTCCCAAAGAAAGACGTACGGTGTAGAAAGTGGCGACCTCGTAGACCCTTTTCCCAGAACCGAATCCCCATCAGCGCACAACTCCCACCTCCCATCTCGCATCTCGCATCCTCCCCCCACCCAACCCCCTGCCCCCTGCCTGCCCCGTGACTCACCTCATCCTAGGCATCTCCAAGACCTCTGCAACATGGTTCATCACCCCCAACGAGGTCCAGCCGTTCTGTCTCTGTGCCAAGTCGAGGACGGGGATGACGGCCGCCTTTCTGTACTGGGGTGGGTAACGGGCGATGATGTCGAGCGCCTTTTGGTGGTACGTCGGGGTGAACTTGAAGGGGATCTGTGAGGTGGGAGGAAATGGTTCGAGTTGTTTTGAGGATGGGTTCAAGAGGTGGGTTTGAGGAAAGGGAGGGCTTACGGAGGCGTTGTTGTAGTCCGTATCTCGGTGCTATAGAGAGTGGAAGATCGTGTATGATGATCGATTGAGAGCCGAGTCGAGTCGATGGTAGAATCGAGTTGGAAGAGCGAGTATCCCGGATCGACAGTGATTGCAACCCGACGAGCCACCCACACCCAACACAAAAAACAGAGTAAAGGAAATCCGATCAGTCCCGTACGCACCACTCGGATCGATCCGTCCTCGCTCCATCGAATGATCGATAATTGAATATACTTACGACGAAAACGCTCTCCCCGCTGTTCCTTACGGTCGAAGTCGACAATGCTCGCCTGGCGAAGACGGACTTTGCGATGGACGGAGCGAGTTGTTTGAGAGGCATCGTGTGTGTGAGTGGTGAGTGGGGTGTGGTGAGTACAGGGAGGGAGGGAGAGTGAGTGAGTGCGTGTGCGAGTGATGGCAGATTATTGATCGGATTGAAATGAATTGAATTGAATTGAATTGAATAGGTCCAGCTGGATTGGTCAAACACGCTCAGATGACACGTCATTGATGGAGAGGCGGTATCAATAAAAGGAGAGTGCTAACGACTAGCACATGCAGCACATGCAAGTAGCAGCCAGCACTACCAGCAGCAGCCACCAGCAGCAGCAGTAGCTAGTGTAGCCAGCAGTAGTAGTACCAGTACCAGTGGCAGTCGCTAGTAGCAGCCAGCAGTGTGACCAGGTAGCAGGTGGTAGACGTAGTAGGTGGTGTCTGCGATGTATGCCTGCGCAGTGTCCGGTGGCGATAACGCATATCGAGTGAGAGTGATCACATCGGGAGTATACACGAGTGATCCACGTTATCTCAGGTGCAGCCACTACGCACGACACTGGGCACACTGGGTGCTATTTCATCTACCACCTACTCTCTACTACCACCACCACCACTGACCACCACCACCACCACCGACAAGGAAAGACCGACCCCACCCTCCCTTTCATCGAATCCCGTTTCAACCAGCGCGAAACATCCATTCGTAACCCCCCACTCCTCTCAAATCGCCGCATCATCATCGTCTCCTCTCTCTCTCACACACTCTCACTTCAACACACACACACACTACACTGTAACACCTCGCCTCTACATCCTCATCGCCACCATGTCATCCCCCTCAGAACCTATCATAACACACCACCCGTCCTTCCCTACCGCCGGACCAGGATCGGGAGGATCGGGAGGGGGATCGAGGACCACGGCGCTCTACGTCCTCCTCCCCATCCTCATCGTACTCAGTACCATGCTCCTACTACTCTTGGCCTTCTTGATCGGGTTGATCGTACTCAAGAAGAGGAATCGGATCAGGTAGGTCTAGCTCTCCCTCGCCCAGGCTCTCTTTTCCTATCCGACAAGGTTCGAGAACTGATCGCACGGTCGCGCAACAGGTTGACGGAGGATGGAGGTCCGCTCGATCTGTCCCGTAACGACGGGGTCCTCGGCGAAGGCGGGTTGGCGGGGGTAGAGGCGAGGTGGTTGGAGGAGGTCGATGAGGACGAGAGGGAGGGGTATAGGAAGTGTAAAGGTTCGTGAGCTCCGTTGTTTCGCCGACAAAGGGTCTGGCCCGTTTGATTAACACACACGCACACACTACACACCCCAGACTGGCAAGCTCAATACCCCCCCTCGTCCGTATCCACCGAAATCACCCTCTCCCAATTCCTCTCCATCCAGGAAAAGGGCGTCTCCGCTTGGTGTTTCGAACCGGACTACGAATCCAACCCCTCCCTCTACGTCGAGAGCAGGACCGAGATCACTTTCCTCACCGACGGACCGGGCATGGCTCGTCGTGATGGAGGTGGCAACACCGTCCTCGCCAACCTCCCCGTCCCCAAGCTCAACGAGGTTTATTACTGGGAAGCCAAGATGTACGAGAAACCGGGTTCGACCGAGGTCGTCGTCGGCTTGGCCACGAAACCGTTCCCCAGTTTCAGGATGCCCGGGAACGCTAGGACTTCCATGGGGTATCGATCCGCGGATGGGTTCAGGTCTCATAATTACCCCTTCACCGCTTCCTCCTACGGCCCCCCGCTCGCCGAGGGGGACGTGCTCGGGGTGGGGTACAGGCCCAGACAGGGTACGGTGTTCTTCACCAGGAACGGGAAAAAGTTGGAAGACTGTTACACCGGGTTGAACGGGGCGAACCTCTTCCCCGCCGTAGGCGCCAACGGGGCCGCCACGGTCCACATCAACCTCGGTCAGGCAGGGTTCGTCTTTATCGAGGCCAACGTCAAGAAATGGGGGTTGGCACCGATGATGGGCACGCTCGCTCCCCCCCCTGCTTATGGGAGTGAGAGGGGGAGTATACTCTTGGACGCCGGGTATGGGGTTTCGGGGGCCAGGACGATCACGCCCGACGTGATCGACGCGGCTAGGAGGGTGATCGATGAGAACACGCAGCAGCGGCAAGGACGATCGCAACCGCTGGATAGGGAGGTCAGGGGTCAGGGCACGGACGTGAACGTGAACGTCAACGCGAACGCGAACGTGGGGGGGAGACCGATCGGGCCGGGTCATCGGAGAGGGTTCAGTCAGCCCGTCGGACCGTCCCCCTTGAGGGAAGGATCGTTCGGGCCTTTCTCCAGGACGGGCGAGGGATCGAGTTTGAACCCGGGGAGGAGGTTCGGTGCGGAGGGCGCGAGCGCGAGCGCGAGGTATCGATCGCCCACCGATCGCGAGGTCGGGTTGAACAGGGCGTTCCCGGATGCCAGTCTGTTGGAGGAGGGCAGGGCGGAGCGTGATGGTCCCGCGGGCACGGAGGGGGAGACGGAATGGACCGACGTCGAGGACGAGACGAGCAGTACGGCTTCCAGTTCAAACGTCAACCTCGCGGTCGGAGCGAGAAGACCTTCTTCGCCCGGTGGATCGCCTTTACCCCATAACCCACCTACGCCGAACATGCTCGATATCTCTCTCCATTCTTTCCACGGGCATCAGACGTCCGATCGTTTCTTCGGAGGACGGGCCAACGCGGAGAGTGGCGAGAGCGGGTCGAGCGACGATACCGTTCGACAGGACGACGAGGCCGCTCGGACGGAGAGGAGGAGACAACGGAGGGAAGCCAGGAGGAGGGCTCAGTTGGATTCCGCAGGTCAGGACGGGTTGCAGGCTAGGTTGAACGCGCTCGTCTCGAGCGTCATGCGACCGGGGAATGGCGACGTCCCTCCTCCAGGGTATGCCCCGTTGGATCCTTATCGTGAGTCCGCTTGGCCAGGGAGTACAGGGTTCGTCGTCTCTCGGGATCGTGCTGACACGTCGGGTCGTGTCGATTTCTTCTCATAGGATACGCCGATGGGGTACCCACCGACTTGCCGGCCGAGATCATCTCGCAGGCTTTCGAAGAGTGAGTCCCCTCGTCCCGCCTCACACACATCCGCGTCCTGATCTCACCCATCTCGTCCTCCCTCTCAAAGTAACACTCGGACCAACACTCGACAAAACGCTCAATCGTCACAACCTTCGTTCTGGGACCGGCTCACCGGCCGATCTTGAGCACCACGACCACGAATACATACCCCCTTCCGCGAACCCTTGTAGCCACCATCACTCGCTCACGTTGCCAGAACGTTCTTCTCATTCACCCACTTGCCCCTTTTCCGTGTAGGGTGTTCCAGTTGTAACCCAATATCATTACTGTTTTGAATATACATGACGTCGATTTCACGTCCGGGCGACCGACTTTGTTCGCGGATCGCCGACTTGCGACTTGACAATGTACAATGTACAAAAAGATTGCGAGTCGACGTCGTGGGTTCCTTCGATTCGATTCGACTCCGACTCCGACACCCATCATTGGCCTGATGAAACCGTCAACCCGACTCCTCAGGCCGATCCGGGAGACTGCGTTTGGCAAGTATGATATACTCCGACCGAACAAGCCCAGGATGAATCGGAAATCGTCACCTTATATCCCCCCACTCCCCGTCCCGTTCTCGATCGCACGACCGTCTTACGTACCCATCAATTTCTGGAGTCGCAAGTCGGAAGACGACGCACTCGTGGTGGACGACGAGTTTTCGGAGCTTGAAGGGTGGCAGGGCACTATCGCAGAGGGTGGGAGCTCGAGTGATATCGGTCGGATACCGTTAGGAGGGATTGAGGAGCAGACCGTACGCTACGCTGGGAGACTGGCGGCAGAGGTTCTGAACGATGCCGGGAGGCTAGTAAAGGTACGACAATGATCCGTACGTTGGACTGAAAATGGTCATTGACTGCAGGCTCGAGCAGGCTGGAATGAAAACGATGGACTTGGACAGGGCGATACATGACATGATAATAGCCAAGGACGCTTATCCCTCCCCATTGGGGTATCAAGGATATCCCAGGAGTATCACGACGAGCATCAACAATGTGATTTGTCGTAAGCCAAAAGTCTCTCTGTCGACCAAAGTTCATCGCACCGACTGATACACTTGCTTCGCTAGACGGCATCCCGGACGAGTAGGTAGGCGTTCTTCTCAAAACGCTCATCTGACGAGATCGCTCATACGTCAATCCTCAGTCGACCTCTACAAGAGACGGACATCATCAACGTGGACGTGACGATATATACCGCTCTAGCAGACGCAGCAGACGATGAAGCACTCGTCTGGATGCATGGAGACACGTCAAAGACGTTCAGTCTCCCTGCCGTCGATAGCCTCGGAAAGGAGTTGGTGGAATGCACTCGAGAAGCTCTGGAAGTAGGCATCAGGATCTGTGGGCCGGGCGTGCCTTTTCGAGAGATCGGGGCAGCTATAGAGTGAGTAGGCCTGTGTGAATACAACTCGGCAAGCCTGTTGACGCTTTACAACGAACAGTTCATTCTCGGCTAGACATGGCTTTTCCGTCAATCACCAGTTCACAGGGTGAGTGCGTAGTATCTTTGAGCACGTATGGATACACTCTAAGATGTACCTGCTCTCTAGACACGGTATAGGAGAGCGTTTCCATACAGCTCCGTGGATCATCCATCATCGTGAGTCATCGTGTCTTTCAGCATCACAGGCAGCAGAACTAAGATCGCCTCGACTCGCATCCACAGGCAACGAGGAGCCGGGAATCATGCAACCTGGACATTGTTTCACGATAGAACCCTGTCTCGTACAAGGTGATAAAAGCAGAGGATATGGTTGGCCCGATACCTGGACTTATGCGACCGAAGTGAGTTCGCTAGTGCACAAGTGCCGAAACTATCGCGAAACTTACCGTTACCGATTACAGTCTAATGCAAGATCTGCTCAATTTGAACATCAGCTCCTGATCACCGAGAACGGAGTTGACGTCCTTACCAGAATATGACGAATTATACCCCCCCGGCACACATGAGCATTTCCGCAATTGCATATAAACATTCAATCGATCCCTACTGTAAACCAGACAACAACTCCTCTTTCCTCTTCCGGATCCTTGACCTCTCCCTTTCCTCTTCTATATCGCTCCCAGCCTAATCTTCCCCATCTAAACTCGTCGATCTCCTTGACCCATCCTCCTCCTTCCTTCCACACCCTCTTGAACCGCTCGGTAGCGCCTCGACCTTGATGCAACCCGGCAATCACATGGGCCACTCCGGTTGAAGGCTGTATAAGTGCCCGAGCGGAGACGATCAATTCTTGATGCGACGAGGACGACCAAAGGAGGTCGGCGAGGAGTAAGAGATCGTATCGTTCCTGATCCGATCTATTTGGCGCGAGAAGGATATTATCTACCGGTTCGGCCCATGTATGACCCAAGACCGCCCAATCTTCCGTCTTCTCCCTCCCATCAGGTATCTTCAATTCCGAGGCTCTTTTCAAGTTTCCCCTTAATACGCCTAGAACGTCTTCCGAATCTGCTAATCCATTTGCGTCGACGGTTTCTGTTTCAGGTACAGCATAATCTGTCGAGACGACCGATCGAGCTCCTCCGCCTAATATCGCTGCCGCCGCTGGAAGACCCGCTCCAGCTCCCAGTTCACATATCCTCTTTCCTTTGACGTCGATGTGGCCGGAAAAGATCAGATCTGCCATGAGGACCGAGCTCAGCCAGATATGCGTCAACTGCAATGTGCTATGCAGAGCTGATGGTGCTACAGGCAGGTACACCGGGATCTCCAATTGTGCCAGCAAAGGATCGTCTTGATCTTTACTACTGGATGGGATGCTGGTTGGTCGGTATATGTATGGCTCTGACGGACTGGGAGTGGAGAAGGCGATAGGATAATGATCGAACAGGCTCAAAAGGCCGTCCTCGAAGATGCTTTCGATTGCTTCAGACATCGCGCCGAGTTTGTGCGTTCTTGAAAAGGGTATGTGGATCGATGAGATGCCTATGTATATCTGTTCACCAGTCTAGTAGATACCTACAGGGAACATGTGTCCATCGAGTGAAGCTTCAAGCTCCAGGCTGTTGCATGGCTGTTGGAAGTGGTCATGCGAGCTGATGTTGATCCGAAATTCGACATTGTCAACAAATAAATCATGGTCGACATGTCGATCAACATACCGTTCATTCCCTACTTCCCTCCTCCTGCTCGGCCTTTCCATGCCAGCCTTGGTATCTGATCTAGTCTTTATCCAATCATATGCAGACTCCTCCAGCTGCGCCTCACGAGTTTGACCGCTTCTTTCCTTCAGGAGGGTCAAACGGATCAACAAGTACTCGACCTTATCGATTACGATCACATCGTCCATCTACAGCTAGTAGATTCTCGTTCGGACCAGGTAGCGCAAATCCTCATGACCTCATAGCGGACCTCTCTTCCTCAAGACTGCAGGTCATAGCCAATGAATCAGGAGGTGTAGAACAGCCTGGATCTCCCTTCCCGGGAACCCCCGTCAGGAATGGGTTGAACAGGGATCATGCGGTGCTTCTGAACATGGCAGCGGAACAGGGGAACTCGGGACTACTTTCCGTTTCTCCAATACTGCTAGGACCTCCATTACCTTTCCCTTCAGCGTCTCCTTCAGGCTCGATGTCTTCCTTCCGTAACCTAAAACGAGCGAGATACAGCGAGGCTTCATCTGGAATGTCATCAAACGATTCTCCGATACCTGCTTTCAAAGGAGCATTATTTACTGGAAGGCTGAGAGATAGGAAAGATTCAGGGGAAAGAAATAGCGAAAGAGGAGGCCATCTGTTACGTCTCGCTACGGAAAGGAACATGGGAAGGATAGGAGCAGGAGCAGATAGATCGTTTGCACCGGAAGATACACCTTCATCCATGAAGTCGGCTCCGGTCGCTGCAGGATCTCCTTTACCTGAGAGGTCATTCAATAATGCAGACGGAATGGACGTCTCGGCAATCGATGAGTTGTTTGGGGAAGCTGGTGTGCTTCCGGATGATGAAGAGGAGGAAGAAGACGTCGACCCGAGCTGGTCCATGATTGCTCGAATGAGGACATGGCGACATGATGCGATACATCAGCATCTATATGAAACGGCTGCCTTCTGGGGTGACAAGATATTCACGTGGACAGGTATGCAAGGTCAAAAGGCTTACTAGCCGGACACACACTGATCTTGCTCGTGGAGGACAGGTGAACCGAACGACGCTTTCTGGCTAGCTCAAGCTCATTTCCTGATGGGCCATTACTTGCGGGCGGAGAAGATTTTGACCGGACCTCTTCCTCCTTCTCAAATGCCTCGATTATCACAAGATCCGCAAGTCGAAGAGGCCGAGAAAGGCAAGGATCGTGTGAGTATGAGGGGCATGGCCGACTTTAGTATGAGCATGCCACGAAGATCTAGTGAAGAGGATATCGATGAGGACGAGGATGGCGAGGAGGATCAGAGTTGGATAGGTGACCTGATGAAGAATACGAATGGAGGCTTGTGGGGCGCGTTGACGAGCGTAAACGATCGAGAAAAAGGCGCTCGCAGGATGTTCAGTAAGAAGGAGAAGGGAGCTGCTCTGACGGAATGGAGTATGCCTTGCAAGTATCTTGCGGCACTATGTATGGTGAGTAGTCTGTTCAACGTCGGTAGGGAGCCTCTACACAAATTGATGTGCGATCTGGGTTCAGGTACATCAAGAGCGATTCACCGATGCGCTACAGCTGATAGGAGAGTCGAATCCATTCGCTAGTACCGGTCAGTCTTCTTTCGCCTCATCCGCGCTCTTCAATCCTGTATTGAACATCGCACCACACAGGTTTGAACGGTGCCAAGATCAGAAGTGAAGCGGGAGACCTGAAAATGGAAGCTTCTCTATGCAGGCTTCGTGGCGTACTGTATCTTCGACTGAACTCGCTCGTAATGGCAAAGGAATGCTATATGGAGGCGCTCTCTCTAGACGTACGGAACTACGACGTCTTCAATGAGCTGATCAACGAGATGATGCTACCAGAAGAGGGTATGTGGCTTTTCTTCCGAGGAACGATACTCGACATGATCCTACGTTTATCGTTCTCTTAGAGTGGGACTTTATACAAAGCTTATCGTATCGAGATCAGCTGGCAGAGGAGGATGCGACTCTTGTCAAACTGGTCTATACGTCGCGCTTGAACAAGGTCATCTACAATAACTGCGTCTGTACTTTTGACCAGTCAGCTAATTCCTGTTTGAACTACAGACCATATATAGCAAGCAGATCACAGCCGCGCGAAGACGACTTGCTACGGAATACAATTTGGGAACGAACTCCGATATTTGGGTGGCTGCTGCCGAGGATCTCTTTTCGAAATACAAGTTTGAAGAATGTTACCTTATAACAAGCAGGATCATCACCAAAGAACCGGGTCATGCGACAGGACTGCCTCTTCATCTAGCTTGTCTGGCTCAGATCCCACGGTTGGCTTCTTCCCTGTTTATGCTGGCGCACAAGTTAGTGGAGCAGGAACCAGCTTCGCCCCTGTCGTGGTACGCTGTAGGACTTTGGTACTACGTCGGAGGCCGATACGCGGAGGCCAGACGATACTTTGCGTTAGTATCGAGGATCTGGTGTCAGTGAGATCTATACTGATGTCGAGATCTTGACGCCTTATAGAGCCACGCACGACGAAGATACCAGGTTCGCGCCTGCCTGGATCGCCTTTGCCCACTGCTTTGCCTTTGAAAAGGAGCATGAGCAAGCCATAACTGCCTATTCCACTACAGCCAGGTTGTTCCCTGGGTGAGTGAATCGAACCGTATAGCTTGCCGGTACTATATCTAACGTAAAAGCGATCCCGTTTCCAGATCTTACTTCCCGCACGTGTGTATCGGGATGGAATACCTCCACCTGAACAATCTCGATCGAGCGAGGGAGAGCTTCGACCTGGCGCATCAGATGAACTCGTCTGATCCTCTTTTGTTGAACGAATTGGGGGTGTGTCATTACAACAAGGGAGAGTGAGTCGTCTTCCTACCGCCTTGATGGCAATTCGATATTGACTGGATTGTCACAAAAGCTACGAGTCTGCCATCTTTCATTACGAGGCTGCGATCCGGAAGAGCAAGAAAATGCAGGGAGTGACTTCCGAATGGGCCGTCACGTATAACAACCTCGGTCATGCCTACCGACGTCTGGAGTGAGTCCCGTCGATGCAGTCCAATAAGGGAATCAGGCTTAAAGATCTAACCCGTCGTAGTAAACCGGAAGAGGCGATCAAGGCTTATCAGAACGCTATCAAGCTGAACGCGCTTAATATTTCCGCACTGACCAGTTTGGGAATGCTAGCGCACGAGGCTGGAGATATCAAGACGGCTGTGGAAAGGTATCACCAGGTTTGTTGGATTTGCGGTCTACATGATCGGATGAGCTCAAGCTGATGTCAGGATCTCGCTGGATAGGCTTTGGCGATCGAGACGACTAACCCAATCGCGACTTTCCTACTTGAAAGAGCACTGAAAGAGCAGATAGAATTCGGATCTCATCAGTTCGAAGGATTACCTGCAGCCTTGACTGATCCAGACCTAGATCCGTTCCGCTCATCGGATCTGCACGGCAACCCCATGGCCCAGAACCGATTGCTCCAGCTACCTCCTTTTCCTAATTTTGCAGAGCTCGAAGCGAATGAAGAGGAGGAGCCTGACGCGGAGGAACAACCGGGGAGTGATGTAGAGGAGACCACGCTGGACGAAGTTGAGGAAGAGGAGGGAGACGAGGAACCGGAAGCTGAGGGAGACGGGACCGCGATGAGTATGAGCATGGAGGAAAGTGTCGAAGAGGACGAGAGGGGGACGATACACGGAGACGGCAGCACGATGGATTTAGAGTAAACCAGCGTGTTTCTGTTTTCTGGCGCGACTGAAACGCGAGAACGCGCTTCCGGGATTTCAATTTCTTATCAGAGAATTAGATTTCATCAATCATCGCGACCTCTTCTCCTCGAATTCTCACATTCAGCCTGACCACCTTCCTCGATCTCTCCTCTTCTCTCCTGCTCCTATATCGTATCGCCCCTGTACAGGTCGTCCAGGTGCACACACTCTCCAGCTAACGCTCTCCCGCGAACTCCCAGTGATCGGACCGCTATTCGCTATTCAGCACCAACTTCATCACCAAAGATGTCTGCTTCCGAGGGCGACAATGCTGCAATTGAAACCGCTCAAGTAGACGAGGATGTCAGTAAAATTGAGGATATACCAGAAGCTCAACAAGGAGAGGCCTTAACTCCCGCAAAACCTGAAGTAATGGAGAGCATTGATAAGGAGAATGAACAATCATCAGCAGAGGAACGTAAATCTCTCCAAGTCGATCCTGCCTCGGTTTCCCCTGCCAACCTCGCCCAGCTTCGCAAATCTCTCGTCACTGCTCAAACTGACATCTCTCGTCTACAAGACCGTAATATCGAACTAGAAGGAGAGCTAGCGGAATGTCAATCGAAATTGAGCGACGTGGAGAGACAAAACCAGTTCCTTTCTGCTTCCAAAGAAGCCGTCGAGACCGAGTTGAAGGAAGAGAAGAGAAAGAGGGAGGGAGCAGAGGAGAATGTAGAGACGCTTCGGGGTAGCTTGGACGATGCTAGGAAAGCTATCGGAAGCATGAGGAAGGGAGAGGAAAAGAGGGCTAGCACGATCAACCATGGGCTAGGAATGGGCCTAGCTGATGGCTTCTTGTCGCCCGAAATGGGGAATGGAGAGGAATTTGCAACAAGCAAGAAAGTAAAGAGAGCAAGCTTAATGTTCACTCAGGGCAATCGAAGAGTTAGCGGTGCCGATTTCCCAGACAACGCTCCCCAGGCCCCAGCCACTATCAATATGCCTTCTGCTCCTCGAACCGGCTTAAGGGAACTTCGATTAGGATCCAACCTCTCCCCTCCTTCATCTCCCAATCCCACTACCACTCCTACCCTTGCTAACTCTGGTTTCTACGACCCTCCTTCTTCCCTTCCTCCTCGCCAATCCCCTCAACAGTCTTCAGAATACGTAGAACCGACGCAAGAATCGTTCAGCACCCCTCGAATGCCTTCCAGCCGACCTCGCCCTGGAATCGCAGAAAGACTCAGTTCGCTTACTTCCATGTCAGGGCTGTCCGATATCTCAGGTAGCCCGACCAAGTACGATTCGAACGGCAACCAGTTTATCAATTTGAATATGGATGACAACCAGGTTCAAACATTGGAGTCGGAAGTCTCAATGCTCAGAGCACAATTGATGGAGGCGAAAGAAGCTAGGATTGCAAGTGAAGAGTGCTTGAAAGCTCTGCGAGAATTCATCGCCATGCAGAACGGTGGAAGTGCCGGTACCGAAGCCGAATCAAGTGTTCAAGGGATCAAGTTACCCCCTCTTCCGACAGATATGGATGCAGAGGAAGTGGTGTCCGTCTCCGATTCCCCTGCACAGGAGAAGAAATCGGCCGGTTGGTCTTTGGGAGGATACTGGAAATCAACGCCAGCCATTCCCCCAAAGGACAACCACCATACTTCCCATGCCAATTCTATCGCGACGTCCGTCCGATCCGAAGCTGGGGATGTACCCAGCGCTAGCTCGAGCGTAAGGAACATGCCTTACGAGAGCGCCGCTGCTATGCCGCTTTCTAGCTTTGTATCGAGCTGGAGTCGTGGAATCACCGGCGGACCCCCTGGCACAGCAACTGGGCCGACCAGTCCCAGCGAGACGACGGCGTCTTCCGTAGCGCCAGGACTGACAAAGAGGTCCTTTTCATTCTTCGGTAGCCGAAAGCAAGAGAACATGGATGAAGCCAAGAAGGAGGCTGAACTCGTCACGGCCGAGATGGAGAAGGCCAAGCAGACCCCGGAAGAGGAGATGGACAAGGACGAGAACGCCTTGAGGCGTGTACCTAGCGGTCAGCAAATGAGTTACGGGCAACTTGTCGGGAACGCAGACTCTTCCCCTCGCATCGAATTTGATGCTTCTGAATTCGACGCCAAGCGAAGGTCCACAGAGAAGGAGGATAGATACGAAGCTGTTGCATTATAGGCAGATAATATGGACGGAACGAACGAGACGGTGCAATCTCTCTCTCTTTACGAATGATAACGATTCCTTAACCTCTTGTACTATTACCTTTTCGTTGGGATCTGGAGTTCTTCATGCTTGATTGCAGACTATAGTAGCGTGATAGCTCGACGAATATCCTGACATTATGCGTAGTTTTCAGTACTGTCTTGCGTTTAGTATTGCATACAACTCGTTGTTTATTCTCTCTTCATGCTATAGATATCGCGGCAGTCTTCTAATGAGCCTGATCGTCAATGAAGGTTCCAGCCACTAAGCAAAGATTTCGTGGCGTGAAATGGGTGGTCGTTATGGGAGTCCTTTTGGTCCGATATGTCGTTAAGAGATCAATTCTGAAGAGTATAGGTTCTAGATTAGTATGGATGTCGAAAACAAAGTTCGAAATCAAACTCACGTCTCATTTGCTTCAGTTCCTGATAATGCAGAACTCTTTCCTCCCATCGTTTTCGCGTCCCAAACTCGCACGGTGCAGTCTGCGCTACCGCTGACTAGTACTGAAGATTCGGCGCTGAAACTCAGAGAATGGATGGGCTGAGTATGCCCTGTCATTGATTTGATCATCCTACCGGAATTGAGATCCCATAGTTTGATAGACAAATCTTGACCTATTTGAATCGTAGTTAGCGTGCTAGTGCCGAGTCTGATTGGTCTTTCGCGGCTTACTGGCGCTGGCTAGATATCGTCCGTCGGGACTCATAGCAAGGCAGTCAACTGCATCTTCGTGCCCCATGAACACCCTCACACATTCCCCTCGTTGCACATCCCAAAGTCTACAAGTTCTGTCTGACGAGCCCGTCGCTAGATAAAGCGAGTTAGGGTGGAACTTCACACACTGTAATTCGTGTTTCGTCAGCTTTAAATGATCTATGCGATTGTATTCGCTACCTTGACTTACGTCAACGTCTGACAGATGTCCCGCAAACATCCGTAGGGGTGCTACTCGATCTGTGATCCATAAACGAGCTGTCCGGTCACGACTCGCTGTGGCAAAATAAGCTCCATATGGGCCCCACTCAACCGCCCACACAGGATCTGCATGGCCTTTGTAGACAACCAGATTCTTGAAAGTATCCATAGACCACAACCGAATGGATCCGTCTTGAGATGAGGAGAGGAGATGGGAAGGGGGGTAGACCGAGCCAGCAATAGGATCAAAAGCAACAGAGTAGACTGGACCAGAATGCCCCACAAGCTTCCTTACTTGCTTGCCAGGCGAATCATTGGGTGTTTCCTCTGTCATATCAATAGTTAGATCCGACGTTCGAACATAGGCCGAGACTTGCACTCTCACCTGCCCCTTGAGCGCGTTTGGTTGCGTATCCGAACTCCCTCGTCTTCAAGTCTTCTCCCTTTAACGACCATACCCGAATTACGCTTTCAGCTGATCCAGCAGCCAAATACGATGCATCATCCGAGATCGTAGTTGAGGTGGTACTGTAAGACACATCCGAAATCAAGTCAGTTCGCTTCGTCGAACACTGTCAAGCGGCTTTCCTTACCCTTCACCTCCGTCGAAAACCGTATAACAACATACACTGGGCAAGCTCGGTTGATTCAGGTAACCGCCAGTAGCCCCTGCATCCACCGCTTTGTCACCAAGCTTTATCCTCTTTCTCGCGTCAGTTACTGCTTTGACCTCCTTTGCTAAGTCGACGCTAGCAAAATTTCCAGATGACCCGAAACCCAAAATGTCTCCTCGATTTAGGGGCTCGAGCGTTGTTACTCCAAGATCGTCCTTGTCTCCTGCCTCTGTTTGACCGTTCGTCGGGCTCTCCCGTGCGTCTGTCATCTCGACGTCGTCTGTCCGTGCTCTTTCCGGCTCCTTCTCCTCCTCATCTTTCCTTTCCAATTTGATCTTCTCCAATTGAATCTCGGTGTGTTTCGCTAGGTTTGCACCTATTGCCGGTTGTCCCAGTTTTAACGGTTCTCTGGCGTTAAAGGCATCCACGTTGGGTACTGAAGTTGGGATGACGCCTGAAAGCAGTCCGTTCCGGCTGACCGTAGACGGCATAGGCAATGGTGTGCTACTCTCTGAAACTATGACAATAAACAGCTTCAGCCTCCGGCTCGTGCAAAGGGCAATCTCACCTTGCTGACCTTTCAGGCGTAACCGTACGTGTATAATATGTCTGACCGCCTCTTTATACCGACCGGTATCTTTAGGAACGTCCCACAAGGCTTCCAGGCCGATATCTGACAGCCATCCGATCAGGAGACCGAATGACGACCGAGAAAGATTTACAGTATACTCCTCTGTCCTGTTCACTCAAGGTTTATATGAAGCAGAGCCTCTAATCGCAACGTGACGTGCACTAACCTGAGTCGTTTGACATATGGGTTAATCAAGACGTGAGCAGGAGAATTGACTGCTTTTAACTGTTCAAGCTCGGCACGATGCAGTACAGCATGGTGTTCCGCATACTTTTTGAAGAAATCGATAGCTGCGTATGGTCAAGCGGATTGAGTATAGCATTCTGATTCCTGTCCGGTTCAGAGGTGTTGATAACTCACCGGCAGACCGAGCAGTCTCGACGAGATCCAAGAAGGTATGAACAAACACGGGAAACAGAACTTCCCTTAATTCCGGCTGCACAACAGTGATTAGGACCATAGCGGGGTACGATTCCCTGTCTCAGACCACTTACCTTCCACCCTTCCAGACCTGATTCTACCCACTGCCTTAGCTTGATGTACCCTTTTATACGATCCATCGAGTCTAGAAGAGGCATATCTCCAGTCGTATTTGAGGCCCCAGTTTGAGCTCGGTGCACTTTCTCGGTGTGCATTCTAACAATGTTCTCTGCTTGTGCCATAAATTCCGGCGTCAAGTTATATGCAGCCGTTGAAGAACTCGAAGAAGTAGCTCGAGGTAGGTTTCGAGTGACTATCTCTTCGAGAGCTAAGGATGCTGTTTCTGGTATTGGTCGAGGCTTTGTCGTAACACTTGATTCTTTCTTAGTGTTTGGTATGGCTTTCTTCCCATTCTCTTGAGCGCCTTCCGTGGTATCTGCTGCATCGCCTTCGGCTCGGTTGATAGAGTCAGACTGTTGAGTGACTACATTCTTCACTGCTTCAGCTCCCTTTTTGTAGCCTTGACGGTCCAATACTCGCAAGGCCATTTCGTTGGCTGTAAGCGGCCTGGGTTCCGAAGCATTGTGGTCGACCTCACCGCCGTTCCCGGCCACAGTTCCGGCGTTTGGGGGTTGAGCAGACATCTTAACTGTGGATGAGTGTGCTACGAGCAGCTCGACTCCATCCGCTGAACAGGACTGGGCGTGAGCCACTTGACAAGTGCAAGCCATGACTACAAGAGGAATGAGTTACTGCATGCTCATCGGTCGTGCGTGATCGTGGACATTGGAGCGTTTTACGTGTCCGTGTCGACTCTTGTTTACAAAGCGACCTAACAATTACACAGAGCCGGAGGCGCTACTACTACTATGCGACATATAGTGATGCATTTGCTGCTTGAACATGCATGAAGACCGCGGATCAACATCTTCACCTGAAGCTGCGAGAGGAAGTCTGTTCAACCTAAGTGAAGGTGACAAAGGCGGATGATAGCTCCATCTCATTTCGATTGACAGCATCATTGCGTCTATTCCTTGAGATACAATATCGTTCTTTCGTTCTTGCCAATACCTAAAACAGCAAATCTGCCTCCTACAAGATCCTCTTGTTGAAGCTCGCGGGAATTATCTGCGACCTTCGACCCGTTCAGATAGAAACCTCCAGATGTAAGAGCTCGGATGGCTTCACCTAGCTCGCGAAAGGAAAATATCAGCTTGATTCAACCTTTGGATTGATCCCGATTCTCACCTCTTGATTTCGATAGTTTATGTTGTGCCGCCAAACGCGTCAATGGCAACCTCCATTCTCCTCCCTTAATGATTACCAATCGAGGGTCACCTTCAAAAGCAGATAGGACATCCTGAGGCTTGAGATCGTAAAGATTGGCATCGTAGAGAACTGAAGTAGCGGTTTGAGCCTTCTTCAAATTGTCGGCTGCAAACAAATGGATTCGATGGGAACTTTCCGACGTAGTCATCGAATACTGGCTCACCTCCATGCACTAACTCTGTCACCTCAGCCGCTAATATCCGTTGAGCGCCACGATTAGCTGGGTTGGCCTGTCAGTAACGAGGGTTTAGAGCGCGTTCGAATTCAAGGTCGTGAGACTAGGGCATACCTGGTGGGCAATCATGATCTGGTCAATCTGCTCAAGCGAGAGGAAGCTGAATAGTTGTAATAGGCGTGCAACATCGGCGTCTGTGGATCGCAAGAAGTACTGCTCAATGCTATCGATCAGCGATTGCAAAACCTTGTAGACCAGTCTGACTTACTTGATAGAAGTCGAAAACACTCGTCATATTCTCGTCCAACCAGACCGCGTTTCCTGCACTTTTCCCGAATTTTTCGCCTGAACTCGTGGTCAAAAGAGGGATTGTCAGGCCAAATGCCAGCTCTTCTTTCCCTTTAGTTTCCTGTTCATCCGGCTTGGATTCCACGTTTTTCATCCTCCTAATCATATCGATGCCGGAAACGATGTTCCCCCATTGATCTGATCCTCCAAGCTGAAGTTTGCAATTATATCGATCGTTCAATACTTTGAAATCGTGTGCTTGAAGTAACTGATAACTGAATTCGGTAAAAGATATTCCTTGTTCCGATGTCAAGCGGTTCTTCACGCTGGGTAAGACGTTAGAATAGTGTTACTTGATCGGAAATGGAACGAGAGCTTACCTGTCCCTAGCCAACATGCTACTGACTTTCGCTCGTTTCCCTACTCCTTTCAAAAAGTCTAACAACGATATTTGGCCCGTCCATTCGAGATTGTTCAGGATGTCCAGCTTGCCTCTATCACCTTGACCTTTCCGTCTCCTGATCGCATACTGCTGACCCCTTTCGAAGAAGCGGTTGACTTGTTTCGTGATACCTTGCACATTGTGCTCAAGCTGTTCGGCTTCTAGAGCTTTCCTTTCAGTCGATCGTCCGGAAGGATCTCCTATGAAACCCGTTGCTCCACCTATCTAACATAGCTAGCTCAGTCGCGCTGGCTCTTCCGACGTCAACACGCTTTCTCTACTCACGAGAGCCAAAGCGTGATGCCCTGCTTGTTTGAAATGCAGCAGGCACAGCAACGGCAGCAGGTTACCAACATGTAGCGAGCTGGCGGACGGGTCAAACCCTACATAAACGCCTGTCGAATATTGTTCCAATTGAGTAGATAACGATTCGCTTTCAAAAGGTGAAGAATCAGTCGAATGATCCGATCGACTGTAGGCTTCCTAAACCTTCATACCTAGTAACCGCTGCAACAAAACCGCGCTCTTTCAGCTCGTTGAGGATGTTTGGCGAAAGCGTCGAATTGTCACGTCGAACCAACGTAATGCCTGTTTTCCGTAGGTGCACGTGCCGTATTCCAGAAAGAACAGACATTTTACAAAGTCCTGTCGGAAAGTCTGCAGATCAGCTAGATGAGTAGGGGGTAAATCTAGGCAAGATAAATCTTGAGCGAGTTTATCGTGTTCTTGGCTGTATCGGCAACTCCGGACTCGGCGATCATGTCACGTGATTGCGAATCAGGCAACTTGACTATCAGGACATGACAGGAATGGTGTTCATGATTGAAAGGGCATGACACTGCATCTCTTCGAGTCTTATGGACTCCTGTACCTGTCGATCATGCAATGCTCGTTCACAGCTTACCGGGAAGTAGAGGATGAGCTACTGGCCAATTGGCGTTTTAAAGCGCTTGATCAGGTTAAAGAGGCGTCTAAGAGCGCCTGTTCATCACTATTTGCTGTGTTCTACGTTCTTAAATCGATACAACCATGTTTACCATGTACAATATGCTGTAATGTTCATTGTCTTCTGTGTATCGAGCTTACTCGAGAATTCTCTGCTGGCTGGAGCCATTCCCATTGGCTGTGACCTCGAGCGATAGTGGTGTTTTGATCAGGTTGTCCACATAGAATTGGATTTGTGGCATAGCTAAAGGCAGTATGCTATCCGTAGCAACATCTGTTGAAAGACACATATTAGTGAGGGTATGGTGTCGGTTTGGCCGGTCGGATGACTAACCTAAGGTATGGATCTGCGTTCTCAAGCGCTTCTGTAGTTTGGAATCCTCCAAAATGGGGTGGTCTTTCGACAAATACAATTGAGAATGCTACACGCGCGAAAGACGTGAGCACAGTTAAGCGACTTCATTTTGTGACTACTAACCTTGCGGAACCACTCCCGCCTGTCATCGTTATTGGGGTCTGGTCTAACCAATGTGTGCATACCTCCTACTTGGATAACAGTAGTGACTCGCGATTCGATCGCTACTCGATCGGATTAGCGCTTACTCAAGGCACTACATTCTCACTGGCTATACTCACGTCTCGAGTTCACAAGCGACATGATTGCTTCGCAACCCGAACCATAACCGAATAGAACGATATTGCTAGCATCGCATAGCCTGAACTCGAAACGGATCAGATTTCCGTCGAAGCTGGCAGCACAGGATCACTTACTGCAGGTAGTTGTCCCACACGTAGTTCATTAGCTTAATGTAAGGCTTAGTCGGTTGCTTGACGATCAATTTTTCTCGCCCAGAAGGGATTTGCTAAAAGAGACGTGTGAGAAGGACATCATAAGAAAACAGAGTCGGTGGGAAGACCACGATTCACATACCGATCGATGCGTAGCAAAAGCTTTCAAGGTATTCACATCAAGAACACTATATCTGTTCTTCTTGATCCAGCCCAGTACTCGATTGCTATACTCGATCTAAATTCCTTATATCAGCGATAGTCCGATGGTGGTAACATCGAAATGGCCTCGCGTACTGCATGTGATCTTGCTGGATCTGCTTGGCATTCGAAGCCGTTCAGGTGTTCAACGTTGAGGTTCCCGCTGCAATATTCGATTCGAATATCAATACCGACCTTACCAAGTCAATAGTCAACTAGAGCGACTCACAAATCATGAACGAACAATACTATCGTTTTTGCCGAGAACAGATTCCCACTAGTTTTGCAAGAGAATCAGTCGTCTGCAGGTCTTCGTTCGACGAACATACTCACTCCGATAGCACCTGGTCTCCGAAAGCCTTGTTCAATTCCGGACTTGCCAGTGGAACCGGGAAAAGATCGTATTTTTTGCACACCTCCATCGTCCGATAATTCTTGATGATATCTGCGATTCCGAGTTCAGAACCAGCAAACCGATATCCGTCGCTCTCACGTACCTCTGACTTCGACCCTATCCTGCATCGATGGATCCACAGCTACAGATCCAACGTTCAATCCGATACCCAAGCACGGAAGTCTGGTAGAACCTACCATCCAAAGGCTGACAAGCCTTGACCTGAATATTCTTCCAGTATCTACTGTGCATCTTGGCGACTTGGAAGACCGTCTCGTTACCAGCATCACTTGCTAAAAGCGGTGGTAAGAGCGGGATTTCTTCTCCCACGAGCGCTCGTCCAACTGCTTCTGCTGAATTCGAAATTGCATCTAGGTTGTATCCTCCCTGTGTCAATCGATATTTAGACCTCGATCATCTGATTCAATCGTAGTGGTGAACACACACCTCGAGCGCTACGACCACCTTACCTCCTGCAAGTCCCATAAGCATGTGCGTCATGAGTGTGTAGCAAGGAGGTGTAACTCTGCATTCCCCGAGTTCATCACCAAGAGCAGCATCGAAACCTGCAGAAACTGCAATAGTATGTTTATGAGCACCTGTATGCGTTACGCTAAACTGGTGTAGAACTGATTCGACATACTGATTACTAGTTCAGGAGCATATTCATAAGCAATGGGCATGACAATATGTTGAAACGCGAATAGGTAATCCCCGTCTCCCATACCCGCACAAGGCCAAGCGATATTGACACTCCTAATGAACGTGCATCATTTTCAGTCACATCATACTACCCCAACCCACAAAAGTTACTCACGTGCCCTCTCCTGCGCCTTCACCCGTGATGTCTATTCCACCGAAATCAGAACAAGGATAGAATCTTCCTCCTTCGTGCCGATGCAGTGAGATGTAAAGAACGCTTGGATCGTCGAAGAATGCTCGTTGTGTTCCGTTTCCTGTTGAGGCCATCATTCAATGTCAACCCGAATCCTTCCGACAATCAGGATTACGAAGAATAGGAGCTCACCATGATGTACGTCCCTATTTCAATCGATTTCGCACAAAGTAAACAGACAATCCGAAACGCCCATTGAGCCTTCAACACTTCATACTATGATCAACGAGAACATACCAGTCCAGAATCAACACTCTCTTCACCCCAGAGTCTCTCTGCATCACTTTTGTGGCAACAGCAACGTTATTCAAGAAACTAAATCCCATGCTCTGATCCGGTTCTGCGTGATGTCCCGGAGGTCGGACGACGGCTATAGCATTCCTGACCTTGCCCGTAACTACTGCTTCGCAGGCGGAGATAACCCCGCCACAAGAAAGACGAGCGGCAAGAGCGGTAGATTTGTTCACATAGAGGGAGTGGTGTTCGTAAAAGGCGTATTCTCGTTTGATATCTTCTAGTGTCATATCTGATGGTGTTTCGGTTAGCCCAATTACCAGTGCTTAACAGTGATGTCGAGCGAGGTGCAGGGATAAGTAATGCTCACAGAAAGTCTGCTGGACTGATTTCCACAACTCTCCAGAATGGACTAGAGTAGCTTGTTCCGCCGTAGCCTCAGGGCAAGGCAGATTGACCATCTTCTCAACGAGATCGGCTTCCTTCAACTTTGAGAATATCCTTTCGATTCTTCTTGGTTCTTCAGGATGATTTCTTCGGTGTTCTGCTGCAGGATCGAATTCATCCCCGACGTAATCCGAATCTGGGTGATAGTCGAGAGGTGCGTGAAGCATCATTCGGACATCGTAAACGATCCCGGTCTTGCGTGAAGGAGGAAAGGTGGACAAGGAGGGAGTTTCCGGAACATAGCTTGCATGAAGAGTCGGTTGCGTTACGTTCAAGTGATTCGCAAAGGCAGTTACATTTTGGTTGGAGAAGGTGGAGGAAGGGTTGTCGTTGCTGTCTTCACGAAGAGAATGAGAAGGTCCGCCCATTATCTCGCGAGGATCGATGGACGTAACGATCTCGGGAGCGAGCGTAACGTCGTTGACCACACCACCGGTTGGCATTTTAGAAGATGTGGTTTCAGTCTGTTCTACATCCATGTCAACATCCGGCGAGTATTCTTGGTCCATCTTGAAAGTTATTTTGGACGGTCTCTTGTCAACCGGAATGATGTTGCTGCTGAGCAATCAATAGATATGATGCTGACTGATGATCTGGCAAGGTTTGGTGTCAAGGGAAGTAGTGTGAAGGTGTACAAGATGAAAATGGTAGCAGCAGTGACTGTTGTTGATGGTTGTGTTGGATGTTAGTTCAAGTACACTCTCAGTCATGCCAGTTCCCAGGACAACGCGTCGAATCTTTCACGTGATCAGGATGTCGTGCCCTCCACTTTAGTCTCATCCTTGCTCATAATCCCTTTCACGTCGATTCTCGATATCGCTCGTTCCCAAAAGCCTTGTACAGAAATTTCAAGTTGATAGACATATCACTACCTCAAAGCCTTTCGACACTCACTAGAAACTTCACCGCCTCAATACAAATCAAGACAAGGCCGTTGAAAGGAAATAATAATGGTATGCTCTTTTCCGCAGCTCGACCGGCATTCAGCTTGATAGAAATCTTTGCAGTCGATCAATATCACCACTCAATCCTCTTCGAGGGATATCACCAAGATGGAGAGAATAGGTAAGCCCGATCTATATCATACGTCAAACTGAAGAGATGCTTATGTTCATTCCATCTAGGTGCCCATTCCCATATTCGAGGTCTGGGACTGGACGACAATCTGGAACCCCGCATGTCTTCCCAAGGAATGATCGGTCAAGGCCCCGCCCGTCGAGCAGCGGGAATTATTCTCCGAATGGTACAAGAAGGCAAAATTGCTGGTCGTTCGATCTTGATGGCTGGTCCTCCTTCTACCGGAAAGACAGCTATCGCCATGGGAATGGCTCAGACCTTGGGGAAGGACGTACCATTCGTTTCGTTGGCTGCTAGTGAAATTTATAGTTTGGAGGTGAGCGTCATCATGGTAGGACGGTACCCGTTTGAATATTGACAGGTTTCTGTGCACACGTTTACAGATGAGCAAGACCGAATCCCTGACGCAAGCTTTCCGAAGAGCAATCGGTGTGCGAATAAAGGAGGAGACCGAGCTGATTGAGGGAGAAGTGGTGGAGATTCAGGTCGACAGGAGTGTGACGGGAGTAAGTTTTTCGGTAGCATTTAGTGCTCGCTACCCTAAACTAACGTCCATTTCTCTAGGCCACAAAGACCGGACGTCTTACCCTCAAAACGACGGATATGGAGACCGTCTACGACCTTGGGACCAAAATGATTGACCAACTTACCAAGGAAAAAGTGTTAGCAGGAGATGTCGTTCAGATCGACAAGACCTCAGGAAGGATCATCAAGCTTGGAAGGAGTTATGGACGGGCGAGGGATTACGACGCACTGGGAGCAGATGTGAGTCTTTGTGCAAGTGCGACTTTCGCGGTATAGAAATTGGTTTACTGATCTCATTTATTCGCCGATAGACCAAGTTTGTGCAATGCCCTGACGGAGAATTACAGACGAGGAAGGAGGTGCAGCATACCGTTTCTCTGCATGAGATCGACGTGATTAACAGCAAGAGTCAAGGATTCTTGGCCCTCTTTGCTGGTGAGCCTTTTTCAGATCCCAGCAGTTCAAGATGGTTTGCTCATGTTTTGCGCGTTATCAGGTGACACTGGTGAAATCAAGCCGGAGCTGCGGGAACAGATCAACGGGAAGGTGTCCGAGTGGAGGGAAGAAGGGAAAGCTGAGATTGTGCCCGGTGTGAGTGTTGATCCGGCTTGTTCGAGTTTCAGGGCTTGAATTGAAAACCTCATCTCTTCCTGCAGGTTCTTTTCATTGACGAGGTTCATATGCTGGATATCGAATGTTTCTCCTTTCTCAACCGAGCTTTGGAATCTGAACTGGCTCCTCTAGTGGTCATGGCTTCGAACCGAGGAATGACTCAGATCCGAGGAACGAAATATCAGTCACCTCATGGAATCCCTTTGGATCTGCTTGATCGTGTCCTGATTATCAGCACGCAAAAGTATTCGGATGAGGAGATCAAGGAGATTATCCGAGTCAGGTGAGACTGCGGAAGCTGGATTGGGCGAGTGTTTGACAGAGGGCTGATCTATCTGTTCTTTTTGAAGGGCTACCGAGGAGGAAGTCACTTTCGAAGACGACGCGCTGGAATCGCTGACAAACATCGGCGCAACCTCTTCCCTGCGATACGCACTCAACTTGATCGCTCCTAGTTTCCTTTCCGCTTCCCGAAGAAAATCCGCAACTGTCGCGGTAGAAGACGTTAGAAACGCGTTCAGGTTGTTTGTGGATACCGGAAGATCTTTACAATTCATCGAAGAGTTGCAGGATTTGATGATGTTCGGACAGAAAGTCGGGTCGAACGGGGCTGCTACGGGGGATGCTATGCAAATGGATTGAAGTGAGAGGGGCTGCGAAGTCGAACGGTCGGTTGTACAAAGACAGAACAATAATATATCAACACAATCACAACAGTGACAACAAGCGATTCATCTCTGAACCAGTAACAGGCATCAAGCGGAACAATGGATCTTTATCTAGAGCTTGAAGCATGATTCGAGCTTCCCATGGGCTGAGTCTGCCAGGTCGCTCGTTACGCTCACTGTCACTGTCAATATTACTGTTGGAATCTCCAGGTTCTAGGATGGGGGATTCTATGTCTATTTCAGCTGCATTGTGTTCGGAACTACCAGGAGGTGTGAGTGGAGGTACCGTTCTGCACCAGGCAATGATCCCAGTGTCAACCTTGCCGTCTGGAGATGGGGGATCGAGCTGGTCGGGTGAGCGTCTGGGAGAGCCGTTGGTATCGGCCGTGAAAATTGGAAAAGAAGATCCAAGGGTGTGTTGAACAGCGGCAGAGCGAGTCCTCCAGCCATGTGTTTGTGCGAGAGAACTAAGATCGCCTCCCACGCGCTCGAGAATGTCGGTCAAATTGACCAAATCGCTCGTTCTTTGATCTGATTCGATGTCGTCTGCTAGGTTTAGACTCGACATCATCAGCTGATAATACGCTTTCCAGCTGTCCATGCGATTGTCTGATGTGCCGAGATGCCAAGGGAAAGGTCTCCCACAATCGAACCTATCAGTTGTCAAGCCGTCTACGTACTCTAGTAAGCCAGCAAGGTTGGTACGTCCATCAGTCCGGAGGAACTGCGAACAATCATCGGTCAGTTCGATGCAAAGCGTAAGTGGTTCCGTGTCGACATCAAAGGGTGTGGCTGCTGCCATCCCCTCGACAACTGTACTCTGTCGGTGTCTTTGTCGTTCCAACTGATTTGTGGGTATCATTAATGTACGAAGGAATCGGTCGTTGATACCTAGGAAGCCCAGGAAACATCCGAACAACTCGTACATCTCGAACGCATAGCAAATCGTTTGTGCAAATCCTTCGATGAGTTTGTCTCGCTTGTGTTTTAAGGTCGCCTGAGACAGTATGACCTTGTATTCGCCAAAAGCAGTCATCTTCCACACCTGTTCGAACTCGACTGTACAGCTAAAGTCGGGTTGAGATAGGCCAGCTGAAGTGGAACTCGAAGTCTGCGCATCAATGCTTCTCTGAGCCGCAGTCGAACGCTTATTGGGTGGGGGTCGAGGACCCGACTGGGTCGTGTTGCGTTCTTCATGCCAAGCTCTTAGACCACGAGCCAGAGCATTGTCGTAGATTTTTCTGATACGACATGAGCGATATGCTTCAGGCCCGCAAAGTTGCCAGAGTCCAGGTGGTCGGCCAGTCGTGACCTTTACAGGCTGGCCGGCCTTCTTGTAAAACGCCCTCGTCCATATCGCCGTGAAGTTGACGTCCACTTCGACTTCGCCCGACATCTCCCCTAAGAACTGTTCGAAGTTGACGTCGCGAAATTCATGAAAGCCTTTCCACCAGAAGCTCAACCTGCGATAAGCCTCGGGAGGGCGCTGTCCGAGTAGAGTCTGACGATCTGAATCAGCGAGGGGTAAAGGTAGATATCGTAAGATGATTTGTAGCATTGCTTGCAGACGTTGCAGGATAGCTAGGAGGATTTGAAACATTCTATGTATATAGAATATCTATATGGGCCCTTGTTATGATGGTGGAGTACGTAGAGTAGACGAGTAGCGCGAGTAGTCAAATAGTTAGGAGCAGTAGCAAGGCGAGATAAGATGATGACGACTACCACCTGCAGCGCGAGACGGGATGTGACACCTGGTAGAAGCGCTCATTCCCCTGACAAAGATGTAGGGGACAAGCAGAAGCGCGAATCTTACCCGTCTAAGCGCGTCAGTATCGACCGCCGGGATCCGGCATGGAACCTTTGCAGAACACCACAAAATTACATTTTATACGTTGATTTGATTGTTTATTGCGTTGAACGAGTTCGATGAGTCCATAGGTTCATCATGAAGAATGACAGATGATGAAGCCAGTGCGACAGTCCACAGGAGAAGAGGGAGGGGTCGGATTCGAAGATGTGGCAAGGCGTTCGGAAAAAGGGACGGTTCGGAATCGGAATCGCAATTACCGGTTGGTCGGTGCTTGGCGAGCAGATATGGCAGATAAGATTACCATCAGACACCACAACCCCGAGCTTCGTGATCAGATGCGCCAGTTTTACTGCATAAAGACGAGCAATGCGACGTTTATAAACTTCATGTAGGCCTTTGCTTTCAAGGGACGGACGCTCATGAATCCAGAGCGCAAGGTCGTCTTGGCGCAGGATACCGGGACTCAGCCAGAAAAGCCAATGGCGAGGTTTGATCGGCGCAAGCGAGTCGATCGCTCTTGCGCGCGAATACGCGAAACGAGCAGCGAGCAGGAAGAAAAAAGGCAGAAAGACTCCCGGGATGGGGGGGAACCGGGGACACATACCTGTAGCCCGAATAGACTACAATCCTATGAGCGGTCAGAGAAGGAGGTCGAGGGGTGAGGTTGTGGGACGTGTGCTCTGCTTCGATGTGTGTCGGGGGATTGCGATGATTCTACGGGGTTACCCCAAGAAGCAGTCGGTCGGAGCGATTCTTCTTTGTTTCCGCGATTCTTCTGGTTTTGAGATCAGAGACCGAGGGGAATTCCATGTGCACCACTTCTGCTCGCAATCTCCCTCATTCTGGATGAGCTCCGTGTATGCGCCTCTCCGCATCGCTGTCCCACCTGGCTTCATTCTTACCTTGTTATCAGTTCCACTTGTTACAGCAACAGTGCTGTAGCCGTCCCAGTGTAAATCTGCCTGTGATCGGTGATCCGAATCGCAAGGAGAAAGCCCAACACGCCTAAATTACATTAAACTTCACGCGCGACAAGTATCTCTTCGTCATATAATCACCACTTTCGTTTCAACCTCGACCTCGCTTTCAGACCTGGATTCATTCAGACTTGAACCGCCGACAGGACCTACTCCTAATAGACATCATATCATCACACTGCTGAACCGGTCTAAGCACTTCAACACTGAACACAATCTATTCGAGCTCCCACCGAACGTGCGGTCGAAGTACAAGGAAGGAGAAAAGGTCGTGGAAGAAGACGAACCGAAGAAGAACAGGAAGAAGTCGTGAAGCTGAGAAAACTAGTTGTCCTCTCGATAACTAGAATTAACGGGTGACCGTAATCGCTTCAAGTCAAGTCAGTCAAACTCAGTTCCCCTCAGCGCATTTGCATCATCGTCTAACCGGATCATCCTGCTCCGACACAGCTTCAACCCGCATGCTACCCAGCTCGACGAATGGCCATTTCGACGGTGTCTCAACCGACGGGCAGGACTACAAGAAGGATATAGCTCAGAGCATCTTCGATTTTGCTGGCTTTGCAGAAGGATCTGGAATCATAGGAGACGACGGGTTGTCCAACGGGATATACCAATTCGGGTATAACGGAGACACCTTGTCTCCTCCTTCACCTGCAACGTAAGACTCTGACTGTTGACTGGCTGAGCGAATAGGAAGGCTTACCCATTCACTTCGTAGCATCGCAAGTACAACAGATCTATCGGGGGGCGATTATCTGCCCCCTGAGACTGCTTCGTCTCAACGTTCTTCCCTGTCCAACAACGACTTTGAGCCTTCCGCCTACAACCACGGGCATAGAGCAAGAAGCGTCTCGCAGCCGACGAGCTTTGTGCAGAGGAAGACGAATCTATCACTCCAGATACCTCACAATCCTCCTCCCCCTTTTCCCACTCAGCAACACCAACATCACCAACAACAATCACAGCCTCAATCACAACCTCAACAACAGCAACCGCATCAGACTCAGCACTACCCCAGCTACGACAATTCTACCTCCTACCATGTGAATCCTATGACAGGCTTCTACCCCGATAGTCCAGCTCATCAGATGGGCGCTCAGGATTATTTCAATATGCCCTTCTCTTCCGATGGGGATGTCATGATGAGCTCGACCAACGGGGATCACGACCAGACGATCCAAGGGACAAATGCCACCCTGGTGAAACCTTGGATGGACAACAAATATGGTTACCGACTGCCTATCTCTCAACCTTCTTCCCCCGTGAGAAGTGGCTATCCTCCGGGACAGGCGCCTTATGCGGGTCATCATTTCTCTCAGGGCAGGCCGAGAGGGTTCACGACGAGCGATGTACAGGGACATGCTTTGTTGGCAAATATGAGCGGCTATAGGACTGCCATGCCTCAGCACCAGCAGCATCAGCAGCCGCAGTCGCAACAACAGCCGCCCCCGCCGCAACAAATGCACGTTCAATCGACCCCCCAAACCAACCCCAATCAACCTCCTGCTTCTCCATATGGGTACAGTCCAGTCGAACCGACAGGTTATGGAATGCCACATCCACTGTCCAATGTGGGTACTCCACAGTCGGCGCAAATCGTGGCGTTATCGGGCATGTCCAATGGAACCCATTCGCCTTTCCAGAACACGATGAACATGCATGGGTCTCAGCAATCGCCCATCAGCCCCCCTCCAAACGGGCAACAGACGTTCATTGATGAGGCAGTCGCACGGATGCAAGACCCGAACAACGTTAATCAGGCAGGAATAAACGTGAATTATAATCAGCCAACACCTGTCAATTTCCGACTGGCAGAACCGGTTAGCAAGAATCCTGTGCCTCATCTGGAAAATCAGGCCATGTCATACTCTGTAGGTACACAAGACATGCAGATGGAACCGCAAGCCATGTCGTTATCGGCATCGCAGGCCTCCTTTGCACCTTCTGGAGCAGGGTCAAAGCAGGGTTCTGGTTCAAGGATGGAAGATATGATTACGGAGCCACAGGCAAGGAGTTTGATTTTGGAAAGTAGGAGGTCTTCTACTTCCACCGGACCAGCTCTTGCAGGTCTGAGTACGCCCGGTCCAGCTCAGAAACCAGCTGGCTATGCCGTGAATAACGGATCTATGACTCCAGATATCTCTAAGCAAGTCCAGGAAAAATTGACTTTCTTGGACAAGTAAGTCGATGCGAAAGACCTGAATACGTACCCTCTAGCTAACCCATCGTCATGGACAGTCTGGCCAACTCGGTAGCGCAGGCTAGACAAGAAATCTTGCTAGGCCATGCTAATGCGGCTGACGAATATATCACGGATGTCGGGAATGCTATCATCGAAAAGGCTCTTTCGCCGGAGAATATCGCCAATCCTACCCCTTCCTTGAATCTGACATTGCCTGGCCTCGGGAGCATTGTTCAAGCGTCTCAAGCACCGTCTTTAGCCCCTTCGCCGTCGATCTCGTTGGCCATGACACCCGTGAATAACATATCAAATTCAGACGGCATGTCTCAACAACCAGCACTGGCGCCACCTTTCGAGTTGAAGCGATCACGAAGTGTCAAGCGATCTGCTCCGGAATCGCCGCTCCTGACTAGTTCAGCAATGAACAACAAGCACATAAAGTTGGGAGAAGTCAATAATGCGGAGATCGTCTCGGCCCCAGTCAGCGCAGGTCCAGCTACTCCGATACCTGGCTTGGTGCATTCGCATTCGTTCCCTGAAGGTCCCCTACCTACCCTTGTCAACCATCCTGGCCTTATGAACTTGCCAATCGCACCGGCGTCTCCTATAAATACCAATTTGCTAAGTGCTCAGGCAGTGAGTCGGCCTCCCACCGTCCCTTCACCATTAGGTGACCCAGCAGGTCCGATGATCATGGATAATTCCTTCTCCGCCGAACAAATCGCGGAGTTCATGAACACCCCTATTAACACTCCTCAACCTGGGTGGCACTATGGTATGGCGCCGGCATCAGAACTTGTCATGGCGTCTCAAATAGAACCGTTTTCACAAAACGCGAACATGCCGGTCATCCAACAGACCACTCCTTCGCGTCGTGGATCTATTGTAGATGGCCGTCTAATTTCCCATCGCCCGAACCTAGGGATGTTGGGAACTGGAGTTGATGGTAAGACTATGAGTACACCCGTGGTTCCTACTATGGCTAGTTCCGGTCAACATAATATGTCAGCTACCCTCGCTATGACTTCGACGCACCAAGGCCAGAATCCAGCACATGGACGCTCCGGTACCTCGCAACCACCTTCTGGACCGAATGGTTTTGGTAACTTCACCGGCGCAGGTGGAGATGGTGTATTGGCAGGAGGCGACGGTTTTGGAGGTGACAGCGATAGTGATTCGGACGACGACGGTCCTCGGAAACTCAAGAGAAGGCGCAGCTCAGAAGCAGTCACTGCACCTCCAGGAACACTGATCCAGCCTCCTGATCTAATTTCTGCCGAGATGCGTGCGCAACTGGATAAGATTTTATTCGATTTCCTGAACAGAGTTTGCTCTGATCGTAAGTCACTGTGAACTGGCAGCGTGATCCAGCTCACTCACCGCTCCATCACTTAGTTGAGTACCACGATGCAAAGGGGGAGCTGCTTCATCAAGCGTTGATGCCCAAGAAAATGGCAAAGCTTGACGAATCTCCTGACTTTAGACCTTTCAAATTCCGGATACAAGCCTTTACGAACGCTTTTGCAGAAGAAGTGAGATCATCCGTCTACTCAACATCACTTCTACGCTAACCTTTGAAACACAGCTACAACGTCTAGGGGTACTTGAAGAAACTTTGTCCGCTAAGAAGATCAAGTCCTACCTCTGGAACCAGAAGCTCATTTCGCGATTCAACGACGACGGCAAGAAGTCGAAATCCAAGGGAAATCATATCTGGAATGTGGACGCAAAGAAAATGTCTGATGGAACCTGGATTTTCCGCGAATTCAAGCGGAAAATCGCGCCACCACCACCTACCCGAGCGTTCCTTGGAGCAATGTTCTCCTGGACGCCACGTGTTTGGGACCCTCAGGCTTCAACAGCCGATCTCAAAGTCTCGTTCAGTTCGCCGCCTGGCACTCTCCCCCGTTGGTTGACATGGCAAGACAACGTCCTCACTGGAACACCAACAGACAGCGATACTCACACCACTGTCACTGCTATCGCTAACGTGAGTAGTTCCTCCTTTCTTTCCAAGCATCAACGCGTAATTGACGTATTCATCTCTTTAGTTCCTGGATTCCGCTAATATCGAGCATCAGCTATCTTTGACCTTCCCTATCCATTTGACACGCGTTGGAGATGAGTAAGTATTCCGAAGCGGTGTCTTGACTTCTGCTTACCGATTGCACGTTTATTCGTAGCTCCTCGACTGTTTTCCCGACGGGGCCGAGCTATATTTCGGTTCTTCCGCCCCAATCTACGGCAAGTCAGGATACATCGATGACTGGCTTCTCTGAGTGAGCGAACAATCCTGCACACGCTGTAAAAACAAGTACTAAAACATGTGTCTTTCTAGCCACAGTTCCATGAACGTGGCATCGAACTGGCCAGCACACGAGTTTCCCCAATCGAATCCTAATGTCTTCCGACCCACATCACCTCGACCACAACAAATTTCCCATTCTTCTCAGGTGTTCGCTGCATATAGCAACGTGCCAACTGTCCAAGGATCGCATTCGCAATTCCAATCGGATGCAGGACCTTCTCATCAAACATAACCCAAAAGAGAATGGGCAAACCCGCTCTCAAATCTCGAGTCAATAGGAAGAAAAAAGTTGTATAGAACGACAAGCCCCATGAGGAAAGATACCCAAAGCTTACATGCAGCTTGAGCCTACAGCAACCTCTCATATGCTTAAGATGCGATATCACAAGATTTATACATACGACTCTCATCGCTTATCGTGGTCGATACAAAGGTTACGGCTGGCTAACATGCTCAGTTTCGCTTTCTACAATCAAGATCCGCTTGAGGACCGCTAACACCGCTCGTAACGCCTTGGTCCAAGATTCTTCCGCTTCCGTACTTTGCACAACGCTGCTTCCTGGTACTGCTCCAACTATCCCTAGAGATGACATACCCATGTTTGCAGATAGCTTGATGGGATGTCCCGCTATCTTATCCTTTGTGATGCTGTGAGTTCGACATCAGCTCTAGTGGGGTGGAAACGTCAAGGCGAGATCTAGCTTACTCCAATCCGCCCGTGGCCCATCCTTTCTTGATCGACTTGCCATAGGCGATCATCTGCCTCAGACAATCCAGCATACCGACAAGAGCGTAATTGAATCTTCTATTTTGCAACCACCGCGCGGGTGACAAGTCGGTTGATGCAAAACTATAGAGCTCAATCAGCTGTTCTATACATGTTTTCGATGTATGAGCCCACAGGTGGTCACATACAGCTCATATACGTTCTTCGAAGGCGGAAGTTCCTCTATACGCGAAATTGATCCCATCGGCACGATGTTGTAGCTATCGCGTGTTCAAGTCAGCGCCCATTCTTCCATGATCCTATTCCAAAAACTTACGATTCGAAAGTCAACCCAATTTTATGCGCGATTCGATGGATACACAAGGCGACGAGACCTAGAGCGGCATTGATCTCGACCCAATCGACCCAAGGACGACCTCCTAATCTCAGCCCATTGATTGTGCCTACTGTTTGACTGGTACCGCTTGGAACAGTAGATGCCCAACGATCACTGTGAGAGCCATTGACCGGGTTGTTGGAGGATCTATGTGGCACTTGAGGATCACCCAGAGGGACGTGTCCAATCTGAAACACATCGTTGTATACGTTGGTACTTTCCAGCCGTCTAAGCGTCTGGGTAGCCAATAAATGCAGGGTTGTTTCGGTCCTGAGCTGTGCCTCTAGCTCTACGTTTCGAGACTGAAGCTGTTCCCGTTCTTCTAGAAATTTGATCTCCTCCAATTCCAGCTGCTTATCTTCTTCTAACATGTCCTTCAGTTCTTGTTCAAGAGCTCTTTCTTCCTCTTCTGCTGATCTTAGATCGTCCATCAGGCCCCCTTCCTCTTGCTCCAGCTTCTGTTTCCTGACCTTCAACTCTTCAAACTCGTCATGTTCCGCTGCGAGAGTACCTTTCGCTTTCGATTCGTCACGTCTCATCTGCCATTCCCTCTCAAACGAGATGTAGGCATCTCGTTCTATCTGAACATCTTCTAGCTTCTCTTGAAGAATACCTTGCAGCAAAGTCGCGCAAGACGTGCAGAGAGGATGATCTATTCCGGTAGTAGAAGATAGTTGCTGTAGCAGGTAATCGACAGTTCCAAGAGAAGATACCCTATGAGAATCAGAATTTGCTTGATCTTATCAGGCCAAGATTAGTGGAAACTTGACAAGCCATGGGCGACCGGACGACATACCGCTCTGCAGAAATCCATCTGGATAGGAACCTGAAAAACGGGGAACGGTTTCGATTTGACTCTGACTGAGCAGAATGAACGATTCTGCAGGTCCGATTCGAGCCTTTCTACTTCGTTCCGTCGATTGTGCCTGTAGATATGCATCTTTCGATTCCTGAGGACCAGGTACCTTCCCTATATCCCTCGGTGATCCAGCTAGTTCCAATCGACTTGCTCTAGAAGCATCTGGAAAGACTGCAGTCAGGCCACTGATGTTGATAGAATTACATTTCTGGGCTCACCGATTAACGTCTTTTGCTGGTTCGGATTGATGTCCTCGAGTGAGGCATCGAGCACTAATGGCTGTCGTCATCAATCGCTTGGGTTTCAGTCGAAGGCATTTCGCATCTCGACGGCTGCCTCACCTGATAGCACCGCTGGCAGGTGTAGCCATTTAACATATCAAGGATGTACCATCTATCGTCGTTACACAAGCAGTGGAGAAGCTTGTTGAATATACTTTGAAAGCTTGTGATCTTTCACGACAATGCGAGATAAGGCCAGAGACATATGTGTAAATATCCCCGTGAAGTTGAATGAAGTTCGCGCTTCTTCTCGATTACAACCTTCAACTAGCAAAGATTCCACATTCTTTGTGTCTGCTCAGACATCCCTCGAACGAACTCTAAACGGCAGCAACACATTCCGCATTCCTACTGAACCAATCAGAGTCAAGCTACGTCCAAAAGCTCGCCCTGCAAAACCCGTTTCTGTGTCTACACATAAAGCGATGTCGTTCGTCACCATCGATACCTCAGTCGGATCCTTGACTGTTGAGTTGTATACTCAGCACGCACCAAAAGTAGGCTTCTCAGGCAAAGCATGGGCATGCTGATCCACACTGAACAATTCGACCTTCTTCTCTCATCTTTCAGACTTGTCGAAACTTCTCTGAATTGGCAAAGCGAGGTTATTACAACAACGTGATATTCCACCGAATCATCCAGGTATAACACGACCATCTGTTTGTCGACCTCATAGCTTAGTATTTACGTGAAACGTCTTTCCATAGGACTTCATGGTGCAAGGAGGAGATCCAACTGGAACTGGAAGAGGAGGAACTTCGATATATGGAGAGAAATTGTGAGCGGGACATCTCTATAGAATCGTTGGCCATCTACTTATAGGGCAATCCGTATCTATAGTGCGGACGAGATACATCCGGATCTTCGTTTTGTTGGAGCGGGTATCCTGGCAATGGCGAACTCTGGACCTAACACAAACGGTTCGTTTCTCTATCGCTTCTTAACCTATGGTTGCGCTCACGTTGAGCCACATCACCCAAAAAATTACAGGTAGTCAATTTTTCTTGACTCTTGGGCCTACTCCTTGGCTTGATGGAAAGCATACCATCTTTGGCAGAGTGTCAACGGGAATGAGGACGCTTCAGCGATTAGCAGCTGTTCGAGTGGATTCTAATGACCGGTAAGAGGACGATAACGAAACCTCTGTCGGTTCTTACGGTTTGCTTATGCTCTGCCGGCTCTCATAGACCTGTGGAAGAAATCAAGATACATCGTGCAAGACAGGGAGACGCTGCTGCTCCAGGTACCGAATTGGTGAAAGCTTGAGACAATGAAACAACGGCATTCTGGTGTATGAACGGTCTTTACAATGCCCAAACCTATCAATCTTCATGTATCGAAATCATAAGGGCGTGGCAAGGCAGAGCAAGGTGCTTGTAGTATCGAGTGTGGTGGTAGTTATTATAATCTTCCTATGTGCAGCCTGGTAAAATTGGTATAAGCAGCTCGTGAGTGTGTCGTTAGAGGCCGCTTGACATCGGTATTCGTTTAGAGCAATTGAAGGTAGTTAGACGGAGCGACTGTCACAAGGGACCGAGAAGTCAGCTCGCGCCCGTCTTTTTGCCATCCAAGTGTTGATGACTCACTACCGCTAGTACCGTCAGCTTTCCTGGCCGACCACCATTTACCGGTCGCATCGGAAATCTCGAGAATCTCTCCCTTGTGGAACGAAATTTCTTGGGGATCGTCAGGAGATTGATCATAAGCATACAACGCTCTGTAAATGAGCAATGTGTCAGCTACAGTAGAGGGCACAAACGGCGGTAAGACATACTTCGCTCTCAACAGTCCGGTGGATCCTGCCAGTGGCTCGTTCATCATTCCCGCCTCTGCCGTTGCAGGGGTGCCTAGAACTATAGGTGCGTGCGATGCCGCATTACCAACTGAGACAGTCGTCGTCTTTACGTGAGTTCCGCCAGAATGAACAGGTCCGGTTGAGTACATTTCGGGAGCGTAACCACCACCGTTCATATTGCTTCCAAACCCGTTTCCTCCGTTCAACCTGCCGGAGGAATAGTCCATTCCCGTCCCCATACCACTGCTTTCATTAGGCATGAAGTTACCTCCAGCTGCTGGCCGATATCGGTGAGCTGAGTACGGAGTCAGGCCGGCGAGACCAGTCGGGTTGAGGAGATGGTAGAAAAAGGTGTCTTCTTCAGAAGTCAGATAGAGTACCCAGATAAGCTGTAACAAACAATAAATCAGACACCGGGACTTGTACAATCACTATAAGACTTGCATCAGCCATTGCAAGGAGCAACCATCCAGCCCCTACAGCCTTCAAAGCGCCGCTAGAAGTGAGACCGTCTCTGGTTTGGCCTTGATAGATCATCTCTACTCCGTTCTAGTTAAAAAACAGTCAGCTCCGCTGCGGACCAGTTAATTTGGAAGACGAGAAGAAACTCACGATCGCAAACACGACTACGATAGCCGTGACGATAGCAATCTGCCAACGGTGGAGGGGAAGAGAGTCTCGAGCGATAGCAATGCTGTAGCCACGAAAGGATGTCAGGTTGTTGAGTTCCTCTGTTCCCAGATAATGACTTACAAAAGATGAACGATAATAGCCAGTTGAAATATGATAGCAAACCAAAGAGTCCCCATAGACGGCCCTCCATAGACAGAATCTTGAAGGCAGTCGAGCCGTGGAGTCAACGACTGCGGATTACAGTCAGTCAGCGAGAGAGGAAATACTTACTGAGATTGGTTTCCGCAACACACATCCCAATGAAAGCTACCCACCATCCTATTATAGCTATCAGGAAGGTGAAGAGAAATACTGGATGCCGAAAGATCGTTCCTACGCTGTGGTAATCGGAAAGGCTGGCGTCAGTACCGTATGCAGATCTCGTGCTGTGCCTTCATGGCAAATCGACATGAGAGCTCATGGAGAGCATCTCTGATTTCCGAAAGATTCATTTGATACTGGAGCAATTTCTGAAGCAGGAATCTGTTGCCACAAGTCGGATTAAGCTATTGACTTACTTAAAGGATGACCGACTTCTCATGTTGCTTCCACCAATCGGCATTCCTCCCCCCATTGCCCCGGGACCTGCAGGTCGACGCTTGAAGAGCGGCATAGCTTTATTATGGATATATAGTGGTTATGAATGCTCGTATGTGCTGGTCAGCCTCTGTTCAGAGCGATTGAACAGAAATACGGTAAATGGTAGATAATCCCTCGAGATCCTGATCAATCTCGTTCCGAAAGCCTTGGCTTGGCTGCGTTAGCGCTCAAAACGCATATTCGGTATGGCGATCAATAGAAAGTGCTTGAACCATGCGAAGAGAAAGCAAAGGCAGATACAACTAGGCAACATGGGCAAGCAGGAGATGTCCGATACAGTGTGAGCTCAACTCATTCAATGATTCACCACTGTGTGATCGTGGATCAGCATTTGTCAGGGATACAAGCTGTCCCATGAACTCACATAAGTAACGTCCCTATAATCGACCACAGCTGGCAATCCCGCTTTCATCCTCTTCAGTTTTTCCGCTTGCCACTTTTCGAACCTACGATATATCGTCATCAGTCACAGTGGCATACAAAACTGTGCCATCAGACGTACCACCGTTTCATTTTGCCTCGACTGGGTTGAGGCACCAAATCAGGACAAGCTCTGGGTTCAATGGCTTCGGAACCAAAACTTACCTCTTCTCGTTGCCGACATTTACTGTCGCGATCATTTTTACATCCGGACCAGGGACCGACAATGCAAAGCATGTCAATTCGAAGAAACTTGAGTGCTCCGAATAGGGTACGCCTTTTTTTGTCAGGGAGAAGCCATAAGTCACAATATTCGATGCACGGATTTGGATGTGGAACGGTGAGGACTTACCGAACATCATAAACTGCCGGCATGATCCTCTCATCGGTCTAAGATATTCGGCAGTGAACGTTCTGTTCTGGTCGCGCCGTATGACATGATTGATGTCAGGCATACTTTCCGTACCCGCAGGAGGAGAATATCTGTGAGATGGAACAAGCGTAAGTCAGTGCGGCTCGAGGTGCAAGTCTCGTCTACCTAACGCCAACTCACGTCCATCCAGTGGGCCGGAAGGCAATAATCCGATCAAAATGATCCCGGAGCTTATGCAGATACGGCTCCAGTCGATCCAACTGAATCATCTGTAGCGGAACAAGATGTATGGAAGCCTAGTTCCAACCCGCATCAGCTCAACCCTATCGGGGTAGTTTGAACCGCCTAATCACCTCTACCGGGTCGTTCGTCAACATCGCATGAAGTTCTTCGTCCGCTTCACACATTAAGATCCCTCTCTTTCTCGCGTCGCAGTAGACCTTGCTACCTATGGCTCGAGCGACTCCTTTGACAATTCGTTCTTTGCCTATAGAATAGGTTCTGAATTGGCAGGCAATCAGTCCGGTTGCTTACACAAGCCTGCGTTCGATGACTGACCCCATCAAGATCAAAGTCCTTCCGGTTTTCTTCGTCTGTATGGCATCCACCTCCTCCTTAACCTCCTCTTCATTCTTGACCAACCATGAATCCATCCATTTCCTTCCTGTCTCGTCCATGTCTAATCCCTCGAGGCCTTGTAAATAAGACTTGACGTCTTCCTCTTCTCGTTTCGCATCCGGTTTCAGCTCCTCCTCTGGCGCCCGAGGTTTGAGTTGCCCGTCTTTCTGAGCATGGCCACCTCCTGCCTCGGTAATAGCAGGTAAATGTCTGCCAAATAATGATCTTCTGGCAAGAGTGGCACAAGCATCGATTACGAGTGGCTGCGGTGGGAAACAGTATTTCGGATTCAGGTACGTTGTATCCAGGTAACAGGTATCGATATTCTTGCCGGCAATGGCCGGGTGCAGAACCATCTGGGGACAAGCGCGGAAATCGCCACAGTGCAGGTATCGCCATATCCTTTTGCCACCAATATAAGGACTCTTGAAGCCAATCGAATCACCGGCATTTACGGTCTGCCGACCCTCGAATAGAAACAGTGAAGACCCAGGACCTACAATGACGTGTTGCCTTCCCTAAGCAAAATCAAGAGGCTTCCGTTGCGAGCAGCCTATACTCACAATGATTCGCATGGAGCACAGTAACCGTTACTCCGCCCGTATAAGGTAACTCATAAGGTGTATCCCAAGGCAGACCATGCTGTGGGATTGGTCAGTCCTATTTAGGCATTGAAACAACTTGGAGGCTGAACACTCACGACCCATCTTGCCTCGACGCCTAACATCAGTTTAATCAAGTTCGCGGTAGTAACTAAAAGGCCAAAGCATGGTGAAACGCCCACTCGATTACACAATAGTATGTCGCTTACCTGAACAATATATAGGTCCGTGCTTCCAACTCGAGGACAAGTTTGTGTAGTGATCTGAATGCGCGTGCCTGTACGGGTGGTAAGGAAAGCTGCATCAGCGAAGCCTATACGACGAATCTGAGTATTGTACGTACGTTAAGAAGTACGCCTTGATCTTAGGTATATTCCCATACCTGAAAGCATCGACAGCGATAGGCATGCCCGTCATGACTTTGTAGAATGGCGCTTTCCTCCTCCCTATTTGTCTCTTTCCGTCCCGTTTCAAATCCGATTCTACCACCTTCCATTCGGCTGTTTCTTTATGACCGCTCATTAGAACTGAGAACGCGTTGGGACCTTCCAAGGCCTTATTGCTCGAATCGTTTTCTTCCGGTCCTGCATCGTCGAAGGATTCTGAGGTTGGAAGGTATGAATTGATCGGTTTCTTGCAGTTTCCGGCCTTTTTGGAGGAGAGACCACCATCTTCGAAGTCTATTACCTCCACCGCATCCTCGACTTTGCGCTTCTTCTCAGGAAGTGGAAGACTTCCTAGACAGATCCCCTTCCTTTTCCCCTTTGGATGATTATCATCGTCATCTGGTCCCTCATCATCTCCAAAGTCTCCCTCCTGATCTTCATCTTTAGGATCCTCCATTCCATACCCTTCTTCGTTTCCCTCATCCCAATCGTCTTCTTCCGCCTCCAAAGCCTGAGATAATTTCTTGTGGTCCTGTGGCTCGTCTTCAGCTTTGTCCTTCGACACGAAAGGAGCGGAGGGACCAGCCGTAGGTAAGGAAGGAGGAGCGGGGTCACGCGAAGGTGGTGGTGGATCGAAAGGCTTCTTGAATGGCGGGGGTAGTACGCTTGTCGCTGAGTGGTTTCGTATTGGAGTTCGTGGAGGTTTATTAGGAGTCTCACTTCTTATCGAAGGTCCAAGTAGCCCGTTGGATGTTAGTGCCTTGGAATCATGAGGAGGTGAATCCGACAACACGGTAATCTCGTCGTCATCTTCATCGCTACTGATGACAACAGGAGTATCATCACTTTCGCCAATTCCATTTCCGATGGAACGATTTCTACCACTACTGCTCGTCCTTTTTATAAGAGCATTCGGCCGTATACTGGATTTCCTTGCTCTGGGCGATGGTGTTGTCTTGCTCGTAGTCGCGGGGGGTCGACTAAAGAAGTCCTTAAGGGTGTTATTCTGAGCTGGGCTTGCTGAAGTCGACCGCTTCGGAGGCATGGCGGATTTACGAATACAGTCCCTTCCAACTGATCTGTGGGAAAATTGAAGGTCTATAATTCTTCTGGTTGACCTGCAGCTGGAAGGTTGAGCACCTCTCGATCGGTCTTGAGCGTGAGTAATCGAGGTCGTTTGTAATCACGTGACCAAGTTATGACTTCAATTGTTGTTGATTCAGCTGATGATCAGGGGTCAGGGGTAAGTATATTAGTTTGCGGGTTCGCAAGTTATAGCAGATCTGCGATACTGAGGTTGCAAGGCTCTCGGTTCCTTACACCCTAGTACTTGACCCACTACAGAGCCTCCGGTATAATCACAGAAAGCAACCCAAACTACCTAGACCAGCAATTCAAACAGGAAGGATGGCAGCCATCTTCAACTGGTTATGGGGGACTCGGCCAGATCCAAGAGAGAGCGCAAGGGATTCCATCGTAGCGCTACGAGAACAGCTCTTGATCCTAGATAAGAGAGAACAACATCTTCAGCGAAAGATCGATGAGGAGATGGCTAAAGCTAAAGCTAGCGTTAGTACGAACAAGGCTTGTGAGTTGATTAAACTAGCTTTCCGAAAATATCGGAGGGACTCATATGGGAGTCTGCTCCTATGACTTTTCTGCCTGATCGATGCAATACATAGTGGCTGCTTCTGCCCTTCGCCAGAAGAAAGCATACGAGACGGAACTGGAGAGAATTTTCAATACTCGTCTAACCTTATCCACTCAGGTACATCAATGACGGAAATTATCACTGCATGTGTGAAGCGTTTCTGATTCGATTCCATCTCGATGACTAGGTGGACAGCTTGGAAACTGCCAACTTGAACGCGGAGACGATGAAGACGATGAAGCAAGCTGCGGATGCTATGAAAGGGATTCACGGCAATCTGTTGGTCTTACAGCTTTTCATTCCCGGTCTGCTCTCGAGCTAAAACATTTTCTTCGTGCATCAATAGCAATATCCAGGATGTTGATGCGCAGATGGATGCAATCAGGGATCAGATGGATATCTCGAACCAGATTTCGGAGGCGATTTCTTCCCCTCACAATCTCGGAATAGACGTGGACGAGGTAAGAGCTAAGCTCTTCCTCCCATTCGAGCATAGCTTACCATTTTCACTGACAAAAGGACGAGCTCAAGGACGAACTGGCTCAACTGGAAGATGAGCAGCTTCACGAGCGTCTAGCTGGTGCTGAAAGAGTTCCCTTGCATTCGCCTGTATCAAACCGGGTTGCCGTTCATGCTGGTCGGTATTTGCGTGTTCTCTGAGTTGAACGTGTCGGAATCTGACAGTTGGTTCTATGCTTGTCATAGCGCCTCAACAGGATGAAGAAGACGAGGAAGCTATGCTCAAGCAGCTGCAGATGGAGATGGCTTCGTAAACCACGGCGAATCACTGACTCGTTCGATCCAAGGTAGAACTCGACTCTCACAGCGTAGATAATTCAATATGTAAATCTGTTGTAATCTAAGACATTGGTTTGTACAGCTTATTCTGATCATCAGAAATTGCAGCGAGGTCTTTCGAGAGGAGAGACTTGGCGACCTATACCTGCAGAATGAATAGATCTTGCGTGAACATAACAAAAGCGACTTTGGTCCTTTGATCCATTTCAGTCCACAAGTTGACTTTCAAAACAACACAATCTGGAACCATCCGGAACTTGTCCATGCCAACCACGTTCACAGGATCACTGAACCAGAATGAATTCAGGATGAATGCTTATCTGGAATCGCAAATCCCTTACCTCAAACAACTGCATGTGTCCCTCGGTCTCCCCGATGACGATTTGGCTAGGGATTTGGAAGGGATCCAGGAAGCGATCAAATTGGCCATCGATGGGAGGGTAGCTTTGAGGAAATTGGCGGTAGATAAGCTAGAAAAGGAAATCCAGATATTGCAGAAGAGCGTTGAGAGATTAAGAAGCGTGTTGGAGGTTAAATCGATGAACGATGACTCGGCTAGCCTGACGGTAAGCCACGAAGCGGGAAGTTTGCGACTCTGAGCTTACTGCAGATTTCCCGTCAGACACTTCCTCTACGAATAACGCATCTCAGATCCGAAGAAAAGAGCTTGCAACAGGTGAGCTGTGTGGATCGAGAGGACTGGATTACGGTGCTCAAATTCCCGACTCTGTCAGACACACAAAGAACGACTTACCAAGATTGACAGTAAGTCCCATAGATTCAACTGGAAGGTATACGCGCTGAGATGACTATTCGCAGCTCTCAAACTGGAGATACAGAAAATCCTTGCGATAGTAGGCGAATCATTCAAGCTTCCGGTGGAGTTGTCAAGTAAAGGAGGATATGCTCCAGAAAACGGATGCAGTCAGCCACCACCGCCGCCATATTCTAGTGATGGGGAAGAAAGGAAAGCAGATACGCACGTCGAAGACGTCGAGGAAATCGAGGATGTCAGCGGAGGGAGAATTACAGCTCTTGAGCAAGCGGTGGCGCTGGCGAAAGCAGAGAAGGTAAGTAACGATCTGGCATCCTGCTCAGCCAAATGCTGAGTATAGCTATGATTAGGCCAAACGACAAGAGGCTCTGGCGGAGTTGATGGAAGAACTAAGTTATTTGCATGATGAGCTTTGTCTACCTCAAACCGATGTTCATACGGCCGGCACTGCGTGGATCATACCTGAATCAATCGCTCCGGCCACTGTGTCAGTCCTTTTCTCGCAAGCGAAGCCATGGATCGCAAGACCTGCGTCGCCAGACAATGATACAGACCGATTGGATACACTGGAACCCACGGAGTCGATGATGACCTTCTGTAGAACTCTACATTCTTCCTGGTTATCGGAAAAGGCCAAGAGGGAGCAACGTATTCAAACCTTATTCGATCAAATTGAACCAATATGGATCCGGCTACAAGTCACTCCGGAAGAAACTCAAGCATTCATTGAGGAACATTGCGGGTTGTCCACCTCTACCCTTGAGGCATACGAGCTCGAGCTTGAGCGGGTCAGATTCATGCGAAAGGAGAGTCTGGGAGGGTTCATACAGACTGTGAAAGAGGAGATCCAAGCACTATGGGAGAGCTTGTTGTATGGTCCTCACACGATCGAGGCGTTCGAGGCTTATCGAGAGGGTGAGTACCGATGTATCTGACTGATACACTGACCCTTCTGACCAGACGTTGGTTTGAACCTCCCAGGTTCGGTATCAGAGGAACTTCTGGCTACACATGAAGCAGAAGCTCAACGCCTAGCTGAAGAATTGGAAAGCAAAGGTCCCTTGCTGCAGAAGGCGCAAGAATGGGTCGATTTGAAGAACAAGGAGGAAGAATTGGAAGCGAAACGCAATGGGCCGGATAGATTCAATACAAGAGGGGGAGCGCTGCTGCAGGAAGAGAAGATGAGGAAACGGATTGGAATCCTCAAGCCCAAGGTCTGTACAATCGAATCACCGTTGAAAGGGGATTGTTGCCTAATGATCTCATGCATTGCAGCTGGAAGCAGAGCTACTGGTTCTGGTACCTGAATGGGAAGAGACCCACAACATGCGGTTTTTGGTCGACGACGTCAGTATCGTCGAGGTGATACAATTAGAATTGGAAGCGAAAGAAGCGGAAAAAGAGGCAAAAAAGGTGCGTTTCTGCTTCCGATCATGCGACAGTGAATTAGGCATTGATTGATTCATTACAGAGAACCAAGATCATGGGAGGCGGCGCTACACCTGCCAGACAGTCGAGAGCACCCACCGCTATGAATACGCACAGGACGCCAATGGCGAAACCTGCACCGCGGAAACGCGAAGCGCCAACGCCCACCCCCAACGCGCATCCCCTCAATCGCAGCATGACTAGGCCTAGCAGTTCGCTGTCTCACAGCACCTCATCGATGGGGACTGGTCATAGGATGATGAACACCCTTGCCAATAGTACCTCTTCGAGTGCTGGTGCGACTGGTTTCAGGTACCATGCACCACCACCATCGTGTAACCTACCCCGGCCCCCATCTGGTCGAAGCTACACAGTACCTTTAGGTATGTCAGGAGCGCATAATGTCATGCAACAGCCGAGGGTCGCGACCATGGGATCATCATTGAGCGGTATACCGAAGATGGCTAGCGCCATCTCGCTAGCGAAAGAAGGTGGGAGGAGGCCAAAGAGGGATTCCTTCCAACCGAGAAGATCCGTGGTGAGGCGGCCGGATCCGAGGACTTTCAGCGGAACAAAGGACTGGGAGCTGGAGGAATATGACGAGGAGTTCTAGGTGCATCTCGATACACTACAGTACTGTAAAAAACTTTGATTTCGCGTTTTCTTTTTTGTATCTACATTACAGAGCCTTGTCATGTCCTACGTTGGAAGCATATGAAGTCGTATACTCGATCGAGGAGGTGGCTGATATCGATTTCTGCCAGTTATCGATGAGATAACCGGGTTTGTTGTTTATTGACGATTTGAGTTTGCACGCGATAGAGCGCGACCTCGGTCTAATTTGGTTTTAGATACATCCATCTCCCTTCGACTTACTTCTTACTACTTACCTTCCTTTACAGCCATCAAGAACCCGCAGTGCACCCAGTCTTGACATTAGATCATCCACATATACACCCAACATGTCGAGAATATGACAGATCACCTCCTGGACCGCAAACAGCCTTTTTGATTTCGATTTTGCATCTCCAGACTAGAGAAACCACATCCGACATACAATGAACATTCCGTTGTCTCCTCAGCGAACTCGCCCAGGGTCGCCTTCTAAAAGCGGTCAGATCAGTAAAGCCGCCTTCTTCCGAGCCAAATCTCCAGTCCAAGATGGGGTTCAGGATAGGCGTATAAATGCCCTCAGGTCGGGCTGGGGAAACTTGACGGTAGAATCCCACGAGAATAACGAGAGCTCGAACGGCCATGATGCTAGGAGGCCTTCCAGTCCTTCGACAGACCCTTCACATAGAACAGATTTGGGGCATTCCCCAAATATACCGGAAATTCCTGATCACTCCAGGCATGAACAACAGCCCATCGAGCGACAACCTATCGATCGATCGCAATCACGAACCAACGGGAGTGAGCATGATTATCCGGCAGAATCTTCTTCCATGGCGAGGACCGGCTCTGAGAACAATCATAGATATTCTCATTCTCGAGCAAGCAGTCGTCTTGGTCAATCGGGGCATCAACGAACTTTATCCAGAAATCAGCCACAACAATATCCCCCTCCTGTTCCGAAGTCCGAGTCGAGCTCTACTTTCAATGGCGGGTCGGAAGAGCTTTTAATGACCCTACTAGCAGGCCAAGCTGCAGTTGATTGTAATCAGATGCCTATCGCCAGGTGGGAGGAGGTCGAGGAATGGAAGAAGGAACTCGGTCTTTTGACTTCCCGGTTGAAATCCCAGGTAGCTAAGCATCAAAGAGAGCAGAAAATTCTGACTGCCGCCAAAACTTTGGCCAAACTCAATGGCGGAAATAAACGAATGTCAAAACAAACATTTGAGAGCGTCGAGGTAGCGGAGCAAAAGGCCGCTGATGCTGAGAGAGTGAGTTATGATTGCACATGATTCCTGTTCGTAGGAGCTAAAGCTGAATCGAACTGTGCAGGAAATGCTGGTTTTACGGGACCGGGAAGGTAGCCTGAGGAAGACGCTGATGGAGCACTGGGCAGGAGTTATGGCCTGGGAAGTACGAAGGCTAGAAAACGTCGTGAAAATTGCCGAAGACAAGGCAGCTCGAGCGGCTCAAGACGCGAGGGAAATGGAAAGGCTTAAGGCAATAGCAAGAAGAACCGATCAGCTCGAAGCCGAGCTTGATGAGCTGGGTCAGCAACTGGATCGACGGGATAAAAAGTTGACAGAGCAAGAAGACGAGGCTAAAATCCTGAAATCTGAATTGAACAATCGGGACCAAAGGATCTATGATTTAGAGAGCGCGATCGCGACGACTGAAGATGAGCTGAAGCAAAGACGCCAGCATGCAGCACTCATCGAGACGGAAGTGGCCCAGCATCGATCTCGAGCAAGCGAGATGGAAGAAATGCTGAAGAATGCCGAGAGTCAGCAGACGGGGAAATTGCAAGAGATGGAGCGAGACCTGAAGTTGGCGGAAGAAGAGAAGGGCAGATGGGTTGACGAGCGTGTTAGGCTCAGGGAATTGGCGGAGGAAGGCAAGATGCAGTCCAACATGTGGGAGACTGCCAAAATCGGCGCTTCTCAAGCTCTTGGGGTGCAGCAAATCGGGAACGTGGCCGAAATGGTTGATGCGATCAAGAAATTGAGCGGATCAATCAAGACTCGAGACGAAGAGCTCAAGATACTGAAAGACGAAATGCGGGAAGTCAGTCTGGGCTTCGAGGACGAGGTAGCCCGTATTGCCAAAGAGAGAGATTCCGTCAGGTCTAAATTGGAGGAGATGAGCGGAAGGTCTATGAATGACGAAACGGTTCGCTTGAGGCAAACCGAGGGGTTGGAAGCTAAGCTCCGAGTAAGTCTCCTGCCCTATGTGACGCCTAGATGAAGGGCAATCGTTAAGAAACGCCGATTCTAGGCTCAAACCGACAAGGTTCTCATCTTGGAAAGCGAGAACTCGAGTCTAAAGCGTGCTCTGTCGGAAGCTGAGACTGTTGTCGTGAAGCGTAAATCTCTGGCTGAGAACAATGTGCCATCTCCTGATCAGCAAGTCAAGATAGCAGCATTACGTGCGGAACTGGATGCACAGGACGGGTTCATGGAAGAAATCTGGCGTATGTTGCCTACTGCGACAGCCCGTCTTGAGACCGGCTTGGTCGAACGTGACACCCAAAGATTGAAGAGTCAAGTTCTTTCTCCTTCGGTTGAGATCAACTTCGAATCACTCAGAGCCTTGTACCAATACCCCGATTCCACGGCTAACGAGCGATATTCTGGGCCAAGTGATATCGTAAAGCGAGTCAAAACAATGATCGAAGACGGGCAGACTCTTGTGGAAAGAGTGATTCGAGCGGGCAAAGAACGTGACTTGTTGAAAAGCAACGCGGTCAGAGCTCAGCGGCTTGTGGAAGAGGGGCAGACTAATCTCAAAACTTACCAAAGGTTAGGAGATTTGGTGATGAATCGCAGACTCTTGAGATTGACGTACCTAATGATGCCGTGATCTGACAGACAAGTCGATATGCTCGAGTCTCGCCTGAGGAGGGATGTTGGTGGACAAAATAGCTCGGAACTGTAAGTCGCTCCTCAAGACGTGAAGTGTCAGCACAGGACTAATGGACTGTATGATCTACTTAGTCAAGGACAATTAACAGCAGCCAAGAAGAGTATGGACGAAGCTTCTCGAGCTAAGAAAGCACTTGAAGATGAGGTAGCCGTGCATCTGGATAGCGTCAGCCGCTTGACAGAAGCGAACGATATTTTGTCTCAGCGGGCTTTGACTCTAGCGGATGAGATGGAGCAAGAAAAGAAAACGATGCAGATCAAACTAGAACGTGAGATCGATACACTTCGAAAGCAGCTCAAGGCGTCGGAGGATCGCGTGGACGATGAAAGAGCACGGTGAGACGTCACGCCGGGATACTTAAGGATTGAATGCTGATAGAGGTACCTTTTGACATTCAGCGAGCAAACCCAACGCATCAATTTACTGGATGAACTGAACTCTCTGCAGAGTGAAGTCACTAGGTTACGTGCTCAATTACGGACCGCGCATTGAGCCAAGGAGGTACTGCACAGCGACGCATAACAACACACTTATAATAGAACGTAGCGATAATTACCGGCTAAGGAATCCCATAAAGGCTGTTAGTTGTATCACGCTGGTCAGGATGGATATTTTTCGCCGCTCGCTTTCAGCTCGAATATCTCGCCCACCGGATAGTCGAACTCAGTGGATGGTTTCCGTGCTCTGTCGCGTCGCTTATGGGAAGCAAAAGCTTAAGGCAGAACGATCGTTCATACCATACGATGAACTCACGAGACAAAGAGGACGGTAATCCTCATTTCGCGGATCTTGGCGTGAACAGAGTCAGCTTGCGTTGCGGTCGGATCTGTGGGGACGATGATTTTCCAGCTTGCCCAGATTTTCCGGCCGGACTTTTATTGGCACAGCTAAATTTGATAGGATCGGGTTGCCGTTCGTTGAACAGACCTCCTGGTAGAGTAAACTTCGCTGCTTTCTTGATTGGTAAACCTGTTCGATTGTAATTAGATGTTCTCCCAGTTGGCAGTGTCGACCAGTATAATTCGCTTCTTTCTGCTTTTCAACCGAAGTGGTTCAGAGTGATGGCTAAGGGCGGATATCTCTGACACTCTTACCGTCCTCGTCGTCTTCATGATCTCGCTCTTGTAGTTGACGAGCCGTTCGGGCAGCACGTCTTGCCGTAGCAGAAGTTGCGTCAAAAGAACGTTTGGCCAGTATTTCGGAGGGTATAGCTGCTCTGGTTGGAGATGAGACATGCAAGGACCGTTGCTGAGATCGGTATTGCCTGATCCGCGGGGGAATCGTTTTACGCTGTACCATTGGGACCCCGAGAGCCGTTCGATAGCCTTGAGTGTTATGTAACGGAGACATACTGGATTGAGGGCAGAAAGGATGTGCAGAGTAAGTATCGAGTGGTCCGGGTGAGATGTACGCTTGTGATCTATAGCCATCCATTTCTCGTGCATGGCTCAAATCGGCTCGTTCACGTGAGGCTTTGGGAAATGCAGTATCGTCCATCCTATAAGATGTGTCTTTGCCATAGTCATCGTCCTGTACCATTTCAAGGTGCCTGCTAGCTTGGTATGCTGTTTCTGCAGGGAGATGTCCCGCCGGTACAGCGTATTGAAATCCGAATCCTTCCTCAGACGGACCTCGAGAAGCAAAAGGTTCGTAGTCGTACTTGTCTGCCTCGCGACGCCATTCCCTTCCCTCCACCTCGTATCCTTGCAAAGTTTCTCCACTAGCGTGTAGAGGGTAGGTGAGATCCCTCTCGACCAGAGTTCCAGACGAGGGGTCATCCCAGCTATCTTCTATCGGATATAACGCTTGATCCGGCAAATCGAGTGCTTGGAACTCTGGTTCATATATATCGATCTCTCGCTGAGAATAATCTAGTAACTGTTCTTCTGATCTGTCTATAATAGGTAGATCAGGGGCAGCTGACTTGTACTTCTTCAACTTGTCCTTTCCGCTGATCGATTCGGGGGAGACCAAATCTATCGTTACCCCTTCCGCAGCAGTAGTCAGGTCGGTCGCGATAGGGGTGTCCGTCCCCTCTCCTCTCAAACCTAGATCCTCTTCGTCTTCATAGTTCCAATCATGCCTGAGCGGTGGTGGATGATAAGCAGGTGGGATGATTGGGTCGCTGTCAAAGGAGGAATAGGAGTTCTTGTGGTTTTTCGGGCGAGGTTTTGGTTTTGGTTTCGGTTTGGTTGGAAGGGTTTTTTGATGGTTGAATCCCTTGGCAATTGGATATGTCTGAGCGTTCGAGTTATTCAAGTTGGCTGGAAAGCGCGGTTCAATATGCGCATGGTCTTTAGTAATTACTGATGGTACTTACGTAGAGTAGTAAAGACGATCGGTTCTTCTTTTCCCTTGCTCCTATCAATCGGACCTGCCACCTTCTTCTTCTTCTTGATCAAAGTCTTCTCAGCTATATCCTTCACGGTCCCATTCGATGGATCGATTACGGAACTTCTAGGCTTGGTAGCGAAGCTCGAAATCTTTGATTGAATGCTTGTCTTCTTGTTACCTAGTGTATGCTCGGACAAAATAGGGGTAAGCCGGACAAACTTTCCCCTTTGCCTGTATCTTGCAAGCTGAGTGGTAAAGCGTACCTGTTGATCTGACACTCGATGGCTTTTTGTTCGTACCATTCGATGCACCGGGTTTCGAAGAGGTGTTCGGCTTGGTACCTTGTGCGCCGGACGATAAAGGATGATTCGAACGGGACTTTTTCTGGATGTTTGAGGTTGCTATGGTGAATGGGGTTTTGACGAAGATGGCAGGATCGTATCGCTGCTCTAGATTCAACTGTTCGAGAGGGAGCACGTTACACATGTAATCAAAAAGAGAAGACAATGCCTGAAATACCCACTTCTTTCATCAACCTGCTTTCTTCCGTCTCTCTACGTCCGCTTTCAGGTTTATCGGCTTCGTCCGAATCATCAGAATCCTCATCAGAATCGAAGATGTCTTGAAACCCTTCTTGCCACCATGCTTTTGCTCGAAGCGTGTCTGCCGTGGTGGATGTCATGTCAGTGTGTGGTGGACGGTTAACGAGTGGTGGAAACGGAACGAATCGTGCTGAGTTTCAAAAGGGATGAGAGAAGAGAGGATGTAGTTATTTCTAGCAATTGTCACGTGTACGAGTACCTGTCGCTTGAGCTCGGTTGCGCGATACTAAGCGGACTTGATGACGATCTGCTTCAGATCCTGATCGACTTCAGTTCAGAGGATGTTCAGTGTATGGCCTGTAGATCTTGTAGGTCCTTATGAATTCTGAATATGCTGGATGCCGGTTGTCTTTGTATGTTTGAGCAAAGTTCTGATCTGAAGAGTCAAGAACGATTGGTATTTCCGACCGGAACTTCGGTCTACGCTCGCTCGCGTACACACATTTGCATCCGCCAACCCCCCGGGAAAGCCGTAATCGACGACGACGAGCCTTCTGAATCTTCAGCGAATCGTAAAACGTCCAAACAGGTAATCGCATCTCTCATCGCACTCTTTACTCTTGGACACGATAGCATCCTCTCAGTACTCCATATCATCCAGTCCATCGCGAGAGCTTTGTGCAGGTGGGATACTTTACCACTTGGAACCGGGCCAGACGGACAACAGGAAGTATCCGATTCGGTGCCCACAAGATGCTCCCCAATAATGGTCCCCTTATTATGCCCCATCCGCTGCGTTACCCTCTATGAACGCAATTCATCATTTCGACCCGACTCAACCGACGGATCACCTCATCAATTCAAACATGGTCTACATGGATCCGCACAACGTACCCTTCGACGCTAGGCTATTACATATGGATCCCTCTTCCAATGATCTTCCTAGACAACCACTCTCAATCCCACAGATCCGAGGAGGTTCGCCGATCCTCCGAAACAGACAGAGATCTAATAGTCTACAGTCATCTGGGATGGATCTGAAGAGAAAGAGAAGCCTTTCAGGGACGAGGCATCATGATGCGTCTTCTTCCGGTACCAATCAGAAGCTGAACGAAGTCAAACCTAATGTCACGGGCGATCGGCAGCCTTCTGGAATACAAGATGACAAGACCTCGCCCCCTTCTTCTTCCTGCGCTATCAGTAAGAAACCTCGATTGATCAAAGCATGTGAACCATGTCGACTAAGGAAGATCGGGTGCGATGGGACTCACCCGGTTTGTCAACGATGTCGAGCGGATAAACGATCAGATGAATGTCGATTCATCCGGACGATCGTCAGGAGTAGTTTGACTAGGAAGAGGATGACAGAGCTGGAAGATAGGTTGGAGATTTGGGAGAGGATGTGGAGTAGCTTCACGGGGGAGGAGAGGTTCGAGGGGGATACGGATGTGGAGTCGTTGGAGAAACAGTTGAATGGGAATGACGAGGGGGCTAGGAGGTTGAAATTCAGTATAGTAGAGAAACTCAAGGACGATCTGATCAATCAAGAACCATACACTGTCGCTCAATTCGATGGACCTTCTCGGAAGATCGAATCTTCTGATCAGACACCATCAGGATGGACAGGAAGATCTACCATTTCCGAATATAACAACGGCTCTGCCTTCCCCAACGACAATCTTATGCCCTCGAACCTATCCCTCGAGAAGCAAACCTTTTCACAGGCGGATGGCACATGGCGAGCATCTGTACCACAAGAAGATCAAGACGGACCCCGTTCGTTCTGCCGTGCCGAAGGGGACGGATGTTCCTACCTAGGTCTCTCGAGCGGCGTGACCTTCCTCAACGCCATCCTCCGTCTGTGTAAAGAACGCGGTGGGATCTTTATCGATGTGGAAAATAGCATCGCCGGAGGAGGAGCGACGGGGGCAGAAGGTCAAGGGAGCGTCCCTATCAATGAGATCAGATTGGGTTCGCTCGCTTTGCGGAGGGAATCGTTAAGAGATTCGTCCAGTTCTATACCGGGTAGTCCGATTTCCATGACGAGAGTTAGGAAATTACCACCTCAGGAGGAGTTCATGCCTTTGGTCAATGGGTTCTTTCAGTATTTCAGTGAGTCTGGACCCGGTAGTGGGTCGGTTTCGACTGTTGTGCTGACCGAGTCGTCCCTGTGTAGATGGAATCACGCCTCTTGTGTATGAGCCAACCGTCAGAGCTACATTGACGGGAAAAATCCCTTTTCCCAAGAGCGATAGCTATTTCGCTCTGATGTACATGGCAAGTTATTCATCCATAGAAATAACGCTCTAGGGAAACAAATACTAAATACGATTCAATCGTAGATCTTCGCGATGGGTGCTTTGGATTGCGTTTCGACGGAGACTGGATCACATGGGGCCAAATATTACGATATCGCTCGTTCCATCTTGAACGCGGATATGATGGAGGGAGGAAGCTTGGAACTCGTACAAGCCGTAGCGATCATGGCGAATTACTTGCAGAGGAACGATAACCCGAATGCGGGGTATCTTTTACTGTGAGTCTATATCTGTTCCGTACGAGCGAAGTCATGGCTGAGAGTGTGAGCGAGATTTAGGGGACTGGCTGTACGGATGGCGATCGGTATCGTAAGCGTCGTCTCTAGCTCACCCGTAGCAACTTAGACTTATGTTCCTGGCTACACTGTTCCGCAGGGTCTACATGTGCATGAGATCGACCCCAAAACTCCTCCTCTCGTGACGGAGAACAGAAAAAGGACTTGGTGGTCCCTGGCAGTACTCGAATCTGGGTGTTCCAAGGTGAGCTCCAAAAGGCTGAGTTTCTTGACAACTCCGTGCTGGCGCTGATTTTGGCTTCGGTACAGACGTTTGGACGACCTAGTGGTATGTGTGGAGTAAACCTATCGCAAATTCCTTTGCCGCTGAACATCGATGATGATGTGAGCGACGTGTCGGAACCGAATCTTATGGAAAGCTGATCCACTGTCAATCACAAACTCAGCAATTGACTCGAGAGACCACCGTAACTCCGCCAGAAGCATGGCACGAGACACTCTACTCCACTCTGATAGCGCACTCCAAGCTTGCATGTGCCACTACCAAACTCCACACGGCGATCCTTCAACTCCAACCCGCTCCTTCCTTGGAACAGATCAAGCATTACGACCAGATGATCGTCCAGGTCATCCGGGATCTTCCGGAATACATGATCAACCCTACCATTCCTGTACAACATACGTTTCCTCGTTATGTCCTCTTGTGGAGGTTGAGGGATTGGAGGGCTATTCTCTATCGACCGATATTGCTCGCGGCGGCGTGGGATCAGGTCAAAGAAAAGTACTTGAGCCCCGCTATCGTCGAGGCCATCTCGTAAGCTTCCGATCATATTCCGAGTTTGGTGGGATCGAAAACTGATAGCCCTTCGATGTACGTAGGATCTGTCGATCTTTGGCTACCGCTAATCTGGGTGAGCTGGGGGAATACGCCCGAGCCGCACAAGCGCGAGGACCGACTCGAGCGGAAGAATGGTACTGCATGTATTTCGCCCATCAGAGCAGCTTGACTCTGCTCTTGAGCTTGGTCGGGGAGCCCGCGCATGTCGAGGCGGAAAATTGGAGACAGGTTGGTCCATGCTGTTTAGAAGGGTATTGACGGGATGCTAAAGTTCGAGGATGGGATAGACTATATTGGCAACTGCGACTTGGTTCCGACAGTTGAGAGCTATGAGAACCGTACGTGCAACGTAGTTCCGATTCCTGATCTAATCACTGACTTTGAAACTGATCAGGCGGGAGTCGCTCTTGCATCTATCTTGGAGAACGTGGTCTTCGCTACCGCCAGTATCCCCATTCGAGATCAGAGTAGCATCACCCCCACGGATAACTGGATGGTTCAGCAAAACGCTGGGTCGACAGATCCGGTACCTTCTACCGATGTGATCGACGTGATGCGTTATTGGTGAGTTTCCCTATATCGTGGCCAATTAATCCCAAGATGCTGATTGTGATTCTCTCCTAACAGGAACGCGCTCTGTCCGGATGGAGCATCAAGACCGGTCTGGGATGATTCTATATGGAATGCCATGTTCAGCCTGAATCCAGAGGCGATGGGATGATTGGCGAAGGAGGAAGAGGAGAAACACTGTAGCTGTTACATCGATATAATTTGTATGAATCTAGAAGCTAGAAGTCGTGTTTACTTTGTTGACGTCATCAGAATCGAGCTAGCTAGGTCAAGTAGGACGTTGGTTCCTTGAATCATATCGACTCCAAGAAACTCGATTCTCTTTGCTGAAAAGGGCCATCATCTTGTCATAAGCAATGTCTTCGTTCATATCGTCCATCAAGTCACACATCCCAGCAACCAAAGCGACCACCGATCCAGAGTCTAATCCTCTCGCTTCCCTCCCCACTCCCCCCACCCTTCCTCCACAATCACGGCTCCTTCTAGCCTTAGCCTGTACTTGTGCATGGAGGAACAACAAGAATTACTCTTTTATACCCCCAAATGAGAGAGCCGAGTGGGATAAGGCTGGAGAGAGATGGGTCGGGTCGATATTAGGGGTGTTGCAGATGGAGAAAGACCGACTCCCTAACCAGCTCAAGGAGGAGGAAGTTAGAAGGGCGGGGAAGGATTGGCTGGAAGGTATGGACGAGAAGGAAAAGGAGAAGGAGTGGCAAGACGTTGCCAAGGTCCTTCTGATATGTTCCGTCTTTACGCCGCCTACTGAGGAAGAGAAAGCCAAGCCGAAAGAAGATGGGACGAATACTCTAGGCTATTCACCCGCTTCCAGGCTTCTGACGTATCAGACTTTATCCCTCTTATCAATCCCACCTCACTTGGTACCAGAGACGGAGCTCCCTCTGTCCCGCTCTCTCTTCCAGACTCTGCAGAATTTGTCATCCTCGGAGCAAATCGCTTCGGCTCAGAAAGGACAATCTGAGGGGTACGGAGGTCGGGCAGGTCGACTACTCGCTACAGGAGCCGGGGTCATCGCTGGAGGCTTAGCGATCGGCCTTACAGGAGGTCTAGCTGCACCCGCGATCCTGGCTCTGGTACCGGGTTTCATGAGCTTCGGTTTACTCTCCGCTGCGAGCGCTCCGATCGTTTTGGGAGGAGTGTTTGGGGTGACGGCTGGGGGATTGACCGGTCGACGGGTGGAGAGGCGTTGGAGAGGGGTGGGAGAGTTTGGGTTTGTGGATGTCAAGGTTGGATCGGAGAGGGTTGAACCGGCTTTACCCGATCCGGAAGAGAAGGATGAGGAAGAGAAAGGAGCCGGCTCTGAGGGGGAGAAGACTATTGGGGATATTCTACAGGCTCAGAAGGATGGTACGGCCGCTCAAGAGAATAAAGAAAATCCAGTACACGAGCCATCTAAATCCTTGGAAAGTGCTGTAGACGAGGTTCAGGAGAAGACCAATCGGATCAGTTTGGACGACCCGATCGAGCATGAAAAGAAGAAAGAAGACGAGAAGAAACTCCTCGCCGGTCGTCCTCCGAGTCTCGTCGTGAGTGCAGTTCAGCAACATATCGATGATGATGATGACTTCGATCGCTGAGTCTCGACATCGTAGGCTACCATAATCGTCCCCGGTCTTCTCCTTCATACAAAAACAGAAGCCCTAGAATCCTATCAAAACCAGATCATCCCCCACTCCCCTTTCTTCCAGGATGGAAGGGACGTCTACGTGTTGAACTACGAGACGGAGCACATGTTGGCTACCGGTAAAGCCATCAACAGTTGGGTGACGGGGAAGTTGAAGGGGTACTTGAAGAAACAGGTCATCAAGCGGACCGCACTGAATGCTTATTTCGCCGCCATCGCTTTACCCATGTGAGTGTTTCCTGCCTTATCTGCTCAAAGCGGGACTGTTGGGGCGCTGAACAGGGAGGTGTTCCACAGGTCGGTCTATAGTATGGCGACCATGTCGACGGATAACGTATGGATCCAATCGCAAGATAAAGCTATCAAGGCAGGTCGATTGTTGGGTCAGGTTCTGGAGAAGCGAGTTCAAGGACAGAGGCCGGTTGTTTTGGCAAGTAGTGCTCGATCTTGCCGGACTCGACGTTCCGGCTGACCCAGATAATGATGTACCGGATAGATCGGCCACTCTCTGGGAGCTTTGACCGTCTTCCACGCGTTACTATACCTCTCATCCTCCTCGTCGACGAACCTACCAGAGATCGTCGACTCCGCATTCCTCATCTCCCTGCCCTCGGCCCCGACAGAAAGAGAATGGTCCAAATGTCGTCGGGTGGTAGCCCGAAGGCTGGTGAACGCTTGGAGCGGGAAAGATTTCGTCCTAGCGAGCGTGGTGAGGCTGCACGAGATTGTTACTAGAGCCGTGACGCTTTCGAACGGGGTACATGTGGCTGGATTGAGAAGGGTCGAACAACCGGGAGTGGAGGATGTTGATCTCAGTGAGGTGCTCGAGGGACATTTGGATATACAGGACAAGATGGGGAAGATTCTGGAGGTCATTGATATTGATGCGTGACGCATGCGTGAGGTGATGATGACGATTGTATATGTTGTCTTTTGGCAGGCCCGAACCTGGGGAACTTGAATTTGTATGGATGGAAACGATCAGACATGGTTTTCTACCCGGATCCGCGTGTTTCAGGATCACGCGCGCGGATGTTGAAAGGGATTCTACGTTTTGACCGTTCAGCATAGCGCGATGCCGCGATGTGAGGCGATGCACAGGGATGTTTGACGATCATGAGCTCCGTCGCCTATCCTTCATTCTTTGTAGTCTAATCCGTCCGTTGCCCTCGCCTGAACAAATTCGATCGGGCCGGAACGATCGCCTGTGGATTGATTTCCTTCGAAATGGACGCGAATCGAACGCGAATCAAGGAAAAGTCGGATGGAAACGAAATTCAAAGGTGTTTCAGATTTCCTCTTGATCAAAAATAAACAAACCGTTTCTTCGAATACAAAGTGCAACAACTGGGAAATACCTTTTTCGTTCTTCATCACCTCGATTCATCCGCCACCTCGACACCGCAACCTCGACATCATCACCACCAGCCTCAACCATGCAACCTCATCTCTACCACCACGCATAGACAATGTCATCCAACCCCCTCTCCCCTACGCCCCGACGCTGGAACTCTCCAGACCCGGGGTCTACCTCTCCATCAGCTTACGGGACTCGTACTCAAGCAGTAATGGACGATGTGGAACGAATGATCTCTCGTCTTTCTGAGGCGGCCGAATCCGCCGATCGCGGGTCTTCAAGTAACACGCAATCAGAAGGAGCGAGCTTTCATACGCCTCTCACTAGAACGCCCGAACCTGAGGTTTTGGAGCCGCCTGTCAGACTGTTTTTACCTAGTAGAGGGAGTGATGAAGGTGTACCCAGTTCGACGCTTGCTACCCCCGGAGCTCCTCGGGCAGGAAGATTAGATCCGACGCGACTCAGTAGGTTCCTAGGTCCTCCGGTCGGATCGTCTCCCTTGAGGAAGAGCAGTTCTCAAGAGAACTTGAGAACGGGGAGGAGTCTGTTTGGAGCGAGGAATAGTCCTTTAAGACGAACGACCGTTTTCGCCCCTGAAACTCCTCAAGTGACGCAGAGCGAGATGGTCAGAAGACCTAGATCTACTCCTCCTAGGGAAGAAACTCATGCTCCCCCTCCCTCGAACGTTAGGGTGGAAGAGGACGACGGACCCACACCTCGATCTTCTTTCGCCTCGTTTGATTCTTACGTCTCATCTTCGTCCTCTTCTGGGCAGAAAGGAACGGATCCTTCCCAGAGCTCCAGCCCTACTCCTAAACCTTTATTGACTACTCAACCATTACCTCTCATTCGTCCACTGAAGGGAACGAGAGGAGGAAGGATTCCCCCTCCCCTTCCTTTGAGGAGAGATCGGAACTTCTCAGGTATCTCGGGGGTATCGGGGGTATCCAGTGACGTGGGAGTGACTCTCAGTGAAGCGGGGAGGAGATTAGATAGGTCTCTGGAAGCGCTAAGTTCGATCTCGAGCCATGATAGCGTCCAGGACAAGGAGCGGGAGATAGGAAGGGATCAAGAAGCCCAAATAGGGAGTTCAAGTTCCAGTACTCTCGGGGACTTGTTGAGCAGCTCAAGCGACTCTCCACCCGACTTTCAGCAGTCCCATCAATCCGTTCCGCTCGCTCCTCCACTTCCACTGCTGATCCCCCTTCCTGAGAGTCCGGCGAGACAACGATCCCCCGCCCCAGCTAGGTCGTGGGTCAGAGATCCGTATGTCAGTAGAGCACTCGATGGGATGTCAGCACCAAAGGCGAGGAGAGAGCTGTTGACTCCTGTAGAGGAGAGGACGGAGAGGAGTCGGAGTGTTTTTAGTGAGGATGGTGAGTCGTTTCCTGCGTTGACTGGGTGGAAGCGATAGAAAGGGTGAGAACTGAGACATTGATCGTGCGGATAGGGAAACCACTCCCTCTCGTCCCCCCGATCGAAGGATTACCAAGATCTCGTTCCTCCTTCCAATTGTCTACACCCTCTTCCACCCGGACCGGCGCTGCGACGCAAAGCAGTCCGCTTTCTCAACGTTCCGCTCATGACCCCAGTACACCTGCCCGAGCTACGAACTTGATCACGTTCTTTGAAAAGGCGGCTAGTCCAGGAGAATTGGCCGTAAAGGGAGGTCACTCTAGAGGTCAATCCGAACCTGCCAGCCAGAACAGTTTGAACGATTCTCAGAGTGGAAGGAGTTACCCGGGGAGCGGGTTCGTCCCTCCGCTACAACCGACTCGACAACCGGTAGAGGTGGAGGTACCTAGGTTACCTCGAGTGATGAACAGATTACCTACACCTGTTCTACGTGACGAGGGCGTTCATAGGGACGATATGGGAGTGCTTTCTAATCTCCGAAAGGGCGCTTCGTCACCCTTGAAGAGCGTCCGTAATGTCGTCGCTGCATGGAGAGGAAGGGTCATTCCCCTAAGTCGAGCAGGAACGATGAACAGTCAACCTCCCGGTACAGCTTCCAATTCCGAGTATATCGCAGGTCAGGCTGAGGCAGGCGCGGATGCGAGGGAAAGAGGGATCTTGGACGACGCGTTCGTTTCGATCAGGAGGATGAGTACGAAGAGGAAACCAAACCGAGCGAATCCAGCGCTCGAGTCAATAACGGAGAACCAGACCAGACCATTGGTCGTGCGTAAGTGGGAGAAACCTCTCCCGGAGATCCAGATGACACCGAGAAGTACGCAGTTCAAACCCGCCGGCGAGTCAAGAGCGCAGCTTGTCAGTACTTACACGGAGATGACTTCCGAGGTAAGCCGAAACATCATCTGAACCTACGATCATGCGTACGAAGGCTAAACATCGAGGTTACAGCCTTTACGTATCGGCGAGCTGTGGTACTTGAACGTTCACGGTGGCGAACCTTACCGATGGATCAAATGCGACGCGGAACTATTTCACGATCGACTCGTGCTCAGTTGGATCGCGCAGGATTCTCGTGGGAGCCGGGGCGTCGTGACTTTGGATCTTCTCCACTGTCAAGGTCAGTCATGTCGTATTGATTTTGTCGGAGATCTAGCTGAACGGGTCACACGAATTGTCGTGACTCAGAGGTCCGGTCGATCCCAAGTCCTAATCATCCTAGCGCACGGGATGATATCGGAAGTATCGCTGCTCGAGGCGATCCTATCGATGATTCCTTGTCCTCGAATCTATTCCCGTTCCAGCTGGTAAGTCATTGAATTGTAGAAAGGCCATAAGCTTCTACTCACGCTTATGCCATAGGTTTATGAAGACGGTTTGGAAAGACTTGGAAGTAACAGCGCACGAGATCGAGTTCGTTGGGTTTCTGCTATCTGGTAAGTTTCTATCAACTTGGAATGGTTTTCAGGAGACTAAGTGCGGAGGATGTAGGGACATACTTGAAAATGGTCCGAACGAGTCAGATGGTCCGACGTCTGTGGTATCGCACAGATCTGTGCCATCTGAAAATGGGTCACAGACCACACATGTACAAGCTCCCGCTTACGAGAGCGATCCCACTTCGTTCATGCGCGACAACTCTCGCCGCCTTATGCGGGATGACAGTATAGGTGGAATTAACCGGAACTCCCGAGCTATGGATGATGGATTGATTCACGACACCCAAGGAAGTCTTATCCCTTTGACACGCAATTTGAGCAAGCGAGTGACGGGCAGAACAGGTTCCTTGTTGCGTAGAATCGCCTCGGAAGCGGACTTGGATATCGGTCAAAACGTTCTTTCAGGTCATACAGGATCATTTGGCCGTACGGAACCCCGAGTCTCTTCAGGTACACCCACAGAAGATCAAGCCAGAATCACTTTGCCGTTGCCTATTTACTCATCGCAATTAATCGCAACTCGAACCGAACCTGTTTCACCATCCACAAGTTTTACCGAAACAGATATAGGCCCTTCCGCTTCCATGGTCGGAATAAACGCCCCACGAATTGACAAGGTCGGTACAGAAAGTGATGTTTTCGGTACAGCGTTTTCGCAGCATACCCTTGGTCGACGATCAGCTCAACGGATCCCTCGGACTCAATCGTCTGTTAACAGTCAAAATCCGAAGGCCACATCGTACAGTCAGACATTCAAGACTGCGATTTCATCAAATTCTGGAGTGGATAGCCAGGTTACCTTGCGCCCGCCTCCTCTGCCCAAGCGGAGGACGCTGGAATCTGGACCGAATTCATATTACGAAACTGCTTCCACGTTCGACCCGGAACAACAAGCAAACGAGACCATGTCAATTGTTAGCTTTGGTACTGTGGATACACAGATGCTCGATATTCTGGAGCAAGAGTCAACGATCGGTTCGTTCAATACCCCAAGGGGATCTATCTCTAAGAGCCGCACGCAACAGAGCTATCGGACAGCAGAGGAGCCTCCAGCTATCAAATCGCGTATGAGCTCCATGTCGACGGCCCTTGCAACTCATCAAAGAAATCCGTTACAAATGGTTTCACGAGAAACACGAGACACTTCCTTTTTTACTGCGACCGCCGGAACCACCAAATCTTATGTGTCGGCGAAAGATGATATCTCACTTAATTGGGGATCCCTCTCGGCATCCTCAGGCCAGCATGCGGCATCTATATTGGACTATTCGACCAGCGTATCAAGCTCAGCAAAGACACTCTCGACTGTGTCTTCTGGCGGAACGGATACAAGTGAATCCACTATCAGAGGGAGTAAACCACCTTCTAGCAAGCCTTCCAGCAAGCCAAAGAGCACGATCTCCAGCAGTACTTCCCGGACTACCCTTTCAGAATCGATGAGTACAACTAACGTGTCTTCGGCTGCAACAACTGAAAGAATACACGATGACGTTTCCCGGAGTTTAGACAATCTGGTAGTGAGTACCTGGAAAGCAGAAGAAATTGATCTGTTGTGGAGGTTGAATGCTTTCCTTCGACAGAGCGTGATAAAGCAACAGGAGTTTCCCCGAGATCGCAACAATCGAATGATCAGATCTCAGCTCGAGCGTATTGAAGGGCAGGTTGCGGATATCGGTTCCTTTCTTGCTATCAAACCTCCTCCTGTTGCGAAAAGCAACAGTGAAACGGTCGTCAATAGCTCCTCTTCGGCTTCCTCTTCCGAGAGTTCCAACTCCGAAGACTTGGAGTCCTTATCATCTACGAGCACCAGCCCTCCAACTACGCCAAAAGATCCCTCTAGCGATCTTCGTCACGAAATTATCGAAATGAAGGACTATATGGGTGGAATCCTCGATCGAAGCGACATGATCATGGACGAACAGCGAAAATTGCGTGAGATCATGGAGGACCAACTACTGACGGAAAGCGATAAAACAAAAGCAAGGGCGCCGACCTTACACAGACTCGAGGATTTGTTGTTGCGGCTTTTGGTCAATTCAGGAGATTCCGAGATCCTGCATGAGTTAGGGCAGACTCGGTCATCTACATCATCTAGGAGATCCGAGGCCACCAGTTACACGACCGAAAGCGCGCATTCTCGATTCACCTCGGAAGAGTTGACGGAGTCTTCGATCTACTCGGACGAAAGAGGTCTGAAAGCTCCTGCACCTCCCGGCAGCCCAGTTTCTCATCAGCATAACCGTGGAGGAAGAGACCGAAGTAGTGGTATACCGGATTCCCTGCTCGTAACAACGCCGAGAATTGATGGCGAATTGGATGAAGATTGGGAGATGCACAACTTGCCTGCGATTGACGCGCCAGTCGCGGATGCACCTCGTAGACGCGCTCAGCCTCCAGACTTGTCACATTTACGGCGACAGCAGCCAGCCCCAATTGATGTCGGGCAAAGTTCTGATGAGGAGCTACATTACGAACCACTCGAAAATGAGGATGTCCCGACCCGTCAGGCCGCTCCTGTTGTACCGAGACGTCCTGCACCTGCTCCGATAATGCAACCCGCGTCGGAACCGGAACTTCCTTCTACCCCAAGCAGTGATAGCACGATTACTCCGCCCAGACCAAGACAACATCATTCAGGTCCTGCTCCTCAACCTCTAGGCGTACCTTCACCTATAGGGTCCAGTCGACCTATGCCAATGCCTCCGAGCTCTTTCCGCCCCATGCCTATGCCTTCCATGCTGCCAAGACCTTCTAGGTTAGCAGGGACTAGGGAACCGATGACAACAACTTAGTAAGCATGACATAACTGCCCCGGCTGTGGAAGATTTCAATCTTGACCCCCCTCTCTACCTGCTTGCCATTCAGTTTCCGCAGAGGATTTCCTCCTCCTATGTTTCCACCGCCAATGGTTGGACCCCACATGGGACCCTACGCAGGTGGCGCTCCTGGACTACCGGGTTTCGGAGGCCCTTTCGGACCGGTAATTGTTCTTCTTTTGTGTTTTCGAACAACGAATCGGAGCTAATCTCGCGCCCCAGAACGTTTTCCCTCGACCTGGTTATCCTCCTCCAGGGGCGGCAGGGGGTGAATACGGTCTTCCTCGGCGGCCTATGTTCCCAAACAGATTACCGAGAGGGGATCTTTCACCTTTGAGTCGTTCTTCGGCGACTCCCTCGTATTCTGACTACAGTGTAAGGTATCGACCTCTGGAGCGGAATTTTTCCTTTGCTGACTTGTTGTCTCTGCTCGACCAACAGGATGAAAGCTCCACGTCTGACAGTAGCACGCTTGAAGAAGTAAAAGAAGCTGTGCAGCATCTCGATGAGGTCCAGCACCAGGCGATTGATAGAACTCAGGCTTTAGCTGAGGCACAGGGCCAGCAGAGCAACGATATCGGAAGGTATTTGAACCAGCTGGGCGAAGCAATGGACTCCAACGAAAAAGACCGCTTCGATGAACTGATGTCTCTACACGAGGATATCGGAAAAATCAGGGAACAGATTGCCCAAGGGAACAACCAGCCACAGACTGATATCAACATCATTGGTCCTGCGGAAGTCGTAGCTCCTATTCTTCCTGAAAAGACCGTTCCTGTCAACATCGTACCGCTTCCATCGATAGTAACCCCTGCTCCAACTTCTAAACCTGCGAAAGCTTCGGTTTCTGTCAACATACCGATGCAGACTCCTCCTGCTGCCGTTATGACCGTTTCTGAACATTCCGAACAAGCAAGCCCAGTCATACACTCTCGTAAGTACCTCCAGGACGCATGGGGACTGATTTGCGCTAATCTCGACTTCCAGCTGCTCCCCTCGCTCATAACAAAGATCACGAGCAAGACTTGATGTTGAAAGACTTGCAGCGAAAGGGTCAGTGGTGCCCTGGAAAAAATCGAAGTTATCTGGACTGACGAAGCATGACATCAGTCTCTGATCTGATGAAGCGAATGTCCCAGCCAGATATCGTGAAGGTAACAGAGCACGAGGTACAGAATCGGCCGTATGTGTCAAATGGCGATGTTCGAGTCACTCGGATTACGGAAGTGGAAACAGGGCCAGGTCCTCTCCCACCAAAATCTACCTCGCAAGGCGAGAGGATTCGTATCACGGAGGGCGAATCAGGGCCTTTACAGCACAACACCGTCTCTAAACCTTCGGTATCACCTCTGGTCACTCCTGTTGCATCTAGTTCTATATCGGATCCAGCGGCCCAGATCTCTGGTCATCAACCCACGATCATACCATCGGGACCACTGACAATACCCTCTGGCGCGCCAACTGCAAGTGTACATTTCGCGCCAGAGCATGTTAAGGAGACGGTGACTGAGGCAAGTAAACCTGTCCTGGCTCTTTTTTAGGATAGTGCAGGACTAACTGTCGTCCTATATCAATCAGCAGGTGATTCGTGGACCTGGAATGACCGGCAATATCGAGAAGGAAACCATTCGGGAATATGACCGTACTGCTAGCGACGTTGCTGCTGGAAGAGCACCGGCTCATGAAACTGTTGTTGAGAAAGAGATTGTTACCGGTCCAGGTCCGAACCCTACGATTGTTGAAAGGACTACCGAAGTCATCCATGACGCCCACGCACCCTTGTCAGTCCATCCACCGTCTAGTGCAGGGTCCAATCGCCCTCTTGGTATACAAGGAAACATATCGCCTGAAGGTGGATACATATACTCTTATCGTCCATAGTTTGTAGCTCACACCTTTGTCAAATTTCAGTGATACACGAGGACCATGTAGAAGTTGTCAGGAATCCCTCCTCTGGCAGAGCCTCTCGAGTCAGTCATCGTGCGCCAAAAACAACCGTAGTATTAGAGGAAGATGCACATGGGCACCCAATCACCACCACTACTATAGAGGAACACGATGTAGGAGGAAGATATCCAGGAGCTCCGACTGTGCGGGTGCAAGACTCGATTTCGCAAGCTCCAGGTCCGACCGTCATACACGCCGGCAAACCAACGACGGCACCGACTGTAATCGAATTGCCTAATTTGGGAACGACAGGGGCGCCTACCACTATTCATGTTCAGATGCCTTCAACTCGTCTGGATTCGGATCCGTCTGGGACAGTCCATATGGGAGATGGATACCAAGATATTGACGGCAGACACACCTCCGTTCCTTCTCCTGTCGGTCATAGCGGTCATGTACAGCCTGATATCGTTGTAGCGGATACTCCAACGGGCTTGCTAGTTCGACCGACACCAACTGCAACTTCTTCTTCATCAGGTGCCAAAACGTAAGTGTGACAAGTGATCGGACCTTGAGCGTCGATCTCGAATCTGATGGAAGACCGCTATTATAGGGGCAACGTGCGTGATAGACCTATTTCACAGGCGAACGTTCCGGTACAGCCAACGACTGCACCCACGGTACACGACCCGATTGGTCTACCTGTAAACCATACATCAGGAACCAGTAGTTTGGCGAATATACCCAATGACGGTCACAGACCGGCATCACACGATCATGGGTCGATACACAAACGACCGACCTCCACAGGGAACGTTCCAACGTCGGTCGAAGAGTAGGTCTTACTTTACTTTCCTAAACAGTTTTTTGCTAATAACCTCGTGCTTCAAGCTCCGCACCAATCGTCAGCAAAAAACCTCCTCCACCTCCACGACCAATCATGGTCGAAGGGGATGCTCCAGGCGGCGATTCGACACCGGTTAGACCTTCCATCCATACTCCTGCGGAGATCGCGGCAGTCGATAACGATAAACGACCGGGAGGTCTTCTCAGGAAGAAGCCTTCATCGATTAAACAGAAGCCAGTAGTGATTGAGGAAGTTTCAGATCCCAACACCACTGGCGGTGCCGTGGCCCAGGAACAACCTCGAGTGCACTTCGTGCCGGACCGAAATGAAACAACTCGGATCCAGCCGGGAACAGATTCTACAACCGTACCACCAATCACAAAATCCGCGAACATACCTGCTACACCCGCCCCTATCGTAGTTCCACCTAGAAACGTTACTAGCGAAGCTCCATTAGCACCGACGCAGCTGGAAACTCCATTCCCAACTCACGGTACCGCATCTACAAATCCTTCAAATGTACCAAATGGCACATCGACTGTTCCAGTCTCAGGTCCTACTAAACACGCAACGTTATCCAAGCCTCCTCCGTCAGTCGTACATCAACAGCCCGTCATATCTGAGGATCCTTCAAACGTACGGCCTACTAGTCTACCTGCGACTTCTCGTCCGACAAGCCTGGCGAATGTGCCGAACGGAACCTCGCCTGAAGACAGTTCTCATCCAATCCGAGAGCAGCCTGTCACTCGACCTGCCACAGTCGCCCCTTCACCTGCACCTATCGTTACTGACCCAAGCGGAGAGCAACGTACTGGTGTGATTCCATCCAATCAGAGTCTAGCTCCCCTTTCTAGTCATACAGTGCTCTCACATAATGAGCCGGTCGCACACGACCTGGCAAACAAGCCTGTAAGACAGGAGGAGAGTAGGCCCAATGTTCTGAAAAAAAGGCCTCCGCCTTCGCCAAAGAACGTTAATACTCAGCCTCAGCCAGATAATATCGTCTCTCAACAAGATGTTCCAGATTCAGAAACACGTCCTACACATAGTACGGTGCTGGCAGACGGCCAATCTACACCCCCAGTCATTAGAGTCGGCAGACCAGGAGCGGAAACGCACGTAGTCAAACCGGCAAGACCTCTCAAGACTTCAGAGGTTGTCACTACAGGTCACCCAAACACCTTCAACGGTGACCCTTCTACCTTTGCTGTCCCACCTGGTTCAACGGGCGTGTCAGATCCGGCTACGGGCAAGATCACCAGCCCCGCGCCGATCGTTATTCCTGGACCAGGATCCGCGTCAGGACAACCCATTGTGGGTTCTAAACCCGGAACTATGGCAGATCAGAATATATCAGTCCCTCGACCTGGTACTTCAACAGTATTGAATCCATCAGCTGACCCTTCGTTGGAGAAAGAAAGGATTGCAGGTAGATAATCCCGCACGCGCGTGCTAATGCCTATCTGATCAACCGATTTGTTTCAACCCACAGCTCAGGCCAAAGCAAATGCTGAAAAAGCTGGTGAGTCTTAATCTACATGTACCAAACAATAGATATTCATCTCGAAATCGTAACATAGAGCAAGAGCGATTGTCAAGGGAAAAATTGCAGAAGGAAAACGAAGCTCTGGCTAGATTAGCCGCTGACCGGCACAAAGAACAGCAAGACGCGCTTTCCGAATTGAAGAAGACACTTGTGAGTGAGACGCTTAAACGCTGAGATACCTTCATTGAGAACGGTTGAAAACGCCACAGCAAGACCACGGTTCCAATGATACCAAATGGAAGAGTACTTATGCGGATGATGCCAAAGCTAAAGAAAAGCGAAGGACAGATCGAGACGTACGAGACAAGAAGTGGCAAGGTCAGTATCCTGCCAAGTCAGTAGTTAACATACATCTCTAAGATGAAAACCCATCCCAGATGCTCTCGACAAGCTGATTGTCGAAAAGGAGAGCGACAAGAAATGGCGTGAAGCGGAAGGGAAAAAGCCTGGTGAGGCGCTTCGAAGCTAACTCATCATGACAATACGCCTATTGACGAATTTTGTACAGGTACACAAGCGGTTATTGAATACTTGAAGTGAGTAGGACCAGTATAGTGTACAGGTGGTTTGCTGACTATGGTTCTGACATAGGAAGAACAATGACGATATGACCGGCTTCCTACGGTCTCTTGCCAACGATATTATCGCGCAAAACTCCAACCAGCATCAACTCACCCAACAGGCAGCGAAAGCTTGGGCAAGAGAACAGGTTGGGTTCAATTTGAGTGGCTAGTAAGTTCTCCTTTAGATGCAGATCAGATCAACGTTGAAATCGCGGCCATGTTAGCCTCGACGACTTCTCCAAGGCTCTTTCTGTAAGTTCTCGGTCAGCGGCACAACATGAGAGAGCGCTCACCTTTGCCGAACACAGTCTGAGGTCCGAGCTTTGCTCAAAGAGGTTGGAGACTTGCGAGAAACACGCAGAGCGCTCTATTAGTCAGTTACTGTCTCTTGTGGTTCGGATGGAATGGCATGTTGACACTGCCGATCGCTTAGCGAGTTGGCCGAGCTTCTGTTATTGAAAGGCAGACAATCACATGGTGACTTGATGGCTGTTTTACCATTCCCGACGGCTGGTGGAGTAGGAGCTGGGCCAGGGATAGGCCTGCCCAAGCCCACACCTAACAAGCCAAACCCTCCCGCACCCGCCGCTAAGGTGAGCAGCGCGTTCGTTCATGCTGGAACGTTCTTGACGGGTATCTTTCGTTGTAGCCTGCGCCGACACCTGCACCCGCCGCACCTCCCGCTTGGCAATCCTACAATCTGCCTCCCAACATGAATATCGGTAAATACGGCAGCCTGCCTCGTTCCCGACACGACTAACAGCGTTGCTTCCGGTAAAACAGGAGGACCTTCAGGGGGTCCGAGCGGTCAGAACGCAAACAAGCCGAAACCTCCATCAGGTGGAGTAAGTGCATAGACATACAGTAGTCGTTGGTTCCTTACTGATAGCTCGGCGATATCGTAGAGTCGGCCCTTACCCGTCCCTGGTGATGTTGTGAGTAAGTTTGCCGCCCTAGCAATAGTTGACACCGCTCCGATGGAACCTGATAATTCACGCCGGACAGTGACCACAACCACTACTACCCATCAAGCGTGAGGAACAGTTTTCGAGATAGTCTTACGTTAGGTTCTTGTTTAGAATGTGCCTCAGGATATTGCTATTTGGATGCACCGGGAAGGTGCTTGTGCTCTGATTTCATTATGTAATTAGGCGTTTTTTGTAGGTTGATTGCAATAGCGGTTTAGTTCGAGTATTTATAGAGCAGAGGTCTCGTACAAGGAGTGTCAGATAGACAATGAGATAGGATAGCGTAAACAAAGGTGTTATGAGAATTTTTCAGGCTGAAAACCGAAAACAGAAGGGTTTTGCTGTTCGCAACTAGGCAGCAGCGGGAGCGGCAGTAGAACCGGCAGCAGCATACTCCTGCGATTGTAGAGTTCGTATCAGTCGACCTATTTACGATCTCGTGATACAAGTTAGCACTCACGAGCATCTCCTTGTCCAAATCCTCAGCAGTCTTCTTGGGTCGGTGAGCACGCTTGGGAGCGGCACCAGCAGCTCCACGTCCACGACGAGCAGGTCCGGGGGCACTGAGATTGGCTGTAATGTTAGAAACCGTTCAAAGACAGATATCGGTGTAGATGGACTCACCCTCGTTGTACGACGGGAACGACGGGAGCCCTAACCTGGACGGGCAAAGGCGCAACACGGCTCGCAAGAGGAACCTTTGATGGGTCGACGACAACCTCGACCTTGAGAGGGCGTCCTGTACATCGAGAGGCGGGTTGGGGATTGACGGAGAAAAAAGGCGTGTCCGGGAGGTGATTGAAATGCACGCAGGTCGCAAATGACAGAAGTTTGTCGCATGGGCGAGTAGAAGTAACATGTAAGATTGGCGTGGGAAGTATGGTTCCAGAGGGTTGTCGATTAGAAAGTAATTTGATGGTTAAGATAACAATGAAGTAGAAGAACGAAGGACCGATTGAAGTAGGTCAGCCACCTGATCAATCGAATGTGTTGATTCCAAGAAGAAATGAAGTCCCTCGAGTAGGAGAGCGGATGCTTAGCTCGACCGAGATCCGCTCGGAAGCGCGACTGTCAGCCATCGAGTGGGTTCTCGCTTTGGCGGTCGGAGATCGAGCCGAGACCCGGCTGTGCCGATTGCCATCGCGATTCAAGTGGTGACAAGAGACCGTTGAGCTATAAGGCGTCCGAACGGAGCTTTGTCGCTGCTACTAGCCTTGCGAAGCTGCACGTCGTTCTTCCAGCCGGAAGTGAATCCCCCCTGCCATGACACGCCAGATGTCGCGGCCTTGCCCTATTTGTACTATTGCCACACGCGTCGTTCCTCGCCAGACTGACAGCCTGCCAACTACCCGTTTCCTCACAGCACCCGCGTCTTCTTCAAGAATTGCTTCATGAGGCATTCCAAATCGCTCATGGTAAGAGACAGACATAGGGATGGGAAGGAGGATAGATTAGTCCTGCAAAGTAAGGAAACACCACTAACTCTTGTCGATCATTCGGTTGTTGTCTTTCGCAAAGACGTGTCAGATCAGTACATGTCCAGGGCACTGAGGCGTACGGAGCTGAACGTACAAGCATCAAAGGCCTTTTGAGCGCTTCCCTTTTGCCTGAAAATAACGGTGGCAATTCCTTTCGACTTTCCTTGAGAGTCGTAGGCAAGTTCGACAACCTTGATTTGACCGACGGTAGTGACCATTAATTCCTGCATGTACGAGAAAAGTTCTTAGTCCTAAAGTCAGGTCTCGGTCTAGCGCGGCTGTTGGCACATACCCTGACGGAATCCTCATCAACATCCAAAGGCAATCCACTGATGATAACCTTCAACGCCTCGCTGGTAGCGGGTTTAGGCTGAACAGCCTGCTGGGCGATGATAGCGTTTACGACAGGGGTGGCTCTTCCCTTGGGGGCGGCACCGGCGTAACGAGCCCGAGCTCCACCGGCAGCTGCAGCGACAGGAGCGGGTCGGGTAGAACCGTTTGCAGCTCCTCCTCTACGTCCTCCTCGTCGAGCTCCTTTGGGTCGGGAAGAGATGATCTGTACAAGACAAGTGTCGAGTGTGAAAGAACGGAGGAAGATGAAAGGAAGATGGCGGAGAAGAGAGGGGAGAAGAGAAAGGGGAGAAGGAGAGCGAACGATGGTCAGGTCCTGCTTTGTTGTTCATGTACCACCGACCCCGAACCGAATCCTCCTGGTCTTCCTGATCCTGTGAACCCTCTGAACGATACGCGAACTAGTCCGCAAGTACGACCGGTGTGCGTTCCCCGTGCTTTCTAGACCAGATAACCATCCATCTCTACCCTCCACTCTAATCAGACATTCTGACACGAGAACACGCCGGGTCCTCCATGTCCAGTCTACCCCTTTGCACCAGCGGACCGCCAAGCTGTTCCCTTTGTTGCCATTCGCAATCAAACGAAGTTGCCAGAGCGCGTCGAGGTAAATTGACCGAATTTTGACCTCAAATAGGTTCATATGGCGATTCATCGACACTTTGGTTCGTAGGGGTTCACGGTTCGAGGAAAAGAAGATCCAGGAGGATCGAGGTGAGCGGAATGGTTGATTGACGTACTTCATCGAGAGACTCTGAAGATGTGACGTGGAGTGGATGAGCAGGTGAACAAACGCGTTGGGATGAGATGCCGATACGGACTGTCAACATCCATGGCAGACATCTTGATTGATTCTATTTGTTTGTTGGTGGTAGTGGTGGTGATAAGGGGGTGACTGATTCAGTTACTGGTAGGATAGAGTCGAGTTGAGGTTGTTGATTGCGATCGAGGTCGTTGATCAAGGTCGAGTCCTCGAGGATGAATCAACGCCATCAAAGGATCAACCAGCTCTACCACTAATTCGCTTTCTCACGCGTTCGTGGAGATTCACCTCGAGCGCGTCAAGTCTCAGCACAAACAGACCAGAGCTCGACTGTTAAAACCTGCCAGCAAAATCGAAAACCTATATAAACCTTGAACCTCCTTCTTCTTTACTGATCAACTGACTCCCTGAAACTAGACGACACTGCAAGGGACCTCTTCATTGAGTTATCCTTTCCATGTCCCTGGCCCCTACGACGCTACATCTTCACATACAAGCATCGCGGTGAATCGCGAGCAGTATACGCAAGCTAAAAGCACTCAAAACCTACACGAAATAAAAGAGCAGGCTCTCTGGGTCGGTTCGCTCGCTGGTTGGTTGGTTGGCGATCATGTTCTTTCTGGTTGGTATCTACTGCTGCCACAATCACATTGATTGTCGAAAGAGAGGGGTGGAGTTCACTCTTCCCTCGATTCTCGATAGTCAAGCCAAATCATATGGCTGACATCCCCATCCTCCACGCGCGTGCCTTCCCTTAAAACCTATTTTTTGCTATCATGAATCTATTACTCGTCTACGATGTCGTCTCTTCCATGAGCAGAAGGAGCTAGAACACATCATCTCGGTGAGTCATGACTATGTGCGACGCGTCATCAGTTGCTTGTCCGCTTACCTCGCTTTGCGCTCTTCCCTCTCCAGCTTCATCCGTCTTACTTCGGACCGAAGATCAAGGAGATCGTCCTTCAAAAGCTGTACGCTGATTGTGAAGGAGTAACCTCGGGTCAGGATGGGTGAGTCTACATGCTCTACCTACTCGACCTCCACCCGGACTGATCCGTCTCGCCGCCCATAGGTACATCGTCGCTATAACGAACCTCATCAACATCGAATCCCTTCAATCAGGATCGAAAGTCATCCATGGAACAGGAGAAGCAGAATTCACCCTCTATTACCAAGCCTTGGTGATGAAACCAATGAAGGGCGAAGTGATCGACTGTACCGTCGAGAAGGTCGGAAAGTTGGGTTTCTTCTGTCAGCTCGGACCCATGCAAATTTTCATCTCCACACACGTGAGTCTCTTCGCTGGTTCCAGTCCTGCCCCTCCTATTTCCCACATCTGAGCGCGTACGAAAAGTACAAGGAGTCTTCCGAATGATGACAAGAAAGCATAGGGACATCTTACCCCGAAAAGGGAATGATGTGAACGTACGGGTGATTCAATGTAGTAGTATGAATCCGAAATAAATGTCCTGACAAGAAGACTCCTACTCGACTCTCTTATCTCCTGTTGCTGTCACCTTTTTTTTTTGTTCGGATGAGAGCTGATCTGATTTAACTTGTTTTTGTTTCGACCTAAAGTATACCCCGGACGACTTCAAGTTTCAGCCGGAGGCGAATCCACCTGCTTTCACTTCGATGCACACGGGGGAATCGATCAGAAGAGGATCTCGTGTGCGAGCAAGGATAGTGGGTTTACGAATGGAACAGACTGATATCGTGAGCACCTCAGAAATATCTTCAGTTCGAGAACGGCTCGTTGATACCTATCACTGTACAGTTCGCCATTGGCTCTATCAAGGGTGATTACCTTGGCCCAGTAGAGGACTAAACTATCCCTTGTGCAAACAAGCGAACAAAGGATCCCCAGACAAACGAAAAAACGAGAAAAATGAAGGAAAACAAGATTCCAAACAGAAGAGACTGTATGTTTTTCAAACCAACGCCTGGATTTCGATTTATCTTGTAGAGAAACGGTTCGTTTTGTTGCATCACCGAATGGGTTTATATCATTGCATTTTGAGAGATTGTTCGGCTCGTCTTCTTCATCTGATTTGTGTACCGTTTCGGTCAACCTTTCGCTTGACTCCATTTATAGAACAGAAAGAACAGCGTCCATTTATATCATTTTAACCTCAGCATATCAATCGAAAGCCGGGAACTCCCCCTTCTTCGACTCCTTTGCTGCGTTTTTCTGAGCGGCTTCTTTGGCGCGTCTCCTTTTGACTTCCTCTTTATGCCGCGCTGTTGCTGCCTGTATTGCCCTTTCGGTTTCGGCATCTTTAACGTCACCTTCAATTTCGCTATCACGCCGCAAGGTTACATTGCTGAGCATGCTGCAAGCCTCACTGTAGGGCGAAGGAGAACGATTGTCCGATTATGCTGACCTTGTCGATCTTGTAAAGTAGCCCATTTGTGGAGATCGGCTTTGCTTGGGTCAGTGATGTGGGTATAGCCGATTCGAGATCTGCAAGCGTCAACTGGCGAAGTGGGTCATATACACATATCGACTTGTCTGATACCAGTGGAACTTCAAAAGCATTGTCTTCTTCTGATTCAAGAAGCGAATGACACTCCGACCGATCGTCCGTTAGAGCCGAAACTTCTGAGCAACCAGCATCGGACCTGACGCGGTCGAGGTGTTCTATGGTACTGACATGAGCTCTTTCAATCACCAAACCTCTGCTTAGAGAGGTAGCCCATGAACATCGGCTTCGAGTGCAGAATCGCAGGTGAGAGACGAGTGGTCAGCTGGACTATAGCAACCTGAAGAACGGGATGAAACATACCATGCCGATCAAGGCCCGATACTCGACCGAGTTATGCCAAGGATTGAGTTGCAAGTCGACCAGGCAGCCAAATGATGGCGAAGATTCGAGAGGGAGGGAGTAATCGTATTGAATTCTGACGATCGGAAGAGAAGCAAAAGTTGAAACTCCTTGCCCGTTTCATCCGAAGAAGGAAGTGTTTCAGGTGATGTCGGTATTGTTATAAAGCGACGTGTATATTCGTGGCATGGCGTGATGCAAAGGACGGGTCACGTGCAGACGGGACACGGTAACCTCCGGTGATGACTAACCAGCCAGCTTACCCATATATCATATCGTCATATCCCTCTTGCTCTTGACAGTTATTCAACATGAATACTCGTTGACTTGACTATTAAGAAGAGACTATAAGGCATCCTGAGCAGCGACAACTCCAGTTGCTTGTCACATAAGTTTTGCAGACCATCATCGACCGTATGCCAATCAGGAACTTCTTCTCCCCTCAATCCGCATTCAAGCTAGCTCCTTACTCTCTTAGGACCATCATGACAGACATTCCCAAGACCATGCGAGGTATCCTCATCGAGGCTACAGGAGGTACCGAGGTTCTTCAGTACAAGACCGATTTGCCTGTACCTCAACCTAAAGAAGGGGAGGTCTTGGTCAAGAACCAATATGCGGGAATCAACTATATCGATACGTGAGTCGCAATGTAAACAAGTATCGGCAACTCGTCCTGAAGGAATTCCAATGCTACACCAGATACTTCCGAACCGGTCTTTATCCTTCAAAGAAACCCGAGATCTTAGGCCGAGAAGGGTATGGAACCGTTGTCTCCCTGGGTTCCTCGGCCAAACCCCTTCACGACCTTCAGGTCGGAGACAAGGTCGTGTGGATGTCCACGGGCGGATATGCGGAATATACCGCCGCTCCTGCTCTACACACCTACAAGCTTCCGGAGAATCTCGATCCAAAGTTGGCCATCGCTGGTCTTCTGCAAGGTCTTACGGCTGTCAGCCTGGTCCGAGAAGCACATGCGGTGAAGAAGGGGGAATACGTGCTCGTTCATGCTGCTGCAGGAGGGGTTGGTCTTCTTCTCTGTCAAATGCTCAAGACCATCGGAGCTCGAGTCATTGCTACTGCATCTACCCAAGAAAAGCTGGACCTCGCGAAAGAGAACGGTGCGGAGTTTTTGATCAACTATAGCGAGGAAAAGGATCTCGTTGGGAAAGTCAAGGAAATCGCTGAGGGCGAAGGAGTTCATGTCGTTTTCGATGGGGTTGGGAAGGATACTTTCGAAGACGATCTTCAGCTGGTCAGGAGGAAAGGGTCTTTGGTTACTTTCGGAAACGCTTCTGGAGCCGTACCTCCATTCGCAGTCGCGTAAGTCATGGTACATACACGTCTCTGCCTCATGAATGTTTCCTGATACATCCGTTACCGACCACAGTCGACTTTCCGCTAAGAATCTTCGCCTGATGCGACCTACTCTCTTCAACTACATCGTAACCAGGGAAGAGTTCACCACCTACACCAAGGAACTGTTCGACTGGATTGAGCAGGGTGAATTGAACGTTAAGGTTCACAAGATTTACAAGTTGGAGGATGTCAAGCAGGCACACGAAGATCTGGAGGGAAGGAAGACTACCGGAAAGTTGTTGCTTGAAATCTAAGGGCATGCAATCGAGAATGAGCAATTATTCAATTATATGAATCAAGGTATCTTTGTATGAATGCAAATGATGATATTCGTCAACATCTAACTTCGGACATCGCGCTTCTTTCCATGTCCGTACCTGAACAGAGGTCACCCCGATGCCTACAATATGAGTCAACTGAACGTTCCCGTATGCAAAATAGTATAGCTACATCTTCGGTTACTGATCATCTACGTGGCCTCTCGTGATGTCGGCCTCACCCTTCATCAAAAGGACTAAACCCCGAGCCAATGCGAGGCAACGGGACGAGTCTATATCCGGTCCTCCATCAGCTGGAGATGCGAACAATGTTGAAGACGAAGATGATGGAATGAGTATCAGTCCGATGCTCATGGCGAAAAACAGGAAGAAGGAAAAGGAGAAGAGGAAAACAGGTTCCATCGGGAAGAGTCGACTGAGTTTTGGAGGTGATGATGAAGATGGAACGGAGGAGAAGACGTTCGTTCCAAGGAAATCCAAGCTCTCTCAATCGATCTCCCTGCAGAAGGCGGTCACGACTGCTGCAGCTGCTTCGACGATCGCACTGAATTCGGGAGATTATCATAATCCTTTTGCCTCGAAACTAGCCTCGACACCCTCTACGTCAAGTTCCGTCTACAACAATGCTTATCTGCAGGAACTCAAAGCTTCTACACCGACCCGCTCAGCTAGACCACGAGCAGATGAAGACGATGTCACGAGTATGGACGTAGACGAAGCTATAGACCCTTTTCAACCAAGAGCTTCTGGTTCTGGTATGAGTCAATACCAAGTTCTGGACACGACTCAAGGGATTCCAGACGAAGCGCTCATAGCTGCAGCGAAAGCTAAACGGAAGACTGCCGTAGGCACTGGTGTATCCTCGGGAAGTGGACTCGGCGGAGAGAACTACATAAGTATCACACAAGACAATGGAAAGCTGGCATTGTTTGATTCCGATATAAAAAGTGGGCCTCATCCCGAGAGTCGACTGCAACGAGAAGAGGATGAGGAGGGTGAGGGCGATGAAGGTAAACCCAACCTCGGAATAGTTGGTCTTGGCTTAGGGAATGCTAATGGTATGTATGTCCAGACTTTGCCGACTTTACAGAAGCGAACACCAAGATGGCTCTGGGCAAGAACGCTAATAAAGCAGCAGCAAGACGGTTGAAGAACGATATGGTTGATGCTATAGATGATCGGTACGGCGATATCTGGGCGATATGTGTTCGTCAATAATACTGATGTTTGCTTCATAGTGAGATTGAGGATCAAGATGATGAGGATGAATTAGCATGGGAGATGGCGCAGGCGGCTAGAGCGACTGGGAATCGTGATATAATGGCAACTAAGGCAATTGAAGAGGTAAGCCGCTTTTCTGCCTACTGCAGCACACCATTTATACTGAAGCTTTCATCGGTAGAAAAAGAGACCTTACCAATCGGCCCCAATTCCCGCATCTAGACCACTTCCTACCGTAAAATCTGCCGCAGCTAGATTACAAGCTTCCATTGCTTTCTTAGAATCCGCCCAAACCGCTCGTACAGGCGAAATCGAATATGCCGAACGCGAGTTGGTAGCATGCGATACACAGGAAGCAGACTTGCGGGAAGAAGTGAACAGGGTGGAGGCGAAGAAGGAGTGGATGGATGAGTTTCGAGGATGGGTCGAGATGCTGGGCGGGTTCTTGGAGGAAAAGGTGAGTCTTACTTGAAATGTTTCCAAACGAGCTGAGCTTGAACTGACTAATTCGTCGATCCAGATGCCTGTACTGCAGAAGATCGAACAAGATATGATGCTGCACTATAAGGAACGGCATGAAATATACACAAAGAGAAGATTGGCCGACGATTCTGACGATCTCGCGCTTTGCGTCGGCGTAATTGGGGTAGAAAACGAAGTAGAGGAAGTTGATGAGATGGGCAGAACACGAAGAGGGATCGACGACTCTGGACCTTACTCCAATATACGGTGTGCCAGAAGACAACATCGGATAGCCAGACGAGGACGACGAGCGAGTAAACTGCGAAAAGAACAGCAAGAGGATGGGTTGTCAACTGATAGTGAATTGGGCGAAGGTGATACGGAAGATTACCAGACGGCGCAAGAAGCGCTTCAGGTGCGAGTCGATACCTTATCGAGTGATGTCAAGGCGGAGGATTTCCGAGATCCTCAATTAGGGTTGGCGGTGAGATTTGGAGGCTGGAGGAAGCAATACGAGGAGGAATACAATAATGCATACGGAGGGCTCGCCATGGTACAAGGTTGGGAATATTGGGCGCGCCAAGAGATGATCGGCTGGGAGCCTGGCAGGGTGAGTCCACTCCGGTCCAGCGAGATAGATTGTGGTCGTGCTGAGACAAGCCCAATAAGACACATAAATCGCTTGATACTTTCCACTGGTTCGGCTGCTTGCACCGATATTCCCGTCCGAAAGCGGATGTCGCCCAACCATCGGACGACGATGACATGGATATCGACGAGGAGCCGCCACTTGGTGTCGATGGCGACTTAGCTGCTGCTATGGTCTCATCTGCAGTGACCAATATAATCACAAAATCCGTGGAACATGGTGTTTACGATGTTTACTCGACCCGGCAGACACGCAACTTGGCAGACTTGGTTGATGTCGTTGGGGAATACTTGGGTAAAGACGGTGCGAAATATCGAGTGAGTGCATGCTATGAAGTGATCCTTTCTGGTCCACAAGTCACTTACGCATGTCTTGTCAGGGCATTCTCAAAGCCATCTTAAACGCATTTGTCTTGACACTTGAATCCTCATCTGACTTGATACTCTCGGTCACATCGCCTAGCTCTTCTCCACCTCCCGCCTTCGATCCTGCATCGCGTACAGCTTTAGCTACGCTTACGAACCGCAGATTGAAATTGCTGAAGAACTTGCTATTATGGCGGCGATACGCTGCTAACGAGATTGCGGACTTGGCGAACAGACTGATCAGCGATTTTATGAACACCGTCCTCCGGAGCTCCTGGGAAAGCGGTGGAGAAGAATGCGCTCTCAAGGTGAGATTACGTGTGATCGCTTGAGTCCAGAAAGGTTCTGACGGATCATTTGCAGCTTTCCCAAGCGGTACCAACAGGTTTCTTGAACCCGGAACTCGTCAAGTCTTTGCAAGGGAGTGATGGCATCCGACATTAAAGCGGATGCCTTGCGCGAGAGGGACAACGAGATATCTGCCTAGAAGACAATGTCCATGACTCAAGTTGAAAGACTTGAGTTTGAGACCATCGAGTGCACATAAAGCCAGCAGCTTTTGCTGCTGAAGATAAGCATAACGCGCACGAATCGGCTCGAAAGGCTAAATGAATCATGAAGCATCAAACTGACCCGCTCTTCCGCGCTCACGACGTTTCTGACGTCAGCGTAACCATGAAGAGACGTGGCTCGTTCCGCTGTCAGACAATTGGATGGAAACGTAGCATTTAATAATGAATTTACTGTATCATACGTTGTATCCCGTTGTCATACAACATTGATGAGCGCGAGCTCGGCATAACATGTGCAAAGTCACTACCTTTGACTGTCCTTGCAACCTCGATAAGCTGGTTACAGCGAGATAATCTGCTTGCGCTGGACCAGCTGCGTGTGTATGCTGCAATGACTTGACTTCGCAGGTTGTCCGTATAAGCACAAGTGAGCCTGCAAAGCTGATGGTGACGCTTCTTGTTAGGCGTTCAGCACTCTTTCAGGAAACGCTGGGATCCGATGAGCGGGATCCGTTACAGACTGCATGTAGCTTAGTACTCTGTGTAGCCTGCCTGACTTTGAGCATATGTTGTAGGCGCATAGCTTGTTGACGCATCATCGTTCATTGTCTTGTAATCCGGAGCGTCACTAGCGGTCAAAGATCCAGCCGAAGTCCTCCTCTTCAACCTATCCCACTGTGTCGACATGATACTACCTCGTTCGGACGGAGCGATGCCTCCTACCATGCTGGCAGTATCGCCAGATTGCGAGAGAGCTTGTTGTGAGACATAACTTTGCGCATATGTACTGTATGTTCCGCCTCGCTTGCCAGTTCCTCCAAGATGGGGCGGTAGGAATGGCGCTCCAGGTGTAAACATAGGTAAAGTTGATGAGTAAGCCTGAGAGACAACGGATTGCGCATCCGAAGGGATGTACCCAACGGGATCGTGAGTCCTGTAATATGCCGCATCGTATCGACTTGGAACAGCAGGGGCTGACGCGCAGAACAGGAATCGAGTCAGCTACCAAGACGTCATTGTGATAAGCAACGACAGGCTCACGGTCGCTGGCTATGGTTGGCCCGTTTAAGAACTCCATGGCAGGTGCTTCGAAACGTCTGAATTGCTCCATGGCCTTGTTCAATGTCTTTTTCGGCTTGCTGAATTGAATCATACTGGTTTGTAGATTGTTGAGTGGGCCTTCAACCAGGCAGTTTTTTTCCTTGTAGTGCGTCAAGAGATAGTGCCAAAGAGGGTGCTGGGAACACGCATCTCGTGAGCCTCAATGACTATGCGGATGCAATGCAAGATACGCTTACCTTGCTCAAGACCTTTGGATTACCAAGTATGACAACTCCGTATTTGGCTCGAGTCAAAGCAACGTTCAACCTTCTTGGATCGTTCAGGAAACCGATCCCTTGATGTTCGTTACTCCTAACACAACTCAAAATGATGTAGTCTTTCTCTCGACCTTGGAAAGCGTCCACACTCGCCACCTCGACCTCCTTGTATAGATCTTTCTTGAGAGATCCGTTGTACTGGAAAAAGTTGACCACATAGGACCGCTGCCCTTCATAAGGGGTGATGACCCCTATCTGAGAAGGCAAAACTCCCGCCTTGAAAAACTTCGTCACGATCTTCTCAACGTTGCTCGCCTCGGTTCTGCATTGAACAAGTAAAAGCATCAATGTCAGCCGTAATACGTCTCGTAATTACTACTCACCTGTTCAAGAATGAGGTTCCGCTACTGGAAATCTCTTCGTTACCCAAGTTCTGATAGAAGAACATCGGGGTATCCATAACGGGCCAGGGGAAGTCCACATTCTTTCGGAGACGCTCGGGAGCTGTAACACCGTTCTGCAAAGTACCTTCATAGAACATGTTCGACGGGAACTCCGAAAGACAAGGATGCATCCTGTATTGCACTTGAAGTCGAATAGGTTTGTTGCCTAAATAGACCAAACGCTCGAATAACGATTGCGATAATCCCGCTCGAGCCGCCTTCTTGTTCATGATGACAGGGCCGAGTTGCTGTTCACGGAGTCAGATTAGTATGCCGGTTCAACACATGTTCACAAAGTCACCGTACCTGATGATCTCCCACAAAGACAACCTGCTTACAGCCCATGATCAAGGGGATCATACATTCTATAGGGCGGGGTTGTTTGTCAAAACGGGATGCATATCGACAGGACTGACTTAGACATACCTGGTTCCGCAGCTTGTGTAGCCTCGTCTATCAACACAGTACGGAACTTGAATTTGGCCAAACGTGGATCTCCTGCACCCACACAGGTGGTACAAATTACGTCTGCAGCGGTCAAGATATCCTTCTCGGCGTTTCGCACAAGGGCTCGATATTTTCGCTCGTCCGTGGAACTGAGTTCCCCTTGCTCGCTTTTCAGTTGGATGAGTTTCTGCAACTCGCGATGTGTGTCCGCGTTCGCTACTTGATTGTGCAACGACAAGAAAGAGACCGAGGAGTCTAGAGCTTCACGTGATTTCGCTGCCAATCGAACTACTTTCAGTCCAGTCTTATGGATCTTCTCTGTCAGCTGATCGACAGCAACATTGGAAGGAGCGCACACCAGAACCTGACCGGGGTTCATTTTGGCCAAGTGGAAGACAATCGAAGCGGACGTAACCGTCTTTCCGGTTCCCGGGGGACCCTGTTGGAAGCCAGGACGATTGGTATAGCCCATTCCCCGATATCAAATTAACTCACTTGAATCAAACTTAGAGGCTTTTGCAATACACTTCTTACGGCGTTCATCTGAGAACTGTTCAGGTCTGGTAGATTGGGCGCCGACATCCTCTTGGGTAATTGAGTTCGCAGAATCTGCGGCTCGAGGTCGTGGCCCAAGAGTTTATGATACTATAACCAGTGAATAAAAGGCTTGAGATGATGTGCGAAAAAAGACAAAAAAAGGGTTTAAGACGCACGATATATCCACTGACACTTCTCTCATCAAGTGCAAATGTCTTCATGGCAGACTGCATCCGGTCAAAGCTGGTCGATTTCCAAACGTAATCAACTGAGAATCCGGTGGTGCAGTCAGATGGCACATTATCCGAGCGACGCAACTCAAGCGCAATCTCGTCAGACACATCTGTAAGAAAGAGCGATGTCACTGATGCCCTCGCATGTAAACATAGTGCTTGTACTTACTGTTGGGAATCTTGACTACATTTCCATCTCCCTCCCAGCTAGAACCGCCGTGCTGACTGTATCCGTGAAGACCTCCTCCCGAAAATTTGAGTCGTAATTCGTCTCCGACTGCCAACCTGACCTCTCCACTTTCTAGCTTGGGCATAGCAAAGTAGGCGATACGCTTGTGGTTCAGACCAATATCCCATCGGATGGTGATATCGTTCTCAGTCTGGGATTCTTTAAGTCGTTTGTCATAATCGGCTTCGATTTTCACGAGAGGGCCAAAAATGTTTTGGTATTGATAAGCGTCCTCGTATCTAGAAGCTTCACATCAGACATCTCTTTGGCTATCTACGACGTATCACTCACTTAGCCAGAACCATCTGTAGATCTTCCTCTCCTTCAGCCCTTTCAGCATCCTCGAGCTTGGCTTCAGGATTAGATCTCCACAATTCTTCCAAGCGATTTAGCTCCTTGAAGCCGATGTGCCTGGCTCGCATGACTTCATGCTCGGTAGGCGGCCTGACGAGCCAAGACAAGAACGCTCGGTCGTCTATGATGGCAGACCATTGAGAAATGTCCCAGGCTATATCCTTGTTCCCCGTCATTGCCGCACAAGGCTGACGACATAATAGCACGACCACGGTATCGCTCTTAGCAGGAATGAACCCGAGAGTAAAGACGTTTTTCGCTCCACAATTGTAACCTGACATCATGCAGATAGTTGGAAGCAGTCCCGAGCCATACGAGATATCGCAACGACTCACACTCAGGAGTGGTATCACCTAGCGGTCCTTCGGGGTGCAACATAACTTCGCGATGTCGTGCTCGTACCATATGGTTGACGATGTGGCTTGCCCCTCCATTGCCTCCATTAGGTCCGATATGGTTTCCACCTATTCTAGCGTTGCAGAACCATTTGTTGCATCCTAGACACTTGACCACTGAAGAAGGAGCGTGGATTCCACAATAAGCACAAGCATGTTCTGGTAGATCGGGAATGGCGACCGCGAAATCGGCTTCTGGTAAGGAATCGTGAAGATGATCTGCCATAATGAGCTCGTCATGTTCATGGTAATGGTGATGAGCCTGTGGGGGTTGAGCTAGATCGTCCAGAACACCGAAATCCTCATATGCTATAGGATCCTCTTCTTCAAATACTGGATGACGATTGCTTCTCTGTCTCTGAAAATGTCCGCTCAAATTGATATCTCCTAGTCCCTCGTTGAGATCGGATAAGCTGACGCTGCCAAGATCGGATGGCGGAGCCCTTCGACTTGAGTCTCCATTGTAGTTTGTAGAATAGGTTGAAGCTGAGTCGTCACCTCCATACTGCAAGTGAGAAAATCGTCGAGTAGAGGGGAAGGATGGGACGATGGAGCGAGTGAAAAGCAAGACGATTAGATAGGCAAGTGAGTGAGTAACCTAGAGATATCCTTATAACTGCTTCCTTGAACGAATAGCTTGAAATTGCCACTTACTCGAGAAGCACCCTCCAAATGCGAAAAGTCCATTCCCCTTACTAAATTAGTCTCTTGGTGAACAGGCGCTCTTGTACGTTTGTTCTGTCTAGCGTATAGTGATGTTTATAAGCAGCTGACCTGTCAATTTGAAGAGCTGTGAAGGTTGTGAGGAGGAACGGACAGTTGGATATGCACACGCTAATCTGGGCTATAACATTTGAATGATTAGTCGGAAATACGCGACCGACAAAGGGGGCGATCTCGATCTTCGAGATCTGCGAGCGAATCTATCCAATTTATAGCAAGAAGTACAATGGCCATTGATATATCGCCATGTCATGACACGAACTCGCATACATGAATGCTAAACCCCAAAAGAGAACAGGTGCAAATGATTGTGTAACTGGTCGTTATAATATAAGATGGTCGGTCAAGCTCAGATCCGTGACCTTGCGAGACATCCCTTGAGGATCTCGTCAAGTCATAAGGGGTTTGCCATGAAGCACGAGTGAAAGTCGAAGTCTACCGGAAGTCGTCGAGATCGAAGCGATGGGGATGGGGAAGAGGGCAGAGGGAGGTCGGGGTATCGAGGTGTTTATTGGCCGAAAGCGAATCCACCTTGGGGAGCGGCAACTGTCGAAATGGTACTGTCAGTTCCGTTCGGAGACCCTACACAATCTACTGTACTGACCACTAGCATCGAAAGCGTAGTTTCCGGTAGCGTCGACAGCAGGAACACCCTCATCAGCAGCCTCCTCATCCTCATCTGCAGTCAATGACGAATCAATATCGGCGTGGAGATCAAACATATTTAGGCTACTAACCTTCTGGGAAGTATTTGTCCATGATGTAGAAGCACTTCTTGTAGATGTCCAAGTTCTCGTGGTGTTGCAAGTTGTGGATGGCGACCTGCACGAGACAAAGAGTCAATCTGACAGTTCTCCAGAACTCTAATTCCTCTGTAACTTACCATACCACCAGCCTCCTCGATGTAGACAGCGTAGTCGTTGACACCGCCAGCACCCTTGGCATCCTTGTCCATCTCTCCAATTTTCAAGATGTTGTCAAGTCCATCAAGAGCAACCTAACGAAGGACATATCAATAGGGTGCTTCAACCTAGCTAGTACGTATATCAATCGTACCTGGATGATCTTGTTGTCCATCGATTTGAGGAGATCGCACAAAGGCTTGATAACTCCCTGGCTAACCATGTATCGGATTTGAGATGGCTCGCCCAGGGCACCGGAAGTGGCATTGGAGATAGCCCAACAAGCCTCCTTCTTGGTCTTGAAGTCGGCGTTCTGAAGCAGGTTGATAAGAGGAGGCATGATGTTGCTATCGAGGCGAGTCGGTCCGAAATGTCAGCTCCTGACGCAACTGCGAGCACGTCCAACCTGACTTACGCATCGATGATGGCCTGAATTTGGTGTGGGCTTCCGGCGGTGATGTTGGAGATGGTCCAACAAGCCTCCTTCCTGATTCCGTCCTTGGCCGAAGACAAGAGGGACAACAAGGCAGGAAGAGCTCCAGCAGCGATGATGACCTGGGTTTGCAAGTCATCACCAGTAACGATGTTACCAACCGATCGAAGGGCAGGGGTCTGCACAGAGGTAGAGTTGTGCCTGAGATTCCGCCCAAATCAGTAACGATATCATACTAAAGGTTATGAAATGAAACTTACATCAGCAGGTCAACTAATCGCCTGCAGACACCACTCTCGATAACGGCCTGGATCTTATCGTTCGTTCCGTCAGAGAGGTAAGAGATTGCCCAACAAGCATCGATCAAGACCTCATCGTCGAGCGAGTAGATAAGCTTGGTGAGGACGGTAAGAGCGGGAGAGATCTATAAGGTGGAATGGCATTAGGACTGGTCTCGACCAAGAGTTGAAGCAATACATACCAAGTTCCAGTCCGGCTGAGGAGCCTTCCCTCGACAAAAGTTCGACAAAGTCCAGGTAGCGTTCCTCAACATCGAGAGCTTGTGGTTCTCGTTCAACAAAGCCAACAAGGGAGGTAAGGCACCCTCGTTCAAACAATAATCTCGGTACTTTGGCGAGTCTCCAGCAATGTTTCCAAGGGCCCATACTCTATAAATAGGTTGGGATGTTTTAGTCACAAGTTCAAGACACTCATGAAGGGTGACTTACGCCTGCTCCCTGACATCCGAGTTGTTGGCTCCGAGCAATCGGATGAACCATGGTACTGCCTGAGCGGTGATGACGACTTGGGTGTGCTCGGAAGTTCCGGAAGCAATGTCTAGTAAAGTGTAGAAGGATTGTCAACGTCTTCGGTCTCGTGAGCCCTTTCCAAGATAGAGCAACTCACTAGTCAAGGCCCAAGCAGCCTCAAACTGGAGCATGTGGTTGTCGCTGGCCAAGAACTCTACAAATCGATTTACGACACCACACGAGATGACCTGGTCGATAGGGGGGTTCTTCTCTTTCGACAAGAGTCTAAGGAGGTTGTTAGATAATCAGCTCACGGCGGTGAAACATGATGGTGTAATTGACTTACTTTCGGAATTGGGTAGTAGCGGTGACCTGAGCTTCGACGTCATTCGAGAAGACAGCTTGAACCATCTCAGGCAACTAAAGAAAAAAGTAACGGACTGCAGACTGAGTATCGTTAATCTTGAAGAACCATCCTTCGTTCACTCACCCTATCGGTTCCGCTCATCTCATCCTCGCTTTCGGCATCAGTGTCCTCAGAAACGAACTGACGCCTTTTCGCAGCACTCTCTTCTCGCTAAAATACCACAAGAGTAAGCTTCGACCATGTCTATCTAGAAAGATTCCAGCGATAGTCACCTTGGCCTTTCGGAGCTCGACTTGCTGCTCTTCACGACGACGACGAAGCTGTTACACAACGGTGCTAGTTCAGCATGATTGTTCTTCGTCAAACGGACAGATCATCCCGGGAAGGTAAGAAAGCCAGACATTCCCTCTTCTTGGATACGATATGTATCCTCCCAGGAGCTGTCCGACAGTTCCACCTTGCCGAGAGATCCTCCATTCATCTATAACTCACGTCCGCAGCGTTGAATTGAGACTTCTGCTTGTAGTTAGCCCTTCGCAAATCCATGTTTCTATCGGCCATTTTGATCGGTCTGTTTCGTTTGTAGTGGTGTTGGTAAGGTAAGGGAAAGAGCTATTACGAACTTGTCGGAAGGATAGGAAGGCTGTTTGCGAGCGGACATCACGTCGAGTCGGGAAAGATGAAAATATGTTGAAGAATGATGAACATGATTGTGGAATGTAGAAAACGAGCAGTAAGCACCGGAACCAGAGGCGACGTCAACCATCGCTGAGCGAAGTACAGAACTTTTCTGCGAGACTTACGAGCTGTCTTTTGATGAAGATTCCTGTGATCTGATTAGAACAGCTAGAGCGATGAAAAGAACGTTACAAAACGAGTGATTCCGTCTGAGATTGCGTTGTTTTGACCAGGTCGAGGTCGATTTACGATGGAGCCCTCGATTTCAGAACTTAGTCAACGAATCAACGCGTGAGAAAGCAACAACAGCTGCAAACAAAACAAAGGGCTTCGGTCATCACGGCCCGGAGATCAAATCCATCTATGTGTCCGCTCAGTATTGACCTTGTACATGTGTCTATATCTACAACCTGATGCCCGCCGTTATCTTTGACCTGTTTCCCTTTGTACATAACGTTCGAAAGCCTTTGTAACCAACTAGTAAGAAAGTGTCTGTTTTCGAACCCTGGCATCGTTCAGGGCGCTGATTTGATGACCTAAAAATTCGGATGTTTGAGGTCTAGAATTGCTAGTTATTCAGCTGACGTTTCACTTGATCTCCATGCAAAAACGCTTACCTCATACGCAAGATTCTAAGTAAGATCTCAGCTGTCTTTTCCTCGTCTTCGGTATTGTTGATGGATGTAAAGCCGCTCTGTGCTGTGGGACTATTGTTCTTGGTAGAGCCCCTTCCCACTCCTTTAATAGCCGCCGCACATTTCTCCTTAAGCGCAGGGAGTGGTAAATCAAGGTATTGTCCGATAAGTAACAAGTCTTTGTAGGCTCCCGATTGTAATACCAGAAGAGGAACGCCGTGCTCTATGCCGCCTTCACAAGCGTTGAAGAAACTCTTCAAGAACTAAGTAGCGGAACAAGGGGTCTGTCAGTCGATATACCGATCGTGATGCTCGTGTGACATACCTTCAGCCATTGGAAAACGACATTGATTTCTTGGTTCGAGAGTGGGTCTCTAGTGGATTCTTTGTTTGACAAAGGTGGGATAAGAAGCGATATCAAAATATCGATGACCCGTCTCCATAACTGAGTCATGGTATGGACTTTGGTCTTCTCGGTTAAGGTGACAGCGAAGATAGAGAACTATAGAGTCCGACAGCCGTCAATGCCTAGACTTCAATTAATCTTCCTTGGGATGCAGAAGCTTACGGTAGAATCGAAATAATCGAAAAGGGGTACCAAACTTTGCTCATAATCCTGCTCGGAAAGTGCAGTCTGTTTGGCTACCCCTTTCTTCGGTTTAGCACTCAGAGGTCGGAGCAGGTCCTTGATCGATTGCGATGACAGCTGGGTTTTGATAAACTCGCTCATCTAGCCACCACCTAGTCAGCTCAGAACAGTATCGAGATGACGGTGTCGGTCACTCACCCTATCTACTATGCATCGAGTCATAGCTTCCGCCGATCTCTCAAGAGTCCTACCAGCTCGATCCAGATGGAATCTGACCTCATGTTTCTCACCTCCCTGCATTTCCACTCGAACGTGCAATCCTCCTCTTGGGTTTAGAGGTAATAACAACTCCCTCACAGGCAATTCTCGGTGCACAGATGGGTCGAGCTTAAGAGAACCGCTTCCGATATTATCGTGTTTACCAACCAGGGATCGATCCCAACAGGTTACCTCCAGAGCTTTGACCCCGTTGATACCGAGCTCGAACGTCTCTTCCCACGAAGGATCCACTTGACCGAGGACCGTATTTGATTTGAAAAGTCGGTGACCGTTTGAGCGATCGGTAATTGTGACGAACGAATCCGCCGGCTTCGACAACCCCTTGCTTAGGAGATCCTCACCTCTCGACACGGTGACGGTGAACAGGTTGTTCGCGAGCTTGTCTTGATTGCTTTTCGAATTAGTCTTCAAGTTATGCTCTCTGACGATCCTAGCACTCTCATCCGCCTCCATAGCGATCATGAGATCTTCCAAGCAAGCTTTGGCAGCTCCCATATTGGTCAACTTGACGCAAGCTGTCGGCGGGATAACGAAACCCTCCGCTTTCTTCCTATCTAATCCCTTTTCTATGCCTTGTATCGCTTGCTTACTCTTGGCAAGCCATGCGCCGGCCTTTCCAGTGACAATGGAAGAAGGGCTATCGAGCGGCAAAGCAGAGTTCGCCTTGACAGGGGTCATCTCCGTCATGAAGAGTGCTTCGACAGTGGAAGCATATTGGCAAACGGATGCAGAAGCGGTCTACGAAGTGAGACAGATCAGCTCAAGGTAGACAGTTCCGAGACAATAACAATTTTACCTTCGAAAAGTCGATGAGATAGCAAGCTCGACTGTATTCACCTAGAGGCAAATCCACCAAGATCGTGGTGACTGCCCTTCGAATGAACTGGAACAGGTCCAGAACAGATTGACTGTGACGGAGATGACCTTCTGGCACCCACTAAAACAATGTTGATCGTCAGCGTTGTGACCGTTAGTGTAGAAACGGTCTTCAACTTACGCTGTCCATGGCGACCGCTCGGGAAACCCATTCGTGAGTATCGACCTCGTTGGTACCCCTCAACCACTCTCTGACGTGAGGCTCAAAGAATGCATCTAGATCGAACCCAAGATCCTCTCCTGGGCAGAAGTCTTCCCACAAGTGCATGAGACGAGCGGTACGTTCGTATAAGCCGAAGATAACGTCCGCTTTGCTTCCCGATGATGGTTGATCAAGGGTTTGCAATTCTGCCAAGAACAAGGGGAGTTGCCTCGACAAGATGACAGCGGGGGGATACAACCGACTGGAATCGGTAGTTGAATAAGTTAGACTTGAAAACCCTTATCGAAGTACTGCTACCTACTCACCCGTCTAATCTATCCTGTGGCCAAACCTTTCCAACCCGCTTAATTCCGTCATCAATAAAATCGGCTAATTTCTCGTGACCCTCCAGGGATCTCTCACTTGCGTTACCGAGGACACCGCCGTCGTCTTCCAGGAATTCGACCTGCTTTCCAACGTATTCACCGACAGCTGCACCTCTCAATTCGTCTGCCGTCTCTTGCCAATATTCCCCTTTCGCTCTCTCCGGTAGTAAGGTCGACAGTTCGGGAGAAGAGAGGAGAGCGGTGATTATACCGAAACAAGAGGGAGGTGGCATTGAGGGAGGAATGGCTGTCGTTGGGTAGATGGTGGAGATGGCTTCAGTCAGATGGTTGGTCAGCTTGTTGAACAAGGTAGCCAAGGTAGATCTTGCGGATTGCTCCTGCAGCGTAATGTCCAGTCAATAAGAGATCAAAGCACGAGACCTCCACCAAGCCTACCTCATCATGTTCCAAACCAGCTCCAGCATCAAGAGCCAACTCTAGCAAATCCTCCAAAACCCTCTCTGCCCATCCGAACTCTTCCGTATAACTCGCCCTCTTCCTAACACCGCTCTTCATCATCCGCCTGCTCCCAACTGCCTCGTCCTCCTCTTCTTGTCCCAAGCAGTTCGACCAGATCTCAAACGTGGTCTCTAGCTCAGAGATGGTTTTGTGCTGAATCCCCCATACTCCCGCGCATAGCTCGACCAACTCTCTCTCCCCAGTGGTCTGGGAAACGAGCGGAGTGTCGTAGCCCAGAGTGACCCTAGCCGATCTGACGAGTCGACAATAAACCTCGTCCTTCCTTTGGTTTGGGGTGAAATCGAAATCTTGACTCGATCCGCCCGGACTGGGACTTGTCGTTCTGGAATTTAGGTAATGGAGTCCAGCAAGGTCTGGACGAGCGTGCATGAGGGCGGATAATTCCGCTTGAAGCGATTTGGCTCGTTCTTGCAGAATGGGCGAGTTTTTACTGGAAGGATCGGCGTTGGTACTGACGAGGTGTAATTTGAGGTCGGAAAGGTAGTTCTGCAATTCGATCAGGTAAGTTCCGACTACCTCTCTGTGTAGCGTACGAGCATACTACTGACCTTCTCATCTAACCCTGCCCGCTTCAGTCCCTCCAAATCCTGTCCGATCTTCTCTTTACTGACCCCAAAGACTCTCCTGACCACATCGACCAGATCCAAACCGCTCTCGTTCCCCTGCATCTTCCTAGCCATCTCATCACCCAGCGGAGTCCTCACCATAGAATCCCCACTAGCCAAACTGACATTACTCGAAGAAGCGAACGATGGCGTGGAAGGTAAAGGCGGAGGGGGCGATCCTGCTCGTCTCTGTTGATTCGCGGAAGAGATGTTGGCCAAGAACGAGCTCTTCCTACTGACGCTTTTAGCACTTGGACTGGAATGGCCTTCTTCTTCCTGATAGAATGGTGAACTTCCCAAACCCAGTCCCGCCGTTGCTCTTCCCGAACTGGCTTGAGCCGGAGCGAGACTCCAGTTTTCCAGATCGATCATGATCTTCAGGTACATCTCCTTTTCGTCCTCCTTGACCTTTCTATTCATAGGATTGTAATACCCTTGCAACGAGGTCTGAAGCAGGGCGATGAGGTGAGTGATATGAACGTGTTTGTTAGGGTTCGTCGAAAAGGAGGTAGATGAGGGGGAAGCGATTCCTCCTTGATTAGCAGGGATGACTGAACCAAACGTCTCCAGTAAGACAGGGATCTCCCTCAAGTTCAACCCGGATGAAGTCTTGGTCGCTTTTTTATTGGGCAAATAACTCAAAAACGTATTCACCGCTGTTCGAAGGGAATCTCCGTATCAGCTCTGATCTCCATCTTGTCCATATGTCATGAATCAAATCGAGCCAAAACAAACACTCACAACTCCTCCAAACACTATCCCCCCCCTCATTACCCAAAACATCCCAAAACGCAATCAAAAACTCTTTCCCAAACTTCCCACCTCCCGTCCCCCCAGGCGCGTTCCTCTTGCCCCACAATCCTCTGCTCGGTGTTTCAGCGGGTGTACTGAGGGAAGGACTTTTCTGATGAGCCGGAGGGAAGTAAGAAGAAGGGGAGGTAAGGTTTACGGGTGGGGAGAGGGTTGAGATGGGGGTTCGCGGGGTTGAGCTGGGGAGGGGAGATTTGGGAGTTGATTTGAGGATCCGGTTTATATACCTGTAAACGTGTGTTCCAGGAGGTATAGCAAGGGAAAGAGGAAAGGATGAGATCGGCGAGGCATAACAATGGTAATGAGAAACCCGGATCGACTTCTCCGTCCGAAGGAAGATACTACTCACGTAACCTTCAACGCATAACTATAAGCGACCTCGTCCAATTCATCCCTGATTCCTTCCTCATTACATCGTCCCAAACTGAAATCGCTGAACCCTGTCCATCCAGAATTCCCGCTCTTCAAACTCTCGGGTCTAGCCAATCCCATCTTGTCCTTAGAGGTTTGGTTGTTGTTGGTAGGAGTAGGATGAGCCGAGCTGGAGAACTGACGTCTAGCTCGAGGAGTGGTAGGTTCTTGCGTGTGTTGGGTGCTTGATTCTTCACCCCCATGAAACCCGGAATATAACATGAACCCTTCACTGAGATCTGTCGTTTGAGTTGCGTTCATCTTTGCGTTCGATCCGGACGGCAGTAATGACGTCGAGGAGGAAAAGGAGGAAGCCACGAATGGTTCAGAGTTTGAAAAGGAGTGGGAAGGTTCCGAGGATGGATCAGAATAGGACGGGATAGATTAGCCGGTACTGGAGGGATTGTGAGAGCCGCCTATCGCCTGACACCTGACACCTGATACCTTGCACCTTGGCTGCGAGTTGTTGGTGGTTGTGGATGGCTTTCGAGGTTGAAACCAGAGTTCAGGCTATGCGCGCTATCATTTCGACATCCACAACAAACGCGAGAATCGCCGGATGCAGAGCTTCCTCTCCTCCTCCGCCTCCCCCTGCTTCCGCCGGCGCTCGGTTGGTAACGTAACCGGTAGAGTAAGCCCGATCCCAAAGCCTGGAATACCCGTCGTCCCTCACATCACCGTCTCAGCCTCGCAAACGTTCTTCCTGGATACGGTCGAGACCTTCTGCGGCACGTTTCAAGCTGTGCAACCAAGGTTCAGGCCAAAAAGAGATCGCCTTCCGGATGAAATTCACGTGGATGGAACGGTACGTAGGGGCTTCTTGGACTCGCATTTTCGCGCCTATATGCAAGACTGCAAGGGTCCTCGAGCTGTATGTCGGTTCATGCGATCCAGAAGACCTTTCAGGACCAGAAGACAGGGACTCGGGGCGGGGCTACAGAGGTCTGATAGAGGATAGAGCTTATGAAAAGGTGAACGTGTACGTCGGCTGGTCCGATTCTAAACATGACCAGTTTGCAGCCATCGGATGTATAATCGCTGCTCTTGAACGATGCAGAAACACCTCTGAACGCACCTGGATCGCTCTGATGGTGCCTCCCCGTATCAAACACTGTGTGCACAGGCCAATAAAGGTGACCCATTCCTACCCGATTCCGAGCAATCTCGGAGAACCAAATAGATCTGACAAATACAAAGTTCTGCTTCCAGCGCTTTCCAGAACGCACGATTCTGCTGTTTCCTTCGGTTCGAGGTTTCGAAAGGGACCGCACCGATCCCGTGTTCATTTGTTTGCTCAAAGACTGGTGGGAGCTCTGTGATATCTGTGAGCTGTACCTATGCGAGTGGGCGAGTGGGCGAGTGGGCAGCTGTGACCTTTTCCCGTATCTGAACCATCCCTATTGTGAGATGGTCTGTCATCTGTCAACTTCCCGCCTCTGATCCTCCTTACAACCCATACAAAGACAAGGCCGGTTCAATGCAGAACCTATAAATACGCCCTACCTAGTAAGATGTCTTCTCAACTTCTCGCCACTTCTACTTTGAGTGTCATACGCATGAAGCTCATCGCATCACAAGTACCAGGTTTGGCCCTTACTGGAATCATGCTAAAGCGCTAAAGCGCTAAAGGAACCTTTATGAACGCGTTTCAATCGGGATGAAATCGCATCTTTAGCGCATATTGAAGGATCGCACGAGCTCCAGGTTCTGCGGAGTTCGATATCTGGTTCAGTCAGGATAAGTGGATGGTTCTTCCTGCCTCACTTATTTGGTACTCTTTTCCGTCATAATCGTTCAGGGGTATCTGATTGCCGATTGTACTTTCCTGCCATCCTGGATCACGCCTTCGTGGAGGACTCGGAAAGATGGCTAGAACACCTGCGAAATCCCATAGCTCTAAGAAATCTGTTCCTCCTACTCCTTTCTCCGTTCGTCCTTCCAAGTCGGTTAGAAACGAATCGCATTCTCCTGCGAGGAACAAGGTTCTTGTACCCGAGACAGGTATCGGGCAGGAAAACGACGATGACAAAAACGCGGACGGACAGCCAGAATCGGACATCCCTGTAGTACGAGCTCAAAAGTCTAGAAGAAGCTCGATCAGTAGAGCATCAATGAGCAAGAAGGGGAGGAGTTTGAATAGGATCGACTTGAATCACGATGACGATGAGGAATTGGACGAGCTGGCATTGCTTCCTTCCCCGGGGAAGAAAAGTCTTCGGTTCGATCTCACGGACAAGACGAGTGAGCTCTTTTCTCTTCCATCTGACAGAGACTGGATGATCGATGGGGTCTTTAGGGAAATCTCCCATCGTTTCTAATCGTTCTCCTCTTAAAAACTCGCCTAAACCCACATCCATCATCAAACCTGTTCGAGCACCCTCGTATTTGCCTTCCTACAGGAAGGGCTCCGATGCCATTGGCAAGAGCAAACTTAGTAACGAGATCAGGATGAGCGATACCGATTCAGATCAAAGGAATGAATACAGTGATGAGACGGATAGTGATAATACGAATGTCGGAAGTGACAGTAGTATGAGCGAAGAGGAAGAGACCAAGGGCAAGGCAAAGAAAGGCCCGAAAGGGGGTCCGAAGAAGAGGGACGTCCATATCAAGAGATACCAACAATTCGACGAAGATGACCAAGAACGTAAGCCTCCAATCAACCTCGCTAATAAAGATGGACTGATCGATCGATTTCGTATCCAAAGTGGGTGACGAAGAACAAACAATGGTCGAACGATCAAACAGTCCAGCGGGATCAGATATATCTTCATCCGAGTCTTCTTCCGATGAATTTCATCTCCCTAAACCCCCTAGTCCTCAAACCATGTAAGTTTCTTCTCGTTCTCTTAGCTCTTAATCCGAGCTGTCCCTGACCCTTATGACCTGTTCGCTTCTGGATGGGAAAGCAAACAACAACTCAAGGAACGTGATCTAGCCTTGACTGCAGCGCAAGAACGCCAAATCCAGGAAATCACTGATCATCTCACCCCCTTATGCGTTTCGGTCCAGAAACTATATGGAGGCTTCCAAGGGGGATTGAACAAGAAGATGAAGTGAGTCGGTTTCGATGAAGCGAAAGTCGATTCCGTTTAGTATGGTTGTATACGATCGACAGGCTTCAGTGGCAATTGTACTGCAACGCGTCAGGGAAAGAGATCGAGACGACTGGGAATGCTGTGGATACGTTTATGAAAGAGGCGAGTGACACTGATGTAAGTCGCATCGCCTCGAGAAGAATGATAAGTAAGCTCGCTATACACCGATTTTATGACGATTAGACAGCTATTGCTCTCGCTCGAACAAAACTGACCCAGGTGGTTGAAGGGAAACGGAATACATTGGAGAAGGGAAGGAAAGATATGAAGAAGATGCGTAAGTTTGTTACCTACCTTCCAGCCCTTATCAATCAGTGACAAACACACCAATCTGCCCTTTGTAGACAGTAGGCAGGTCAAGGAGATGCAAGAGGTTGATGACGAGTTCGAAGCGTTGTACAAAAGTTATGTAAAGAAGGCAGGTTCAGAGGTCTCAAACCCTTTGCGAACTAACTGACTGACCTAAACGCGTATAACAGATGAATGTCATCGAAGATCCAGCTAGAAAGGAGAAACATATGGAAAAGAAGGTATGCTTGTGATCTTTCACTTCCTGTGCGGAGGAATTGATCGTCATCTCTGCACACACAGAGACGTTCCTACGCCACTATGGGACTCTTCTAGGCATTGCGACTGATGTCACTCGGCCGAAGAGTGCGGCTGCTGCATGACAAGGGGCAAGACGATCACGGTCTGCAAGGTGAAGCATCCGAATTAGCATCCGCTCTCGGCATAATTACCGGAGCGTTGTATATCTAGATCCAGTACTATATCTCTTATGCCTTTTACCTGCATGTTCATACGTTCTTCGTTCTTCGAAGTGTCGCCCGTAGAAACAGTCTCATATTATATCGAACTGGATTCGGATCCACAAACCCAGACCCTGCGAGAGGACTTGCAGTCAGTTATGAGTGGGCCGAGCGTGTTGCGAGTCAGTTGCGTCACACCCTCGTCCTGGTTCCGGCAGCTTACACGTTTAATCAACAGCTTTCGGACCGGGTCGTCCGTGTTCTCGCCCAGGTAATTGAGGAGGAAAGTTCCCATATATCGCTCGTCTAATGCCATTGTTGGTTTACAGAACCCTGGGGTAATGACCCTTCAAGTGAGTCGTGTTTGACGTTGATAATATTGCTCAGGCTGATTGTTAGGCGAATAGGGCACTAATTGCTATCTCGTTGGCAACGCATTGATCGACACAGGGTCTCCGGCACCAACTGCTGCTCCATTTCTCCAGATCCTGAAACGGCACCTCGCAGAAACACAAAGCGTGATCCGGAATATCGTTCTCACGCATCATCACATCGACCATGTCGGAGGACTGTCGTTACTCTTACAAAGCCTGTCTGATGCCGGCTCGCCGGAGCCTCAGGTCCACAAATTCCCTACACCAGAAACCGATCAGACAAGTGGTCCACATATCCTGTCAGATGAGAAACTAGAGCGACAAGTGCAAGATCTCTCCGGAGATGGATCCAATATCAACTGGCTGAAAGAAGGGACCGTCATAAATGCTGGCGTTGCGAGCGTCCTCAAAGTGATACATACACCAGGGCATACCTCAGATTCAATCTGTCTCCTGCTCGAGGATACTGGAGAGCTGTTTTGTGGTGATACGATTCTTGGGTGAGCTGTCGCGTATGTTGAGACTCGATGATGCGATTGACACATCAGCACAGGAGCGGGACAACTGTCGTAAGCGACATGACCAGTTGTGAGTGTGCAACCGAAAGACCCTAGGCCAAACCATCGTTAACATTCACCGTCCTCCATAGATATAAGTAGTTTGCGAAAGCTACAATCCTTGGGTTGTCATGATATACATCCCGGCCACGGACCCAGTATCAAAGGCACGCAGGACGTAAAGCAAAAGATCGATCAGTATATTTCCCATAGACTTGATCGGGAGAATCAAATCGTAGACATCCTGTGGCGCATGGAGCAATCGACTGTAGAGGACATCGTCAATGAGATATACGTGGATTTGCCAGAAAGAGCTCTGATCGCTGCTCAAAAGTCGGTATCGGCGCATCTCGACAAACTGCGGCAGGAAGACCGGGTAGAAATGTCAAGTTCCGGAGCGGGCGGAGACAAGACCGAGTGGAAGGCAACAGGAAGGAAGAAGCAAATACATTGATATGGTATTAAAGATACATAAAGTGTCCAGTTGTAACGAAAGTTATATTGTACGTCAAGAACAAGTCAAGAGCAAGCTAAAAACGACGAGACGCGGTCAGTTGCGTATCGACAGTACCCATTGGATTTCGTCTACTCACCACAGCAGCCCCTGTACGACTTCTTTCCAAGATTCCACCATCTAGTACCTCCAAGTGTAGCAAGAGTCATCGTCTCCCGCTCGGATGAATTGGTTGGGCAGGACAGCAACGTTCTGGTAGCTGTCAGTGATGGTGATGGTAACGTTCATGTTGGGAGCCATGTCAACCTATCGATAGTAGGATATTATGAGCTCATACACTTTTCACAAGGGTAGGTAAGACCAGCTACTTACGAACCAACCAGCACCAGACTCGTTCATCAGGGTCATCTCCTCTACCTCTCCGGAAGGACCATCCTCAATCTTGAGGTGGATGGGAGCATAGGCGTCCTCGAACTGAAGCTTGATGAACTGACAGGCGACAAGGGGACCAGAAGCGGTGATGGAGAGAGCCTTGGCGACAGGAGCGAAGACGGCCAAGACCAAAGCGAGGGTGACAAGGACGATGGATCGGGAGGACATTTCGATTGAGAGGATTTAGGTTAAGGGTTGTGGTAAGGCGATCAGGTAGAGATTAGGTGGTAAGAGAACGGTTGGATGATTGCCGGTAAGAGAGCGAGAGAGAGATTTGAAGAATAGAGATGTGCGCTGCACGAGGAATATTAACCGGGACTAGGTGAAGGAGGGTGGATGCGATGCGATGGGCTTGCGAATTAGAGATTTGGATAGAGAAGTCGAAAGAGGCGAACTGTCAAAGCTCTTGCTGCTTGCTCGAGTGGAGTATATATAACTTGAGGATTCGTTGGGTATCGGAGGACGGGTTCAGTAAAGTCATCAAGGTCCAAGGTACTCGTAGGACCTTGGATCGAATATATACGACTGCTGCCCTCAGACACAAGCTTTGCGTTTTCCGATCTCGCGCGCATCAACAAGGCACACGACGATGCGACGATCTTCATCATGCCGTGATGGAAAACAAACTTCCGGCGAGCGGCGGGGACGAGGAAATCGACCGCTGCTCGTCGCGCCTGTCGAGCCGGATGCGGCAGACAACCTTGCAGGATGATCGAAGAGGCGTGTCGACGCGGCTGCAACCCAAAATCACCTGAGAACCCTGGCGTTCTTTCGAATAGAACGCGGTCATTGTGAGTTGGGAAATATCACATGCGATTTGACAAGCGATCGCTATAATTCGCTAATCGCCAAAGCCTAATATCTATCGTTTGAGGACGATCCCTACGGTATCTGATACAATCCAGAGACAACAATGAAGATTCCCATGAGTCCAAACCCTCCTAGGATCAATACAAAGGACTCTTCCAATCCGATAGGTCCCATACGGATTGCCCCTTTGCATGCGCTCTCCAATTCTTTCCCCAGCTTGTCAGATGAGAAGTGACCTTGGACTCGGTCCTTCCCCGCTTGCTCAATAGTCTTTCGCGCCTCAGATGATAGGTTTACAAGCGTGACCATAGCTTCTGACCATTCCTGAGCGTTCGGTCTTCGAAGTAGACCAGTTGCACCTTGTCCTTTGAGTTCGGGATCGGTGTCAACGATCGTTTCGGTGGGTCCTCCGCTATTTACACCCAAAACAGGTAGCCCACAGGCCATGGCTTCCACCGGGACGATTCCAAAATGCTCGTTCTCTGGGGTATATAGAAGTGCGATCGAGGAGGAAGCGGTAAGAAGAGAGGTTCGTTGATTGTCCGTAAAGTTGAGGAGGAAGACAACATCCGCTTTCTCAATTTCGGTCGAAGAGGGACAATTCTTGGGGTCACTCGGTCGGATCGTCACGTGTTTCAATCCGGATTGATCACAGAGCTTGCCCAAATTGCGATAAGTGTCAATATTGTCTTTGAGAGCATCGTCGTATCCCCCTATCAAGATATGTACAGTCAGCATTGACAATGAAATTATATCGCTCAATCTGGCTTACCGGCTATCACCAATCGCATAGCTTGTGCTTTCGATCTTCCTTTCTTTACCATTCCGAATGCCTCCACAGCGAGCTCGATGTTCTTCTTCGCCTCGAATCGATTAAGAGAAACGAAAGTCGGCTTTTCTCTGTCGTTGTACTAGCGATCAGTCTCTAGCCCGCTTCTCTCATTCCTGAAAGACTGACGATTGGATCATCTGGACATCCTTGTCGCTCTTCATTGCCTCCGGCTTCAAAGCTGCGTACGCCGATACCTTGATGCAGGGGTAGACCACTCGAGGTTTGTCTCTAAGAGAGGGAAAGGCCCGGCTGTACACTCTTGACGTGAACGAGGAGTTAGCTAAGACGATGTCAGCTTCACCTGGAAGTGTGGGTTATCAGTTACCAGCATGCCAATCAGGCATATTCATTTCGCTGCTTACCAGTTGTAACCTCCTCTAATTTGTCAAAAGGGAGCCTATAAAGCCTCTTGAGCAATCCCGGTCCATCCGATTTGACTTCCCGTGGGTTCATAGATCCTCTTCCAACCTTGTCTATTTCCACGGCCTTTCCTCCAGCTAACAGCTTATCAGGAAAGTGGCAGTAGAAAACCACTCTAGTCTGACCGAACCATCTCAGAAGAGGTACGCAGACAGAGAGCTGGTCGACGATGAATACGTCAACAGAAGGTAAGGGAGCTAGAGGTGCGATGAAGGGGATTCGAATGGGAGAGTAGATAGATGCCAAGAGCAAGATTGTGAGGTGTATTTGCCGTAAGATGGCACAGATGATGTGGAAAGAGTTCAGAAAGGTTCTCGGGATTGGATAGTCTCCCAAAACGTGGACCTTGAGAGTTCCTATAGTGAATTAAGATTAGTTGTCATGACCTAAGGAGATTATTCCGACGGACATACCATCTCGCGTTTCCTCAAAGCAACGCTTAGGGTCATGCCTTGATGTATAAATATCTACCGTATGCCCAATATCTTGAAGGGCAACTGCAGCATCGACGATGAGTTTCTCGGCACCACCTGAATGCTGACATTAGCCTTCGTTTACCAGGAATAGATGATGCTAGAACGTACCTATACCGAGATCAGGGTGAATGAAAGCTATCCTCATGATAGCTGGTAGTTTCTCTGGTATATGCCAGAGATTAATTGAGCTGTAAATGTATGGCTTCGGGGCTGGATAGCAGGTCGAGAGAAGTCTGTTTCTGAAGTCTCGGTCTAGAGCCGACTGATCTCTCGTCATGCGGAAGCAAAATCGAGATCTTACGCATCACTCCCGAAACCTCAGCTGCATAACCTCAAAGATCCCCCATGGATTGCAGATCGTTTGCACTCTTTGCAGTACCTTCCACACCGTGGAGATATATATCATTCTTAGCTTCCCCATTGACTCTGCTTTGTAGAACCCTAGAAGAATGGCAAGCACCGCCGTTCGTCGAGTACAGAAAGTGAGCACAAGGAGGTGTTCGTAGTCTAATCAGCTGCTTTCTTACCGGAATTTCGCTTTACTGAATCTGTCAGGAATTAGGAGAGATCCGAAAGGCTCCTATCAAAAACATTGAAGTGGAGGTAGATGAATCGAACGTTACCCATTGGGATGTTAAGCTCCGAGGACCAGTGAGCCGGCTTTTACACGCCCTAAGAATCACTTCGGCAATCCTAAGTGGCCTGTGTTCCCCAGAGCGCCACGCCTTATCAGGGAGGGGTCTTCAAGCTCTCTATCGATTTCACCAGTGACTATCCATTCAAGCCACCTACCGTCAGTTGTTCAGAGAAAACATATCTCCGCTAACGATATGAGAGACCTAATCGCAATCTTCCCTCCATATCGTCCCGAACAGATCAAGTATATCACCAAAGTTTACCACCCAAATGTTGACTCCGACGGAAAGTATGTCGAACTGCAACACCGTTCGGTTGATTCGGAAAGAGAGTCTCACAGTCTTGAAACAGTATCTGTATAGGGATGCTTAAAACGGAGAATTGGAAGCCCGCAACCAAAGTCTACGGTGGTGAGCCTCGGAATCTTGATCGCAGGAGCTCATAAATTCCCATGGCTGATCCCTGATTCATGTGTAGTTCTAGAATCTCTCCTTGAGCTCCTCGGTACTCCCAACCCAGACGATCCTCTTGTCGCTTCCATTGTAAGTTCCCCTTACGGTTGTGTGAGACTGAGAATGTTGAATTGAACTTCCTTCCTCATTTATATAGGCTGATCAGTACAGGACCGACCGGGTGAACTTTGATAAGACTGTTAAAGAATATATCGCTCGAGTAAGTTCCGTTCTTCTCAACGATTGAACTGCGAAAGAGCGTTCTGCTGATCATTGACTCGTGCGCTGAGCTTAGTATGCTAAGTAGTAACGCAAATACCTAAACCAGAGGTTCGACACTGTAGCATTTACCATACGATCATGACGTCAACGACAAAAGAAATAAAAAGAGAACGTTCAATTTCGAGGTCGCGATGATTGTCGTTGAGTTTTATACATCCGATTCATTCCGGGTAAAGAATCCAGGCGGTGCGATAGCTCGGCAATGACACGATAGCACAATGATATGGTTGTCCAGCAAGTACAAGCAGTCGTTATAGGTCGTCACACAGTCGTAAATGTTAAATCCTTGAGTACCGTCGTACTGGTCCCTCAAGAGAATCGGATCAAGATATAAGTCCAGACCCAGGCGATCATCACGACAATGATAGAGATGAATGTCAACCAGGTGGTGCTTCTCGATTTAGAGGAAACGGAAGCAAGTTTCGTCTTGGATGCTTGAGTCTTGACCAAGTTATCTAGCAGAAGTCACTCAGTCAGATCATGAGAACCAAATAATTTCGAGAAACTCGAGCTTACTCTCCAAAGTCAATTGAGACGTTTCTATAAGGGACTTCTCTTCTTCCATGGATTTGGCAAAGTGGAGAGCGTTCAGCTTGAGTTGATGCGACATCTACAAGTAATCGAGCGATGAATATACGGTTGTCAGATCGACCATGCACGCTACTCACATCCGCTAGCTGTTCACCCAACTCATCATGCAGTGCTAGTGATCCGCCTCCTAACCGTTTCTCAGTTAGACCTAGTCTGTCCCTCTCTGAACGGGCCGGTTTCTTGTTGGCAATAATAGGAAGCAATTCGTCATCTTCGAAAGCTGCCAAGTATGATTCTTTCTTGGTCAGAGCTGGGAGCTTCGCCATATCGTTGGCTGGGTTGTTCACAGTATCCGTCATGGTTACAAGGTCCAAGTATGAGTATGGATTCAGACTAGATATACGAGCTCTGTTTTCTTACTACTTCCTATAGGGCCTATAGTCTCCTTAGCTCCTTAGGGCTCCCTAACTGATAGATTGACAATATAGATATCGATGACGAAAATGTCAGGCTCGCTCAACTTGAAACTTGAGATGCATCTTTGCATGGGTCATCTACTGTAACGGATAGCGGATCTACTGATGGCAGAGCTGGCAGATCCGCAATAACTCCGTTGTCTGGGCCTACAGTATAACTGTACAAGATGAGGACTGAAGTCGTCAGTCTGATTGTCTTCAATACTGCCTTGAAATATGACGCAGAATCCTCAAGTCCACGATTAGAAGAGCTGGTGAAACAAGTCGACCGGGACGACCGAGATGAGATCACTCAACTCTTGTTTGCTGAAGGAAGGAGCTTCCGCAACACTGGAGGAGAACTCGATATGAACGTCGTTCTCAAGCAAATGGGATTAGCTAAAGGGTTGATGGGTTTCTTGAGGTATCTAAACTATATTATAACATTCGAGTTAGAAGAGCTGATCTGATCGAGCTTGTGGTACTTAGCATGATTGATGATGGACCACCGGAAGAAGAGGACGACCGATTTCAGTTCATTCGATCACGCAAAACTACAACCGTCATTTACAATTCTGAGAAGGACTTTCAAGTGGTTGCTGTAGGTCAGGTCCTGCTGCACGAAAGTTTACAATGCAGGTCACTGAACACGAGTCAACAGGTCTTTTCCAACGAGAGTGTGAACAAGAAGCCTTCGGCTCAGGCGTCTGGTCGAACGTCTTTGGCAGAGCCACTCACGGACGAAGAATGTCAGGCGATCCTCACCCGAGCTACCGACCAATTTCAAGTTAGTTGTTTCTTATAGTCAATACATATCGTACCGAAATTGACTTCCTTGGCAGCTGTTACATGGTCGCATGACTGCGAAGCTTGAGAACGATGGGCGAGATGATCTTTCTGATGCCCTACAGTCGTACTGGACGAATTGGCTCAAACAAGATCACCGAGAAGAGCACAAGTCCGTTGACATAACTGGCGCGTTCCCTCTTTCCGCATGTCTCCTTGAATCAATGCTAATTCTCTGGTCGGATTAACAGCCATGACCATGCAAGATTGCATCGAATGGAAACGCTTGGTAGAGCTGACAAACTCTTCAACATGCTTGTTGATGAATGAGAATAAATGTCTTGCTGCGCATGGCGACTTGCATGGCGACGCTATTCTCCTCGAATTCCTGTGGCACGAACTATACGAATTGCAACCGAGAACCTCGAAGAGGTTAGAACTGGATTCTAACCCTTCAACGTCCTTTTACAAAGAAATACAAGAGCAGTCCAGTAGCAGTTCTTGGAAAAAGCTAGGTCTCGGTTCACTCATGGGTATGGGTAGCAACACTCCGAGCAGAGCTCCTACGCCTGTGGCCGGGGATCCTTCCTCCAATAAAATTAGAAACACGACGTCTGGACCTAGTATATGGGGATTAGGGCAATGGTTTGGATCTTCGCCCGAGCAACCACCTTCGACGTCGAAAGACAGAGCGACAGAGCATGTAGCACGAGTATCTCGAATCGAAACTCCCGATGCCGATATCTCTGGCTTGCAAGCTGCACTCAGTTCAGATCGCCAGCAAGAGGCACCCTCGAGGCTAGAGCTAAACTGGGCACGCAGAAAATTGTGGCTAGAAGGCGGATTATCAGAGCACACAATTTCTTGGACGACAGTAGGTCAATACCACACTTACCTCCTCAAATCCCCGACTGACAGAAAACTCCTTGTACTCATAACGATAGTATAGGAATGTGCTCTTCGCAGTTGTAGACATGGCTGAAGACACAGCGATATACTCAGTATCTAACGAATCGGCCGAATTGGGAGCCATCTTGAAAGGAGCTTTCAAAGGCGTCATGACCAACCCCAAGCAGTCGCAGCCCTCAGATCTATCACAGTTTGTGAACTCAAATCGATTACGAGACTGAGGAGTGAGATAGCTAATCGAGTTGCTATGATTGCAGTCAAAAACTGAACTATCAGAGGACCCAGATATAGTCTATCACAATCCGTTACAACTTGAGATTCGACAAACTTCTAACGCCGGCCGGGGAGTATTTGCGCCTAGGGATCTCCCAGCAGGTGTTGTTCTTGAAGAATCGCCCGTCCTGTTGTTGACCCAGGATGAATGGGAATCTGGAAAGCTGAATGATGGCATCCTGGGAGGGTATGCCTTCACCTGGCGGAACGGCGGTATGGGCATTGGACTTGGTATAGGTGAGCTCGATTGGCTCGGAACTCGGATATGTATTCATCGATCCATCACGCAGCATCGATGTTTAATCATTCTCCCAAACCCAATGTCAATTTCATTCGTCGAGTTCCGACTTCGAAACAGCCACATATCCAACCTGGTCTAGCTTTCTTGACGTGCCGTCCTATAAAAGAAGGAGAAGAGTTGTTCATTCGATACGGCGAAGAGAACAAACTTTGGTTTTCGCCAGATTACGAAGCGGATAAGCCAGTACAAGGGTCTCGAAGCGAGCCTTCCGTAGAGGAAGACACGCCTGAAGCATTTTTGCAAACGTTCGGCAACATGTCCGAGTCAGACGCGGAAGAGGCTAGCCCTATCTCGTTATCGGCTGCGCCAGTCGCCGAAGCTTCTACAGAGGAGCCTCCTGTCAGTTTCGACGCTGAGACCAATCGAAGAGCTGCGCCTGTTATCGTAGACGACTTGGAAGACGATATTTCAGTGGGCTCTATTCCGGTAGATGTGCCCGTTTTAGATGAGGCGACTCGCCTGCGCAAGGAAGCGAAGAAAGCTTTGGCAGATGCAAAGACTGCCAAATACCTACAGAAACAAGCCGCTCGCGCTGCTGCCTCTGTAACCACACAATCCGTTGAACAACCAAAACCCGATACCTTCATACACAATAGCCCTAGCCTTTCCCCTGAAGACTATGCTGATGCTCTTCGACGATTGGACCTCACGGAACCGCTATCTGTGTCGGAACCCGATTTGAAAACAATTATGGCAGAAGAAGAAGGGCAGGCCTTATACGAAGGGATGTACGGGTTTGCAGGGTGGCGAAAGGTGAAAAGGGAACCTGGCCTAATTCAAGGAGGGGAACAGGCTTTGGATGACAGGAGTACGTCCAGGCCGACAACAAGTCGTTTCGCTTCACTGACAACTCTATGTATCAGTGGAAGTCTGGGCTGCTGAAACAACCCCTCAAATGATCGGCAAATTCACCAAGTAAGTACTCAGCAGATAGACGTGTATACGATAGGTATAGGCTGATGCAAGCGGCATCAGATATGTCCGGGAACGCAATCTGCTAGATGACGATCTCTCTCACTTGAAGCGAATCAACAAAGACCCGGCGCAAGGCCTCACGTTGTTCGCTTTGTACAACGCTGGCCATTGCACTGCAGACTACATTCAACACGACCTAGTAGCATTCGACGCGTCGCTGAACGATATCACCTTGAGGAAGTGCACCGTTCCCGCTCGAGCTGCCTATAGTATGAAGGAAGTAGAGATTTTGAGAAGGCTGTGGCCAGTTGCCCTTCGACAACGACCGGTCATCGCAGCGGATCTACCGTGGCCAACACATCGCAAAGCTTGGGTCAACAATGGTATCAAGAGAGTCGTAGAACTTGCCAAAGCAAACAAGAAGAAAGGTGAACTACAAGTATCGGTTTATGCTGCTTCGCCGCCGCGAGAGGCTATGCTCGACGAACCGGATGCTATCCCGCCCACACCAGATATTCGAGCAGCTGCTTGCGATACACGCAAGGAGGCTGGGCATCCATTAAGGCATGCAGTACTAAACTGTGTTCGAGATATCGCCAATCTCCGTACCGTTTCCCCGTTCGCCGATGTTCAAGCAACTCGGAACGGGGCAGGTTACCTGCTTACATCCCTCTCAGTCTTCCTCTCACATGAACCATGTGTAATGTGTGCTATGGCACTGGTCCATTCCCGTGTGAAGGAAGTATTCTATATTGTACCAGGGAGACTAGCCGGCGGTGGCTTCGGAGGAAGTTTCCCTGTTCATTCTCATCCTGAATTGAACCACCAAATGGATCTCTTCGATTGTAGCGCATTAGTATCTGAGGAAGACAAGAGAATACTAGAATTGCCACAAGACATAGATGTGTAAGGGTTGTGAAAGGTGTAACTCTGCATAATGTTATCGATAACAGACAAGTTGGGTTTTAAGGCATTTACCGCCAATACAATATTTGCTGTTCTGTCGTAAGATGTGATGATTTCGATGAATGGTGTGTGGTGTATCGATCAATGATTCCATGATCAAATAATGCAATTGTGTTTGAGCTGATTACGATCCTAGCTGTGCCCTAGTCAATCGGCGTGCTGCCACGGCGGATACCGCACTAGCGCTGGACGATTTTCGCCGTTTGGCAGGCGGGCCTTCATTCTTGTTCATACTGGGTGTAATGGCACGCTTCCCGGCGACCATATCGAGCGTGGGCGGTTTGGGTTTGCTCGACGGCACGTTGGCAGGAGTCGATTCCTTCTGAGTATCCTCCATGCAACCGAACTAAACACGGAGCAATCAGTGAAGATATTCTGGCTGACACGTTATAATGCGACTTACTGGTATACCGAACAGTCGTCCAGAAACCATCGTCAGACGACTTGCCATGGCTCGGCCCTGCTTCTGCAACACGGCCTTGAGATGAGGAAGGGGGGTAGGAAACTAAGACAGGCGAGACGTTTAGCGATTGTTTAGAAACATAATATATTGCTGCTTACTAGAGAAGCCAGGTCTCCGTTGAACAGAACAACCTTGAGGTCTTTCGGGATATCGAGTTTATCCGCTTCTGCTTCAGCTATTTCCAGCGGAAGCCAGACTCCGTTGATCCCAGGGAAATCGGTACCCCGTAGGATCACACTATAAATCGTTCCGCTTAGCCGCGTTTCAGTCTCTTTCATATCCGGAGCTTCGAGAGCGTGCAGGATAGCGGAAAAGTTGACTGTAAGTTTGAGAGTATTGGTCAATTGAGTAGCAGATAGTTTAACAGTCAGACAACGTACCATAATCACTATCGATCCTACGGTATATCGGTTTTCCACGCCACAGGACGGAAAACAGTGAGATCCGATCAATCACTATGGCGTGCACTGGCGGCCAAATAGGCTGAGTGGTAGCGACGTATATTTTGCCGTGGCTTGTCACGGAAGCGGGGCTGGCAGCCGCATGAGCTGCAGGACGGGGGGGAGCGGGAAGTTTGGTTGGAAACTTGGCGGGTAAAGAGGTTTCTATAGACGGACTGGACAGAGTTTTATTCGTTTTGGCCGAAGTAACGGGCTCTTCCTGTCTGATAGAGCCTGAACGACTGTCCTGAGCGGGATTCTTATCTTTGCCCTTGTCTTTGTCCTCCTCGACTATCTCTGTTGTGTCTGAAGATGCTGGAACCGAAAGTGTGGTAGATACTTGATGATCTACCTGGTTGACCGGCCTCTTAGTCAATTCAGATGGACTGATCCCCATAGGCATATCATTTTGCAGAGAGAAGCGACTCTGAAGGCCAGCTGTAAAGATGGCTTGATTCGATTCGTGAGTCTCTGAGTCTAAGTCACCATCGTCGCACTCTTCTTCGAGTATGGTGTCGCCGTCAGCCCATGCTGACAAAACCGCGTCGGCCACGTCTTCCATGCCAATGGCTTCATCGTCATCGAAAGTTGGAGCATCGTTCTGCAACGTCTTTCTAGGTGAAAGCTGGGTGCGACGAGGTGATGGAAGGTTGAGCGCCTTGGCTCTAGTCATGAGAGCACGTGCAAACCGGGCCTTTTCCATCTTGCGAGTTCTATCAGTACCATTTGCGCTTGATCCGACTCCGATGGTACCCCAAGAATCTTGTGGATGCCGACAGCTGCGTTCGGAACCGCGGCTTGCGGTAGAGGCGACACTGTGACCATCTGCATCTCGCCTGTGACGTTTACTTTTAGTCCTGGCGGCAACCACCACAGCTGCGTTCACGAATCCCCAGACGTTATCCAGTTCATCAACTCCGACACTTTCGGGGCCCAGTAATTCGGCCCAAACCGCATCCGCTTCTTTTTCCGTCACCGGTTGGAATTCATTTTGCAAGTGAGCTAGTTGATCGGATTGACATGCAGATGTGTCATGCCCAAGTATCATAACGTGATCATCGTGGAGGTCCGGGTTGCATATGCAAGCGGATTCTCCATCATTGATCGCTGGCTGCCTGCCAAGACCAGGGAGAAGTTCGAGATCGGTAGGATCTCTCTGATCTCCGCTTGTGGTGGATGATGAAGAAGGCTCGTCAAGTAGCTGCTCCATGGCGTCTACGACAGGTCCAGGCTGGTTGGGTAGAAAAGGTGAGTTTAAGGGGCTGGGAGCCGGACACACAGGAATCGGTAAAGACAAGCGCAGAAAATCTCTGGCTCCTACTGAACTTTTCCTCCGGGATCTGACCGGAACTTCCAATACGGGCGATGTGAGATCTTCCGTTTCAAGGCTGTCGGCGTTACCAAAGCTTTCCTGTACCACATCAATCGCAATGCTGGCTATAGGCTGGTCTCGATCTACCGATTGAATTTCGTCAGGTCTATCGGATAGGTCCGGAAGGAGTCTTCCCAAAACCTGTACGGCGTTCTGAAGGTCGAGATGCAAGGTAGCATCTTTATCGGCTTCCTGAGCATCTTCGTCTTTGCGATCTTCCATATCTTGATCGTCGCAAAACGTCCGCGGGGTTGTGGCTGGAGTATCCACCTCACTATATTCTTGATCTGCCTCCCTCTCCTCGGGGCTTCCTGGCTCTCGGTAACTCAGCAAATCAAATCCGACGTGTCTCCTTGTTTTAGTGTATGCTTCAGGAGCTTCGTAATCCATTAATTCCGTGACAAGGTCGTCATCGTCTTCGGATGAGTGATCGGGATCGGCCGGAGATAAAGCCGGAAGATATTCGGGTTCGTCGAAACTATCATCGAGCGCATTGGAAGGAAACAGGCCTCCCTGTTCAAGGAGCATCCTAGACTCTGAAGGTGCTTCGCTAGCAATCCTACTGACTGGCGGGCTGTCCATGAAGAAGGAGCGAGCGAAATCCCTAATGCTGTTGCTTTGGGGAAGCACTTGTTCATCATCGTCATCCGACTCTGAATCAGAGTTCTGTAAGATCGGTATCCCTGCTCCGCCATATTGCTGAGCTTCGGATTCGCCTGTAGATTCTCCCGCGTCGTCCTCTGTTTCGACGTCAGATTCAACCCTCGAATAGGTGTTCTTTCGTTTGCGCAGGTCAAGCTCCTCCTCGGTTTGGTCTGCTTCTTCTGGCATCATATTGTTCGATGTTTGGATCGAGGTGTTTACCACGCCTCCTAACTTGATCTTGATCTTCAGACCTTTGGGTTTGTCCTCGTCATCGTCCATGTCCATGTCTTCCTGCACGGGTGGATTGACAGTCTTTGGACGCCTACCCCTCTTGTTCGGAGGGTTCTTCTTGGCGTGGGAGTCTTGGCCTTGTTTTGACCCAGCTGAGATATCCTGCTCAGCATCGTCGTCCTCCAATCGGTCAAACGGATTGGTCCAAGAACTCGAGCCGTACTGTCCTTCGAGATAATAAACCATTCCCTTGCGACGAAACCCGTCATGGGCAGCTGAGGGGTGGAGAGCAGGTATCAAACGGGCCTCCATGGCATAACCAGCCAAGATGTGCTTGCGAACTAGACAGTTGCGTTCGGGTGTATGTGAAGCGCATCTTCGATGGTATGCTCGAATAGCGCTCTGGACAAGATTAGCAGGAGGAAGAGCGGGACTACAATAGCACATGAGATCAGATCTTTGTTACCAAATACTCATCTTAAGCTAAAGGCTTACCTGGGACGTATCCATCCATGCTGAACACAGGCCTCTCCAATTTCGGCCGCTGTCAGCGCCTTATTCCCGTAAGCCTCCAGCGCTGCACAAACAGCCATTAACTTTTCGTCCCTCAAGTCAGCTTCCACTAGTGCTCCATTCTCTCTCTCCTCGTCATCCAGTTCAAGTCCTGTCGGACTCAATGATGGGAACGGGATGGTCGATGCTTTTCTCGCAGCTGCTTTAGAACTACGCAAGCCATGAATGACAGGTTGTTCCGAGGCAGACGTCATAGGTGCGGGAGATTGTAGACGTCTTGAAGTTCTCATACTACTTCTCTCCGGAATATTGACGGGAGCTTTTGATTGATCCGAGTGATTCATGGAAGCAGCGGCGTTTCGTTGAAAGGGACTCTCATTCGCCGCGTGTCGAGTAGACGCCGAGTCCTTTAAGGGCTTTTCGTCTACGAGCATCTCTGATACCATCTCCTTTGCTTCCTGTTCGGCAATCAAAGGAATTTCCTCGTATTCACAGGACCTCAGAGGGCTAGAAGGTACCGCTACTGATGTCGAGGCAGAAGGGGAAAGTGCGGGCGTAGATATACCTGATAACGGGGAAAGTTCCTTGTTGATCTCTTGCCGAGATTCCTCTCCCCCAGACATCGTCACGTCCTCTAGAACCCTTTGTTCCCTCTTCGCCCTCATCCTCGCAGAAACCCTGACAGTCGGCTGCTCGTGCTTGTTCCTTCTGGTTGCGATACTAGCCATGGAATCTCCAGAACCTGAGTTTGTTCGTTGTCGAGTATTCAGGCTTCTGGCAATCGTTGGCACGATAACTTCCACGACCTGTCTCTGCTGGGTCTTGTCCACCTGTGATTCCGTTCCATTTCTCTCCGTCTTTACATCCGTCACGGTACTCCTTCTCCTCGCTCTCAACCCCACTCTCCCTTGCTGTTTCACATTATCCGAATCTTTCTTGCCACTTTCTTCTTTGACATCGTCACTACGCTCCTTCGTCTTGATGGTACGATCAATGTTCGTGACATCCTCAACGACCCTTTGATGACTCGCTCGAGTGATTCGTCCAGGTGGCATTGTCTCTCTGATGAGAGGTTCGAGGTGGTGGAAGGGGATTAGGTTTGAATCATTCACTATCTCAAGGCCAGACTGCAGCACATGAAAACGTTCCTTGATCGTGCCGGGAGGTGGCTTCGAGGTGGCGAATCGAAGGGAAGGATCTGATCGAGGGTAGAAGTTGAATCGAGTGTATTGATTCCTTCAAAGGTACCTGTCTCGGACTGATCGATGACGAACAAAACAATGAACAAATTGATCGCATCAGTCAGTCAACAAAATCGATCACAGCAGGCATAGATGGCTCAACTTACCTAAACGCGTGTTTCAGCAGCAGTGATCAAGCAGAGCAAGAACTTGCACGTCGAATCGAGTCAAGAAAGCGTTTTATCTAATCACAGCGTGATTGCTAAGCCAGAGAAAGCGGTGTTCGTGGCGATGATTGGATCAACACGTAACACAAGTCAGGTGACCGTTTTTGGTAATTCCTTTGATTTGAAGCTGAACTTTGTGCGTTTCTTTCTAATCCGGTCTATAATTCCAGGGACTTTCGTCTGATCAATTGAGGAAGCTCGTAAAGGTATAGGTCCAGCCCAGAAGAAGAGTCGTGATTTCGTTTGTTACTGTCTTGTGGTTTTATGAAGAGGTGGTTGAGAGCTATATAGAAAGGGGGAAAGGACTGCGGGAACGTGAAAAGTAGTTGCGAGCTAGATCAAATTGCGATCTAGGTGTCGCAGTGAACCACCTCTCGGACGATTTGCTAAATGTCCTCTTCCTTGCTCCAGATGAACCTCCCTCTTACTTCCTACACTGATTGATTTATCCCTTGATCGCTTGCTTGCCCTGTTATTGCTTGTGAGGAAACGAGAGCGTGTCCGTGCTAAAGAATGAGATGACGCGATTCGCTCTATGTTTATCGTCCGCTCCGATGCGTGGATCACGAACGCACACTACGGTGAGAGGGATCGCAGGAGCGGCGCAGGGGATGATGCGTGAAAGGGAAAGTAGCAGGTAGTTGAATGCACAGGACTGGCTGTAGTAGTTCCAATGGTCGTATGATATAGTCAGGGGAATAAATGGCGATAACGATCAGAGTGGAGTCATGTCAGAAATTGACATGACACCTTCAAATGTTGACGGATCTGTCCTCGACGTCCCGCGTGCGCGAGGCAAAATGAGGGACGCACCCTTCTCGGCCAAAAGCGCGCGCTAAATGACGCGCCCAAAAAAAGGCATTCTCACGAGGCAAAAACTTGTCACGCCTGTGAATCGAACACAGATCGCCACGGAACGAAGTAGGAAGGATTATCTCCCATATTCCACAACGAGGCGTACTAACCATTATACTAGCATGACTACCATGAACGCCGGTGCTCACATAACAGATATAAAACATCATCCCGCATACCTGTCATGCAAACAAAGCTAACAGTCCCATTCTTGCAAATCGTTTGACATGTCGACATGACCGCTCGATAAGGAAAGGTCCTGCTGACGTTGATTCTCAGCTCTAGGCAACTAGGCACGTAATCGTGGTCGAAATTGCCCAAATCCCTCTTGAATCTCCAGCCCAGAGCTTGTACAAGAACGTGATCATATGCATCGCTGTGATTACATCTCTTCCCATCGGGTGAGGTCCATATCTTTAGCCAATAGAGGGAGGACGTAAGGATCGAAAGTCTTCCAGTAGGGGTTGTTGAGATGGTATTGCTGAGAGCTCTCTTGCTCGTACCTCTCCACAATGCAGAACTTGGTCTCATCCTACATACAGGTTGATCGCGAATGAGTTCGGCAGGAAAGGCGAAGGGATGTTGCAGAACTTACCTTGGGATCTTGCATGACGTACCAGTCCAAGGTCTCCTTATCCTTCTTGTAGACGGCGGAAGCCTCAATCAACTTGGCCCTCAACTTCTCGATACATTCCTTCTCCTGCGAGACAATCAATCGAAAGATCAGGTCCTGCGATTGTGTTACAAGGGCTTCTCGCAACTACTTACGGGCTTGGCTTGCAGGTGGACGACGATAGTGTATACCATTTTGAGGAGTCAGCTTCGGTGTGTTTGTCTGGTAGACCTTGCCAATTCTAGGTCGAAGCTGACTTGCTGACTTCGAAAAATCGACTTTTGAGTAACGCCTGTCACTCAACTGACAATAATTCGCTTCCGGGACGATATAAGCGAGCTGATGCGGATCCAAGCCGGCGGCAAGTACTGAGCAACCGGAATGCATATTCGTTTCTGTCTGAACCGCTCAACTCATCACCGAGCGAGCGTTCATTTTGATGATTCACATTCAGGCATCCAGTAGGGCCTGTAGCCTGTAGCTTCAGTAGCGGTACAGATCTCGGATAACCAGGCAGTATCGCACCAGCTGTAGAATGATGTCTGCACTAAGAGCAGGGTTCAAGGTACCTCACTCAATCCATCCTCAGATACAGCTCGAAATCAGCACAAACGAAACATCAAACGGATCTTGTGATCTACACGCTTTGATCCGAACGAATGACAAGATTTTCTTCGATCCTTATGAACTGGAAGCTCTATGGTCTCCAAATCAGAATATGGCCACCATGAAATTTCTCCCAACAGGATGGAAACTTGATCCGCCTGTTCCGGACTTGGAACGTCCCGTGAAATATGGCTTCGGATCGCACAAGGACACAGACGAAGATTTAGACGAAAGGCTTGTGGAGAACACTCTTTCTATTGCACTTCATCGTCCGATATTCGACAAGGGAAATCTCCTGGATCTGGTTGTACCTGCACATGCACGGTATCAACGACCGAACGAAACAGGTTACAAGGAGATCAGGTTGGATGCCGCTTTGGTATCGAAGAATACCAGTTCGAACATCGTTGATGATGTAGATGTATACGCATGGTGGGCTTGTGCATTGCAGAGTATGAACGGTAAGCCAGTAAACCCTGATAAGTTCCTATATATATACTGAGGTCCTCTCATTACAGATAACGAGATACGGCATGACAGCTTACCCATTGCGATCTCCTCACATATGTCGCCAACCTCACACATCTACCGGCTTTCCACATCAACCGAATCCTTAGATCACAGCTTGACCAAAACCATCCTCTTGCCTGCAGCAAACCCATCTCACAGATCTTACGTGTCCATCATCACCCTCGCAGTCGTTCTGGGATGTTTCGCTTGGATTATGCATACCCTTCTTGAGGTGTTCCGAAGACCAGAGACCGGTAGAATCAAAGCGGATTAATTCGTAGATGTACAAGAGGAGCGGGTATCGTCTATACATTGATCACGTCGGCCGAAGCATCTATCTCTCCGTCTCCTTTACCAGCATGGGAAATGACATAGCTCAGGGCGTAATTGTTGTCATTGCAGCTGAATCGGGATGCGTGACGGATCAGAGTCATGTCCGTTATGGAAACACGCAGGCTGACTCACAGTTTAGCGATGTTCTGTTCGAACTCAGAAACACTCCTCTGTAACGATCTAAACACGCTGGCAAATTCGCTCGACCTAGATCCTAGATATCTTCCATGCGCCGTCATCAGAGCCTGACTCCACAGGAGATCGAACTCGACATGAGGCGAGTTCTCCATGTGAGACGCGATGAACCGCAACAACGTCAATAGATAGACCTCTGGTACTTGTCGAGCGATAAGTTTGATATCTGTTGGTGGTACCGATTCGTATGCACGCAGGATGAGAGGTTGCTCGTTCAGTCTGAAGGCCATGATGAGTGCTAGAAGATGGTCGCCATCTTCGATTGTTTCCAGCAGCGATTCAGGGGTGATGTCGATATCAAGATCGAAGGGGTCAAAAGTAGTGGTGTCATCAAGACCGTAAAGCAAGAGACCTTCGGTGGATGCGGCTGCCCATGCCCTCCCAGTTGGCGAGAATCTGACACACATCGTTCGGGCCGCACGTCGGTATTTTCGCTTGGACAAATCCCCTCGTTGGGCTCCAGGCAACGTGATATCCACTCGATCGTTCAAGTCTTCCTCGTCTCCCCGCAGATCCAGAGTATCTTCGGGTCCTGCCTCGGTCATCTTTCGGCTGTCCAAGAACTCCTGAGTTCCATCTAGCGAGAGATTTTCCGATATCTGGAACTTCTTCACCATCACTCCGTCCCGTACGTCGTATATCAAGACGTACTTGCTGCTCCCTCCGGCAATAATGCACGATCCATCGGCTGTATATGCCAGACTATTAAAGTATTTGCTTGACGCATTATTTGCGGCAGTCATCCGGTCGTCTTGCAATCGTCCTCCAGAAACATCTTTTCTTCCCTCAATAACACCTGTTTGCCTACTCTCCGCTACATCGAAGAAAGTGATCTGCCCATCCAAGGTCGAGCAAGCGATCTCCTTCCCATCGGGTCTGTAGGCTACTGCCAACACCTCTGCACTGAGCTGGAAAGGCTCAGTAGCGCGAGATCTACCAAAGACACTCCAGGTCCTGACAGTACCGTCCCAGGAAGCAGATGCTAACTGATCTCCGGAAGCCGAGAACGCGAGCGATCCAATGGGAGCGGTATGACCGGTCAGGACGTCCAAAAGCTTTCCGGTTTGCACAGACCACATGAAGATCTCGAAGCTATCTTGAGATCCTGCACAAACGACTTCACCGCTTGGATCTACCGCTAAACTTGAGAATTGCACTGGGGTAGGCGACGTGAACGTCCTGAAGTTTCTGTATCGAACCAAATCGAACGCTCGTACTGTTCCATCCAAAGATGCAGTGAATAAAACTTGGCCTTGCTTAGCAAACTCGACTCCTGAGACGCTCGCAGAGTGCTCTCCAAACGTTACGAAGCAGAAACCGCTTCGAGCATTCCACACCTTGACCTTTCCGTCTTCTCCACCGGTAGCCACGTTCTGGCCGTCTTGGCTGAACGATAGCGTGTTCATATCAAAGTAATGTCCTTGCTGCTTAAGCACGTAACTCTCCGATTGCCATTCCCATACCAATAGCTGTCCTAGCAATTGTGCTCCGAAAGCTAACCACTCTCCACTTGGGTTGATCGCTACTGCTGCGATCTTTTCTTGCGATATCGAAAGGGTATGGATGTTGGTGAAATTTGGCATCTCCCAAAGTCCAAATACACCGCTGGAGAAACCGATAATGAGGAGTCCTGCCTTGCCGTGGAAGGTACTGCAGACGACTTGAGTGCCTGACTGGTTGAAGTAATCTCGTTTCGCAATTCCCCATCGAGTATAAGCGACGATAGCATCAGCTGCAGCTGCTGAAGTAGACGCGATTCCGTTTGGTGCGTCGATGATGTCCACCTCCATCTCGTCTTCATCTTCGTCCTCTTCCGTTGCCTTCTTGGCTTGCCAGGTGAAAACAGATCCGTCTCGAGATACTGTGAAGATACTCTTCTCATCCTCGCTGAAGTAAGCTCCGACTAGAACGTCCCGGTGACCAGTCAGTGTTTTGGGTCTATAACCTTCAAGAGGGTGTAGTGTGTATAGACGAGCAGTCATATCTCGCGAAGCAGTAATGAAGTATCTGCCACAGGTACGGTCAGACCTTCTCGCTACCTCTCTCAATCGGGAGGGAAGTAGCTTACCGAGAGCTCTTCGACCAAGTTATACTAACGACGTCATCTGAATGACCAGTATATTTCCTGTGCAATACGAATGGTGCGAATTCTCGGACTAAATGCGAAGGAGTCAACCAGACGTGGATCTGATTACCGTGCGTGATTGCGATATATCTGAAGATTAAGAGAGGTTATGAGCGGTGAATTATCTGTCAAGATTTGAGTTCACTCACTTGCCGTCAGGACTGAACTTGGCATCGAGAACAGGAGCCTTGAAGTTGATTCGGTGCAATACGGTTCCTTTTCTGAAATGCACGAGAAGAGCTTGTCCATCTGCACAAAGTCGTCCCGAAATTAGGATGATCGTCATCAATCAGATCGCTTCGTTTACTCACCTTCATCTATCGACATCAAGACATTGCCATCTGGAGATAAAGCGATCGACAAGATATTCTTTCGGTTTTCGAATGGCAGAGTGCGTGATTTATTGCTATAACGTTTGTTTTATCGACTTGTTAGATCGATGTGATAAAGGCGGAGGTTTCAGGACGAACTCACCCGACCAGATCAAAAACCGAAACTCTGTTCCCAACGGGGGACAGCACCTGATTGCCATCCGGAGTGAAGACGACATTCCCTTGTCGATAAACGGTACCACAGAGGTTCTAAAACCAGCGTTTGTTGCGCATCAGCTCAGCAGCGCTTACGTTAACCTTCCTGACCCACCTGAAACCGGAAATTTGCCTTCATCCTGTTGATCTAGCTGGTTTACGACTCCCTACGAAATCTAGGAGAAGATATTCATTGAGTCGAACATCTCCAAGAAATCGGTTTCCAGGCACCGCGAGATCTAAAACAGGTCACGTGATCACATGACAAATGCATGATTGCCCTTCGTTTGGGACTAGATTTACAACTATTTCCTGGATCCCTACCATTCGCTACTCGCTATGACTGAACGGTAGCCACCTGCATACCCATAGAGACCACAGTCTCCAAGCTCTGTCCGCTGTGCTCGCTCAGATCCTGATCGAACTTGAGTCCAGTAGTTTGCGGTGATGGAAGGACGACGATGCAAGTAGAACCCCCGTACTGAAACCAACCCAATTCATCCCCCTTCTTCAACTTGTCACCTTCTTTAGCGGACCAGCCGATGGATCCAACAAGCATGGCTGCGAGGAATATGGCAATTATGAGCATCCGTGATGGCACGCGATTTTGCGTGGCAAAAAAAGGCTCACCTCCGATGGCTACGAAGGCCATGGGCACTTCTTCTTTACCCGGTCCGAAGTTCGCCTTCAACAACATGACTGATCGCTTGTTCTTCGTGAAGACGTTAAGATCTGTGACAAGATCAAAGAGATGAGCTTACAAGGCTTAGCGTAGCTGATTGTCTATAACTTACCCTCATTTACCGCCTGGGGATTGACAGCTACGTTTCAGACACAACAGATTAGCTTCTCCTCCCCACCTATTGTACAATCGCGCAGAACAGGCTCACTGTAAAGTTGTCCAGGGATGTCCAAGACAGAAACGACCGTAGCATCGCAAGGACAATGGAACCGATGATAGTCCTGAATTGCACATCTCATAAGCCAAACACCTCTGACGAGAGAAACAACCAGACCAAACTCACTTGAGGTGCGAGACGCGAGATGATCAACATCGGTTCCCCCTTCTCTTGGATCGAGTTGAACCTTTCGTCATGCCCCAACAACTCGGGTACAGAGAATTCCTTCCCCTTGACCCTGTTTATTCCCAATCCGATCGTGTTCTTGTTCAGATCCGGTGCAAGGAAGAAAGTCGGCTACACGGTACCTACCAGAACTTTTTGGCCAGATCGATCGAGTCGAAAACGGTCATCCTGCAATCAGCCGGACTGACGAGGACGCTCTGATCGTCCTGTTTTGCTATGGGTCGAGCGGAGGGTTGCAATTTCCGACTAAAGAACGCATTGAACGTCTGAATGGGTGAGAACTTCAGTCCTGATCGATCCTGAGGGAAAGACAAATAGGGGTCGGACTTACGGGATACTTGTTCAAGTCTTGCTCGAGGAGCTCGGTCAAGGAGAGATCGTAAGTCTTGATGAACGCTTCGATATGGGGTTTCACCGTTTCGCCCTCTTCATCGTACAATTTTCCCTCTATAGCACCAAGTCGGTACGTATAAAGTCATCTCCGATTCATGCCTCTCTCTTATGGAAAAGAGACTCACGTTTGATTGACTGTTTCACCAATAAATCCTCTACGGAAGCGTAACTATCCAGAGCCCGTCCATTACAGAAGAGCAAATGCATGCCCACTCTGACATCTATTTATAGCCAAAGAAGAGGCAGATCGTCAGTACGATCGATCTGAGAATAGCTGGAGATCATAGGGACCGACAGATGGGCATGGACTCGAATATCTGCTTCCCTGTCGAACGATCGATCACGTAGTTTCCTATTCACAGGCGATGAAATCGAGGTAAGATCAAGTCTATATCGGGAAGAAAGAGGACGATTACCTAGATGTTCATAAGCGAACAACTTCAGGTCAAGAAGGTTTGATCAGTTTCTTTCGGAGTCAAAGCAACGGGAGGCAAGAGGACAGAGAGGACTGACTTTCTCAACTGTTTCCTGGCTGGGCCACAGTTTAGAGATCCAACCTCGAGCTTTACTGTAATGAGTGGTATTCACCGCATCTGATTTCCGGTTTGTGAGCTTTTCCTATCGACGATGAGTTGTAAGACACGGGGACGTACCTGGCTGGCATTCTGTCATATAAGGATCAAATAGATAAGGATACGATCAGTTGTATACTCGTTTGCAGTGAAACGAGAGGATACGAGAAGAACTAACGTGACTGCGAGTCCAGGTGACTTGAATTTCTACTGTTATCCACCAACACTTCCAAGCTCTTCTCGAGCGGTTTCTCCTCTCCTACAGTGGATTTGATATGGTCTGGATTTTGAGCCATAGTTGTTCGAGCGTTTGGTGCGTTATTGATAGCTGGTATATGACCTGACGTGGGAGGGAGGGAGAAGACACTTTGACCAACAACTCAAAGCAACCAAGGAGATGACGAATACGTTTTGGGAATCGGTCAATTGAGATATGCGAACCTGACATTTATTGTCTGGTAGGTTACTGCGGAAGAAAGGTACGGATCCTTGTTCGGAAGCACATTTTGAGGGAAATGAAATCACAAACGACAAACGTCAGAATCGGCAGAGCTTGCGACGTGAAGTGTAGCTCAAAGCTGGGCGGTACAATGACCACCTTGTAGAGCTGGTAGTGTACTTGAGCCGGATAGCCGCTCCAGACTCTGGGATCGTGATGATCCGATCCGCCTGCCTGAGAACGAATGCATTCCAGGGCGTTTAGTCAAAAGGGCGCCGCGTGATTGTTGCTCGGTGTGAGGATTATTGCGTTTCACGGTTCCCTCGGAGTCTCAGCTCCATCAGCAAGAGTTCTCTCTCAGCTCGGCTCACCCTTGTTCGAGTGCAAGACTTGGCTCATTAGCGATCGAGACCTCGAAGCCTGCTGACACTCGACTCGACTTGAAACACCTCGAGTCACCGTCTCTCATCTGAAATAACCTCTATTTACGCACACGGATGAACACTTGTACGACAATCATGTCTTGACGATCGCGACAAAGAACAACTCGGCCAGCTACCTGCAACCATATTATTACAACACTCTGCTGCTCCCCGACTCGATAGCACGTACACGCCAACCACGCCAGGAATAACTATCAAACCTCTTCCTCTCGACCTTGACGATATCCATCTCTTACTACTCGCCCGTTCTCCGTTCAAGTCATTACTCACGTTTCCGTCGATAACAAGAACACCTTCCCCTTGATCAACTGATTCGAGCAGATACATCTGACAGGATGAGACCAGCTCCTTCCGGTCCTCGTACCCGTCAACCGACCTACCCTGCGACCTCGTCTTCTTCCTCTTCCGCTCGTCCGGCAGGAAGATCAGCAGGAGGAAGCTCAAGACCGCCAGCAGATAGGGATCAAGTTTTCGCTTCCATCTTTGGTAGGCAGGCCACGGGTCATCACGCTCAAGCTCAACCTCAAGCACAACAACCGGGGAGGAATGTGGGCTATGATCCTTATGCTTCTAATCCCGTCCCTCTACCTCCTTCTCAAGCCGGGTCCGGGTATGAACAATTCGCACCTCCCCTTCCACCCGGTATGACGCCTGCCTTTCAGCGCCCACCTCCTACTACAGGGTACCCGGCTTCCAACTATTCCGGATCTGGCGGAGCAGGATATTCGGTCGGGGAAGTAGACTACGGGAGGATGAGGGAGAGGAGAGGTAGTCAGACTCCATCCGTTGCGCCCAGTCTGACTCCTTCGTTACCTCCCCACGGGTTCAGTTCCGCCCGCCAACCTGGGAACGTTAATGTGAACGCATATCATTCTGCACAAGGGGAACAAGCCTCAAGGACCTCGACGGCTTATCAGCCTTCACCTTATCCTCAGAGTATGGGGGAAAGGAACAGAACCGTTTCGTCACAATCACAACCTAGTCGACTCGATCCTTCCCCTCCACCTCCGAGGACAGCTCAGCCTCTCAATCAATATGGATATCAGACCCTTCCTTTGAGGAACAACCAGGGTTTGACTCCCGCTCAGAGTTATAGGATGCAGGAATCGTTGGGCGCGGGGGGGACGGCGAATTCATTCCCTGGGTCGGTTTATGATGAGAGGTTCGATTCGAGAGATGGCGCTGGGTATTTCGGCAGCGTTCAGCCGCTGAACGTCAGACCTCGTCCTGGATCAGGAGCGACGAATTCTGGCCGATTGGGTGGAGAGGCCGCAGCGAGGGAGGAGGAGAGAGCGTTCGATAGGGAAGGTGATTCCATGTCCCCTCCGCCTGACTATAGTACCATGGATCCCGCGCTCCATCCTGGTCAGCGACTCAATTCCACAGGTCCACCTAGATTACCGGAATTGATCGGGGATGTCAAGGGGTTGAAATTGTTCGATCAGGTCAATAATACCAACCTCAATGAGAGTGGGGATTGGAGTTTCTTGACCAGCGGGTTTTCAAGCAGTACGGATCCCGCCGCTACCTTGAACGCTCCGACGAGGAGAGAATCGGGTGGCATCTTACCTGGGAAACCTAGCGCCTTGGAAGAGAGAATGAACGCCATGACCAGTTTGACGGGGAGAAACGTTTCCGGAGCGAGTACCGTTAGGGCAGGGGATTATCGACCTGACGGAGTGGATCCGGAAGCTAGAGCCAGGGTGGGTAGGGAGTCGGTAAGTACCATCCAGGGTAGTCCCACTAGTACGAATGGAAGTATGAGAGGGAGTTATGAGGACGAACTGAGAGGTGAGTTGGGTTCAGCATCGGACACAGGTCTGGCGATGGGAGAGCTGATCTGGAATACGGGGTCAGATCGAGTTCATCCGGTCGTGCGACATGATCCGTACTCGAGACATAGGCGACAGGCCAGTGACGCCTCGATCGTCAGTGTCAGTACGGTCCATTCTGGGTATGGGACTGGGCCTCGGAATAGCCAGACGTGAGTCTTATCCTCACATACGCATAAGGAAAACGATTTATGTCTCTCTTACAAACAGGTATCTACCCAACATTGATACGACGAACAGACAATACGGGGAAAGGGGGTCTCCCGTCATGTCCTCCCCAGCTACCTTGTCCGGAGCGGACCCATTCCAGCAGAACCCCCATAGGCTCAGCGGAAGACCGTCTAACGACAGTATTCGTAGCATGCCTTATGGTCAGCGCGGTAGTTACGGATCAGCCACAGATATTCGTTCCACTAGCTTTTCCGGTCCCTCAATGCAGCGTGAAGCTGCAGTGACGGCCATAAGAACGGGGTCTTTGGGCCATGGAACGAGGATGAGAACGCAGATGCCTTTGTCGACCATCAGCCAGCCTTCCCCTAGCAATTCCACAACCAATGTCTCGATGCACGCAAAGAGACCTTCCTATCATCAATCGGTCAGGAGGACACCGACAATACACCCGGCGTTCTTGTCGAAGGTTGCCGAAGTATTCAGGCAAGGGATTACTCTGGGCGACCGAATCAAGGACGGTTTGAGCTACAGTGACGCGTTCGACGGACGCGAAGCTGTAGAGCTGCTCTGTGATATCGTACGAACGTCCGATAGGAATCTCGCTCTGCTTCTCGGTCGATCATTGGATAGTAGGAGGTTCTTCCACGATGTAACTTATGCTCACAAGCTGCGTGACAATTCCAACGAAGTCTACCGGTTCAAGCAATTGTTACCGACTCCCTTTAACGGGCCAGATGGCTCGATCAACGATGGACGACCTGACTCGCGTCCTTCGTCAAAGGGCTACTCATCAGGTTCTATCACTGCCATGACTTCTATCTCGTCTGTTTCCAACTCACCTGTCACCAGTGCTGCGGCCACCCCCGCAACGTCGACAACGACGGTCAATCAGCTGGATCAGAGGGTCCGAAGATTGTCGGACGCTTCTACCGAGGACTCCCTCCCTATCGGAGTCTTTGTCCTGCTGACTGACTGTTACTCTCCGACTTGTTCGCGAGACACTTTGTGTTACTCGATCAGCTGTCCTAGAAGAACTGAGCAGCAGAAGAGACTCAATTTGAAGGTGGATCCAGGTCTTACCACGGAGATCGTCGAGGAAGGTCTCGGAGAGGTCAAGGTCAGTCTACGTGCGGAGGTCATGTTGACTTGTCCACTGACAGTATTTACATATTGCCTTGACAGGAAACCGGAACTCTTTGGATTCAGTCAGTTCCACAGGACATCATCGACAGTGTCGATGACACCGAAAAGAAACGTCAGGAAGCCATCAATGAGCTGATATACACCGAGAGGGACTTTGTTCGCGACATGGAATACCTTCGAGACGTCAGTTGACTTCATACTGCAATTAGAGTTCCTTGAAACTAAACCTTTCTTCTCACTTTCAGCAATGGATCAAACCGTTGCGGACTACTGACGTCGTGCCTATTGCGAAACGAGAAGAACTCGTGCAGCAAGTGTTCTGGAATACGCACGAAATCCTGGCAGTCAACTCGGTCCTGGCAGAAAAGCTTACCAAGCGGCAAAAGCAGGCTCACGTTGTTGCTCGGATCGGGGATATCCTTTTGGAGCAAGTTCAAAGGTTTGAGCCTTTCGTAACTTATGGAGCCCATCAGCTCTTCGGAAAGTACGAATTTGAAAAAGAAAAGGGGAACAATCCCGCTTTCCAGAAGTTTGTAGATGTGAGTGAATCTTGGCTAGAGACCTGTTTTATCGGCAGCTGATCGCTGGCTACATAGGATACTGAGCGAGATCCAGCATCTCGAAAGCTGGAGTTGAATGGATACCTTACAAAACCAACGACACGTCTGGCACGATATCCCTTGCTGCTGGAGGTGATTCTCAAGTTTACTCCTGAAGGGAATCAAGACAAGGAAGACCTGGTAGAAGCTGTTAAGATTGTTCGAGAATTCCTGTCCCGAGTCAATACGGAGAGCGGAAAATCCGAAAACCTTTTTAACTTGGCTCAGCTGGATCAACAACTGATCTTCCGTCCTGGCGAGAACTTTGTGAGACAATGTGCAATGACAAGTATTCGCTGAAATACTGATCGAATTCGACTGTAGGACTTGCACTTGCGAGACAAGAACCGAGAACTCGTGTACAAAGGCCCGCTCAAGTGTCGAGGTGGACCCAACGCCGAGAATGCGGATCTCCTGGTATTCCTGTTCGATCACGCACTACTTATGGTCAAGCCTAAATGGGTGAACAAGCACGAGCAGTACAAGGTGTATCGCAAGGTGGGTTGCAATTGATGTTGCTAATAAACGACATTTCCTGACTTGTTGCGCATCGTAGCCAATCCCATTGGAGCTTTTGGTCGTTACGTCGCCGGAAGACGTGAATATTAAAGGATCGATCAGTCGAGGCAAGGCCACTGTCAACCGACAAGCTAGCTCCAAGTCTGGCAAGGACATAATACCTAAACCGGAATCCAAGCATGGCTACAGTTTAACGCTCGTACATCTCGGTCGAAAAGGATACACGATGACCTTGTGGGCGCCAACCTATGCTGGCCGAAAGAAATGGCTGGAGAACATCGATGCTAGACAACAGGCCTTGAAGGATCGTAGCAAGATTTTTGAGACAGTCTCGATCACCGACCGATTCTTCGTCGGTCTTAACAAACTCAACTGCGCCGTGCCTTATGGTTCGTGATGTGGTCGATTTGAGACATATGCAATTGCTGACTGGTTACGATCGTTTACGTAGATCGAGGAAACAGGATGATTTACGGTACCGATGACGGTGTTTACTTTAGTAATCAACGAGACGAGCGATTGAGGCATCCTACGAAAGTGCTCAGTATGGCTGATGTGACGCAAGTCGATGTTTTGGAGGAATTCCAACTGCTGGTAGTTCTGTCGGGTAAGTTCCCTTAAGAATCTGAATGCCTGGCGGCCTGTGGCTGAATCGAATTGACATGATTGACAGAACGAAGCGTGACGGCATTCCCGCTTGAAGCTCTGGATCCAACAGACACCTACGCTGCGCTCAAACGGGGGAAACGGTTGTCCTCCCACACGTCGTTCTTCAAGAGCGGGATCTGTCTCGGTCGAACACTGTTGTGTATCGTCAAGTCTAGTTCGCTCTCTTCGACCATCAAGACTCTCGAACCCGTGGACCAGTCTATGAGGGGAAAGAAACAACCTACCCCGTTCAGAAAGTTGTTGAACAACTCGAACGAGCCTTTCAAAGTGTTCAAGGTGAGTTTCGAGAGGTTCCGCTCGAGGTTGAGAGTTTGGTTCCGAAAACTGATGTGAATGGAATGACAGGAATTCTACATTCCAACGGAGAGTAATGGTCTTTTATTCCTTAAGACTCGATTATGCGTAGCCACGACGCGTGGATTCGAAGTCGTCGATCTCGAGGTGAGTCCGCATCCATCAACCTCGGTAGGTTTCACTTTTTTTCTGACACGACTTTTCTCACTCGATACAGACTCTGGATACTCAGGGACTGCTTGATCCGTCGGATAGCAGTCTGGACTTTGTAGCGAAGAGGGAAAACGTACGACCTGTAGCGATCTATAGGGTAGAGGAGAACTTTTTGTTATGTTATGCGGGTGAGTTGCGATGCGATCGCTTGAGGGAGGTCTTTTGTTTGGCGGATGGGAGGCTGATAAGTGACGATCGTTCGGTTCAGAATTCGCATTCTATGTGAACAAGACGGGTTGGAGAGCGAGACCGAGATGGGCTATTCAGTGGGAAGGATTCCCTACGGCTTTCGGTGAGTTGGGCATCTCGTATCCTGGGTCTCGAGTATGGGTCGCTAACGATCTACGTGGTTACAACAGCCATCCATTACCCCTTCATCTTGGCGTTTGAACCTACATTCATCGAGGTGCGACATGTAGAGAGCGGTAACCTGGTCCAGATCGTGACGGGGAACAACATCCGTTGTCTCTTCTCCGATACACCTCCTTCCCATACCCACGCGGCAAACCAATATCGACCGGGCATGCCTGGACCTTATGGGACGTACGGACCTGGCTCGGGTTCGGCCGGTCACGCGAATCCACATGGGTATCCTTATGCGCAGAATCATCCGCCACCTACCAACCCGTTGCATAGGAGTCAGATCATTTTCGTGTCAGACGAAGGCAACGTACAGCTCGTAAGGCTGAACAGGGAGGTGCAGGCGTTGGGAGGTGGACCGAACGGGGGAAGTATCTCTCGACGTTGAGAGATGGGGGAAGAAGGAGGACGGAAGGAACGAGACTGAAAGCGAGGACAACGAGGAAGAAACGAGACGATCGATATACACGAAAAAAAGAGAGGGATTTCGTGCTCTACAACAAAGGTTCCGGACGGCCGGAACACTGGGGGGCGGGGCACATCCTCTTGCACTTGATAGAGTACTTTCTACTTGATGACCTTGAAAAGCGAAAACTACTGGCGCTGTTGAGGTGATGATTGATGAACTAATGAAATCGGATGACTGCTGGGATTCGGGGGGATGTGTCTGTACTATCATGGTGTACTGCTTGAATAGCTTGAATACGATATATGAGAGAGAGGATGACCCTTGGCAGCGTTTGCCCCCCGTTTGGGGCTCGGGTGTCGCGTGTCTGTTTACGTAAACGGCGGTTTCCCCCCTTTTCAATCTCGCTTGGGGCTCGATTTTCCGGGATAAAACAGAGTTTTTGGAATTTCGGCTTCGGCGGAAATTCGATAAAACATGTCATCAACATTCGAATTTCACTCGGAAACCACTCGGATTCACTCTCGAACGACCTCGAACAACCTGGCAATGGCGGTCAGCTAGCACTACCTACACCACACCACACCACCACTGCCCCGCCCCAACCACTCCCGCCGCCCAAGATGATGGCAGACGTCGCCGCAGCCTGGACCTCACCCAAGTTCACGTTTCAAGATGATCCCGTAGACTCGAGCGACGATCATTTCAGTTCTTTCCCCGATATCCTCCAGCACCAGACCTCGTCCCATTCGCGCTCCCACTCCTCATCTGGATCGATACATGATGGTTCAGGTCGATCGAGATCGCCTTCGCCATCGCGTGCAGCCTTTTCAGGAAGCCCGAAACCTATCGGGCGGATCGGTGGGATGAGCGGCAGTCATGATGGGCATGTCGCAGATGGGTTCGTTCATGGATTTCCAGGCATGTCTTACGGACACGGACCACGGGCAGGTCCGACGACGACGATCGGAAGGATGGGGATGAACACGAGACCTTACGCATCGACCTCCAACACGGCAGGAGACACGGATGATGCTTCTTCTTCAGGAAACTATAATTCGAATCCAAGCAGCGTTCATAATCCTCGATTCTCACGACCTAATTCTCCTCCGACGCTACCTTCGATCCGACAATTCCCTAACCAAACCATGGCTCCTCACCCAGGTCTTAGAACACCCTACTCCGACCCTCTCATCCCTACCCCACTCTCTTCCTCGTCGACATACTCTGCAACGCATCATCACCCACACTTTCCACACAACCCCCATATCTCTTCCTCCTCCATGCACCAGTCACATACACATCAACCGATCAATTATACCTCGCCTCATTCTTCTTCTCGACATACGGGATCGTCCGGTCATTCGCCTTCGGACAACGTCACCAATGAATCGATGAATATGAGAGACGATTTCACCGCTGATGTGGATCAGGAGGTGCTTCAGTTAGTCAACGTGAATGACGATGAGGAATCGGACGAGGACGAGGAGGAAGTTAAACCCGAACCGTTCTTGGCTACCCGAATCAAGGTCGAGCCGCTCACTCCCACCATCGAATCCACAGAAGGAAGAATGGAACGAGAAGCTCAAAGGTTATTGAATCAAGTGACCAAGAGCTTCAAGACTCAACCCCAACGGTCCGCTCAGTCCGGTCTGAATCTCTCGCTCGCCAATTCGAGAAGAACGTCGGCGGATACGAACATGGCCACCCCCATCTCCCCCTTGGAGGACGAATCCGGTCGAGCGGGGAACACAAATTTCCTAGTAGACATGGCACGTATGAGCACCACCATGAACGGTCAACCCGTACAGGCTCAGAATAACGGTCATCAAGCGTCGACACCGACGATCCCGGGGCAAGAGGCGTTCATGGGGGACGAATTGGACGACGACGATCAGGATGAGGAACCTTTGTATGTGAATGCAAAGCAATACCATCGGATACTCAAGAGACGAGCGGCACGTGCGAGATTAGAGGAGATGAACAGGGTGGTCAAGGAACGAAAGGTGAGTGGTATCGTACAGTCGATCGTTTGGATTTCGTGTCTAACAAGTACGACCTGCCCGTGCTCAGCCTTACCTCCATGAATCTCGTCACAAGCACGCATGTTCACGTCCAAGAGGTCCAGGAGGTCGTTTCCTCACCGCACCCGAGATCGCAGCGTTAAAGGCCAAAGAGGAAGCCGATCTCAACGTCAAGACACGCACGGATGTAGGTCCCGGTGGGGATTCCGCGAGCGGTACCAGTCCGTCGGAAGGCGATGATCTCGCCGAGAGCATGGACGACTCGACGGGGATCGTCGGACTCGTCTCGGCAGAAATCAGCGCTGCCGTACCATCAAAAGATATTGGAACGCCAGGAGGAGCAGATATGGACTGGAGCTGGGCAGGTTGAGCTATGATGGCTCGACGAGCGAGCTTGTATACCCTAGAATCCATATGACAAAGGAACAGATACCCTACAAGTATGAGAACCTTCAGCTCGGGGTAGTCGTGTCGTGTCTGTTCGGCTCTCGCCTGATCGAACTCAGCCTGTAGTACTACTACTACCATACTGATACTGATAATCACGCGAGTACGTATCACCAAACTCAGCGATTACAATTGATCATGCCTGGCAGTTCACCTAGATTGGCCAGGCATGTAACCCCTTTCCCTAGAGGAGGGAAGACGACAGTTCAAGCAGCCTGGAAAAGAGATGCTCCTGGCTTGGCGTCTTGAAGTCCGTGGAAGCCTCAGCAATTATTAGATGATGAACGTACAAGGATGCTGGCGGAAGAGATCCTGATTGCAGATCTGGACCCTATGCCTGCAAAGTCGATTTTGCACCGGTTTTGCCCCATCCCCCTCCCACCATGGTTGTCAACTTGCCTAAATCACCGGTTGTCAACTTGCCCATAGCTAGGAAACCTCGTGCTGGCTGTCGGATCTCGAGCACTACTGCTCCCAAGTACATTGGTAAGTTTCTATTTTCGATGCAGCTAAGCCATCATCATGCTTACTGAGTTGTTGAATCGTAGCGCTGTTGAGAGACAGAACTCGTCACACTTAAGCCTCCCTCAACAAGATGTACCATGAGGACCTTAAATTGGAGAAACATCCCGAGTTGGATGACGCTTACGTCTTCCACGGTGGCAAGTTCTTTCTGTTTGTACCGAAGCTTCCCAGGTTGAACCCCAAAGACCCCTCCTCTCCTGTCCTGAAGGAGACTGAGCCAACAGCTGTACTGCGCATCGTAGGACTGTAAAGGTCCACCGACAGAGTAGAACAACTCGAAGGAAAGAAAGCGCTCATCCTGACGGCTCAGGAAATTACCGACAACCCAGGCGTGTCAGCAGACGGCCCAATTGGAATCCTAGAGCAGATAGGACAACAGGCTCAGCAACACGATACCACCGGAGCCCCGGAGATACAGAGCAGCCAAGATTGAAGGAATCGCGTCGGTATCGCTTTTGAAATCTACATGTTGAAGAATTGGTTGTCGCATCGTCGTCTGCTCCGAGTCGACTCGATCGACGTATATCGTCAGAGTTTAGAGCGATTGTAAAGCAGCTTGACACATGTGCAGCCTCGCCATAGAAACCCGCACTCTCTCGACATGATTCCGAATTTTCCCAACGATGTCGCCACACATTGAACCGATTTCGGATGGCTCAAGAAGCTTGAAAGAACGAGGATGCAGGGCAAAAAGATGTTCCCTACCGGGGAATCGAACCCCGCCCCCGCCCGTTCAGTCTACTGGTGAGTATAATGAAAGGGGCGTATCCTAGCCGATAGACGAGTAAGGATGTTGATGTTTTTGTTGCTGCATTATGTTCATATAGTTATTTGTATCAATCCGCCACCGCTGAGCTACTTCTCTGACAAATTCTCGCAGGACTTGCCTCCAGGCCATATCGCGATTATATCATTTTTGTCGAGCGGACCACTCTGCTGTGAGCCTTCTCATTATCGGACATTATCGGACTACCATCAAAACGCAAGATTTGGTATTCCTGGTTCTTGCTGTTGTCCAGCGTTCGTCAAGTATGCTTCAAATCTGTACGCGTCGTGTCAACTCACCTCAGACTGCCCAAGTTGACGCGGAAGATATTCAGTATCTTGACAGGCTTGTCTTTCCAAACCTCTTGAGCAGAGTCTTTTCCTTCAATCTTTCCTCTGTTCGATTTCTTTCGGACCCATCCCTTGGCATTCATGTGCTCGTCCTTTCGTAGCGCATCAGGTCGATCCACCTTGATCTCTGCGCTGTCGACGCCTTCAAGCTCGGTACCGGCCAAATGACCCTCTTTGGCGTTTTGCATATCAGTTCTGCAAGTCTGAATCGCAGCGATACGAAGATCACTGGGCACAGCTCTATGTAAAGCAACGACTCAGTCGAGACCTCGAACAGTGTTAGCTTCGGCTTACCGCGCGGGATCGAATATTAGCAAATTCGTATCGCCTGAAGCGTTAATCTCGTATCCAACGATCGTTCGAGAATGACCTGAGTGCTGTTTGGCGACTGCTATGAGTACCCATCTGATGATACTGGCTGGTATGCCAGGTTGCAATCGCGAATTCTTACTTGGAGTAAAAGGGGTAACTTGGCCGAGATGTCTACGGCGCCTTCTGCATCTTGAAGAATCGAGTTGGACATGATTACGTCGAATGCCGAGCGATTTCGTGTTTCCTCTTTCGAATACTCTTGTACTCTTTCGTCCTGACATCGGATCAGATCGTTAGTGGATTCAGCGTCTGTAAGACCGAGCCTGCTCACGAAGTATCGCTTCACGAACTCCGTCAACGCTGCGTGCGTCGTCGTGACGGAACGCCATTTCGCGCCTGTAGGCTTCGGAAAGTCGTCTGTACGAGTTGTCAGCACGATCTAAGTGAAGGATGGTGGAAGATATGAACTGACGTAGGAAGGAGCTGTGGATAGGCCTTAGCTCAGCTTTTGACATTCGACATGTTAGTTAAGAATGAACTCACGGTATACCCTTGGCAGACAGTGCTGCATATACATCTGTGTTTTGAATTTCAGTCCATTTCAAAATCCTTTTTGGACGGTGTATGATCAACTAACCTGAAACCCCGATCCATTTCTTACTGCCAATGATCTTCCCTTGTAGCTGGTTCCTGCCCTGCACATCATAACCTGGCAAAAGATGCGATGACGGTCAATTAGTCTGTGCGTCACACGTAGGTAACACCCAGGTTTACCTGCGTCCCAAGCCTCTTCAATCCATGCTTGCAAGTTCCTGAGACCAGGTGTTCTCGTTCCATTTGACGATTCGGAAGAAGGAAAAACGTCTCTGTAGGCAGGGCAGGAAACGAGTAGACCAGTCAATCCCATTTCGAGATTACGATAACCGCAGCCCCATCCTTTATTTAAGTCGACCATAGTCAGTGGTAACAAGCTAGCTCATAGAGACAAGACCTCGGCTTACCCGTATCAAAATCCCGAACACTTTTGATATGGCAGATCCCGTTTGCACACAGGACCGCCTTCTTTGTCACCCCCTGCTTGACAGATGCAACTAGAGTTTTGTGTAGTAGAGGTATCAAGCCTAAAGAGACACGGGTCAGTCCGAGGAGTAAAAGCGAAAGACGAGCGATCTGACCTGGAGTGTAATTGGGAGGAAGGCGGTCTAACGGACAGTCTACCGGTGACCACCTGCGAGAGAAAATTGCGGTATTGATCAGTTCAGGTACTTGAGAACTGCATTCTAACGTAAGGACTGCCTACCAAAGATCGCCCTTCTGTCTAGCATCACCCACTTTCCAGCTATTCTGACTGACTGTCCCTAAGCGCTTCCCTATCTGTTTGCCCTTCGAGATCGCCTCAACATCGTATTCTAGCGGCTCATCCTCTTGGTATTCGTTTTCCCCTGTTGCCATATCTATACTCGCTCTGAGTAAGCTTATCGATACGGTCACAACAAATCTTGCAACGTACCTAGGCATGCATTCACATGTGCTTGTTGATCGAGCTCTGAAAGCTCGGCGATGGAAGAGCCACAGACAAAGCATAAGTCGCTATCTGGTTGCCTTCTGTAGGATTACGGATATATCTTTATGGTCGGAGAGTTTCCTTGTTGTGTAAGCTGCAACATACGAAACTTACGAGACGTATACCGGCTGGAGCTCGTTGGTATCCTGCTCAGGTGTTCGATCATCAATAACAATAGCTTTCCTCTTCGTTCCCGTGGATCCAGCCACAGCGTTTGTGCAAGTGTCCTCAATTTGTTCAAGGCTTGAACGTGTCCACCCTGCTAATGGATCTTGTCCTTCCCCGAAATGACTAGCAATATGGATACTCAGAACATCAATATCGACGTCGAATTGCTTGTTACAAGCTGGACATTCCAGCATAGCTGGCGACGTGCTGGCGATGCCGATTGAAACCTATGTCGAAGACAGATATGTGTGCTTTCTATACGAATTATCTTGCCATATAGAAGACGTTGAGTTCCAAGCCATCTTTCAAATTTCCGACGTATATCTGCTGGTCAAACCTAGGTAGACTGTATGTACTTTGTGGAAATCTGCTTCCGTAATCAGACCTTTTACTTCCGGTGCCAGGTCCGCCGGACCGAAATATACTCGAGGCTTGAGGTCGGCTTGATTTCATGTTGAGCTCCTATATTTCAGCATAGAAACCCTCGATTCGCTCTCAACGTCCTCTAATCTTGTTGGAACTCCTCAAGCATGCTCCCAATACCATCAACAGCCTACCGGGGCAAAGGCCGGCATAATCAAAAGTCGTATTTCATGACAAATTCATCCGACATGTCGAAATCAGCTCAATCAGTAATAGAACGCCTGAGAGGTCGGACACGGCTTACCAATCTCGGGGTGTCCTTGATACTTGGACTACTGGGTTTATCTCTCCTTCTTAACCTTCGAAGCTGGTCTTCACCACAATTTGATCGTCCCCATATACCGCTTGGCAGGTCGACTTCGGAAAGCATTGAAGCGACTATAGAAAGGTCACCCGAGATTAGTAGTCTTACGCATTTGGTAATGGTAGCGGGTCATGCTATCTGGAAAGGAGCAGATCCTGAGCTCAGGAGCAACGATTCCGAATGGGTCCTCACGCCCATACAGAAGGGCGGAAGCGTCAACACTTTCTATAAGCATATTCAGACAGGGTTAGTTGGGGACACAATCGGTAACCCAAGCAAGCCACTAAACTAGTTTCCCATACGACAGGGTGAAAGAGGCATTACACGATTCCAAAAGTCTCCTCATATTTTCAGGGTAAGCTAAGCAAGCCCCTTTCCCCTATACGGTACAAGCATAGTCTGCTTACCATCTGCATAGAGGTCAAACCCGTCCCGACACACCTCCAACAACCGAATCCCAATCATACCTCCGACTAGCCCAGGCGACCTCCCTTCTACCTCCCTCTCCAGAATTCTCAAGAGTAGCTACGGAAGAATACGCCTTGGATTCTTATACGAACCTCTTGTTCTCCTATGCGAGATTCAAGGAGGTCACGGGCAGGTGGCCGGAGAAGGTGACTGTTGTAGGATACGAGATGAAACGACCTAGGTCAGTCTGAAAGCCGAGAGGAATTTGCTTTCGGTTACTCATAATGGAGCTGCGTTGGTTGCATAGATTCGAGAAGCTCCACAGATTAGCATTGCGGATACCCGAGACCAACTTTAGATATATCGGGATCGATGATGAGGGTGATACATCCGCTTCATATGCTGGCGAGGTGAGTCGGCCAGAAGAAAAATCCGAGATGCTGACTGATCCGGCCGGAGAAATCTCCTTCGATAGCTTACGTACGGATACCAACCATTCTCTGAAGATCTCTACGGTTGCTTCCCCCCTTTATCCCTCAAGAAGAGCTCTCGAAACCCCTTTGCGAGATACCACCCTTACCACACCTCTTGTCCAGAAATTATCAAGTTACTCGAATGGTGTCCGGTACACAAAGCTCATGCGGAAGCGAAGTATGCCTCGGAATTGGGTCTCTTTGCCGGCGTATTACCTTGGGAAACGGACAACGAGCAGGAGAATAGATGGAGTCGGGAGCAGGATTAGATGCGATTTCCTAGCGTAGTTTTAGCTTTGTACCGATCACTGCCTAGACATTCGAACTACACATGATGCCTAAAGTGACGATTGTCATTGAAAAGACAGCAGGATGCAAATATAGGTGGTGTCAATTACAAAGCGCGAGTATTACTACGCCAGCGTCAAATAAGCTACAAGTGGATGGAGATAGAATGATCTAATACTGAATGATACCGCCGCTCTGTCAGAAACCGTCGTCCAAGAACCCTTCTGGTTCTTCTGGCTCTGTGATATCAGCTGTTTTCGGCACGCGTCTGACTCGCTCAAGGAATTCGTCCAACTCTTCGAAATTCGCAGGATTCTCTGCGAATTTACGATGCCGTCTGCCGACAATATGCTATATAGCGTGTATGATAGATAGATCAGCCTGACTAGTCCGATCCATTCGCCGCTAAGCAACTTACAGCTTCGAAATCCTCATATTTGACCCGGCAGTTCTCGCAATAGCCAGGTTTGACTGGTATGTCCGGATTCATCCTCTCGATTCTGAAACCCATACTCCTCGCACGCTTCAATTCTCTCCTCTGGAAACCGGTAAGCTTTGCGGGAGCCCTAGCTGCTTCTAGGATTGCTAACACGCGCTGTCTCGCTTGGTCATCCATCGAGATGTGGTATGGCTTGACGTCCTGTTCTTCTTGCATGTCGCTCATGTTCGGTGTGACGTCTCCCTCTTCAACCATTTCTCCAGAATGCCCGTTTGAAGAAGATGAGTCTCGACGGGTCGATGTCATCGCGCCTTCAGGCCATTCAGCGTTATCCGCTAGTTCGGCACCGCCTATGACTTCTAGTTCCTCATCGTCATCGAAAACATCTGCGCACCGGGCGACGTAAACCGGTTCGCCAGTACCCGTGGACTGCACTCCTTCGATCCGTCCAGCAGCCGACAACTTGGCTGCAGTTTGCCCTTTCAGCAACTGAACCCGTTTGCTCATCTGTACAATCTTCCTGTCTTTGCCTTGTGCGATTCCAGCAATGCCCATGCCGTTCGGAGTCAAATTGATCCCCGTTGTCGACCGAATGTTACTCGTCGAAGCGATGTTCGAGGTAAGGACGACAGAGTTGCCCGAAGCCGCTTGGTAAGGCGTCATGCTTTCATCGGCTTGCCTTCCTCGACCCGCAGTCTTGGCACCAGCCGCCATGTTGTTCAAGGACGCCGATCGTGTCAACATTGCACCCGACCTCGCATGTTCTTCAAACAGCGCCAACCCTTTCCTCTTCTTTGGCTCAATTTCGCTCTGTTCCCTGGTCACGTAGGTCTTCCAGGCCTTTTCACGCAACTGTTTGGCGTTCAATCTGTTCTCCTGAGCGGTCTCTGATAAACGCATAAACGTCTCATAGATGAGTGGCCACGGGCTAGGCTCCCCCAATCGTTGCTTGGGGAATTCCTTGACCATGATCGATCTACTTTCACCCAAGGCATCGTCTACCAAGAGGTAATGCACTCCGCGGAAATAGTACCAGTCCGCCCTGGGAGCTGCTTTATCTCGTTCACGTGTTCCGTGCAATCTCTCGTCTTCCAGGAGGTAAGATAAATCGTCCTCTGCCCGAATGGGAGCCGCCTGGGGGGTACCTTTTGGACCCAGTAGGTATAGCAAGATATTTCCCAGTTCTGATACGCAGATTATGTTCAGCACAAGCCATGCCGTAGTACGACGTCTCGGATCAACTCACTGTCCAGCCTCCAGACCTTTGTCGCCATCACAGTGACGTTTGATTGTCTGTAACACGATCCATGTTAATCACCATCATACAAACAGACCTTAAGAGTTAAGAACTGACTTTGATCCATCTGCAGTCTCATTGATCTTTGCCGCTTCTGATGCTCGTTTAGCATTCTCTGTGAACAACTTTTCCAGTTCGGCCGGTACTCCCCGGTTGGAGATATAATGCGTCACGTTGCTCGATAAGAAATCCACGACTTGCTACGAAACCGAATCGGTTGGAATCGATTCGTATCAGCATTGTAATATCTCCCCGAAAGGTCGTCCACAGAAAACGACTTACACCCTTCAACAACTTGATCCCTTCCCTGCAATCCTTCACGCTCATCCCGTCCTTTGTCTTGACCGTATTCAGAAACTCGGCATCAAAGCAAAAGACGAATCTCGGGAATGCTTGAGTGTATTTGGCGATATAAGCCGCGTCCACTTCTACCTTTTGTTTCGCTGGCTGGTATTTGGAAGCGGTCGTCGATTCGAAAGCGGAGGGGTGGGTTGGAATGGGGATGGAACCTGTTTCCGTTTTTCTTCTTTTTTGAGCTGAAGGGCCGGTAAGGTTCGTTCCGGTCGTATTGAGATGAAGGTTCGTGACGGAAGGATTTGGCAAGGTATGAAGAACCGATCGAGAAGAGATTTGAGAGGTCGTAGAAGCTGGACGGGAATGAGGAAGTATAGGGGTGCCTTGTCGGAGATGTTGTGAAGGAGGAGCGGGTGGCTTGAAGAGATGAGGCCCGTTGTTACTCCCTGGAGTGCCCGTTGTTCTTCTGTTCATAGCGGCATTGTTTGGGAACAAAGTCGATTTCGAGGTGGAAGCGGTGGGTGGTTCGTAGAAGACGTCGGCGATTGGGAATTGAGTAGGTACGCCTATCTTGGTAGAGTCCGCTCCCGTCTTCTGTCCGACTAATAGATTGTTCTTCCTCAAAGAATTCACACCTTCGAGCGTATCCAGCTTCTTGGAAACGTTACTACCACTCGCATTTGTTGAATTTCCGAAAGGACTAGCCAAACCTCCTTGATTCGTTCCGAACCCCAGCCTACTCCTTCTAGCTTCCAACCCAGCGATCCCTTTCAACCCCGCTGCTCCCGCCTGTATATCCATCTCATTCTGATCCCTTCGGATAGAACCTGAACTCGTTCGTCTCGCAGCAAGATCAGCCATCCGGTTCCTAATCAAATTAGTGCTCGTACTGGTTGTCGCGTGATTGATGATGTTGGCTGGACTGCGTATAGGAGCAGGATCGATGGGTCGCTTGAAAGGGTCCGGTTTGATGGAGAGGGTAGTCATTGCTGTCCCTCTTGCTCTGAGAATACGTCAAGAAGCGAGCTCAAGAGCGGTCGGTGAGAGAAGATGTCACTGAAGGAGGGTAAGCAAGGAGCACGTCTACGCGCTCAACGCATAACCCCTTGTAGACCTTCTTCGAGTGGTCTATCCGTTCAAACTAACATCAGTCCCGACCAATTCAACTCCAAGTGAGCAAGAATCAAAGTGAGAGGGGTCGCTGTGTGGTTGCAAGCCTGTAGTGGTCGAAGTGCGGAAAGAGGGAGATTCCAAGCTGTTTATCTGCTCATGTGAACCTTGAGCAGGTGAATCACGCACAGACGAACCGGATCCAACGCGTTCACGCGTGGAAAGATGTCAGCTTGTTATTTCGTAAGCTCTTCAAATGCGACCAGAACCGGTCAGTCGACGTAGGTCATGCTCGAGGACGCGATATGAGCGCAAATGTGTATACAATAGACCTCTGCATTCATACACAGTTGGGAGAGCCTGTACATCGCTTTATCGCTCTGCTACCACTCTCCATCGAGTAAAGTTTGAAACTTGGGCTTGAAACCGATGTCAGGCTCAAACTTCTCGGCGCGTGATGACGATCCTCGATCTGTGAGAATAATAGATATTCTTGATTTGATGCAAACCCAGGTTCTTTCCTTGAACGCTAACCCCTATCAGAGGGGTCGATCACAGTGACCAGCAGTGTCCTTCAGTCCGCAGGATTTCTTATCCCAGTGAGCGCTCCAGACTTGCGATTATTTTGAAAGGTATTCCTACGATTTATGCGTTATGAAACCACGACGACTTGTTTGTTTACTTTGTGCGACGTGCGATCCGGCATAAAGCGGTCTGGTGCGGCGAGAAAGGGCTTGGCCGAGAATTGCAGCGATGGTCCGCAATTCCTCATATGCTCGTCTCTCCTCTCACCGAACTACATATCTCCACACTCTAGCCTGAGAAAACTAGCTGATAGGGTACTATTATGCGTTCTATACCTCCTGTATTTTCTATAGCTACCTTACTCAGCTTAATACCATCAATAATGGCTGTACCCCGAGTCCTCGTCTTCACGTACGTCCCCGTTCAGTCTGTTTCACTTCACTCACGTAAAATTTGCTAATCACCCAACAAACCATCCTTTCAACTTGTTAGTGCAACTGCAGGCTATCGCCATGATTCTATCCCTACTGCAATCAGGGTCTTAGGGGAACAATCGGACATGTACAACGTCTCTATGGACTTCACCGAGGACGCTAGATGGTTCACCGACGAAGGTCTGAATGGCTATGATGCGCTGATGTTCGTCAGTGCTACGGGGGACGGTAAGTTCTCGCCTCCCTTGCCGATCATAAGGAACGCTCAACCAAACGTTGCGTCTTCTCAACAGTATTAAATCAAACGCAACAAACGGCACTCAAAACATACTTTCAATCCGGTGGGAACTTCGTCGGTGTTCACGCTACAGCAGATTGTCTAGGCACGACAGATTGGTTTGTCCAGCAAGTCGGAGCGAGGTTCGATTATCATCCGGAATTACAGCCTGCTGTGAGTCGTCTTCGCTCGATGAGGATAGGAGATGAAAATGGAGCTGATTGACCGTTTTCCGGATTTGGGTGGATAGACTTTCTTGCCTCTCAACAAGACTCATCCTTCCATGACCGATATTCCCGATCGATGGACTTTCGTATGTTTGAGCCAGGTTGTGGAACGTTAGTGATGAGCTGTGATTGAGACAGACCGTGCTTTGATAATGCGATAGGAGGAGGAGGTTTATTATTTCCGATCTGATCCTAGGGATAACGGGGCTCAGGTACTCATGACCGTTGATGAGTCGTCTTATACCAGTAAGCCCACAAGTCTTCTTCTTTGATCGCAAACACGATACTCATCCTCTTCATGTGTTTCTTCTAGACACCGGAACCTCCACAGGTTCATACAACCAAGGTGACCCCCACCCAATCGCTTGGACTCAAACCTCTTCCCCAGGATCACAACCCATCCTCTCCTCCGCGCCGGGTTCGGGGAGATCGTTCTTCACCTCCCTCGGACATCTCAATGAGACTTGGGAAGATCCGACGTTTATCGGCCATGTGATGAAAGGTCTCACTTGGACACTGCAGAGTGGATCGACCAAAGCGACCAATGCATCGGCTTTGGTTGGTAGTCTGAGCACTCAATCGGGTGAGACGAGCAGTATGACCGGAGCGAGCAATACTGTCATTACGAGCTCCGGGTCGAGTGCTACGGCCAGCACGAGCACGACGGGTCAACCGACCCAGTCGAGTGGATCGGCTGATAAGGTTTCGACCGGAGGAATGCTAGCTGGAGCTTTGATCGGCGCGATCGGTCTGGCTGGAGCGATATAATTTCGAGTAATGACTGGATGGATGGGTATCGAGACCTGTAATGTTATTGTATACATAATGCGAAGCGTCCGGTCAACGTTTCTACAGCTTGTCAACCACTTAAACTACTCATAACGATTCGTCAGTGATCGATTTCCTCTCCGCTTCCCACTTTAAAAGCCACTTGGGTTTCTGCTCCTCCCACTCGGCATGAGCCTTTTGAGAATCTTTCTCCGCCGCTTTCAAGGCGTCGTCCAATCCGATTCGCTCGAATTTGGGAAGACCACCGCCCGACTTGAGGTCCAGTCGGATCGCTGTGCCTGAGCTGTTTTCCGCCTTGTCGATGGCCCGTTTCATCCGCTATGTTAGCATAAGGGTAAGCATCCAGTGCCGACGAAAAAGAGGCTGGTCTCCAACGTACCGCCAATTGTCCCTCCATTGCTATCCTCGTCGCACTGGCCTTCATCCATTCCAGATTCTCATTCGCCTCTTCGCCGCCCTGTTGCTGAATTCGTGGGTCGTCCCAAGCGATCTCGTTCTCCTCCACATCAATCTCAGCCAAGGGACTGCTAGGAGCGATCAAGCTTCCTGTCCTCGGATCTTGCTCTCCAACCAAGTTATCTTTCAGGGCAGCAGGATTGAGCCAGTTGACCCAAGATTCTGCGACGATTTGGTGGGGGTCCACTTTACTGATCTGCAGTATTTCCTCCTCACTTCGAACCTTGTGAGGCATCTCCATCCAGTATCCGTAGTTATTACTGAGAGGAAATTCTCGGAATTCAACGACGATACTGTTTGTAAGGGTATACTTTGCGACTCACGATCTATCGCCATATCCAGGGATCATTGGTTTTGCGCATCGACAGTTGTTGGGCTATCAAAGCATACGTGCTGATAAATAGGGCTCCTACGTGATACTTTGTTCTACTCATACCACTTACATCGGAATCGTGTGCGTTCATGACCACTGTGATCTTTCTTGGCTTGCTATCTTCGTTCAGCTTGAAACTCCATTCCGAGATGTAAAGAGGGAAGTAGGTTGGGTAAGCAGCAAACTATGATTGAACGGTCAGGTCACGGGATCTCAAGCAATAGCGTACTTGTACTTACCAACTTCTCTCTGACATCTCTTTCCATATCGATCCTATCGCCTCCTAATCTGACGTGTCTACCCAATCTTCGCTTGACCAGATCTAGGGCTTTCAATGGATCGACGCTGAATGGAACCGCGCTGATCTCCATATTGTCGAACCCTTCCAGTTGCTTCAAGTCTGATGCTGGTTCCCAGACAGGCATTGCTTCTGGTAGATCGGGTTGTGTAAAGTCTAATAGCGATATAGGGGAGAAAGAGTTCCCAGGTAAAGAGGTATTGTTAAACATGAACAGAGCTGGCCCGCTACTATTTCGGAGTTTCAGGTCTGCTTCTGCCATGTAACTGTATCGCCATATCGGCCAGTAGACCTATTGGTATAGATATATAATGGATTTTAGATACGAGTTTGTAGTGATGGATCGAGGCAGCTTACCGCTCTTGTCTTCTCATGCTTCAATCCGTTACCACCCAAGCCGAACTCATAAAGGAAAGGTGTGACAGATTCTCCGAAGAATTTGAGCGCCGTCGCATAGAAAGCATTCGATAAGGTTATCTGTCAATTGTAAAGTGTAAGCTGTTAGTAATCCTCTTGCACGGGACGATCCTCCGAGAGCTTACAGTAGAAAGTAGTGCGTTCTGCTTCATCTTCATTCTTGCAGATTCCGGATCCAGCATGAACGGGACAGCAGTGGTTTTGGGACACGGACTCTTCGCATCTTCATAGGATCTTCTTGTCGACGAAAAACTCCGCTGAGCCCCCTGCCATGCAGAACAACCTGGTACAGATCGGAAGATCGTACTTGACCGAGGAGAGATCGTTCTGATCATCGCATGCATTTCTGGGTGGCTTCTATTGATGGGTTTGTAAAACGGTAGGAGTGTATGCTATCCAAAAACAAGCAAGAATATGATGGTAATGTAGGGTGTTCGATATCATACAACTTCTGAAATGCAGGAAATGCTGGCGGATTACGATGAGATCTAACTGGCATCGATCTCGTGTGGAGGTCGATCACTCGCGACCTTTGATTTCTGGCCGGCGGGCAACCGGACTGAGATCGTTCCACAGCCGGCCTCTAGGTGGATTTTCTCTACATAAGCCGTTGCATCAGTCCGCAGACTGAGTTGTGATGCATGTAAAAGCTTACTTGACATGCGCAGACAGCACCGGTATCCGAGGATCTTCAGCGGAAGGTTGCACGTAATTTGTAACTTCGACCATAGGCGCCGTCTCGCCGCACCTGAACACACACGTTCAGCGGATCGGAATATCGATCAGGTATCAGTTGATGGCGATGATAATGAAGACTGGACGTACTGCCGAAATATGCGCTCAAATGGCCAGCATGTTATCTTTCCTCCGGCTGGTGAGCATTGATATTGGGTTAGGGCGTACAATTTACAAGGAGGCTCGACATGCTCCAGTAACGCCATTCTCCTTGTTGACGTCGATTCTACTGATGGTAATTGTATGTTTGAAAGCAAAGGAAGCGATCTGTTGATCTGTTGATATTACTGCAAATGCGTATGAAAGGATGTTGCGATCCACTCCTAAGGAGGACGTCGAGAAAGGTGGAGGTCGTTATCTCAGGCTTGCTTCGCTTTGCTTAATATGCTCGATGACCTATAGCCTGTGGTGTAGATCACTATGCCCGAGGCCCTAAAAAGACGAGTACTAGGTCCATACGCAGAAGCTGTGTTGGCACCTTCAAATTATGCAAATGATCGGTATCAAGCTATCAAGCTGATGTGAATTTCGTAACAACATATCGATCTATCGATTTCTTCCAACGCGACCTGCATCTTGCCCACACGTGCCTGCATGGCATCCGATAGAAGTGTCACCGCCTGCCTCGCCGGCTCAATTACTAAATGCCTTCCTAAAGTCTTGCCTGTCGCCTACCCAGACTCTCCTCCTCCGTCTCAAACGGCTCAAGGTCATTATGGCGAGAGATCCCGATGTTCAAACCAAAGCGGACATCGAAGTTCATGACGTGTCCGTGCTCGGACAAAGTAAACAACCTTCCATCAGTACTCATCACTCAACTCATGATAACTCGCTCATATCGCATCCTTTGCTTCGCATTTTGCCTTTGTTAGCAGTTCCCAACGCAACTGTATCATGTAAAACCGTTCTACACAATGAATACTGAAGTACCAATCAATTATATACGGCTGGCAAGTCAATGTCCTCTCGTCGAAGTCGCGTTTGCGCCTCGTCTAACTAGCTTCCCTTTAACTTCACAGGAATTGAGCCTACAGACTATTCGTCAGGTGGCGAATGCTGTCATACATGTGAGCCTCAGGGAAAGACTTTAGGAAGTTTGTATCTGATAAAAAGAGACCATCAGGCTATATTGTTCCAACGGAGCCTCGGAACGATTCAAGCAATCACTGAAGAGGTGATCTCGTGCCCTGTAGTCAGTCCTGGTATTATGGAATACCATTTGTGACGGTGTCATTTGACGCTTTATCACTGACTTTGATAGGCAATGATATCGGACGACCTCGTTTCGGAATCTGTGTCCAGGAAAGCTGAAACGTTCTATCAATCCCTTAAGAGAAGACGTCCGGCTCAAGATGGCTCATTAGGACAGATTGCCGTCTTATTCACCCAGAAGAAGAGCAAAAAGACATGGTTCAGCTCAACAGAGGTACGTTCCTTCGGACTGTCCCTACCCCAGGTCATAAATGAAGTCCTGGTTGATCTGATGATAGGAACAAGTTCCATTCGAGATACACTTAATAACGGTCCACTTGTCACCTGACCAACCGATCAGAAGCAGTACCAAGCAGTTAGAGCAGGCTTTGATGAAAATCAGCAAGTTCTGTGGAGAAAATACTGCTCATGTTCCCGGGATATCTTCGGGCAGTGTGAGCGATTCTGATCTGGTTCCCCGCTGATATCCGAGGATAGCTGATGATCAGTTGCGAACAGTCGGCCTTCCCGTTTCCTTATGAGGTGTGTCCTTTCCGAGGATTCTGAACTTCAGTAGAAACACGTGGCTGATGTTTCTTTGTCTTCTTCGCTTAATAGATCGTCCTCGACCCCCCCAATGTCGCTCACTTTAGCTCGCCGCAAGAACCAGACCTCAAACCTTCCTATTCTAACCAAACCCCCTCTCAACCCTACACCATCGCCCGCGATCTTCCGGCTCGTACTTCCTCATCTCAAGGAGGCCGACCGAACTTGTCTGTTTCCCCTGCGAGGGTGGCTAGCGCTCCTTCTAGTACGGCCACAGCTTTGGGTTATCTGGAACAGGCTAAAGGGGGTTTGCTGGTCGTCGGAGAGAAGATGGGTGGCGCGGTTGGAGCTGTAGGGCAATGGAGTGGTGTTCGAAATTGAGCAAAGAGACTGCCACATCCGTTATGGATTGTGTTACGGATATGTATATGATGTTGAGGTATATCGATCTCTAACTGTAAATGAAGAATGTGTGGCACTTGAGGTTCTTTCTTCTTATTGGTATGATTTGTATGGCCAACAGCGAACGATATGGACGTCGTGTCGTTGGCTGTTTGTGGTTACGGCCGCACAACTATAGGCGCACAAGCCGCCACTATACATTCGTCACTCGCAATCCATTCTCTTGCAAACGTGCACCATTCACTCTGTCAGACTCAATTCCATCTCTTCATGAACTTCTTTAACTGTCGTGCCGGTCATCATAGCGTACTGCCAGAAACATGTCTGAGCGTGATCAGCCTTTACAGACGGACTGGTAGGGAGAGCCGGCGAACTTACACGTCCAATAAGCGCTTGTGCCCCATCCCTGTCCATCTTAGTGAGTCACAATCCTTAGCTTAGTTCAATTTCCAGATTGAGACGCACTTTATCTCATTGTAAGTATGCAATAAATCGATATGCTGCTTCACGATTGCTTCAGCGTCAGTGCCACTACAAACCGGTCGAAAGGTAGTCACGTAACGTCATTATACAGTACGTCCAATCTAGTCGTGATAGTTCAGATTTTATGACTCACATAAGCTTCTTCTCAAGTTCAGCGATCTCTTCATGCAGCTTCTGGATTCGATCGTCTTGAGCTGCCGCCATCGCTGCAGATGACTGTCCCAAGAAGAGTAAGCTGGGGAAACATTGTTATTGGATTGTGCTTCTTACAATTGGACGCCTGAACATGTTGAGAACGTCCGATCAGATCGAATGGGCTGTGTATGCTTTCAAAAGTGACTTGAAAAACTCGACAAGCGTTCTCTGCTCGTGACATGACATCTCCCGTTATGACACGGACGTGACTGCGGTAGGTAACCTGAAACGCGAAGCGGACATTTCAGTTTGTGCGATGTCCGGACCTCATCCGGAATTTCAGGCAAACGAGCAGTCACAAGGACGACTTTCAAAGCAAATGATCCCTAAGATCAGCTTTGGATCTACGGTTCGATTCCACAATCAGCATACATATTGACTAGTTGCCTGATTGTAATATGCCTCAACCGGTGAAAAATTCCAATAAAAAGGGCGGAAAGGTCGCCAATGGCTCGAAACCTGACAAGGTAAATAGAAAGCATCGACTTTAACTTGAAAACACGATTAACGAGGTTGTCATTTGAACTTGACTCAGGCTCCTCCCAAGAAAGGCCGAAAAGCGACTCAAGAGATAAACCCTCTTTCAGGAAAACCCGCTCGACGACCCGATCAGCCCAAGAAAGTCAAGCTGAGAGATCAAAAGTTCATCCCTGTTCCCGAATCCGCCTTCATCAGCAATAAAGGCAAAGGCAAGGCTAGGGATCACGATGAAGATGAAGACTCGCAAGGAAGCGACCAGGATGGAATGGATGATGGTTCGGATGATGAAGATCTGGACATGATGGAAGATGACGACGAGGAAGCTATGGAATACCTCAAAGCTGGAGGAGCTAGCTTCTTGACGGGACTGGATGCGAAAACTATCAGCAGGTTAGTCAGATGCGATCTCATGTTATAAGGGAACCTTACCCAAAATAACTTTCAATCTCTAGATCAAAGAAGGAGACCGAACGTATTCATGGAATAGAAAAGACCCGGGAACCTCTTCCTAAAGCTCGCAAGCGCAAAGCATCCCCTACCCTTTCTGAGATGACCCCTTCCGACATTAGCGACCTCGAATCAGACTTTGATTCTGATGAAGACCTTGAAGACTCTGAAATTTCGGATATGAGTGAACCTGAAGAAGCACCACGAGCGCGGAAAAAGGCAAAGGTTGTGACGGATGATTTGGAAGAGAAATACGAGGCATTAGAGAGGGCACGAAAAGAGAAGAGAGCTGACGACGAAGAAGAAGACAAGGAGCATACGGAAGTCGGACACTTGCCGATCAAGCTTGCCAACGGGGAAATTGAGCAGTTGCCCGGAAAGACGCGGATAGCCGTACCATCAGGACCTCCTGACAAGCGAAAGCAGAAGAAGGAAGAGTCGGACGAGGAGACAGAATACAGTGACTCGGAGGGTTCTGAGGATGAAGAGGAGTTATTGGAGAGGATTGCGGGAGCCAGGGGAAAGTTCGGTCGTATGGGAATTGCAGAAGTGTTGACAGCCGATATGGATGGTATCCCTTGGAAGCAAAGAACGAATCGACGATTGGACCTGGCAAAGGAGCAGATCGCAAAAATCGGAGCTGAAATCATGAGTGGAGGAGAACTGATTGATATGGTAAGTCTGCCGAATGCAGCAACGTAGATACCTTGTCCTTACCTGCAACTTGCGTTTAGATCCCGCTTTTGACGAGGATATCGACTTTCTCGCTGGAGAAGGTCAAGTCAGGCGATGAAGACAACACTATCATACCCGTTCCCAACTCTATTCGAGGTCTTGCGTTCCTATCGCAACTTGCAGTCTACAAGGATTTAATTCCAGGTATGGATCACGCAGTGTTGCGCAAGAAAATACGCTAATCTCGATTGACAACAGGTTACAGGATTCGAGAGCTGACAGCGCTTGAAGAGTCTGAGAAAGTCCGAGATGAAGTAAGACGATTACGAGAAGGTGAAAAGGGACTGGTCAAGAGCTACAAACAGTACCTCAAGACTCTGGAAGCAGAGATCAAGCGTAAGCAACGAGACTGCTTGATATCGTAAAGACATCCAATCTTACCTGAATCCTCCCCAGGTAAATCACCTCTGGCATCGGTCAGCTTGAAGTGTATGTGTGATTTGTTGTCGTCGATACCACACTTCAACTTCGCGGAGAACATCATGGGTGTCATTGTTGGACGTTTGAGTAAAAGATCATGGGATACAGTAAGTGTTACAGCCAACAGTGTTCGAGAATCTCAAGCTTACCCATAGTTCTATAGGATTCGGATGCCTGTCTGAAAACGGTCATTCTCGTTTTCCGGAACGATATCACAGCGCATTACAGTGCCGTTCTGTTACGACTCATCGCCCGTATGATCAAGGAACGTCGATACAAGGTCCATCCCAACGTTCTGAGCTGTTTATTGTTCCTGCGATTGCGCTCAGAACTGAGTGTTCCCGAGGAGAGGAACCACAAGAAGAAGTTCGGCGACAAAAAGAAGGATGATGTGAAGGTGAAGAGCGAGATACGCAAAAAGTGGATGAACAAGAACCGACGAAAAGCAGAGAAGGAGAAAGAGGAAGTCGAGAAGGAGTTAAACGAAGCATCCGCCGAGGTCGATTTGGAAGAGAGATCGAAAGTAGTACGTGTGACTGGACTCACTCAATATTGAAGACTTCCGTGTTGACATCTAGATCTTTCAGCAAACTGAAACCCTTAAAAACCTCTTCGTGCTTTACTTCTCGATCTTGAAACAACCTAAAAGGTCGCCTCTTCTTCCCGCGGCCATGGAAGGTATTGCGAAATTCGCTCATTTGGTGAACATCGAGTTCTTCCGAGACCTTTTAGCAGTTTTGAAAGTTGTTATCAAAGGAGATGCCACTGTGGACGAAGATGATGAGGATTTGGCAGGCCCAGACGTAGTTGGAAACGGTGTCGAGACGCGTTTAAGGATGTTGGCGATTGTGACAGCATTCGAGTTGCTATCGGGGCAAGGTCAGTTCATCACGCTGCATCGTTGACATACTCTACACAGTTCACTGACGCAGTTGATACATAGGAGAGGCACTTACTCTAGACTTGGGAGACTTCATCGTGCAACTCTACGGACTCCTCCATCCTCTTTCCTTGGACACAAACATTGAGCACGTACCGATTTCAAAGGGTGCAGCTGTTTTGCCTGCACCAGCCAAGCCGGCAGCAGCGCCAATCGACCCCAAGAAGAAGAAAGGCCCTACCGATCGTTCATCCACCGCCGATCTTCTCTTCCGATGCCTCCACCTCATGTTCTTCTCGCGACACTCTCATACATCCAACTCTCCTCCTTGGCGGGCAGCTGCTTTCGCCAAGAGACTGCTTGAATGTTCATTACATTTCCCTACTGCGACTTCTATGCGATGCATCGAATTTGTCAAGATGCTGATGAACAAGGAACCTAAGCTGGAGGCTTTACTTGCTACTGAAGATCGAACAGCGGATGGGGTGTACCGACCTGACTTGGATGACCCTCAGCTTGCCAACCCATTCGCCGGAAGCTTCTGGGAGCTAGGCTTATTAGAGAGAGACCACTGGGACGAGGATATCAGAACACAAGCTGGAAAGTTGGCAAATGGGAAGTTTGTTTGAGCTGTTGTAATCATGTATAGGTATCTGAACGGGCAATGTATACATCTGTATGTTATACTCTGTGGGTCCGAAGATGTGACGAATTTCATTGTACATCCGGCACCATACACTTTCTGCGTTCCTCTATTGCTCCTTCTTGGATTGCGAAACTCCAACACTCTTAGAAGTGGCCATAAGATAAGGCGGAACCTAGATAAGACAGGGAGATCAGAATTTGTGATGAGACTGGTCGAGAAACACTCGGGTTTACCTGAATGCTGGTCAAAGCCATGATTCCGATGGATACGATAGGGAGGAGAATGACGAAGACGATAATGAGGGAGGTGATGATAGGCTCAGTAAAGTACCTCTGAGGCACAAAGATGGGCTCTGTTCCGTTCCCGGCAGTCCCATTTCCAGCAGTCCCATTCCCGTTAGGCAGAGTGGAGTTGTGCCCGTGAGTTGCATTGTGCTTCCCATGACCGTGCTTGTGACTTTTGTTGATCTCTACAACATCGTCATCATTCGACTCGACTCCCGCCTCGTCAACGTGCTCCAAAGGTTTCTCGGTGATCCCCTCGTCGAAGACCTCGGGGAACATATCTTCCAAGTATTCCTCGGCTTCCGTAGCATAGTCTCCTCCTATCTCCTTTAGCTGATCGTATACATCCTCAGCGGCGTCCTTGAGATCAACGGTGGTAGGCTCGATTAATTGCCGTGCTGGATAGAAGGGGATTTGACATTTAGGTACGCCGTTGAGTATGTACGTTTCGTATCCGCTCACCTTCAACAGATTCTCCTGATCGCTTAGCCAAGTTTCTTGCGTTCGAGCCAGTACCTTGCCTACAGCCAGTGAAAATCATTGTAATGATCAGAACGTCAGTGGATAAGTAAATCTAAATCTCCGAAAGCACTTACGCCTCCAGAGCCAGAGCTTGACCCGCAAAACATAGCAGTGACAGACCAGACAAGTAGAGGTTCAACTTCATGATGCTATTATGTGCGTTCAAGCGGTGGGTAGATTGGTAACTAGGGTCTGTGCAGAGTGCAAACTAGTGAAAGGCAAAGTCAGATATGATGCGGGAGGCATGATCTCATGTGAGCCTGACATCACGCGATAAATGCAACCTGACATGTAAACAAGGTCGATCGAAGAGTCGTTCTTGTGATTGCTATCCGTTCGCAATCTGATATCGTGAGACCATGCGAGCGTCCAATAACTGCCAGGAGACCTCATGCTAGTCATAGTTATCAAGAGATGGTTGTCCTTTGGATCAATCTAAGTCAAACATGGCCACACGGTCGTGCGGGCGTATTCGAAAAAAGCTCCTATCAAGGATGAACAGCGGACCCCTTCTTCCAAGATCAAGGTCAGACCATTTACGATAAAGCCTGATGTAGCCAAGGAACTGCTTTATGGTCATGCAATGATCTCTACGGTAAACGTTATCTCCCAGAATTGAATATCGAAACAGTCACAGCTTCTGATAACACTATATCTTTTAACTTGATAGCGATCAGAGAAGCCCAAGTTACTTCGCTGGGCTGCCGAAAAGATAGGAAATGGATATGACAGCGAGCTCAACAAGTGGGGGATATCTGGTAAGAGCTTGAAGCTCTATCAAATGAAAGCTGTGAGTAGCCGTGGTCTGCAGAAGGATGTGCTCGACAGCTCAAGAGACATTGCACAGGTTTATTGGCCGACTTGGCGTTTCTCCTACTTTGGTGAAACAAGAGCGGATACCTCTCAAACAACGCTGCGAGCGATCGTTCACTTCACTGAACACTCGTTACCAGGTATGTGTTGGTCTCTTCTTGAGGATTATATTATAACCAGCTCACTTATTTGAATTCCGTGTCCATTCCGACAGGGAGCCATGCATCTCCTATATCGCTGTTAGAGATAGGAGAAAGTCACGAATTCTCCCCTGTTGAAGACAAAAACACGCTCCAACCCTGGAATCCCACGAAAGATACCAAGCAGCTAGGCTCAGACATATCTGTCTCGACAATCCCATTCTCGATATCCCCCTTCGATGTATTGGATCTCGCAAAAGACTCTGCTCCAAGGCATATCACATCCCATGTGGAAGGGAAGATGCCACTCAAAATATCCCCTAAGCAAGATGTGAGGGAAGTTATTGTAGGTCTACAGATTGAGACCATCAACCCCTATTTTAGCTGACGTCATGCTTGGCAGGTCGCAGCCTATCCTGTGTATCATCCGTTATATGTCGCAGAGTACGACTTCGTGCTCAGAGACGACGTACCAAGTAGAAGGCTTGCATTGGTATTAGATGCCTACAGTAACGATGTACGTGGAAGCGATAGTCGATCTTGATGATAGCAGCTAATCGACCTACGGACGTACAGCCTAACGAGGCGAAGGTGTTCACTCCTAATATATATGGCGGAATCAGGACATCGTAAGCATTTCGTTGCTGTCAACCGGCGAGGTGGTACTGACTACTATGTCTGTGTTGCAGACATAGCGAAGGATACTGGGCGAATCGCAATGAAAATCGTACGGATCTGGCCGAGGTCTTCCCTGAGTTTTTCGATGGTGGAGCACATTACGAGCATCTTTCCGTCTGGTTAAATCCTCCCGCTTCTCCGATACTACACTCGGGAAGGCAAGACCCCAGGACTGTCACGTTGGCTCCTCCTCGTTCGCCGTTAGATGCTATCAAATTGCATGAGACGGCAATCCCCTGGGACGATATCCGAATACAGGAATATCAATCCTCTGATTTCCAAGCAAATAACGCATGGGTCGAGATCAATCGTATCAAGTTTATGGTCGATTCGGCATTACGGGTAGGTCGAAGTTACGCAAGACGTGCGCGATAAACATAAGGCTGATCGAAGTCGTTTGGAGTAGAACCGGGAATCGGCGAAGATGGAAGAAGCTTTAGCGAAGAAGGATATCTCGATCCTCAAGGCTAAAGACGAAGACTTTGAACAGCTTGAAAAGGCTGTGCAAGACTACGCGAAGATATGGAAAGCGCGACGACCTGCTTGGCTCGACAAGCCAGGCAGTCTAGGCACAGGAAAATATAAACCGGATCCATTTGGAAAGTTCAAACAAGTGCGATAGGACTCAGCAAAGACAGGATGTACCAAAGTACTGTATAACTAGGAATCGCCTCTCATCATTGTACAAGATTACTTAGATTTGGCCACAGACCTGCCCATCTCCCCTTTGGTCGGATCCTCCAGCCCAAACTAGCGCACCGGAGGGGTCCTCCACTCGTTGGATAATCTGTCAGGGCCAACATATGAGCCAATGTGTAACCCTCCATCAATCCTTCAGCGGTCCTTACCTGTCCTCGTCCAGCAATGGCACGCGAAAAGCCGGCCGCACGTCGCGCATCGTGACCCATCTCTATCGTGCGAGGCATCGAGCGTTAGGATAGACTCGGAAGAAGAGAAACGCTCCACAAACCTTTAAGCTTGTTGAGGACTTCATCCGAGATACCTTCCTCGATGTAGACCTCGGAATTGACCTCACCGGCGCTCTTGCTCCCTTTCTCGGCATCTTCATTTTCTGCCGAAGGCAATCCCGCCGAGATACAGAATCTGGGCGCGTCCAAAGCAGACTGGGGCGTCATTCCACGTAGAATGTTCAACAAGACCTGCACGTGACCCTGAGGCTGCATGAAACCACTGTAGTTGGCTACCATCAGCAAGCGCGCTCCAGACACCGCCAGGCAGGCTTGATGCTTACCCCATGACACCATATGACAGGAATAGTTCATCCCCTTTAGTAGCCATAGCAGGAACTGATAAGACAAGTATGAATTCAGGAAAGGAGAGGTTCATACTAGTCTTCACGCCTCACTAATGGTATGATACGGTCTCTTGCCGCCCTTGACGTTGTTGGGGTGTCCCTCTTCCAGCGTGAATCCTGCTCCTCGGTTTTGAAGGGTGAAGCCGCAATCTTTTGGTATAGCTCCGGTTCCGAACCCTACGAAGTGAGTCACCAATTACTAGACGTCACCTATTCCGTCGAAACGAATAGTGGCTTACCAGCGTAGTTGCTGTATATCGTTTCACGCCATCGAGCTGATTAACGCCTTTCAGATCATCACTCAGTACACCTACTAACCTTGCAATGAAAGAACACGCGTTTCCATCCTTGTCCGAGGCTTTCGTGTAACAGCAGATCAGTTTTTGTTCGTTGCCGCAAGACAACGATGAACCCACTAGTGAAATAGACGGTGTCCGAGCTTTGTACTGGGCGACCCTGTTTCCAGTGTAAAGCGTCAATAGTTGTTGCGTGCTTTCAAAAACATCCATACACACTCGTCTGACATCGACCGTCGATTTGGATAGATCAATCAATTTGGCACGTTCTCGTAGATATTCCTGAGTGGCAGATGTCAGCCAAACGGGTTGGTGGATTGTCTGGGCTTGACCTTCTCACCTGACTAAGCATCTCTTTGACCGGGACATGCTCGACATCAGGGTCAGTGACATAGTATCGGGTGTCTAGTTGGACAGGCTAAGTCAGTCGTGAGTCGAGCCGATATCAACGTTGCTCTTTACCTGCAAATGCTAGCCTAAGAGACTCGATCAAGACGTGTAAATACTCGGTCGAGTTGTGTTCCGTCTTAAGGATATCCTCTAGCTTTCCAGATTCTTCGAGACCTTCGATGATTCCCAGGGCTACCAGAGCGGTAAGACCTTGTCCGTTAGGTGGACACTATATGTTCAGGCACTTTAGCGGCAAAGGACAGAGGGATGTATTGACAGACAGGAATTACCTCATACAGCGTCACACCAGCTTCGGCAGCTTCGCCCTTCCTGAATTCGTACTTGATAGGCTTAACAACTTCTGCCGTATGATTCGCCAAGTCCTCCATCGTCATTACTCCACCCTTTGATTGCACGAGCTCAACGATAGCCTCGGCGATCCTCCCGGTGTAAAACCCTTTAGTTCCATGTTCAGCAACCGCCTTGAAAGTATTGGCCAAGTGAGGGAACTTGAAAATGTGAGAAGCAAGAGGAGCCTTTCCATCTGCGAGCATGTCGTGTGCGCTGGGAGATGCGTTCTTGATGAGGTTTTCGCTCTTGGACCAAGCCCAGGCGTGTAGCTCCTGAGTGGGAACACCTTCTTCGGCCATGCGGATCGCGGGAGCTAAGATTTCGCTCAACGAAAGCTTCCCACTTCCGAATTCCTCAACGGTCTTGACCCATCCGCTGGCAGCTCCAGGGACAGTCACACTGTTCAGATCGGTTAGGGGGATCGTACGGCCATTGATACCTCGATTACGAAGGTATTCGAGAGTAAGATTGGCAGGGGAACGTCCTGAGGCGTTGATAGCTCGGACCTGTTTGGTATTTGCGTCCCAGTAGAGACAGAAAAGATCTCCTCCGATTCCGGTACAACTCGGTTCAGTAACCTGGAGTCGGTGGTTCAGGATGCGTGGTTTACATATAGTGAAAGGTATCAGAGCTCACGTTTAATGCAGCAGCTATCAGCGTGGAAGTGAATACCGATTAGAAGCTCTTTCAGGTATAGGCATAAGCACAACCACCAGTCCGGCAACTCACCCGTAGCTACAGCGGCATCCGCTGAAGTCGTCACACACTCATATCAGCTCGCGTATTCACTCACTCAAAGGATGGCGGCTACTACTGACCTGCATTTCCACCCTTGTTCAAAATCTCGAGTCCAGCTTGACTGGCAAGAGCCTGACTACTTGCGACAAGTCCTTTAGTCGAGAAGACGGTGGATCTTCGCGACGGGAAATGAGCGAATTGCGGGTTGTTTGAAGGATGAACGACGTTCCAATCGATTGAGGGCATGGTCGATAAATTGGTTTTATAGTAGAGATGTGGATCTGTAATTGGACAAGCTGGCTACAGAGCAGGAGGATGTGAAAGTGATGAAGCTATATGGTTGCTAAAGGGCAAAAGAGATAGGAGGAAGAGGAAGGATGGGCCGTTGTGTGTGATGGATGACCTTGCGGAATCGGAGCAGAGGCCTATACCCGAACATCGGCAAGATCCGAAATCGAATCTCTCAAGGCTCACGGTCATCTCCGAAACCATCATCCACCAATCAATGCTCGTATCTAAATCAAAAGGTGTGTCGAACAGAAAGATACAACCTTGCTTCAACCCTATTGTGATATTATAAATCTGCCTAGTAGTAGTAATGGTGAACCTAAATGAAAACCCGTTCACTCGTGCCTCTGTCTATCCTCACGTGGATCTTGATAAGATGGTCCGGCGGGCATCCCGTACGCATATGGGCTGAGACCTGGCATCTGGTGAGGCATGATTCCCATTCCCATGCCCATCGGCATACCCATAGGCATAGACCCCATAGGTGCCATGGGCATTCCCATCCCGTACATCGAGCCCATAGGAGGACTCATTTGCGGGTTGGTTGGCATAGGAAACCCTGGATTCATCATCGGGTTGCCGTAGAAGTATGGATTACCCATTCCCATTGGGCTTTGGTGGATACCTGGCGACAAGAGGTTTTTGTACTCGTCATTCGGTCGAGTAGGTATCGGCGGTGGAGCTGCACCGTTGTTCATTAGATCGTGCGATGAGCCTCTTTGTGACATTGACCCATTTGTCGAAGATCGCTGTGACCCAGAAGGACCGGCACTGCCCATCCCAGTCGTAGCCATAGCCTGCACAGCATCTTCGTATCGTCTCTTCATCTGATCCTTCTCCTCCTCAGCTGACATATATCTTCCATGATCATGAGATGATCCAGATCCCGATGCATGGGGTACGGAAAAGGTTGATCGCGTCGGTGTTACATCACTGGACGAAGATCCTTCCCCATGATCGGAATGAATGTAATGATGATCCGACACCTGTCTAGTGGCCTGCTCGTAACGTTTCTTCATCATGTTTTTCTCCTCGTTCGCCGTCATGAAGCGCGGTTCCGTAGAAGACGAGGGCATAGCATTCTGCTGCCCGTTGCCCTCATATTCCGCCTCGTCGTGACCCTGAGACCCAACTCTCTCTTTCGCCTCATTCATCCTATCCTGTGCCTCATAGAACCGTCTCATCTGCTCCTTGTCACTTAGGGGCTGTATAGTTTGTCTCGTAGTACCACCCTGTCTGGAACTCTGAGCATGATCCTGCGAACTGGATCCGGAGGCCACCTGGTTCTGCTCGATCCTTTCTTGTGCTTCATAGTACCGCTTCATCTGTTCCTTATCACTGAGAGGTTTGATTGTCTGACGGACTGAAGATGGCCCAGGACTGGGAGGACCGGCTACATGGATTCCTAATCCGACAGGGGAAGGAACACGTTCCGAGGGAGATTCGAGCGGAGTGGGCAGAGGGGATTTTGTTCGGAAAGTCGACGCGACTTCCAGAGTCGATCGATTTTCTACAGGAGGAACACTCCCATTGGGAGAAGAACCATCATCTTCAGGTTGATCGTTCTCCGCCGACTTATCAAGCTGAGAGTCTTCTTGATCAGATGACACGGTCGAAGGCGGCGCCACTACAATGGCGGCTTTCGTCTGCTCTCGAGGACTATATTGAGGTGGTGGTTCTAGCGGGACCTCTCCGGCCAAACCCATAGGAGCTAAATCAGCTCCACCTGAAAGCTGAGTCAAAGCGGCGTTCCTTCTGGCATCGACATATAGCCGCTGCTTCTCTGCCTCTGCTGCACTCCATCTACCAGTGTCGCTATTCATCCGGTTATGAGGGATTGGTGCGTTCTGTACTTCTCCTCGTTCGTTCAGGATCACACGACCTCCATCCTGATGTACGTAAGAATGTCGACTGGGTGTGGGACTTGCTCGAGATTTCTCCATAGCACGTGGCGGCTGTGTGGTCAACTGCGGTCAGTCTCGATGTCAAACAAGTACGTTAATAGACACCTACTGGTCGCCCATCAAGACTTCTTTGCCCATCATCGCTCCATGTGGAGACCGCCGTTGGAGTACGCGCCGGTCCAGCAGGTCTTACCGAGTTTGTTTTCCCCGCCGGAGGACCTAGGGCAAATGATTGCCCGCGCTCGGATGTCGGTGTAGGGGTCCAGGACATCCTCTTGGTATCGGCAATGATATTGTTGCTGCTAGGGAAATCCGACATTCCGAATGTATGAGGTCTTGCTCGAGAGAAGTTGTTTCCGCCATCAAAGGACGAGTCTCTCAAGGAGGAAACATCTGATTGAGACTGTGCTTGAGGATGGGAATAGATCGAGGAAGAATCGGTAGACAAAGGTCTAGCAGTAAATGGCTGGATACCGAGTCGCGCTTGAGGTGATTGATTCGGCACAGGCCCACCATGCAGAATGTGACGTGAACCAGGTCCCAGTGTCCCCGACCCCGCGCTCGTAGCATGCTGCAGTCGCGGTTCAGGAAAAGGTAAGAACCCCGAAGCAGGAGGCGTTCTTAGAGGCGGTCCACCTATTGAGCTTCGGATAGAGGTCGCTTGGCTATCCGATCTATTCATGCCCGCTCGATCTCGAACACCAGGACAGAGGGAATCTACAACTCCTATCTGGTTCACGAGATCCAAAGCACGAGGTCGTCCATAGATTCCTAGTGTGCTCTGTAAATGCTCAACCTTCACATCTCCTGTGCCTTCCATGATTGCCTTTACCGACAGCTCGTAAGCAATATCGATTGACTTTCCACCTTTTGTTGTATGTGCTACAAGACCAGCAGGAATAACAAGAGCTAAAGATCGTTTCTTCTCCTCTGTTCTTGCTATTTTCTCTCCTACCGGAACCTTCACCTCATGCACCACTCGAGAACGATTTGTCGCGTTCTGTTTCGAACCTCGAGGCACTGGGGGTCGAATCGTAATAACCTCGATGAGTTCCAAATGGAATGCTCTCAACTTCAAGGGGTTCGGCCTGGATGATCGCAAAGACGCTAGGACCTCTATTCGATCACTAGGACCAAAAGCGGTATAATTCCTCGTGACGGTGAGCTCCATCTCGTCGGAAACAACCGAACGCGTTTCGGGAACGTTGTATATCGGCCAAGCGGAATGTTGTTCATGTTTCGCAATGAAAATAGCCTGAAGCGATCTCGAGACCGGGTTCGAGTCGCGTCTCAATAGTCCGCTAGAGATGGCCGAGCTTTAGGATATCTGTCAGATCGGTTGGAATGGCACATGAAGGCTCACGTTTTAGGTTTATGAGCGAGATTCGCAACCAGCTCGTAACGGATCCCTCCGCCTTTTGGTCTCATCTCAACTGAACCGGGTAAGTTTAAGGGTAAAGGAATATAGAACTGAGACGATGAACAGCCTTAGCGGGGCATTGCGAAAGTCCCGCTGATGTGGTGCTTACTTTGAAATCCGTCTGTGTTTTACGAGCATATGTCGTTCAGCAGCAAACTCGCTTGACGAGAACGAAAGAGGTCACTGACCGATGGTACTATATCCCATTCTTTACCTTGAGGAGCCTGCCAAACAGTCACAGGCGTGCCGATGATGGTCAAGCTAGATTGACCTACACAATCCGGGATCAGTTCCCGAGCCTTCCTAGCGAATCTACGAGACCTCTTACCTCCACCGGGCATCGTTTCTACCCTCACGAATTCAATTTGAAGGTTTCGAGCTTTCACTTGATGTGATCCTGATCGGAATTCCAAGAGCTGTCTCGCATTTGATCATTAGTTGCATGACCGGACTAAAGTAAGCCGAATCTGAGACTCACACCATGAACAGCTGGTGGCTTCCTGAAAGGTTCCTGTCCCAATATTCCCGGCCAACCTGTTGGAAACCTAGTGGTCAGCGCGAGTGTGTGAGTGTACTTGAAGCGGTAACTTTAGACGTACCCTGAAGGAAAGGAACATTCGGAAGCGGCTGGAAGGTCCTGTGATAATTTGCAAGTCGACTTCCTGGTAAGTTTCATGTCATATGTTGGGGAGAAAAGACATACATCTTGATAGTGTGAGACATCTTGAACGACTGTCAGAGACTATCGTATTCAATGCCGGAGCTTTGCCGAATTGATTTGTTTGTTCAAGGAAGATCTTTCTTTTCTGGGTCGAGTGCCTGATCCTGTAGCTATCTCACAGTAAGCATATCACCCGAATAGGTGGTCCTGAGGTTTAGTGTTGTAAGCAGAGGCGGCAGGAAACCACGACCCTATTGCAACGATGCTGCAAGAAGACCAGGATTAGGGATCTAGTGCGAGATCTGCAAGCACTGTTGACCTAAAGATCGTCATAGATGCGGATTCGAACCCCGCCTACTGCATATCGCATATTGATAGCCGTTTCAATTGTTGACGAAGTGTCACGTGACTCGATAACTTGGATTTGGCTGAGCTTGGGCATACCAAACTGTTCAACTTCCACTCTTTATCTACAGCAGCCCGGTCTCTCGATTTGAAGCTTGCGTCTGATCTAGCTGGAACAGACGTGACCCATACTCTGGGTCATCCTTGAATGCAATCTACCTGTCGGTAACCCGGATCCAGCGCCTTCCACCAAAAACACTCAAGCTTCGTATCTCAACCCAAACATGGCGGACAAGGAAGCCGTGCGTCTGGCGGAGCATATCATCCGCTCAGACTTTGGAAGCGTAGTGGCTTCGGTTGCCTCTATTCTACTGCACCGAGGGAGAATGCGATTGTCAGAAATCGCGCACTTTACAAAACTACCTAGACAGTCCGTCGCCGGAATCCTGATCACGCTGGTGCAACATAACCTGGCATGGTTCTGCGAATCGGAACTGGGAGACAGGATACACGAATACTTTGAGATGAACCTGAAGGAATGCTTGATGCGATTGAGATGGTCAAGAATTTTGGAATTGACTCAAGAGGAGTATGGAGACGATGTAAGTAGGCTCTTATCCAGGTTGAAGAATCGCCGCATCCAACACGACGTATTCATAGGCACGAAAGATTGTACAAGCCATACTTGAGGGGGGAAAACTAAAATTACCAAATATTCTGAATATGATGGACCTGAACACCATCGAAAGCTCGTCCAAGCGAGAAGCTCGTAAGCCCCTTATTGAATCAAGGGCTACTTCTATCTCTCTGATCAAGCCGATGCATTCTCATAGGAAAAGTTCACCTAACCAACATGGTCTATAAACTCATTACCAACCGCTTCATTCAACCTACCAGCCCGATCCTGCATCGAACACCCTATGACGAAATGCTAAAGAAACGTAAAGCGAAGGAAAAGGCTCGAGGAAACCTTCTATCGGCGAAAGAGATTAGTCAGATCAAGGTTGATGTGATGGGGGAAATGCGGGAGCTGGTAAAGGAGGAAACTAGCGTAGATAAGGCGTTATTGAAGGCTGGGACGAAACGGAAAACTGATGCATCGGGTGGAGGATCGAGCAAAAAGGTGAGAAGAAGGGTTGTGCTTGAATGGAAATGACTGGCCTGCTGATATCTGTCTCAAACAGCATAAAGGAGACGACATAGAGCTAGTAGATGTAAGTGTGCTTGATATGATGTTTTCTACAAGCAAGTCTGAAAACTGACCTTATTCAATTGATACAGCCCAAAGCGGTCTTGAGAGTGAATTATGAAAAATACGACTGCTTGTATCGAAACAAAGTGAGTTTGTTCTTCCTTATCGGTTAGAACCGCAACTACGTACTAAACATCATATGGTTCTAAGCTGGTTGAGTTGGCAGTAGCAGATCGATATAACAAGCCAGCGGGGTACATTGTCAAGAATTTGATGAAGCTGATTCAACCAGAGGACGATCATCTTCTGCTTGGAACTGGTCGTAAGCCGTTCTCTCTGGTCTAAACCTCTAAGCCAGTGCTCATTTTGCCTCTCGGGATTAGCACCTGCGTCGATGCATTCTGTCCTGAACCATCTGATGGAGGCTGAGCGTGACGCGTTATCGCTAGGGTTCGGTGGAAAGTCGGTTACATCGAAGACCAAAGTAACAGAGCTTCTGGGAGGTTACGCGGCCATTCTAGCAGGTGAAGACGATGGAAACGCATTCCGAGCGGAAGGAGTGTTTTTGGTCCGAGATATGATGGCCGGTTCGGCAAGTGGAGCGCAGTACATGGTCATGTTCGAGAGGATCTGCAATCGTCTGAAAAGGCAGTTGTTGGAGAGTTATGTGGAGGAGACGCAAGGACCGATAGGGAAGAGGGTCTTCAATGCTGTCATGCATGGTGACAAGGTGACGGAGGAGATGGTGAGTTAAAGATGAGTGAGCGAGATGTCAAGTCTCGGATATTGACGAGCTGTTTTGGTCAGGTGGTATCGAAAGCGCTCATCAATAATGCGGATGCCCGAACGAAACTGAGCGCACTGAAGACTGCCAACTTGATCACATTCCAGGCTATCGCTCGAGGTGCCGACCGATCTGCATCCAGGTGTACGTTCCTGTACTACGTCGATCTATCCGGAGCGTATCGAACGATCCTCACACGGATGTACAAATCGTTGGCGAACATCCAGCAACGCAAGGATATGATGTATGAGAAGTACAAATACGTCTTCGAGACCAGTCAGCGGGAAGACGTGATAGAGGACCCAAATTTGATGAAGCCTTCGGAGCGGGCGACCTTGAAGGAGATGGAGACCGAGTTGGATCGACTCAATACGGCTCAGACCAGGATGGAGACGAACGTGTTTGTGCTGAGAGATCTGCCTGGTGGGCCTCTTTCGGTTCGGTAAGTCCAGAACCCCGGCAAATCATTTGTTCTTTGCTGACATCATTTTCGATATTCAGATTGGACGATCCGTTTGTGCGGTAGCAGATGTAACGTTCTAATCACGAAATCCATGATATGCACAAAGATCCCACACGACTCTAACTTACAAAAGAACACAGTGAATCGCCGTTGCTGGTGACGACCACTTTGAGCTTGCTAGTATGATCAATCTCGTCCTTTTCGACAGCGTGGGGTAAAGTGAATATGGTCAATCGTTAAATAATGAATAAAGAGGCAAAAAGCAACATCTCCTACGAGACCATCAGTTATCTGGTCCGTAGGTAGCCTCTAGGGTCTAGGTGCTTGGGACCATCGGGAACGGTAAGTGGTCTGCTCTGTCCCTAGGCCTGCTCGCAGTTAGCCACCAGAGAACCTCTAGACCATCTAGGTTTATCCGGGTGGGCCTGCCGCTGGTATATACCGACTACAACCGATCGCGTTAGTAACAAACGGCGCGTCTATCGCCTTTTGGGGCACGGCGACGCGCGGCGGAAGCAAGTCAGTCTGAATTATGCATGTCATGCGTATTATCGTGGTGTAGATAGGTGTACGACATGTACATATGTACAATAACACTCTTAGTCTCGAGTATTGATCCTAAGTCGATGTGACCGTCGGAAGGCATCGTATCTTTGCGAGATCTGAGAGCGTGTCGCTATGTATAGGCCCGTGGTATAGGACATGAATGTTGATCTCCTATAGCAACGGATTGAGCGGTTATTAGCCGGCTTTGCTTCCGATCATTCCGAGAGATAAGGAGATCGCGAGAGCTCCCGTCGATATCGGCTCGTTCTCTCCAGCGCCTCAGCGTATATAGTTCGCTCAACCTCCCTTCGTCTGGAACACCTGAGAGGCTCTGGGGCGCTCATACATACCTTTAAACGTATATCCTCCTCTCATCGACGTCTTTTAATCGAAATCAAGATGGCTACTTCTGAACCAGGTTACCTCAGTGCAGCTCGCTACGGTAAGGATCTTGTCCGGGTAGCTCGTGTCGTCAGAGAGGGAAACGTCCATCATGTTGTCGGTGAGTATTGTCACAGCCATCTTCCCTACAACGTGAGTTTGCTAAGAGTTTCGATGCACAGAATATACCGTCAGGGTCATGCTCGAGGGAGAGATCGAAACAAGCTACACCAAGGCCGATAACAAATGTGTGGTCACCACGGATAGCATGAAGAACACTGTCTATGGTGAGATACTTTTCTTTGTCATGAGCTACGTCTTCTTGTCACTAATCCTGTACCTGGTCCATATCAGTCTTCGCCAAGACCTCGCCTCACGTCCTCACTCCGGAGCTCTTCGCTCTGCACTTAGCACTGCATTACGTGAATCATCACGATCACATCAACAAAGCTTTCATCGACATTCTCTCTCACAAATGGTCCAGAATCTCAGTAGATGGGAAGCCTCATGGTTGGGCCTTTACTAGAGACGGGGAGGAGAAGGGGGTCATCTCGGCAGTAGCTGATGCAACTGGCGGAAAGCAGGATGTCAAGGCTACCGTGAACGTCGGTGTCAAAGATCTGTTAGGTGAGTCAGCCAAATTCATGTTCCTCGATCTGTTGTTGAGTCTTTCTACTCTATTTTAGTATTGAAGACTGCTGGATCTAGCTTCGAGGACTTTTACAAAGACGAATACACCACGCTTCCAGGTAGGCAGTCTGCTTGATCTTCTCGCCCTATATGATGCATCGCTGATCGTTGAATTCTTCCAACTATCCAGAGGTATCGGATCGTCTCTTCTCCACATCCGTCACTCTAGACTACAGTGTCCCTCTTCCCACTTCGACTCCTATCACCATCGATTCCCTTACCGAAATCGGCAAGCAACTCGACTTCCCCAAGATCGCAGAGACCGCTCGTAAAGTGACGCTGGAAGTGTTTGCGACGGACGAGTCTGCTAGTGTTCAGGCGACAATGTACAACACCGCACAGAAGCTTCTGGGAGAGGCCAAGGCGATCGGAAAGGTCAGCTATAGCTACCCCAACAAGCATTATATGTGAGTTTTCCTGGTCCTAGGCTCGCTATGATAACAGATGCTAAGTCCCGCTCTTGCATTTCAGTCCTGTCAACCTCACACCGTTCGGATTGGACAACGGTTTGGGCCGTGAAGGTGGAGCGGAAGTGTTCCATCCCGTCGCAGATCCTTCCGGCTTGATCACGGCAACCGTCACGAGGAAGTCTGCTGCTTCGAAACTGTAACCAGAGTTACGGTTGTTATAGATGGATGTAGATGGGATTCGGGTATCGTTGTATTTCAAGCAAAATAAAAATACACTTCAAGGCATGAGACTCGGTGATACAACAAGCGGTACAGATGTTATAAGCTGATCCTCGCAAAGCCTCCGACTCGTGACATAGTATTGCAACATGAACATTTTTAATTTGATCGCTCGAAACCTAAGGGAACAGTTTGAACACCGGACAGATGAGACGGCCCAAACCGATGCCACATTTTTACCTGTCACGCTGAATTACCTGTCACTCTGAATAGAGAGAGAGAGCTTGCTCCACATATCAGAAATACCGTTCTTACTCATATGCCATGTTCTTTTGCATATTTGCATGTGCTGACGGGCGATGCTGTTGGGCACTTCTGTCTCACATGTTCCGGATGACAGTCATACCGGCCCTTTTTCCTCCAGGTACGATAACGATCGGTTGGCTAGGCCGGAGGGATCTGGATCGACAAGCCGGAGGTATGCCAAAATACTACATTCGAGCATGTCGACATAAGAGAGTGTTCTGCATCAGCGCGTTGACTGCTACGTATACAATGACTTCCTCAATCCATGTCCTCGTCGTCCTCATCATCACTCAAATCCAATTTGATAGGTTTGAATTTAACCGGCTGGGGTGCAGGTACCGGTCCAGCCTGCGCCTCTGCTGATGCCACCCTCGTATCCTCCTGGATCGCGTTCGGTATTTCGACCTGCTCCTGTTCGGCCCCTATCATCTCCCGATCCCCTACTTCCCCTGCGCTCATCACTTCGCCCCTCGCCAATTTCATCAATTTCGAACCCATCATGAGTCTCTCGATGGGGTAGTATACTTCTTGTCTCGGTAGCGTTGTTTCCGGGTTGGAACCTCGGTCGAGATTAGACGTCCGTGATGTATACGGTGCCAAGCGGGTGGCAAAGTGCAACAACGCGTCCGTCGATAATGTACCTGCAGCGCGATTGGTCTCGATCAGTACCAGAGTACACGCAACGGGCTCGTACGAGGAGTACCGACCGTTCTGTGCCACATCGATCCCCCTCTCCACCTCTTTTCCCTTCTCGATCGTCTCCTCCAAGTCCCTCCTGGCCTGTTCCAAACCCCACAACACCTCCCTCACGTTTTCCTCGAGCCTCTCCTTTTTCCTTCGTCTCTTCTGAAGTCTATCCCATTTGGCTTGATGTCGTCTGACAAGCTCTATCAAATTAGCCTGTTCCTCCGTCAACCCCCTCAGCTTGTTGTACATCGCTGGAACATCTTCGAGAGTAAGGTTCGAGCCGGGGTGTATTCTGCGGGAAGAAGAGAGGGAGTTGGAGAGGGTATCGAATAGCTGGGTCGTCAGGGTATGTTGCTGCGTGATATTCTCGAGTAAACGGTTCCGAATCGATTCTTCCTCAGGGATCATCAGGGGAGTCTCTTCAGGCCTGAGTTTTCCTAGCCTTCTTCTACTCTTTGAACCTTCTTCCCTACTCATCGCCTGTCTATCCAATCAAAAGAAGCAGGGCAAGCAGGTCGAATCAAAAAAAGGGCAAGGATGGGATCATAATAAGGATACAGTGTCAGGAACTCGTCATTACAACCTATCCAATTCGAAACCCTCACTTGATCAACCTCAACAACGCTCGAGTCTCATCTTCCTGGAATCCCTTGAATTCATTGGCGATAGTAACGTCATGCTTCATATGCGATTCCGAAGTCGTCCCAGAAAGGGGAGTAATCCCGATCCTGAAATCCATCCAGTCGAAAGGTTTAGCTCCCATATTGCTCACGTCCAAAGAAAAGTGAGAGTTATGGGACTTACGCGATACAGAACGCATATAATGTCTGTTCAATCGTCAACTCATACTTTCCCGCCAGCTCGTTTAGGTAAGGGTGAGCGAGGAGTGTCGGGTTACCGGATAGGGTCCAGAACGATTGATACCGAATCCCATTCTTCTTGCAGATCTCCAATACTATATCCAACCCAGTCCATATGAGCCCTCGACGAACTCCACGACTACCCAGGGATGATGGAAGACTTACTATCCCAATCCCAATCGTTACCTTCGAACCAACGATTCTGGACGACGCTTAGGGGGACTTTACTCTCCCCTATCAACCAATTCAGGAGGGATGGGGAATAGATATTACTGATCCCTAAGGATTTTAGAGTCCCGAGAGCGTGATGGTGTTCCAGCTGACGGTATGCTCGGAGAGTTTGCTATGATGCGAGAAATTAGGTCTAGGCGAGAGAAAGATTGAGCAAATAACAAGGAAACTCACCTCTTTCGTCCTCAATGGACTATGCATGACCAAACAATCGATCCACTCAACGCCCAATTGACTCAAACTCTTCTGTATACTCTGCTCCACTTGAGTTTCTACTTCCGCCTGTGCGTCATAAGGGATAGGTTTTGAGAGATCCTGGCCGTCTAGGGAAGTGAACTTTGTCTGGACATAGATGGATGTACGGGGGATGTTGTGTTCCGTGCTTAGAATCGACAACGCTTCTCCAACGAGTTCTTCCCTGTAGTATCAAATGCTAGCTGGTCAGAGACGGTGAACCCCGGTCAGTAGAGTGTGCGGCCTTACCGATAATGTTTGGGTTGACAGGCCGTATCGATCCCCCGGAATCCATTCAAGACGGCTTTGACTACCAGATCGGTGGTCCTTTCTTTCTTCCATGCTGTTCCGTACAGCATACGAGGTATTTGTGAGGACATGTTGACTTTTATGATGGGTTCTGAGTTTTGAATGAGAACATGTCGAGATCTCGAGGATCTCGAGCAGAGGTAATGGTAATTGCTTCATATTGCTTGGTTGTTATCGTCATCAGATACAACGACACGTCATGAGACAGCGATTTTTTGATAAGATATCTACCACCCGTACGCGCTTCTAAAAATCCCAATTGAATGACGGTGATCTACTTTGAACGTTCAATTGAATTGATTCCCCTATTCACACAGACCACACATCGTCCAGCTCGTGCATGATATCTAGGTCATTCACGGCTATCCTCAAAACACCACTCCTCTTACACCGAAGGCTATACACCTTACCGTCCAGAAACCTCAACCGGACCTCATTCCAGGTCGTCACAAACAGTCACATCAGTTTCAGGAAGATGTCCGCTACCACTCAGTCTGAGAACTTGCACAAGGATCCCGTTACGGGGGAGATGATCTCCAAGTCGTGAGTAGGCCTTTGCAATTGTACGACTTCTGGATCACGCTAAGGTCATATTCGTCACTCCAGGGAGCTCAAGAAACGTCAAAAGCAGAGGGAAAAGGAAGCCGCCAAGGCCGAAAAGGCCAAGAACAAGCCTGCTGTCGAGCAACAACAGAAGAAGAAGGATGAGAAGGAGGAAGAAGCCGAGCTCGATCCTACCCAATACTTTGCCCTTCGTACCAAACGTATCCAAGCTTTACGTCAGAGTCAGAACCCTGATCCTTACCCTCACAAGTTCCATGTCTCCCAAAGCATCCCCTCGTTCATCGAGGAGTGGAGCAAGGATGGAAAAGTCAAGGATGGAGAGAGGCTTAAATCGCCAGAGATCAGTTTGGCAGGACGATTGGGGAACATGAGGAGTTCAGGGAACAAGTTGCATTTCTACGATCTGCACGCAGAGGGACAGAAGATTCAGGTCTTGGCTCAGATTCAGTGAGTCGGAATGCTCGTCGACTCGATTCCCGTAATCGACCCACTCAACGGACATGTGTTTTGAACCTTTCTCAGGGAAGCCGAGAACGAGGAGGAGTTCCACAAGATCCACGCTCTCCTCGCTCGAGGTGATATCGTCGGAGTCACCGGATCCCCCGCTCGATCTCAAAAGGGAGAACTCTCCATCTCTCCCAAGAACATCATCCTACTCTCCCCCTGTCTCCACATGTTGCCCAAGATCACCGATGGAGGTTTGACCGATACCGAGATCAGGTACAGGAAGAGGCACGTCGATTTGATCATGCACGACAACGTCAAGAAGATCTTCATCACCAGGAGTAGGGTCGTCAACTACGTCAGGAAGTACTTGGATTCGCTCGGGTTCATGGAGGTGAGTCATCGATCGAGTTCTCCCGAACCCGGCACAACAATGGACTCCTAACGCTCGATCCCGTGAACCAGGTCGAGACCCCTATGATGAACATGATCGCTGGAGGAGCTACCGCCAAGCCTTTCATCACCCATCACAACGATCTCAAACTAGACCTTTTCTTGCGTATCGCCCCCGAACTCTACCTCAAGCAACTTGTTGTAGGAGGATTGGACAGGGTGTACGAGATCGGTCGAGTCTTCCGAAACGAAGGGATCGATATGACTCATAACCCCGAGTTCTCCATCTGCGAGTTTTACATGGCCTACGCGGACATGTACGATCTGATGGATATGACCGAGAGCATGATCAGTGGGATGGTCAAGTATATCACGGGAGGTACCAAGGTGACTTACCACCCCGAGGGCAAGGGAGAGGGAAAGAAGGAGTACACTCTCGATTTCGCCACCCCTTGGAAGAGGTTTGATATGATTGAGGAACTCGAGAAACAGTTGGACGTCAAGTTCCCCCCTGGCGAGACTTTGCATACCGCCGAGGCCAACCAGTTCTTGAGGGATTTGTGTACCAAGGTGGGTCCGAGTCAATTCGAGTGATCGATCGGGTGACACTAGAACTCACGGTCTCGTGATCTGATAGCACAACGTCGACTGTTCTGAGCCCAGGACCAACGCTCGTCTTCTTGACAAGGTGCGTTCCTGACCTGTATGACGATCCGAATCGCGTTTGTCATCGCTGACGAACGCGACGGGACGCAAACCCTATACAGCTCGTCGGTGAATTCATCGAGAACCAATGTATCAACCCCTCCTTCATCGTCGGACACCCTCAAGTCATGTCCCCCTTGGCCAAGCGACACCGATCCCGACCGGGTCTGTGTGAACGATTCGAAGCGTTCTTGGCCACCAAGGAGATCTGTAACGCTTACACCGAATTGAACGATCCGTTCGACCAGCGAGAGAGGTTCGAGGAGCAGACCAGGCAGAAGGATCAGGGAGACGAGGAAGCCCAGGGTGTGGATGAGACTTTCATCAATGCGTGAGTCGAATCAAGTGGACGAGTTGTTGGCTGGGGAGTCGTGTCCACTGAACACTTTCCTGTGATCAAAACAGTCTCGAATACGGTCTTCCCCCTACCGGAGGGTTCGGTCTCGGGATCGATCGATTGGTCATGTTCTTGACCGACTCTTCCAACATCAAGGAAGTCTTGCTCTTCCCCGCCATGAAACCCATCAACACCATCGCTCAAGGTGAGAATCATGACTGTAGTTTTCTCGTGTACTATTCGATGACCGTTCGGCTCACCTACCGTGCGAACGTGCTGTTTTGTAGGTGTAGCAGAGATTGCCGACCCGGAGAGGGGTGCGGTAGGACCTACGGAGAACTTTGACAAGGAGGCTGTCGACAAGCGAGTCGACGAGCAGAACCAGCTCGCTTGATTTGGTGGTCTGGGGGGAACGTGAACGATCTGTCCAATGATGATGACGATGACGATGAAATTAGAAAACGGCCTGCGCTCTCTGTGAATATCTGTGCTCGAGACGTGGCCTGGCGTTCTTGGTCTCCTTTCGATGTCTCTCCCAGTCTGAAAATGTCGAAATGTGACCGGTTTCGTTTGGGATCTAACTTTCGGAAGATTCGACATGTGACGTCCCGAGATCGCGAGTCGGATCTAAAATAGGTGTAGGAAGAAAGGCGTCATCAGGGAGAGAAAGCTATTGCAAACCACATGATCATCTGACATTTCCAGTTCACGCCTCCTCAAGTGTCACACTGCCAACTGCCAACTGCCAAGCTGAGTTTCGTTTCGACATGGAGAGGATGAACCGCTTCGCTTCCGAATAACCATTCATCGCTACATTTCTCTCATGAGAATGGATCGTGTTTACCATCATTATATCTCTCGCGCATTCGTCAGGACGGTCAGGACAGGAAGTGAACAAAGAAGAGATAGGGGGGATTTCCGCGCCCGATGCTTCCGAGCGAACGTTGGTCGGTGTTCCTTGATCCGAACGGACAGGAGTGGCAATCCTCAGAGGAAAAAGGGGGGGGGTGGGGGTAGAGGGATGTATGGATGGCATGGATGATGATGTTATGACGGGGAGATGGAATGCAGGGTGATACGTACTTTCGATGACGACGAGGTGCGAGGTGGAGTGTTCTAGCTCGAGATGAAACGGATGACGTTGGTTCGAAGGTCGAAAGCGAGACGTAAGAGAAGCGCATACTCGCGGATCCGAGGGAACGAGACCGGAGAGAGGGCCTGGCTGGGAAAGAGGGAACCGTGCTCGAGGCTGAAACGACCTCCTCATCTCCCGTTTCATCTGCGGCAAAGGCGTCGGTTGTGAGAGATCGCTACGGGAATGAGGAGACGTTGCTCTCCGGGTGAAAGGTCAGGAAGAGGCTTTCTCCCTGATCCATATCGTCCAGCATGACCAGCGCTCAGAGTGGAGGGCAAGGGGGGGGGAAGGGATGACGATTGACTCGGGACCGGAACGAGACTCGGTTAAACTCTTTCGATGTCAGACGCGTACCTGAGACTATCCCGAGACTTGTCCGCGATCGAAGGACGAGCGGCGCGTGTGCTCGGGAACCCCCGAGAAGGAGTCGAGAGGCGAGGGCGAGGGAAGGGGTCAGTCACCACGAGAGGGAGAGACACGGAAGGGGGAGCCGCGGTTGTGTCTTGGCCAGCTGGCAAGATGGTTTCGTCTCTGCGACATGCGACAGCGACAGCTTTCGTGGCTCTCGCTCTCGCTTCCTACCGAAAGGGAACGGCGACGATGATGACCGACTCCGTGACTCGTCTCGTGCGCTCTTCGAACTGATGAGCGCGGGAGCAATCTGCGATGGAAAGAGAAGGGTGATCGGCTTCCAAACCGAGCGAGGAAACGAGGAAATAGCTGCGAAGTGCTGTGAAGCGTTCTGGACGGGAGGACCAGAGTTCGCACAAGAAGGCGTCGTCATGTCGCTGCGAGTTGGAGTCCGAGTTGGAGTTGCCAATCCCTGCAACGTCGACCACCTGCTGTTCCCTGTTCGACCGGGTACTCACTCCCGTCTGCTTTACCCTCGATCACCATCACCCGCTCGTCTCCCACCCGCCGTGTCGGTGCCCACACCGCCTTAGCGCGGGCCTCGGTATTACCTCTGTGCGTAGATTCGAATCCGACGATACCCATTCCTGGCTCGGTTGCAGGGCGAGGGTACCACATTTTGGCTTTCAGCTTCCTCTCCTTCTTCCTCTTCCTCTCTCTCCTGTTCGTTCCATTTCCCTCCTTCCACCTCTTCCCTCTCTCTTCCCTTTCATTGCGATTCGACGATCGAATCCTCCCGCTCTTCCCGTCTTCGCGTCCTACAGACCAGGAATCCTTTTGTACCCCGGCTCTTGCGAGAGGGAAACAAACCCCTTGCACCTTGATCGAGAGGGACGAGGATATCCCGAGCTGGAGGAGAACAAGAACCTGATCTAGGGCTTGGTCTTGTTGGCTGAACAGCTGATCTGATCTGCTCGCCATTCATAGTCGTCGTAAGGCTGGAAGAAGATAGGAAGATCATCTTCCGCCGTCATCTTAGCCCCCCCCTCCTCGCCCTTCTTTTACCTTCTTTTAGTACCTTCCGAACCGAATTGTGAGTGGTTTTCTTTATGTTCTTTAGTTCATCCCGAATGGGGGGTTATCTGTTCGTACGACTGACTGATACGTTTTCTTTCCTTTTCCGTAGCTCGAGTAGGAAGACGCTTTTCTCATCCTAACCATCCTTGAACTATAACGACCTCCTACTCCTCATCGACCATCAACCACCCTGGAACAGTACTGCAATCACTCTGGACTGGCCACCGGTTTCAAGGGGAATCCATACCTTTTCCATACGCGTAATCACGATCAGAGACAAGAACAGAAGTCGAGTTGCAATCGATCGGGACGGAACAGAACACGGGGTACGGCGCATTTTTAGGAGGAAACCGTTTCAAAGGTGAGTAATCGTGGAAAATCGTATTCCTCTCTCCCGTTCGAGTGACAGAGATCGATCCTTACCATCGTCCTCGTCCTGTGCACCATGCTCATCCTATCTGGTCACCTTGCAATGGCTCTAGATCTATCGGGCATCCATACATACCCCAAACAAACACCAAAGAAGACGTCCACGAGCGTTCCCTTCATGCACCTCGATCTCGATCATCTCTTCCTACAACACTTTCTCACACAGCCACACCCTTCTTCCTCCTCTTGGTCGTCTTCATCCTTCCACCATCGACTTTAATCACATCGACATCCCTTCGCATTCCTCATGACCGAGCCACCTCCCAAACGAGCGAGGATGTCTGAATCACCTACCAGATCTCCTAGACTACGGACAGGTTCGCCGGGGGATAGGTTCGCAGTGTCGGCCACGGGCGGTTCTTCCGTCATGCCCACGACGAAATCGGGAACTAGACCTTCCGTCTTGGCTTCCCCACGAACATTGACCGAATCGCGGCACCCGTACGAACAACCCTCCACGCCTATCCGAAGGACTTCCATCCAACCTAATCAACCTCCACCTCATTTGACTCTACCCCAGCCAAGCTCCACGGGGGGATATCCCGGACCTCCTTCTTCCTCCCGACACCCCGGGTCCACCGGGAGCTCCCACGTACCTCTACCTTCTATCGGACAGATCTCTAGTGCTTGGACGTCCTCGATGGCGGGGTACGAATCGTCCGGTCCGGCAGGACCTTCTTCCTCCCGAGCACCGGCTGAGCCCGTCTTCAGGAGAGAGAGTCTGGGAGTGATCAGTGAGAGTCAAGAGGGGAGTGAATCGGGGACGATCGGGAGTCGTGATCCCGGTAGAGAGAGGGCTCCACGGAGCATGATGGCCTGTGAGTCTGCTGCATTCGCGTTCTTCCTCTCGAGCATGTTCGAGGTAGCTGATTCGGTATCCACGTCTCGATCGTGATAGGTGTGAGATGTCGGAAACAAAAGATGAAATGTGATGGGCCCGCCGCGGCTCCCTGTAGAGGCTGTAAATCGGTCAATACGACCTGCGTGTTTGAAACCAGGACGCGTTCTTCTCGACCCAAATCGATGTCCACCCTCGCTCCCGCTCAACCTTTACCGGCCATCATGTCCTCCGTGACCGGGACCGCGACGAACCCGCCGGTCTACGCGCACAAGCCGACGAGGAGCTTGGATCCTTATTCCAACTTGGGAGGGATGTCTACCGCGTCCCCGCTCGTACGTCAAGGGATGCCTCCACCTGGGATGAGTGGGATGGGGGGGATGAACGCGGGACCGGGGGGAGGGATGATGGCGCTAGGCCCGGGGGGAGAAAGGATCCCAGGCGCATCCCCCTATACCTCGAGTCAAGCGGGGTATTCGACATATCAACCTCATCAGCCCGTTCCAGGTCATCGCGGGTCTTTCTCCGTATCGAACATGGAACAAGCTAGACCTAGCATATCAGGGTACAACCAACCGCCCCCCGGAGTGCTCACTTCCCCCGTCACACCTCGTGCGCAACAAGTCTCGACCTCGCAGACGATGTTCGGGATCGAGAATAGGTTGAGACATTTGGAGACGTCGCTCAGGATTATCGATGGGTTACAAGCGAATCAGGTCGTCCTGCAGAACACGGTGCAATATTTGGAAATGCAGGTCAGACACCTTACCGGCCAGCTGGGCGAGATCGGGGACATGTCGATCACCCGGGCGATCCGATCTGGAAAGGGGAAAGAACCCGAGAGACGGGTCTACATCTCGGAGAGGAACTGGGACGCTTATCGGACCTACATCGCCCCCCTGAGTCCGTGGTTGGTCATCCTCACGTCCCCTATGGACTTGTCGGGGGAGATCGTGTCCGCTCTAGGATCTCGACCGCGGTTCCATTCCGAGCCGAACGAATCGCCCGGCGGTGGATCGGGGGAGATGGCTCGGATGGAATTGGCCAGGCTGGTGGCGGCGGGTGACGATTGGACGAGGACGGACATCCACGCGTTGGGGACGTTCGCGACGTGGGAAGGTAACAGTAGTCTGGCCAGTCTGGCCATCGGACAAGCACGAAGTATGGCGGGAAAAGGTCGGACGGATTTCAGAGGGACGATGGAGGAATCGAGGGACGTCGTGGAACTCGTCTTGCTGGAGCATACGTGAGTGGTCTCGAACGCTATCTCCCGGATCCGATCCGGTGGCGCGTTTCATCGGAGAGCTGAATCGAGGAGGGGATGGATGATTTTCTCTATCTATAGATTATGGTCCATCAAGGCGCCCGAGTTTGTGCCTTCATCAGTCAAATCCTCGCTGGCCGCGCCGTGGCGAGACCGAGTCCGATCTCATACCCCTACGGTGCCCAGTGAGAAGGATCACGATGTGAAGATGCTTGCCTGGTTGGAATACTCTGAGATGCTCACCGAGGTCCAGAACGGGTTGTTGGATCCTGGTTCGGTGAGGGAGGTGAGGGAGGATGTGAGAGGCGTAGAGGACGTGCTGGGGAGGAGGTTGGATTATCTGAAAGGATGGGAGACTTGGAACAGTTTATGGGGAGGAGCGGGGGATCCGTGAGTACCCGATACTTTGTGTGATACAACTCGAACCCGGTCGGTCGTCTGACCCGATCCGCCCCGGTTTACGACTCGTTTAGCATCCTCACTCTGCACTACCACTTTGCCATCCTCCTCACGACCTCTCCCCTATTGATGCGTCACCCAGCCACCCCACAGACGACACCTTCCAAACGCCCCGCCCCTGGCTCACCGGGATCGGATCCCACGTGGTGGGGAAGGTTGGTAGCGGATCACGCGGGGTATGAGATGTTGACTCGTGCGAGGGACGCTGCGGTGGCTCTGATCAGGAGTATCAGTACGCCCGAGATCGCTCGGACGATGCATTAGTGAGTTTTTTGGCGTGTTGGGAAGTGAGCTGTGAGGTCGAACGGAGGTTGATCGATGGTGCGCGCTTCATGATAGCTCGCTTCCTCTGTTTCGAACGAGAGTGGCGTTCGCCATCACCCATCTGTTGGCTCATACCGTCGCTCTCCCTCATTCCACCCTGACGCCTATCCCACTGCACCAGACGACGCTCCGACTAGCTTACGAGCGATTGGGAGGGGGACAGACCGGATCTTCCCCCGTCGGTTGGGTGGGGATAGGGGAAACGGGATTGTTGAGCGAGGTCGTGAGGAGCGGGGAGATCACGAACGAACACGTCAAGTCGCTCATGGGGGAGGTGGAGGCGGGGAGGATACCGGTGGGCAAGATACTTTGGGATAGAGTCCTCGGAGGTTGAGCACTCGGTTGAGGATCGGGGTCAGCAGGAGGAGGTTTTTCTTTTTCGACATCGCTCGGACAGGTCCGACAAGGGGTTCTGGATTTTCGCATTTTCGCTCTCTCATTCGAGTTTGGTCGCATTGATTGCAACAGGGATTTACATATACACGAATTATACCGTTTACCATTGTAGGAGTGGTTGCGCGATTGTATCGATCGGAGAAGTGCATGGATTGCGATGGGTTGTTGGTACAGGTCGGGTCGACGGCGAGTCCACGGTCTGAGATGAGGGTTTGACGCGTCGACGCGGTTTTGCGGTTTGTTGTTGCCGATATTGGATTCAGATCGTAAATCGTCACTTTTAGTAACAACACCGGCACTCCAGCCGCTACTACAGCCTCTACTTTCTACTCCTGCTCTCTACTCTACAGCTACTCCCTACCCTCCACTCTCTACACTCGTTACAACACACACACTCTCACACTGTATGACATCTACTCGCACACGCACACGCACGCCCGACCACGAGCAACACTACTCGCTCTCAACGTGATTCATCCTCGTCCTGTACAATCATCCTGTCCTCTCCACCACAACAACAACAACCTCGCAACAACAACGACCTCGCAACAACCTCACAATGCCCCCCGGAACATCCAAGACCTCCCAAAATTCAAGACCCATCAAGACCTTGCCCAAACCCGCCGCCTGGTTCTCTTCTTCAGCCACCACTACCGATATCTTCGACTCGCCGATGAAAGGAGCCGGTAACAAGTTGGGAGGGATCAGGAGTGTTTCCTCCAGAAGGTTCTCCATTCCGGACGACGATGGGGAAGAAGACGAGGGTATAGGCCGATTACCGCCAGGGAAACTGGGGCATGCGAGGATGATCAGTGAAGCAGAGGACGATTTCGTCATGGTCTCCGTCTCTCCCAACAGGACGAGCGGTAAACCACAGCGACTAGCGGTCGATAAGCCGAACACTAGACAACGTTCCAGATCGCCCGTTCCCTGTGGGATGACCATCGCGGCCGAGAAGCTATCCTTGGTCGAATCCGCCAATCAACTGGCGACCTCCTCGACCCCGTTCAAACCATCACAACCACCTCGATTACCACAGCTAGAACTCGATTCCGGGTTCGATTCGGGAACGTTCGATTCTCCCCTCAGACCACTTCCCGGACATTCTCGTAGCTTGAGATCGAGAACGAACGACAACACCTCGAACGATCTGATCGAAGAGGATGACAATCCCCCCCTTGCGAACCGGAATGCCGAACCTCCCAGAACGGCGGCCAAGACGTTCATCACTCGTGCGAGATCGGATTCGATGCGTCATGAAGAAGGAGAAGGTTCTTCCCCCGACTCGGTCCGGCAGAGACAAGGGAGTTGGATCAAACGATCCAAAGGCCCCATGCCTCCGTTCGTAGATGGATCAGTCCCCAGTCCGGCTCTCGGAAAATTCGGGCAAGGTTCCTTGTTCTCACCACAACGGATGGGGTTGAGCGGCAAGGGCAGGACAAAGACGAACGATTCGGAACGATCGGATCTGAGCAGTTCCCCTCCTCCCCCTGATACCCCTATCCAACGGAGTACGGGGCATCAGATGAGGAGTTCCACCGGGTTGAGCGGGATCCCTCAACCTAGATTCACCAGCGTCAGAAGACCCTCTTTGGGAGGTCAGTACGCTACCATCTCTGGATTACCTAAATCGAGGAGTAGTGGGATCGGCCCTACGGCGGACGCGGATAACTCCGTCTTCCTCTCCCCCGCTAGTAAAGCCGCAGCGTCCACCTGGTCGTCCAGTAAACCGATCCGACCGATGGATAATACCGGAAGAGGACTGTTATCCTTCAAACCGGAAAGACCTAGACCTCATTCGGGCAGCGCTCTGGATCGGGACGCAGAGTCGGAGACGGACAGGGAGGCCGAGAGGATCTTTGGGAGTGGGAAAAAGGCGATCAGTATGAGCGAATTGAGGCATGGACAGGGAGGTTCGGCTCTCGCTCTAGGGAACAACGTCAATAAGGAGAACCAGAGTGATCTGCCCGTCCGTCCGGGGAGACATAGGAGGACGGGGAGTCATCATGGGAACCAACTCTTGTTCGCTAAACCGGCGGATAGGTCGACCATCGCGGGTGGATCACCGTTCGCGACGGTGACGAACAGACCGCATAGGAAGACGATGAGCGTGGAGAACGAGCATTCGAGCGGGATGCCGAGATCGTTCGGACTGAAAGCTGGGTTGGCGGATACCGCTCAGGGACCGTTCCCTAGTGCCTTGGGAGGAGGGTACGGGTTGCTTCCGAAATCCACCAGCGGGTCGTCCAGGAGTTCGATCGATAGCGCCGCATCCACTTCGAACACCAATCTGACCTCTATCACGAGCGCGACCAGTCTGGCTCTGGAAGATCCACCTTTCTTTGACGACGTCAAGCCTCTACAGGCCGCGTTCGAAGCGAGCGACAGTCAGCGGGTCAGTAGGAAGTTCAAGGGGAGGGATAGTATCTCAAGCAACAGCTCGAAGGATCAGACCCTAGGAGACGTGATCGGTCCCAACATGACGACGAGGTCCAGTAGCAATGCGCTCTTTGCACCTCAACCTGTCCGGCCGGGATTCTTGAAACGAGCCAGCTCTTATGCGAACGATGGCGATAAGAACGCTCTTTATGCCGAAACACCTGGACTGGCACCTACCGATGGAAGCGGTTGGCCATCCGCCTTTGGATTCGATTTCGGAGCTGCGAGGGAAAGTATCGGAGGCTCGTCAAACAGCGGTAGGATGGCTAAGCCTAGCATGCCAGATACCCCGATGAAGAAGGGTTCGTTCGACGGAACCGCTGCAGGAAAAAGTCTGGCTCGTGTCAGCCACTCAGTCTCTCAGCCCGTCTTGGCGACTCAGCCGATGTTTTCAAGCATGAAACCCCCGGCGTCTGGCCAAACTCGTACTTCCATGCTACCTCCACCTCCTAAACTCAATTTCAAGACCGCTCAGCAACCCATCATCAAGGTTCACACTACTGGACATGAGATGACTGACCTTCCGCAGGTCACGATTACGACCGGAAATTTGCCCCTTCACGCAAGAGGCGTAGAGGCGGACGAAGACTCTCCCACAATCAGACTCTCGGGACACTTTGACAAATCATTGGAAGGGAATTCGTCAGTTTCGACAGGCAATAATCAATTGGCACCCGGGGGCGCACAAGGCGTTCGTTTGGGTTTACTGCGACGTCTCAGTAGTGGCGCAGCGAGCGCTAGTAGTGAGATGAGCGAGGACGAGAATACGCCTACCAAGCACAACGGCGGAGAATTGGCGATGTTGGGTACCGAACGACCAAGCTTGATTCGATCCACCACACCGACTCCGGCACCCAAGTTCGGAAGTCACGACGATTCTCTGCTGGCACCGGAAAGTAGACCGGCAGCTCCTTCAGCTTTACAAGCCCCTTCGTTGCATCACGTCCATTCAGCGCCTCTCGCCAGTAGGCAGTCTTTGCCTCAATTTACCCTTTCCAAGCCCGTCAGACGCTTGAACCATCGTCAATCAGCTCCCGGTCCCGTTGTGGACCACGACGAAGACGTCTTTGATAAGCGATTCGTTTCGCTAGAACCTCTTGGAAAAGGTGCATTCAGTCAAGTTTTCAAGGTCAAGGAGCGCAGCACCGACAAACTGTACGCCGTCAAAAAGGCACGTGGAGTCTTTGAAGGTGTCAAGGACCGGTAAGTCATCCTTCTGATCGAGCCTCAGGACGAAAACTCATGGATTGTTTGATCAGTTTGCGACACCTGGAAGAAGTTGATATCTTAAGGCATCTATCAGCACAACAACACAAGAATGTCATCACCTTCATCGATGCTTGGGAGCAGGTAAGTCACCTTCATCTCACGGAGAAACCAAGTCTCATTGCTAAACGATTGACGTTATCAGAACCGACAATTGTACATACAAACTGAGCTCTACCTGGGAACGCTCGCATTCTTCCTTGAAGAGTATGGAAGCGTCGTTGAAAGGCTTGACGAAGCAAGGGCGTGGAAAATCTGCCGTGAGATGACAGATGTAAGCTCTAGGTCGAGTCGAATTTATAGTGTACTGCACTGATCCATTATGTCTCTTCAGGGACTAGAGTACATACACTCGATGGGCGTCATTCACTTCGATATCAAGCCTGATAATATCCTTATCGATGGTACTGGCTGTCTCAAGATTAGCGACTTTGGAATGGCTTCAAGATGGCCACGAATATCAGCCGAGGAAATCCTATCAGGATCTGGCTTGGGAGGAGAAGTCGGAAACGCATCAAGCTCGAGCCGTTTGGCCGATCGGGAGGGCGACAGAGTCTATATGGCGCCGGAGATGTTGAAGGGACAATTCACCTCTGCCAACGATGTATTCAGGTAAGTTCAGTTCAGGCAGTGCAGTAGCGAAGCCGGGCTGAGATTCATCGTATTACAGCTTCGGTCTGGTGGTATTAGAGGCTGCTACGAACATTTGTGTCCCGGATGGCGGTCGTAAGTCTGGCAAACGATTTCCTGTGGGCTATACCGAGCTGACCACCTTTCGATCAGCTGCATGGCATGCTATCCGGGAGGACGACTTCTCTATCATCGACTTCACCTACCTATCCCCCGCTCTGGTCGATCTGATCACGCTATGTATGCGGGGAGAGCCCAACGATCGCCCGACTATGGCGGAGCTGGCACAACACCCCATTCTCAGGCGAGCTCGAAGTTCCGGCAAAGACGCTTTATCTCCCGAAGACGAATTATGGTTACCAGCGATACTTGCAAACGCTGTCATCCCAGTCCAAGACGCCTTTGACGACTCAAACGAGGATGTAGAAATGGCGGACGTCTAAGCGCAACCATCTGATCATCAATCTCGCCAGCCATCACACCCCTACCTGACCATTTCCTTGACGAATTTTCACGACCGTATCAGTACTTCTTATTTCGCTGATCATGACTACCGACTGGAACGCCTCGAGACGTGTGTAGATTATTGTACAACATTCTTGCCATCTATATGATCGAATTTAGCATCTGTCAAATGTCAACACCGGTCCAGGACACGTATAAGACCTCTCCGAAGCCTTGCTTCATGAAAAATGCCACAGCCGAGTCATTATACGCCTCGCAGTCCCCATGGATGAGCACATCTCCTTTATGTAACGGATATTTAGGGTATCTCGAAGCGAACTGTCGACACAGGTCGGCGATGATGATTTTGCCCAACCCAAGCTTTCGATGTTCCTCCATGGTGTGCAGAGAGCCAACAGACACTGTCACAGGACCATTCAATCAACGATCATATACAAACTCTGATCTTGACAGCCAACTCACTGTCATCATGGGTCAACGCCCAAGCAACAATCTCATGCGTCTCCCTCAATTCTACGACAGAGGAGAAATGTATCCGGGATTGGTAATATTCCAGAGGTCGAGGATGACCGCTTTCGCTCAAGATCTGAGAGAATCAACCATCATTCAAACCTATGTAACGGAAATCGTAGTTCGGGGCTGGTCAACTCACCTTCTCACAATCCTCCGCTGTAGCTTTCCTTAGTAGATACCCTTCTGGAACGGAGATCGAGCGAGTCGCATCTTCCGAAGTCAATCGCTTGAACAGTCTGGTACAGTTCCCGTGATACAATACTTTGCTTGACAAGTCGTCGATTATTTGCTGCCAGCATTTGTTGATGCCAAAGTAAAGTAGTTGCGTTTTGTTCCATGCTTGCATGGCGGGGAGAATGGTTTCCCGGTACATGCGAGTCAGTAGCTCTGCGCTCTCCTTGGTTGGTGGAGGAACCATTCCTTCCAGCGAGCTCGATTGCAATATCGCCTCATGAGATATGTAAAGATCGAGTGCAGGTGCACCATTTATTATCCGTTTGCCGCTGGAGATTATGACGACTGCCCACAAGGGTACTTCGTCCTGCGACGAATCGTCCATCTCATGTTCAGGTAGCTTGCCATAAGTTTTGATAACAGTTTTCTCTCCGTGATGTTTCAGAAATGCTTTCCAGCATGCGTCAGGATCGTTGCTATCAACTCCTTGCTCTATCAATGGTGCAAGCAGTATGTTCCGAACCCGTAGTGCAGCCCGCACATGCTTTGGAAGCGAGAGAGCTCTAATAAGCCGGGCGAGATCTTTGTCGGAAGAGAGCTCGATGGGTGAGGTCATTTTGGATGCGAGAGAACGAATCCAGAGGCGAGTCACAAGACCTTCAAGCGGTTATGTCTAGATCGATAGACGACAGCGCAGCAATGGCGATGAACGAAATGACTGATACTTTTGTTACATGGTTCAAATGATCGACATGGTTTTTTCTTGTGTTTACAATTCGTTTAGGTGACTAATCAATCTTCGAGAACCTAAATCTCGGCAAGATCCGATTCACCTAAATGTCTCCTCCATCTCCCTTCTTGATCGCCTTTTCAGAATCTGCGCAAGTTTGTTGTCAGACATGTACGTTCTCCCGATACGGTTGTCGAACTACTTTGGTGGTCTGAACAATGAAGAAATTGTGTTGACCCCAAAGAAATGGCTTTTCACCAAGGCAATTCAGGCCATGCGCTACCAGCGCAGGGAACTCCTCGCAGCAGTGTATCGGGAGATGTTTAGAAGGAACACTTCTAAAGAAAATCATGGACTTGTTAAAATCATAGCACAGTCATTGAAATATGGAACAGGAGCTACTACGGGACACATGTGTTTCTCAATTTCATATCACCTTCCGATCTGATCAGGATACACGTTTCTTCGTGTGTGCGGCTGTCTCGTATCAGATGGCCTACGGCGATTATCTTCGACCTCGGAACCTTCCTGGTAGCGCCGTTGATGCCATTCTTGCGGAGCGTGCATCTGATGCGAGTGGTACCCTGGCGAATGATTATAGGGTATAGGCATCGACAATGCGGTACCGTTGAAAGCATTACCCGAGTAAATTCCTGATGCGAACCCGTCCGGCATACCCGATGGCATGGTATACGCGGGATAGCTGGGTCCAGCTCGAGCGACGAACGATCCTTCCGGGCTCATGAGCATGCTGCTATAACCGCCAGGATGAGGCTCGACGACCATTACAGGGGTGCTGTGAAATGGTCGTCTCGAAGAAGGTAGGCCATCCGGGGGAGACGGGTAAGGACGATCATAGCTTGGAGGTGGATCGCGTGGCAAAGGATGCTGCATAGAACGCGAAGGACTATGAGTCGGGTTCGGAAGCGCGCTAGCTCTTGGAGATGCTTGTTCAGCATCTCGAGGGCGCTACGATACGCTGCTATTAGTATACCAATCAATTGGACTGCATCAGATACTCGACACTCACTCCGTCGAACGCTCGAAGACACCAGACGGTCATAATCTCCATAATCGATGGACTGCTCGCTTTACGATTGATCAACGGACTGATGGAGCATCGATCGAAAGTCGGGTTCTACTTGAAACGTATCAGCTTTCAGCAGTTTTTGTCAAATTGTGAGGTCGATACAGCCTTACAAAATGCCCGAACGCCCAATGTTGCATGTTCGTTACGCAGAAGAAAAAGCAGTGATTTTTTATGCAGTCGTCGAATATTGTTGCCTGCAAAAGATTCGCTTGACCCATTGGAGATGCCAGAAAGTCAGGGGGGCCGCGTTTCCATTCGCGCTAAATGTCACGTCTTGCTCAGCAAGTTTTTGATGTAAACATGAAACGACGAGAACCTACTACTCCCTGACAGAAGTCGGCTAGCTCTCGCTTGCCTATCAGCCAAGGCGGTCTGATACAGAAAATCACTGCCCGGTCTCGTGGTACAGTCGTGTCAAGGAGCACAAGACTTCCACATCCATCAGGCAATTCGGTTGTGTTCTCCTGACGAGCTCCGCCTCGAACGAAATGACTGCGTCCGTTTTGATCCCGTCGACTCGGTGCGACTGTACTATCGATCACCTGAAACATCATGTTCTGCGAGTTGTACCTTAACATATGCAAGACTGATACAACCGTTTGAAGTATCTGTGAATACGATTATCAGGATCTGTACACAAACAGCATGAAGACGGAGGTCAACTCACGCAACCAGTAACCCATCCCAGTAACCCAGCATCTTCCGCTCTCAAAGCAGCTTCATCACCAAAGCCCACCGTATCGAAGCCTTCAGCATCAACGGCAAAGATCCTAAGGTCATCAAATTATTCAGCTTGTGTTCGGAAAGAGGGATGCGATATGATGGCATACTGTTCACCCCAACGGTTGCTGCTTTCGATCGGTCGGTGGGGCACGTTCTTCTCGAAGACTACAGTGTCAAAAGACACTTGAGATTCGCGCCCACGGCTATAAACTCGATCTACTCACATTCGTCGATCGCCCTGAAGAAGTTTTTCCTAGGCAGCCATTGCTTCAACAGCCGTTCAGGCGAGCCGTTCAATACGTCTCGATAATCCATCGCGCTGGATACGATTCTTGAGATGGTACCACTTTTGGCAGAAGAACCCGTATGCATACTTCCTGCAGAATTATGTGCTGACACATTGTTGCCCCATAAGGGGCGTGTTTGCCACCTTCCTTGTTCCAACACGATGGCTGATTCCGGGGACAAGTCGATCCATTTGTTCCACTTCTCGATAATCGCGCGTTTCAAGTACAAGTTGAGATTATCAGCTGGTTCCAATATAGTGTCTCTATGCTGACTACTGTGCGGCAGGAGGTCGTGTATGTTAGGCATCGATCCGGTCGCGAAACTACTCGCGGATACGGGAGAATGCGGTGTAGCGTGTGCGCGAGGATCTTGTATCCCATAGACGGAACCCCTATTGCGCGATCCGAATGGTAAAGCATCCCTCAGGCTTCTCAGAGAGAACAACCCGCTATGACTGGGTCTTTGAAAATCCCTTGAGTTTTGAGGATATCCTTGAAAGAGCTGGCTTTGACCATACATCGAGGAGGACATGGGTGAGATGGGAGGGGAGAGAGGCGAGATCGGTCTATTCATGTTTCTCAAAGAAGAGTCCCATCGTTGACCTTGAGAAGAGCCAAAGTCGGAGGCTGGCAAGGAAGGTAGCGGTTTCCTCCCAGCGTCGGCCCTCTCATACTGACCGTATGTATTCTGAACATGAGAGTATCCAGGATGCCCTGTGGCGATTGGAGGCAAGGAAGATCGGTCCATCATCCTATCACTTCGTAAGATACCGCTAGTTGATTGCGTGTTTCTAAGGGCAGGTCTCAGTTGTCGCGCCTCCACTGATCTATGGGTGGGATGCTTCCTCTCCACGGTATTCCTTATGGACCTTATCACCTCAGCATTATCCCTCTTCCTGCGCTCTTTGACGATATCGTCAACATCGCTATCATCATCACTATCATAACCCCTCGAACGCCGGCTTCTCCCCGCTGAACTCTGCGTCCGACGATGACGATCAGAAAACATCGAAGCGCTCTTCCCACTCATAATCCTTGATTGCCTGAGCGCCTTTTGTGCCTGGAATGGATCCGGGAATTCAAACTCTACAGTCTCTCCACTCTCCCCTGTAGTGACTCCACTAAGCCTATCGAGGACTCGTAGATGAGCAGCCGTTGAGCCGTTCGAATCGCTACCAGTTTGGTGGTTATGTTGCCCCACGTTAGACCCGTCGTCAGAGCTGAGTGGAAGATCTCGTCTCGTAGGATAAGGAGTGCTAGGTCTCCGAGGCAGCTCTTGAGGTCGAGGGCGATGAGATATCGTACTTGACCTGTTGTGATTCCTCGTCGGTGGCAAAGACATACGCGAGTAGGATCCAGTTTCGGACTGGATTTGTTGCCGTTGAAAAGGTTGATCTTCTTCTTTCAGTACTGCTGGTAGCCAGGTACGTTGTCTTGTGAAGCCCGTATCGCTCTCTGAGATTCTCTCCTGACTCTCCGTTCTCGATCTAGCTCGTCTAGATTGGTAGGCTCTTTCCGGTAAGAAGCACCTGTGTTCTGCTCTTCGTAATAAGGAACCGAGGTCGATCGAGAATGTCTTCCTTGACCTTGTACGAGCGGCTCTAATCCCGGTCTTGCTGGGAAGGTCGAAGAATATCTTCTAGGGTTATGTTCTCGGCGTGCGTAAGATGAAGAAGATCTCCTCCGCTGTTGAGGTGGGTATTCGACAGGTTCCTGTGCGAAGTAACTGGAATTTGTGTGGACTGGTGTGCCCGGGTGGAACGAACCTCCGGAAATAGGACGAAGAGGGAATTGATTCGGCGAGTTGGGGTTGATGTCTTGAGCAACTCCGGACGAGTATGAAGGGATCGGGTTGTTATGATGGACGTGAATAATTTGAGGTGGCTGGGGTGGGATGAACGGAACCGGGGCCGGATAGTTGATATTGCCCGGGGCCAGACGATAGCTTGGTTCTGCACAAAAACACAATCGAATGAGATATGTCGAGTTGTATGATACGGCTATGTGAATACTTACGGCCGATAAATCGAGGTAACGGTCGTTGTTGGGGATACCCGTAAGGTGCGCCAGCGTGAAACGGTAAACCTGTTGTAGGATACGCTTGTCCGTGGTAATAATCGTCTCGACTATCGCAACAAGGATTATAACAGCAGTTGTAACAATCGCAGCCCCAAAATTCACTGCAGCAATGCGCCGAACAGCAGACTCCCATTTAGATGTAAAAGGTGATGTGGCCAAATCATCATCCGCACCACTCTGGATAGAGCGCCCGAGCGCTATATACGAGATCCGAGATCCGTCATCGGGTCTAGGTCACAGGATTCGGATGTTCCATATGGGTCGGAGCGGCTGATTACAAGGGGAATCTCATAGCTTGAACTGTAAAAGGGTTCCATCCTATTGTGCTGTGTGGTCTTGAAATTTTGAGACTGCTGACTGCTGATCGTTAGTGAAACTCGGTAGACAATGCAAGGAAGGCAGAGGAGCAGCGGAGCAGCTTGTTTCTTACGTAGATCCTGATCAAAGGTAGCAGCTTAGTAGTTGACCAGATTTTGGTGGCTTATGGGGAAGATCCACCGATCGAAAAACTGCTCAGCTGAAGCAAGAGACCCAAAGGATGCTGATCACATCGATCGAAGCGGACAAAACGATCCGCGCCTTACGCGTTTCGATACGCCGTAACCGAGTTTCAGGTTTTGTGAATTCGAACCATCAGGTTGCTTATCAATCCCTCTACCCGTCTCACGGCGACTCCCTCCCTAGCAGATACGCACGAAAGTGGAAGGATTAGTGGGCAAAAAGTCAATCCCGCTCGAGAATCGAACATGGCTTAGACTTTGTTGCTTCCTTGCAGTAAGGCAGGCAAGTGACCCTTACGCCATCAAAAGCGCATAAAAGGTGACTGTGTCGTGATCGTATATGAAGTACCCTGAAAATGCATAAATTACCAAATGTCAACAAACGAGTTGTTCCTCACCATGAATCTGCATTCCATTCTTCGTATATACAACATGTTCACGACCTCTCAGTTCGATGATTGGAGACGCAGTATCTAAGCTAGCCATGTCGAGACCATCCTCAGCTGCTAGCTCCCACAGGCATCCTACTCGACCGTCCACAGCTCCTACCTACACCGTACCATTCACTCCTCGACCGAAACATCAACCCCGTGATAAACGCAATCCATTCAATGATGATGAGCTGGACCACATTGCAGAGACGTTAGCGAGCGTCAGGAAGGTAGATAGACATACCATAAGGCAGGAATTGGAGATTTCGCCCGAAGATATCGATCCGGATCAGTCTTACAATCTAGAAGAATCCAAGTACCGGACGAGACCTTTGACCAGTAGGGTGACTTCAACCGCTACTATCAAGACGAACAGGACCGTTTCCTCCAATTCTATCGCACAGTTGGATAATCCGAAGAGAACGGAGAGGAAGGAGAGGGCGGACAGGGCTGAAAGAAGCAGAGAAACCAGCGAGGATGTTCCCGTCCAGAGTGATGTAACTCCTCGACCGAACGGGATCGAGATCACTCGAACGAGACCAGCCAGTTCGACCGAAATCAGAAGACAACCATCAGTCAACCTTTCCGGTCCATCACGTACCGAAAGGATTCGTAGAGAACGAGCAACAGATAGCGCGATCGGCTCCAGCCATAGCTCCCGTCCGACTTCACGTGCGGAACGATATGCTGCGTCAGATAAAGGCAAACAACGGGAATCACGAGTGGTTGATTATATTGCAAACGTTCCTTCGGAGGATGAAGAACCGTTGCGAACGGGCAGTACGGATAAGCAGAGCCAGGAGATAGAGGAAAGGAAATTGGATGGAGTACCTCTCGCTGTTCAGGAAGCATGGGTGTGTGAGGATTTACGTTTCGTCCTTCAAGTGAGTATACGGTACTTCTTGAAGAGCCAGGTACTGGTATTGAACGTGATTGATAGGGCGTGCAAGGGGAAATCATCCAATTCGCAAAAGATTACGATCCAACCGATGAGCTTCAGCGCCTAAGAGGAACTAGGTGGATCATCGATCCCTCTTTGGGTGAGAGACGGTATTTTACTACTCGACGACTCAATACTGACAGAGTATCTGTATTCAGATCCTTCTCTGAGAAACGTGACAGAAAAGATTCTACCTCTCGCTACGTTCTATACAGCAGTCAAGGCATTCATCGAATTGAGGTTAGTCGAACGACTGATCTATTCCGCTTGTGTTGGGTCGATACTAATCGGTTGAATCGTAACAGGAACGATGTTACATTCGGAATGGTGAATCATGCGTTAGCAAGCGGGATTCGAGGGATCTTACGGGTGAGCACGGTCACGATCTACAGTTCGCCATAAAAATTCACTACATTTCGTGTCACAGGATTATAACATCTTGACCGCCAAACTAGAGTCACTCTACCTTACATCTCCAGATTTTACCCTTCAATCAGCTTTCCAGTACCTACATCCTACCCTCCACATTCTCTCGCTCCTCTATGCCACTTGTCTCGCTCTGGATCATGACCCGTTCCCAGAATATGATGAATCGTCTCAGGAGGACGAGGAAGAGGAGAACGAGGAGGACCAGATGGCTAGAATGATGGCCCAGGAGCTTGGGCTGGATTTACATGCGATGGGTCTGGCGAATAAAAAAGAGCGAGAGGAGGAAGCCGCAAAGGGGAATATCTTGGGAGGGGAAGTTCTAGGCGTCATCGTTGAAAGGGCGGCTGCGACTAGCGGGTATGTTCGATGAGGGAAGTGGTACAGGCTGTTAAAGCTAACATTCCGGCCGGCTTGTAGTGATCCTGCAGCGCATTCCCTATTCTCATCTGTATTGTTACATGCTTCGCAACCATACGCGCGCATGCTGATCAAGTGGATCACAACCGGTATCCTGAAGGATCCATACGATGAGTTCTTAATCAAGGAAGACTCGGGGATCGACAAGGACAAGCTAGTGACAGATTATTCTGACGAGTACTGGGAAAGACGATACACAGTCAGTACTTTCTTATAGACTAACGTACCCGCTTGCTGAATCGATTGTTCTTATTCAGCTTCGTGACGGGTCCAGCCTAGCTATGATTGGGAAATCATACAGTGACATGCCAATGCAAGCTTTCATCCCAGCTTGTCGACCTGGCACGGAAAGACTACCTGGTGGAGCCTGCATTCCACCTTTCCTAGAAGCGTGGAAATTCAAGATCTTGTTGGCCGGAAAGTACCTCAATGTCATCAAGGAATGTGGAGTAGAGATCGCGGATTGGGAACAGAAAGACCGAGAGATTGCTCAGCAAGATGAAGATACTATGGTTCGAATGGACCAGCCCAAGTAAGCGAGACTAGAAAATTCACCGGAGATCATAAGCTTACCTTGACGTGCTTAGATTCCATAAGCGGATCGAAATGGCATACTACCATTCGAACCGGACCTTGCTGGATCTCATCCTACGCGAAAAGGAGCTTCTACCTAACCTCAAGTGAGTCAGGTATCCTGATCCCAAGCTCCCATGATCACTAAGTGCCTCATCAATCCTGCAGATCCATGAAACACTTCTTCTTCCTTGACCAATCAGAGTTCCTCAATCAGTTCTTTGATAATGCTCACCTTGAACTGAAGAAACCATCCGCCTCATCGTCGTTGACCAAGATCCAGTCGCTTCTCTATATGGCAGTAAGCAATCCCGCAAGTGCCACCTCTTTGGACCCTCAGAAGGAGCAGCTCCGTGTTGTGATGTCTACCCAACCTCTCTTTGACTGGCTTCAAAGGGTAGTATCGAAAAAGGTCGGCGACGGACTGCTTGCTGCAGTTAAAGGGTCGTCTAACGATGAGCGAGAAGAAGCCAAGAAGAAAGAAAAGACGATGCTCAGTAAGTACAAGGATCTCTTCGCAAGGTCTACAGTTTCGCTAACTGTACACTTCTCTAGCTATCGACGCGTTAGCCTTTGATTTCGACGTACCGTTCCCACTATCTCTTGTGATATCCCGTAAAGCGGTGACCCGATATCAGCTCATTTTCCGATTCCTACTGGCACTTCGATACTTGGAGTTCTGTCTGTCCAACATATGGATCGAGCATAAGCAACCTGAATGGAGAAAGTCAACAGGCTCGCCCGACGTTGAGCGATGGAAGCGACGCGTCTACATCTTGCGAGCGAAGATGTTGCAATGGGTGCAACATATGCTGGGTTTCGTCACCGGTGACGTTTTGGAAACCAATTGGAAGAAGTTGGAGGAGAATTTGACAAAGGTGTCTACTATTGACCAACTCCTGCGAGATCATGTCGACTACCTTGACAACTGCCTCAAGGAATGCACGCTGACTTCGGAAAAGCTGATCAATGTGAGTGTCATCAACACTTTACCTTCTTTTATCAAGCCGTTCTGATATAGGATCACTTCAGGTCACATCCAAGATCATGACTACTATTACCACCTTTACCAGTCATCATGTCACATTGTCAAGAACCTTGACGAAATATATAGAGGACCCGCGTGGCTATTCTACCGAAGAAAAGATCGCTGCGAGATGGAGCATTTTGCAGAAGTTTGAAGACCACTGGAAAGTTCACTGTATCACTCATCTCGACACTGTCACCTAGTAAGTCAGGTTGGATTTGACGCTTGTATTGCGCCGTTTCTGACTGGATTGTGCGGTACTTTCAGTATGGCGAGTTCCGAGACCCCGGTTTTCCTCGCTCTAGTAGCTCGATTGACACCGTTACACGACCCGGATCAATATTAGAGGACGAACATCCTTTTCTTACACACACACCTTCGATCTTCGGTCAAACCTTTTTGTAATTACCATAAACACACGTCTTTCGGTTTCGTTTGTACCGTTCGTCCGCACCATTGGTCAACTAGCGCGATCTTTTTCTCAAATTATGCTGTTGTAGATGCCAATCCTTCGTTATGCGATACAATTTCTGAGCTGTTACTCGTACTCGATGACAATGCTGATGAGGACGATGTCGATGACGTTGATGAATCCGATGCGAATCCATTGTCCTTTTCTCCCTCCGTTTCTATTCCCCAAGAAGTCAAGTCCAGAACGGGTAACGTCCGTGCTATCCTCCCCACTCCTTGTCCCTCTCGACCCGTTTCTTCTTGTTTCAAATCTGGCCCTATCGTTAATTGGTTCGATAACCACCCGTTCCGTAGTCCCGCATCCACCACCGCCGACAAGATCTTCTGTAATTCCGTATTCCTATCACCCCAAGGGCTAAACGATCAGAGCCCAACCCGGAATACAAATGAACGACGAGAGCTCACCTTTCTTCAGCCTCACTGGCTCGTCGTTGTAATTCATCTTCCTCCTCCTTCCACCTCGCCTGAAGCGTTCTGACGTCGTCCCGAAGTTCTTCCAACTTGTCATCCACCGTATCTCTCCTATTGGCCGTTTTCCTCGACCCTCGATATCTAGCGGTCGAGCACGGTCAGGAAGATGAGTACGGGTTGTGACGAGCGTGACGAAGGAGGGGGAAGGTTGGGCTCACGTTTCTCCTAGAATCAAGGTCGCGGCTACTCCGAACAAGAAGATCTCTGCCAAATTGTTCGCGCCGTTTTGTATTGCTCTATGATGCTAGCTTGGATCAGTAGAGCTTGATACCGGATTGGCGTAGTATGGAGATTCACCTCGTTTCGTTCAGGGGTTTCACGTCTCCACCTGTCCCATTGACCAAGCCGGTCCTCATTCTAGCTTCCATCCTGTGCATTCGCTAGGGAAAGACCACAAACTATCCGTATCAATACCAAGGAGCCTTGATCCTCGATTGGAGGGACAGCGGACCCACCTGAGCCCAATTTATACAGAAAGTTCGGAATCGTTCATGCCTACCGAGCCGGGTTAGTTCAACGTCCTCAACATCGGCTTCTAATAGGTCTTATAATTACTCGGTAGCTTGTTGTTTCAACCATCCTGCTACAGGTTTCGCAGCTGTCTAACCCAAAAGCGCTCGTCTGAGTATAGGCAAAGGGGTACTGTTCGGATGATAGGTATGGTCTTACTCTGATCGCTAAAGAAGCTAGTTTGACGGTAGCCATCTGTTCTTTCTCGATCGATGGAGAGCTTGTGATCTATTGGACAAACCTCCAGGGTTTTGTCGAGTCAAGGAGCAAGGAGGTTGATCTTGGAATGCGACTCGAAGTCTGAAAAGGTGGATTTGGATGATATCGTCATGCATATCGTCCTGTTCATCATACGCGCAAGCTAATTCGGTCGGCCGGCAATATCCGGAACCTAATTCGTTGCTTCATTATTGACCTTACGGACCGAATATGGATATGATCAGCCTGAGTCTTCTGCATGGGGGCTATCTGCACATTCTGCTGAATAAGTTGAACAAGATATTATTGTTGACGAGCTGGCGAGCTGAGATGCTGCAAAAGATGATAATTATTGATATGATCATTCGAGCGAACGCTGCATGTATGATTCGGAGCTTCTGCAACTGTTTGTCTCAATTGAGGGGGTCACTGCTTCAGTAGTAGTACGGATCTTGAGCCTGCTCTTGTTGACAGATGTTATAAGCTCGAGTCGCAAGCAATTCGCTGCATCCACAGACGACAATTCCTGACGTGCGACTGCTTCATCGACATCGCATATTCGTTATCGCTGCGAGATGACGGCAGAAAAGCGGCTGCAGATCTTTCTCGGTTGGGAGGGAAAACCGTGCGCGGTAGTAGAAGTTCGATCAACTAGGAAACGTTGAAACGCCATCCAAACGTTCAGCCATCTCATTCTCCAATCTCCATCGCCGGGACTGGCAACATCGATTGTACCACCAACACCACCACCATCGTTCATGTCCATCTCCTACATACATTCACTCTCCCCCCTCGCCATACCACACCTCACATACCCCGGCACTTCAAACGCCAACCATACCATGAGCACCCCAAACTCCCGAACCTCTGCGGGTTCAGCGACATCGGGCTTGGGAATAGCCAACATCGATCTCCCCTCCAAAACATCCCATTCCGAATCGTCCTTCAGCGATTATCGTCCTACCTACAGTACCCCCAGTCCTCGAACGGTCCTAAGAAGACCCAAGAGCGTCAATGAACTGGCCAATTCGTTTGCAAGTAGGAGCTCGGGCAGGAGTAGGAGTCAGTTCGGAACGGGGACGGGAACTTATCGACAGATAGATGAGAAGGAACCTGGATTCGGACAGATACCTTCTGAACCTGAATCCTCGATTCAAAATCGATTACCACCAACGACAGCCTCCAACCCAAACGCTCGTAGACCAGAACTGGATCGGTTTCGATCGGACTACCAACCCTTATCCCGATTTTCCCCACCTACACCTTCCGGTGATGTTTCCGTCCCCAAGATCTCCAACCCAGGTATGGGGAGGTACAACATGACCAGCGCTCTCCCCTGGAAGACTGGAGGTCTCATGACTCCTGGTGGAGGTAGCGCCGCCCCCTCCTCTCGACAACACGGGTTAGGCGCGGGGATAGCGGTTCCAGGATCAGGAGGAAATACCCCTTACATCCCCGTCATGGAACCTTTCTCTACGCTCACGACCGGATCAGAAGTGTTCCCTTCCCGAATAGAAGGACCGAGGAAAAGAGCGTTGAGCGAGGGGGAATGTCAGCTCACCCGACAAGGAACGCTTCTCACTCCTCATGCGAATAGTAAACGCGCTTCCGCAGAACTAGGCGTCATGTTGGGGTCTTCATCCCAACGAGCGAACAAGAGTAAACTCTTACCTCAAGGAGAATTACCGATCGAAGAGAAATTGGCTAAACTCGATCAGGTCAGGTTGGAAGCGAAGAAAGGCAGGAAGGCTAGGGTAGAGGTGGACGTCATCCTGGAAAGCGAGGTCTTCGTCGAAGGTGGTGAACTACGGGGAAGACTGGAGATCAGAGTCAGAAGGGGGAAGAAGGGGGAAAATCTATGGATTGGAGGCGGGAAAGTGAGAGTTTGTGGATATGAAGGTTAGTCATCCTCAACACGAGAGGTGAAGGGGAAGGAACTCTCGACTGATAGACAGAAATGGCAGAACATACGCATACGTCGACGAGACATATCTTCTACCATTACCCTCATCAATTACCTCTCTTCGCTCCGTACAGCGATTCATCTCATCCCATCTTCGCCTCCGAGCCCAATGAGGAGGGATACAGGTGAGCGATTCGACGATGGGCTTGTGGATTGCTCATACTGATAACTTTCGTTTATTTCTTATCTCTCGAAGAATGGCACGTGAAGGAGTTCACGTCATCCCGTTCTCTGTTCGACTGCCATTGAGAGGAGGAGCAAAAGGAGCTTGGTCAGGTAGTCAGCATTCCGGTGTTCGATACGTCGTAGTCGGGTAAGTCCGTACGGCTCGATCGCTCGACTTCGATCGACTGACCTCTCGCACGTAGCTCGATAAAGTTACATACTCCGGAAACAAAGAAACGATCCATCGCTCATTTCTACCGTCCATGCGTCATCTTCCCTTACGTCGAGCCAAGCTTCGCTTTCAGTAACACGGGGAACGAAACGGAATTCCGAACGGAGCAAGGTCTGGGCTGGTCCTTGTCGGGCGATAAAGGTCAAGTAGCCGTTTCGGTAAAACTACCAAGACCGCATTGGATAGCCGGACAACGGGTTTGGTTGGATATCACGGTGGGAAACAGGAGCTCAAGGAAGGTCAAGACGATGACGCTCGCTTTGTTGCGAACTACTACCTTGTACTCACCTCAAGCTGGAGGGAGGAAGGAATCCGCAAACTCGCCTGACTTGAGCAAATATACTGCTCATAGTAGCAGAAAAAAGCTGTATGAACAGACCACGGAGGCAAGTGCAGGGCCCGGTTCGGGTTATGTGGGCTCGACTGGTTGGTGGACTGGTGTCCAACCGGGTGAACGGATCCGATGGCAATCGAGTTTGCAGTTACCAGTAAGTGTATCGTCCAGAACGAGCGAGTGTACAATGCTGAACCTATTGTATAGGCGGATTGTCTCTCCATCCCCCGATCACGTCTAGTAGACATCTCGTACACCATCAGGCTCACTCTCAACGGCGCTGTTCACCTTGACGTACCTGTCACCATCTTGAATTACATGTCGATCGACCCTCCACCTACTTGCGGGTTTTCTGCAGGCGTTCCGCAATACTACCCCGTTGCCGTTAACAACGAGACCGACTATGTGTCTTACCAGATGCCTCAAGTTTTGCCCCGAGACTTTGCTCTCAACCAGGTCTCTGACCAAGAAGACCTTGAGGAGAGGTATCAAGAGGAATCCATGGATATATTCCCCGAAACCCCCACGCGCATTGCCATGCCCGAGCCAAAGTCATTGACCAGTAAACCGCGACCGATATCGATGGAAAGCGGAGTGGCGATGCATAATGGCAGAGTCTCGTTTGCACCGCCTCTACCGATGCTTCCGGGTCAAATCGGCGGTTTCAAGTCGAGACCCAACTCGATGTACTCCCTTGGTCGAAGCCAATCGACCCCTCAGTTGCGTCCTGGACCAAGCAGACGCGATACTACCCTTTCTTATCTCTCGGCCGTAGCTTCCGAAGATGAACATGACTTACAGATGCTCGAAGCAAGACGTCGTGCCGGTCGCCAAGCGAGTCTCGCAGCGATCATGTATCGCCAAACTACGGATGACGAGGAGATTCTTATAGAGGAGGCATCGACGGTGGCTGCCTCTCCCGGCACATTCGCTCCGAAGACGCAACCTAACTCCATCGAGGGCTCTCCCGAAGCCGCCGAAATTTCCGAGGCGCATAGGGACCTAGACTTTGTCAAAGCTACATCCACTCCAGAAGTCGGCTCAACCGATGCTTTCCCCCCTGCAGTGGCGGCATCTGGAAGTTTGTATACGCGTGACTCGGAATCGCGCTTCCTGGAGGAAGAATTACAGGATGAAGAAGGCTACGAGAGTCGTTTCAAGGAGGAAATGCCACAAATTCCCAGTCCTCAAATCATGTCACCGGCAGTACAGACTTCAATGTCTCATCGCACACCCCGTTCAGCCATGAGCCATAGTATATATGAGACTGAAGAGGAGGCTGAAGAGGAAGAGCGGGAAGCCTCGCCAGATCACACTATGGGCCTATCCGCAGAAAGCCTGGCAGAACATGATAAAGCTCAGACTGATACTGCAGAAAAGCTGGATATAGCCGCGCGTCAAGCACATATTGGTGCGACAAGATCCATGTATGGCTCGTTCGCCGCTTCTGCTGTCAGCGTTGCTAGCGGGCCAGAATCCGAAGTCGGCCAAGTCGTCGAAGCGATTAGGCGAAACTTGACGATGAGAAACCCATCCAGTCGGTTAGACACCCGCGGGGCTGGAGACCGAGCTAGACCGAGCGTGTCTGATACGCTACCCAATCTGAGACGTTACTTGGATGTTCCTCGAAGCAATTCTATGGGAATCTTGTCGCAAGCACATGAAGCAATGTCAAGACGGCCATCTGCGCCTCAAGTGGAAACACGTCGTCCATCTAATTGGTCAGGATTGGCCTCGACCCGCCAACAGGCACAACCTGAGCCATATGGGGGCACATGGCTAAATTCACCCTACCGCCGCCCTTCTGTCCCGATAATGCCCAGACAATTGAACGAATCATGCACGTCTCCTTTGCGCGAATATGCACTTGCGGCAGCCATCGATCCTGAATACACGAACAGCCTTCATGCTTCGCAAGGAAGGAATGTATTTTACGACGATTCCCCGCGAACTTCCCGTAAGAACAGTGAGCCATTGAGTGGAGGACGGGCTTTGGCTGCTCCTATACCCCGCAGAAGCGTTGTCAGTCCGCTATCATTCGAACCCCCCGAGCCGACTCCAGGCCTAGCTCCGTCAGTCGCTAGCGATTCTGCTTCATCTCAATCGCACGATGACGGCCGTGCTACTACGCCAGTCAATCAGAGACCTCGATTCAGCACGCGAGATTCTACTGGTCCTATGACCCCTACATATGACAGGTCGCGCGACGAGATCGAAGTCCGAGTGTGGCGCGAGTCCAGTTCGTCTGCAGCGACGAGCAACCCAAGGCATAGCCTGAACACCACCAAGCGCCTGCGTGTCCCCAGCGGACCTAGAGAGAAACCAAACACTTCCCCTTATAAGCCTAGTTACCCAACCATGCTGGAGGAGGAACAGATCCCGCGTGCTTCGCAAAACCTGACCGTTATGACGGTCAACCTCGAACCGCCTGTATCTCCCACCCGCAAGAGTCATACAACGGTATTGGGTTCGGCGAGGCTGAAATCACCCTTCCATGAATCACCTATCGCTCTCTCTCCTCACAGCGCAAGGAAGATGTCCGATGATGACCGAATGGAAAGGCTAGTTTCAAGTCCAACCCGCAAACAATCCGCATCGCAATCCCTTCGCACGTCTCCTCGCGAGTTGGAGCGGAAAGCGTCTCGATCGTCGATCGTCAGCACCAGTACCACTGCAACACAACTCGAAACGATGATACTAGAGCGAAAAGGTTCCTCGTATGTCTTCGAGCATAGCAAGTATATGCAAGGTTGGACAGGTCAACAGAAGAACGTACGAGTTCACGGTGAGGAGGAAGCTTCCGATGGCGATGAAACGGAAAGCGTGGGACTACTATAGGTCATGTAACTGCTTATGCTCGATGCCTCTCACCGCCTCATACCATATGTATCAGATCACGCATCCCCTCTAATACAAGCATAGAAAGTGTAGCACGTACGAGTTCCGAAGTAATCGCCGTTTCTTGGGCCAGTACGAGACGCATCGGAATGTAGGAGCCGCGAAGGTCGCCCCTCGCTGCGGACGATCCTTCTTTCATCATAGCAACGAGAACTTTGCTATGCTCGAGAGAGATTCTCAGAACCCAGTCATCATATCATCATTAACAAAAGCAACTAGCTCGTAACTCTTTTTACATTCGATACCCAAAAAACGACAGTAGTATAGTAGGCCATGTATATATCTTATTCAATCAAGCTCGGGTTTCCTACTAATCATAAAAAGACCCGATCGTCTGTGGACCCAGATTCATGAAGGGGAAGAAAAGAAGAAGGGAAAGGAAAAGGAAGCCGGAATCTCCTCTATATTGTCGTTCGACACACTCCGTTGGTGCTCAGATTTAGAGCCTGTACTTTTGTTGAATTCGGAATGCCGCGTCCGAGTAAGTGCAGCGAGTGCCTTCTTCGTTGAGTTCGAATCCAGGGGAGCAAGACTGGATTTGACACTGCCCAGCGAGACAGGTGACATCTCCGACGTTGGGCTGTAGGGGAATGTAAGAGGGTGAATTCCGGAGTCAAAAGGGGCAATTGGTGCGAAAGTGCTCACAAGGGTAGTACAGTCCTGTCCGACAGATCCAGTGGCGTTCGTACCCCTGATGCATCCTCCGCCTAAAGTAGAACGATAACCCGTTAGACACCGATTCAATCACGCAAGAGACTGCCCCGACTCACAGCTTTCGATATCCTTTTCGGTGTTCAAACATTCGTAAGAGAGTTTCTCGTTCACAGCACAGGCGGTGAGTCCTGTCATGACGATCATTCGCGATGGCAACACGTTAGTCAATTGTTCTTCTCTCAAGACGGATCAAGCGGAACGTACCGGTAGGACACTTGCTAGCGACGACATGACGCTCCAAGAGGGCCCTCTTCCAAGAGTTGTGAGGCTTAGGAGAAGGGCAGACCTTGTGTTGTTTCACACACTTGTCTCCACAGTCCTTGAAGCCATCCTTGCATTCTATATCAACCAGGCCGCAATCAGTTCGGGTCACTGTGCGAGACGCGCGACTACATGCGACTTGCTGTAGATGCAACATCCTTTGGTGAAGTCAGGTTTCGCGTTTTTGGGAAGGTAACAGAGGGAAGCAGTAACTTCGAGCTAGAGAGTAGAAGCGGAGAATTAGACTGATTTCGACGGTAAGATATCGCGGCAATGAGCTTAAAGGATATTCACCTCCTTGATGACGGTACTGATCAACCCATCGTCCTCAACGACATTGTCGTCCTTCTTGGAGTCGGCAGTGTAACAAGTGTTATCTCCGAGATCGAAACAGGCACAGATGTACTTCTTCTTGTTAATAGGGATGGTTCCGCAGACGACGTTGTCGCCTCCACCGAGTCCTCCATGTCCAGAAGTACGAGCCAAAAGACCTTTACCAGCTCGAGTGGTCAAGTTGGGAGAGGTTTGGGAAGGGATGGCGAGTGCCAGAGGAAGAGCGAGTAAGACGGAGAGAGAGAAACGCATTTTAAAGGATGTAGAAAGAGCGGTGGATGGAATCGATTAGGTCTGAAGGGGCGGATTGAGATTTAACGAGGGGGGGTCTCGAGGACAGAGCACGAAGAGTGTAGTCGGTACGAGTGAGAAGAGGTAATGAAGGTAAAGGACAAGTATAAGAGCAGTGAAGACGATGTAGAGAGGCAAAGTGTTGACTTTATTATCGTATTTGATGCTGTGACCAACGTGGCTGACGCTGATGATGCGATTTTTTCGATACTTCGCACATCGCACGCTCTCTCTGCTGAGCTCCCCCAAATTGGATTGATGATGAGCAAAGTGTTCCATCAGATCTCGCTTCCCGGTCCCCCAAAACTGATCAATCTCATTTCTAAGACAGATAGAACATCCATCAACCGAGCTCACCCGATCCAAAGGCACTCGGGTGTGCTCTTATCGCAGGGAAAAAGATGAAGATCTGTCAGTTATTAGACAACCTTACTTTGCGATCCTGATTGCCGTGAGACCAAAAGTCGACCCTCGTTGACCACAAGATCATCACCGCGAGCTGTGTTTCAGGTCGAAACGTGAGCTTCTAGCTCGAGCGTGATCGACGCATTGACCTTTCGCAGAGCGCGACGCGATCAAACGCGAACCAATTGTTGCCTCCTTTCGATTCATCGCACCCGAATGAAGATCCCGTTCTGCCCCGTCATGCCCGTCAATTACGCTATGACGCTGAAGAAATGGACCCAATTCGCTTATCGCCAGCCGAACAAGGGTGCACAGCGCTGCAAGCTGCACAGCAGACCGTCGATCATCATATGTCACCAATCATCAACAACCCGGCGCAAGCGTCAAATGCGTCATGTTCATTCATATTCTCATCATGATACAACAGCCTCATCGTTTCTTTCCCCCACAGCAAAGCTTGATCAGGTCAATCGGGTGGCCTAAAATACGTCACAGAATCAATCAATTCAATACTCAACGAGCACCGTCCGAATCGAAGCTTCTCACTTTGTCATATAAACCCTGTACTACCGCGCTAACCTCCTTGATGGTATCCAGAGTGGTAGAATATGTGGTCTAGACGTTTGAGAGAGCGATTAGTGAGCAAGCACAACGAAAGTAAACAATTCCACGGGGGCTCACATCTTCGGTAGGCTCATCATAGACAATCAATCGGCCCTTCTCCTGATCAAGCACTCCATGGAAGACTTTGTCCAAGATCATCTGACTCAGTCTGAGACCAACAATCGCATGTTCAATTCCAATCCTTTTTCCATGCGAAAGTTGACGAGCCAACTCACTTGGATTCAACACTCGATACAGGTTGACCGACTTCCTGGGCGACATGGGAGAGATCAACCACAGAATAGGGTTCAATCACCCTGACCAAGTTTTGCTCCAATAGAGTATCGTAAAGGTGAGTCAAATGGGTTCGGATGAGTTGGTCATGTTGTAGTTCTAGAGCGGTCACGAACGATCAGATCCATCTCGAATACGTATTATGACCCAACTTCAACTCACCGTTAGTGTACTCCTTCAAATTCTTCTCAAACTGTTCCAGACTCCTCTCCTTGAGCGCCTTTGCGACCGCTTGCATGGCCTCCAAATCCTTCTTTCCCTGATATTTCTGTGCGAGCTTCATGGTGAAGATGGGAGCGAGATCGTCCGGCTAAGATAAATAGCATTTCGGATATCAAATCTTTGCCTAGTACGGTTTCTATCTATACGACTCACGAGGCTCATCATGATCTTACATAAACACATGTATTTCAGAGCTGGCAGAGCTCGATCATCATCCTGACCTGCGAACCCTTCAAACGTTTCGAAAAAGTAAGAGTACCTGGGTCATCCAATCGAGGCATAAGCGACGCGACATTCGATAGAGGAAATCAGTATGTCATGCGTACCCAGTCTTGTAATCCCGATCTTCCGTATGCAAGGTACCGGATTGCGAATCGAGTTGAGCTTGCAGAAGAGGAGGGCAGTAGATGGAAGCGGCAGCCGTTCTGGCAGCAGTCAATGCTGACTGATATTCATAATACACAAGGTGCATATTCAGTCAGAAATTGTCCTTTGATGTAGGAAGCAGGGCAAAAAACGTACCTTCGCTTTGGGCATATTCTTCGTGGCGTGGTTCACTCGAGATTCCAACAGATGGACCTCAGTCAAGATCATTTTGTCATCCAATTTTCGGAGTTCCTTCAAAAGGCTTTCAATCAGAAGAAGTGCTGGTCGATAAGTCTTGGCTTCAAGTTGACTATTATATTACGGGGCAGATAGAAATGGTCAGCTTGGATCTCGAAACCGATAGTGAGAAGACTTACAGTCCAATGAGTTTAACCTCCAAACTTTGCCTAAGGAACGCTCGGTTCTCATTCCGAGCCCATTCTACGTTTTCTTGTATGGCGCCCATCTGTTTCTCCCGGCCCTCCGGCGTGTTTGGGAAAGAGTCGATCAAGGTCCTGACTATGAGTTGTTCATACAAGCGTGAGTGATTAGCAACGAGGTCGATGTTCCTAGATCGGACGTTCTTCAACCTACTCAGTCGAGCTGTTTTAGCCTTAGCTATGCTTCCCATGAATGCTCTCGAGTCCGTTACAAGCTGTGCTAGTGCGTCCGAGTTCCTGGATTCACATTCCTCTAGTTAGGCCAACCGCATCACCGAGGCGAATCTGTTCGAAACTCACCCTGCAGCCTTGTAGAGTCCTCCCAACTTGAGCAGAGCTGTCTCCTGATTTCTGATGGAGTCTTCATTGGCTGATTACGTAGAAATGCATTGGTTATCAGACTTAGAGCAACCCTCGGTGGAAGCGATAGCACTGCTTACTGGTCTTTTCGGATAGTACCTGCTTGTATAGCTGCTCCGCTTGAGCGGGGTCCGATGCAGCTATAGAATCAGCTTGAAGGATGGTGGAAGTCATTTTCGTGCCGTTCTGTTCTGTTGTATAATCTATGGCAACGGGTACGTTTGGGATCAGAAATCGTCACGGAGATCATCTCAAGGCATAAACATGACGACTCGTCATCTAGGTCGTTGGGATGTCAACCGCTTGAGTAGCGGACATTAATGGGCAGCAATGTCCGCGTACCTGGATGTGAGAGGGGACTTGCGGGTCGATGCTCTGGGTGTTCTTGTGCTCAACTCAATACTCTTCAACCAAAAGCATCTCTTATGGAAGGATCCAAAACTCTGACCTCACATATATTGGAAGACTATATTTGTCTCCAATTGGGCTGGTATCGGTGACGCATTGTGACTGGATCGACCTGGCTCTAGACTCACAAATGGTCTGACGCAAGTCAATTCACTTCGATCCCGAACGAATCCCCTTCTCCTGCTTGCTCTCTTGTGGCCCATAACGATTCCAACAATATGCAACAAACACCTGCAAAGTCTGCGGCCGGTTCTGACGACGATTGGGAGACTGTAAGTACTAGACAGGTTGTTTTCTCACCTCGTTTTCTAATATCGAGCGATTGTCCGCAAATCTCGATCTTAGTCCGATTTTTCAAACGTTGCGCAAACAAGGCTTGCAAATCCTCTCACCAGCAATGAAGCAGCCATTCAGCAACTTCGGTCAAATGCTCCAACATTTCAACCTCGCACGACCAAACCTCCTTCACCGAAAATATGGGAACCACAGCCTCCGTCTGCACCTCCTTCAACGTCACTATCTAGCAAAACTACCAGAGTATCAAGCGGGACGGGGAGAAGTGTTCTAGCTGGACCTGGGGCTATCGACCGGAAGGATGATTGGGAAAGCGATAACGGAGTGTTCGCATCGTCATCAATCGATACCATTACGAATAACAACGTCAATTCAAGCAGATCGATATCCGAAATAGGATCTCGGAGTAGCTCTGCAGCCCCAGTCCTCTTGAAAAGACGTTCCGACCCTCAAAAAGAGAACCAAGGATCACAGCGACAACCACAGAATCCGCCTTCAGTCAGTGACAGAGGGAACCCGTTTGGAGATGACGAGGAGTGGGGTCGAGATCCTCGGACGATGCCAGTGAGCAATACACAAGTTTGGGACGAAGCGTAAGTATCTGTCGGTCTTTTGGTCTGATGGTCCGATGCTAAATCCCCTCGCAATATTGCAGCAATGCGGCTGTTTCTGCACCAATACCCCTTTTAACGAAAAACGTCCTGCCTTCCACGTCATTCCGCATTCTACGACGATCGTCTCCTGCCACGACATCATCCTCCTCATCTAGAGATGTTGGTAGTACCCACCCATCGACGCCGGTGCAATCTGGACATACGCCTTCTGGATCTCGATCAGGTTCTCGACGAGGTAAAACCTTACCAGAAAGGGAAGAGGAATACCGAAGAGCTAGAGAGAGAATCTTCGGAAAAGAGGAAGCGGCTGGGCTTGACGATTCGCCTGCCGATAACCGTTCGGAGATCAGTGTGGGGGGAAGTGCAAGTGGGGCCACTACCCCAGCACAGTCGAACGGTAGCACCGGTTCTGGTCCAACCTCTACATCTCAAGCAACCGCAGCTCAGCTGAACGCGGCTGGGGTCCAGATCGGCAGGACCGCTAGTTCTGTGTCAAACGTTACTTCAGCATCAAGCAGTACGAGAGGTCGGAACGTCCCTCCTCAAGCACAAACAGGAAAAAGGAGGAATGAGAGCCACTTTGAGCCACTGCGACCACCTACTCAACTGCAGCCGCCACTGAGTTCTCCGGTTGTTCCTGGATACCCGAGAGGTCCCAGTCGAGATCGTTTCAACGCGAACGGGTATGGGCCCCAGGGCACGTATCAAAGCTTCGAGACTGCGCCTTACGGTATGGGTTTGTCCGGCGGAATGCCTTATGCAGGGACCATGCAGCAGCAGTTGGTGGGTCAAGGAGGAAACTTTCAGCAGCATCAGCCACAACCGCAACAGCAAACAGGGTTCTCTCAATCAGGACCGCTCTATCCCGGCTATAGAGGTGGAAATGGAAATGGGTTCGGTGGACCTGGAATGAATTCTAGTTCAGGGGGAGGACCGATGAGACAACCAATAGGGCCTGGTGACGTAGATGGCATGGGCTTTGGCCAGCTTCGAGTTTCGGAAGCGCCCAATTATGTTGGTGGCCATGCACTTGTACCCGGTCAGCTGGCAGACTGGTCAGGATCGAGACCGGCATATAGCAGTTCAAGCTCGAGCTCCAGTTCTGATATCAGTTCCGCCGGACCCGGAGGATACCCGTATTCCGGTGGCATAGGCTATCAGCCAGAGATGAACTATCGGCCATCTAATACACACAATAACCTGTCAGTCGGTATGGGCTATAACGGGCAGCCGTCGCCTGCTTTCCAACAGCAGCAGCAGCCCCAGCTACATCAAATACAGCAACAGCAGTATCATCCACAGCAATATCACCAGAATCACCAATCGCTACAACAAATTCACGAACAGCCGCAATTGGGCTATGTAGGCGGATATGGATTGCAACCTGCCCGGCACAGCAAGTCTCGGTCTGGATCAGTCAATGGAACTGGGGTTACGAGCGGAAATTTGACTCAAAGGGGAGGGCAGATATGGCAGCCCCCTCGGAATGGTGGATCAGAATATGGAGGGTCTGGAGAGAGCCGGACGTGAACCATGACTGGTGCATATGATATGTGGCAGATTCATCGACGTTTAGATTAGCAAGTCCGACCTATGTATACCGCAACGGCTAGGTTTCTCTTGCCCATCATATCCATAAATTACAGAATGACACGTGTTGATGATAACACGCGACGGGTTAGAGCGATGAGAGAGCAGCAGAACAAAGCTGGAGTCTATCGGATTCAGCTTGGTAGTTGCATTTCGGTCTATGTCCCGTTGGCAACTCAACGCTGAAGATCAAGAACCTCGAGGGATCATCGCCCTAACTTGTTCAGTGAATCTCCATCATGCTTCCTCCGGCGAGACCATGGGCTTCGCTGAGCGCTGTCCAGCTGCTAGTCGGTAAGTCATACTTGAAGCTATCATATGTTAAGCCTAATTGACACCCTGCTATCATGATAGAGAGAGCATGTGATCCTATGATATCCGAGCCCAACTATGCAGTCAATCTTGAACTAGCAGAACTCGTGACCAACAAAAAGGCTAACACGTTAGTCGAGGATTGTCTATCTTGATGTGCTGCTTGAGCTGATTGATCGCTGAAACGAAGACCTCGAGAAGCTGCCATGGAAACGGTCAAGAAGATCAATGAGCGAAATCCTCATTCAGCCATGCTAGGTCTTCATGTGGGATGCAGCCTTTGGCAGGCTGAATTATCAATGCTTACCGTATTGTCTTGTAGTTGCTAAACACACTTGTCAAGGAATGTGGATATCCCTTTCACCTACAAATTGCAACCAAGGAATTCTTGAATGAGCTTGTCAGAAGATTCCCAGAGAGACCGCCTGCTTTGATGGGTCCAGTCATGTCGAAGACCCTAGAGGTATGAAGACGTGCCAGCTCGAGAAAGCGGAATTCATACTGATACCTGTTTCACAGCTAATTCATGAGTGGAAGAACACTATTTGCGTTACTTCTAAACACAAGGAGGATCTTGTACATATTCGAGATATGCACCGCTTGCTGTCTTATAAAGGTACGGCTAAAGTATGAGCGGTCGTCAACCAGAGCATCAACTAGACTCTTGCCTCCCTTTTAGGTTATCGATTCAAGGCGTTTGATGCCACCAGAGCAATGGCTTCCGCTAACCCCACGGAGGTTAGTAAAGAAGAGAATGTTGGATGCGAAACTCTTTTTGACCGTAATCTCACGTCAGAACTTGAAATCTCCTGAGGAATTAGAGGAGGAGGATCGTGCTGCTAAATCGGCAGTGAGTACCTCACCGTAAAATTGGCGATGTTGAGATCTTAAACATGCCAATTCATACCATAGAAACTCCAAGAGCTAATCAGACGAGGAAGTCCAAAAGATCTGGCACAGGCTCAAGAATTGATGAAGCAATTGTCTGGAGCAGTACGTATCATCAGACTGTAAACTGAAAGGTGAAATCATGCGTTAAAATGTACTCCTTCGATTACAGGAACCGGAGAAACAACCAGATTACGAGGCACAAACAAAGTCTGAGTTGGAGAAGGTGCAACAGAAGGCTATTTTGCTCAACGATATGTTGAACAATGTAGATCAAGGGGAGAAGATCGGTATTGATGGGGATGCTTATAACGTACGTGGCAACCAACCAAACGAGAGCAAGGATACTACTGATTAGCTATGCATTAATACAGCAAGTTTCCCAAGTGTGTAAAATGGCTCGTCCTAAGATACAGAAGTGGATAGGCGACGCCGGAGAAGATAATGCGGAGCTGATGGGTATGTCATATTGGATGGTCTGATCTTCTGCTTCAGGCTAACATCTCCAGCGTAACAGATCGCTTGCTCCTGATAAACGATCTAATAAATAACGTTCTCAATCGATACGAAGCTATCAAAGCGGGTGATTGGGCTAAAGCCCAAGAGATCGATGCGACGTACGTTTATCACTTATGTCAAATTTACTGAACGAATCAGCTGACGATGAAGTATAATATCAGTCTTAACCCTCAAAACAAGCCTCCAGATCTCATTTCTTTCGATGTCTTTGGCGATGACAGCAATCTGAACGCTCTTAGCCCCGGCACACCAGTTGGAGGTTCTACACCTGCTCCAGTAAGCGCCCCCACAGCACCAGGAGGTCTACCTCTAGACCTTTTCGGCAGCTTCTCATCGGCTGGACCATCTGGACCAGCCGCTGCCACCAAGCCTAGACAAGATCCCATGTCTTTCTTCAACACCCCTCATATTCAGCCGCAACAATCTCAACAACAAGCCTTCCAGCAACCAGCTTATGGAATGGCTTCTGCTCAACAGCCTACCAATATGCTTGCTGGTCTCAATTTCGGAGGCCCTTCGACCTCGGCAGGCTCAGGTAGCAACACCCCCATGAGTGGATTCGGAACTGGTATTTCATTGCCCATGACGCCCGCGTCTGGCCAAAACACGTCAATTCAACCTGCCCCTGCCCCCAAGGCGAAAAGCGATCCTTTTGCCGATCTGGCCAACTGGTAGACCTAGATGTGACAAACGGGCATGTGATTGAGTGCCGTTCGAGAAGAGAAGGAGACGGAGTGTTGTACCTACTGCTATTATCATATCACACCAAATTTCGGTATCTGGTATGATGCGCTTATTTCCACCCTTACTTTGCCTCGACTGCTCATGACGAAGCGTCCTGCTTGGCCTAGAGCAATCGTGCTTAGGAATACCTGTGCGATTACAATATAGATCAGAAGCTCAGAAGACCTGCATTTTCCTACCCATCTATACAGATATCTATTCGCTCATCGGAACTGAACAAACAAAATGGCTGACGACGCTGTACCCATCCCTCTCGATCTCAAGCTACCTCAATATGCTTTCCAGTTACAAGACGAGAGCTTGAGCAAATTGCATGACAATGCTGCCAAATCCTTCTGGGATAGTATAGAAAAGAACGGTATGCAGGCTATCCTTAGTTCTTGTTACATAGGTCTGAGAGCCTAATATGTCTGCGACCGATAGAGATGGCCCCGTATATGGCAACTCTTCCTTCTTCCATCAAACCACCCTCCGCCGACTTGTATACGGAATTGAAGACTAAGAACGAGGAGCAACTGAAGAAGATCGAAGCAAAGGTCAAGGATGCTGAGGAAAGCCTGGGAGAGATAGACGTATCTGAGCCTTTACGGGAAAAGGCTGGTTACTTGGTCACCATAGGAGACAAGGTACGCTACATGTGATTATGGTCATAGCCAATCCAGTGGTTGACATCGAGCCATAGGACAACGCCTTAGCCGCTATAGACGTTGCATTAGAGAAGACAGCTGGAGTTGGAGCACGGATAGACCTTGTCCTTGCTAAGATCAGGCTCGGAATGTTCTTTAACGACAACAGCTTGATCGACAATAACATCAAGACCGCACAGGAGTAAGTGTTCGATGATCCCTTTCTCACTATACACTACTTATCTTACTTTCCTTACATAGCTTGATCGAGAAAGGCGGTGACTGGGATCGACGAAATCGACTAAAGGTGTACTCAGCTGTCCATTTCCTCTCTATCCGCAAATTTCAAGAAGCTGCCAACCTCTTCCTCGATTGTCTTAGCACATTCACTGCGACTGAGTTGATGGAATATGACGAGTTCGTCGCATTAACAGTGGTCGCAACCGGTGTCGGATGCGATAGGGCAGGAATCAAGACCAAGGTATGTCGTCAGAATTTGGTGGTCCTGTACGATTCGCTCATCCATGTTTAAATTAGGTCTTGAACAACGCTGAAATTAACTCTCTTATGCCCCAAATGCCTGCCCTTGCAACCTTTACGAAATCTCTATACGAATGCAATTACGCTGAATTCTTCACTTCTCTGGGTGAGGGAAAACGACATCGTTGCCGATTTGAAACATGACGTTAACGACTGTCCTTTTTTCTTACAGCCGAGGTTGAGGAGACGTACCTCACGCCAGTCCCAATACTTGCGCCTCACGCTCGATACTATGTCAGGGAGATGAGGATCAAGGCGTACAAGCAGATCCTTGAGAGCTACAAATCCTTGACAATCGAGAGGATGAGCAAAGCATTCGGAATCAGCACTACCTTTTTGGATAGGTAAGCCAGGTTCAGACTGTGCTTGCAAGGTCTAAGCTGACTTCATCGGCATCGGGTAGCGATTTGTCACGCTTCATTTCCAATGGACGACTGGCTTGTACGATCGACAAGGTTTCCGGTGTCATAACCACTACAAAAACTTCGGCTGAGAACAAGACTGTCGCATACGAACAAGTAGTAAAGCAGGGGGACGTCCTACTCAACGGTTAGTGCATTGTCCTTCCCAGTTTGAGCTTGACTGAACCGTTTCATATCATCAGAGATCTCCAAACTGAGCAGGATTATTGGTTGAATATTTAGAGCTTTCCATTGTACAATTTTCATGACATGCGCTTGTCTATACAGATAAAACGATTCTCGCGACATTCTGTGTGATTAGTTGTATTCTATCATCGAGAAGTCAGCTTGGGTGATCTGGAAAGGGTGAGAAAGGCGGTCAACACAAGTGTGCTAGAAACGAATAAAGGAGTTTCAGACCCTTACCCATTGCAAAGCATCTCTCAGCCACCCTGGAACCAAGCCGGCGCTCAAGCTAATGACTCGCCCGCACTGTGTATAGAAAGGCATGCGCACAACGTGACTGTCTTGCGATTCCAGAGCTGCTAAGATTCTAAGTGCGACCTGTTCCGGTGACAGTGAAGGAGCCATAAATCGGAAGAAGTATGAGGTAGGAAAGCGGATCTTTGAGAATAGTGGAGTTCGGATGTGGCCTGGTAGCATTAACGTTGTCCGTACGGCGGGCGCATTGTAGCGGTTGTTGAGTTCAAAGCGCAAGGCATCGTACATCGTTATCAAGGCCGCTTTGGAAGCACAATAATCCGCTAATGAACGCTATAAGATCAGCCAGAAGTATATGGATTGACCTGAATCGACGCACTCATCTGAGCCGATCCGATCATTCCCAACACGCTTGCTACCGTTACGATATGTCCACTCTTCGCTGCGAGCATGTCTGGCAAGAATGCCTTAATCGTCCAGAAATGGGACAAGACATTCACTCCGAAAGTTCTTTTTAGGTCGTCAGCAGTCCAGCTTGTAGCATAACTATGGTTCTGTGATACTCACCGAGTGACATCTTCTTCCTCCAGATCCAATAGCAATTTGCCAGAAACCACACCAGCGTTATTCACCAGCATGGTGGGTCGACCAACCTGATCAAGTGTTCTTGATCAGTATTGGACTGACTACGACTATCAATCATCTTACCTCGTGCCAAATTTGACTTGCTACAGCTTGAACGGCTTGGCAGTTGGAAATGTCGCACACATACTGCGCAGCGTTTCCTGTGAGAACAAGCAGACCAGTCAGCAAGCTTGACTGGCATTGTAATATCCATTCAAACGGACTGTGCGATTCGCTAGAAGGCTGAATATCGAGAACCACCACTTTAGCGCCTTTGTCGCAAAGATAGCGGACAAGAAGGGCTCCAATACCAGACGCACCTATATGGCGGAGATAAGCGAAGGACGGCCAGTGCGTTCAGATATGGAATTACATACCGCCTGTGACGACTACGATCTGCTCTTCCCATCGTATCGGCTGACGCCTAGCAAGCGGATTCCTTCGATTATTATAGCTCGTTGCTAAATGCTTGAGAAAGGCTGGAGAGGAAACATCAATGTCCAGCCCTTCAGAATCCCTCTCCGACATACCGACAATCCCTACAGCGATTGCATAAGATGCGCTGTACTTCAAAAGATCGCTGCTGAGAGTTGCAGCCTGTTGCTTGAAGACGTGTTTTGAGATTTCAATTCCCGCTTTTAATGTAACAGGAAGGATGGCCGCGAATTTCGGGTTGAGAAGAGTATTTCCCGCGAAATCTACGACCGAATCGATCGTAACGGGTAAAGGCGGTCCATTCGTCTTGCTGACGCCTTCGTCTTGGCTTGGGTTGGTGTCCCTATGAGATACAGAACGAAGGGCACGACAGACCATGACCAATATTAACAATCAAGTTCGTTCGAAAATCGTGATTCATCGTTTCATGCAGTTGACAAACGGAAGGGACGGACGCTTGATCTGGCTATGCTATACTATCTCCCGCCTATCTTTTCTCTTCGTTTGCCCTCCCGCTTCGCCTCGCACACATCGATGCAAAGCTCACCTCGTCCAAACTTCCACTCCCTTGCCTAAGGCATCCTTCTTCCCACCTGCGCTAGTCTTTGCCTGAGCAGCCTCCGCTCGGTAAGCCTTGAGTCTTTCCAGTCTCTCCTTCTCCTCCTGTTCCTTCTGGTTCTTCTGTGCCTCGCGTTTATTAGCGTTTTTGCGCTGAATTTTGGTAGGGGTAGATGAGGCGTTGTTGGCGACAGAGGTGTTTTGAGAGGACGTGGTTCGTCGCGTGGAAGGGGTAGAGAAGTTGGGGTTGTTTTGCGTCAACAAGGAGAAGCGATTCATAGAAGGGGCAGAAGGAGCTACGTATGAGAGCAAATTCTCTATCAGTTGTGGAAAGGATGGAGAGGCTATCGCATCGGCGGGTCTCACCTTTAGAGGAAGAAGCTGCGACACTAGCGAAACTTCCGTTGGCACTGCTTCCTCCAACGAACTTCTTAGGCATCTCCCAGCCATCGTCCTCGTGCTCATCGTCCTGATCGTCATCGTCGCTTGTGGAGATGCCAGTCTCGAGCTGTTCTTCCTGGCTCGAAGCGATAGGAGCTGGTTGTGAGGACGCCTCAGGGACAATCTTCATAACACGGGCTAGCTGAGGCTGTTTTTGATCATCAGGTAACATACTTGTTGAGGTAAAATCAAATGGTCAGACACGAATGGCTGGATAGGCCTTTTTACAGGACGACTTACTCATCGACCTCGGTCTTTGGAGCTTTCTTGACCTTTTGCTCGGCAAGGGTCTTGTTTTTCTTGTCCTTCTTCGTCTTTTTCTCCTCGACAACAGGAGCAGATGGCTCGGGCTTCTTCTCATCCTGCTCGGCTTCCGATGGGCTGAACGCATCCTTTTCACCTCCAGAACTCAGTCCGCCAGATCCGGCCGCAGCGGTACTCTTCCTCTTCTTGGATTTTTTTGCTCCACTCTTTTTGGATCCCGAAGCGCTCCCAGTCAATTCATCCTCGAATAGACCCTTCCCACCAGGCAGATTTATGTTGTTTTTGACCGCTCCGACAATATCAGTTTGAGGGTTTTGTTGAACATATCGCCAGCCCGCAATTAGAGCGACCAGAATACCGGCGGAGACGAGAGTTTCGGTGGGTATGTTTGGCATTTTTGAGCTAAGACAGATCTTCTGGAGCTATGTTTAGGAGGTCTGTTGTGAGGATTGCCTGTTTGAGCTGAACTTAGATGGGAGATCGTGGATGCTCAGCCAATTGATGTTGATTGATCGATGATCAGTCATTTACCCTGACGTGGCATGACACAAATACGCGTTTAAACCGAATTTACGTAAAAAGGTGACTTTTCTGAAAAAATGTCACAATTATATAGAAATTCTTGATGTATATCGATTACAATCAGAAAGAAAGTGCCCTAGTCCTCCCGATGGTTCCTGTAGACCTGATCGGGAACTCCTCCTCAATCTCTGTTATGGGAAGTTCGTGTATCTGTTGCATAGCTCGAAGTCTCATACTGAGAGAAGCACACGATGATCAGTACACATCTTGTTCAGGGAACGATAGTGTTCACTTACTCCTCAATATCTTGCTTGTTCGCCTTGTAGGTCCATCCAGCGAATGCCATTCTTCGTAATCGCGAAACGGATCAAAACAGATACATTCGAAGTGGTGACGCTATCACTCACTGCTTTCTGATGTCTAACAAGTGTGCTCCATGCTTTCGATCGGCTAGCATAGGATCTTTCGTCGCGTGGGCTGGTGCCCCTCCAGGCGGGGCTAAAGGCTCGTCAGGGATATCGTCGTCGAAATGTCGGGTGTCGCTGTCGGAAACAAGATCTGGCTGGTAAGGTGCACTTTCAAGGTGGATATCTAGAGAGTAGACAGATCAGTATCTTCTAGACCTGTCCCTCCCTCGATGTCGACGTACTTTTCCAGTCGATCGTTCGGAACCAGGGATGAGCCTTAATCTCTGCTGCTCCATCATCACCGAGACCGCTTCGAGGTCCATTCCGAGTCCCTCCAAGATTGCTGTTGTTCCAAGGATTGCTTCTCTCCGCAGTCATGATGCTGTTCGGTCGGTTGGTGGACGCGGTGGCCATGCTGCCCAAACGATGTTCTGGTTCACAGAGCAAGTTGGCGAGAAAATCGGTACATTGACGAGAGAGACGAGGCTTGGTGGGGAAACGCAAGGTTTCCCTCCAACTCAAGCTACACGCTATGGTATTAGCAACTGACGTATCACGTTATTCTAAAAGGGGTACTGACATTTTCTGACGGGTCTGATGTCTGGTACTAGATACGAAGGGTGGGAATCCATACAGACATTCGAAAGCTTCGCAGAAGATTCAGTTTGGGTGAACTCAACAGTGGTAGTGGTAGCGACATACCGATGCAACCCAAACTCCACCAGTCGCATGTGAACCTTTTGTCACCAGACCAGCGAACGGGTCAGTTCCTGTAGCACAAGCGCGTCTCTTGAATTACAACTTACCCGTAACCCATTCCCCGGATCACCTCTGTGCGAAACAATCATCTAAGTAACTCCATTTGTTAGAGCTAGAAGGCTGCTTACCTGGAGCCATGTATGAATTCGTCCCGCAGACACTCATAGCCAACTTTCGTCTCTTTCCGTCCCTCCAGGTCAACATACCCTGACCTTGATTGAGCCAGTCTTTGCCCATGATCGCCTCAACTTCACGGCGCTTCATGGTCTTTACCTTCATCTTAGATGGCTCTTCGAGATCGATACCATGCTTCTTCAGTAACGCTCGGCGTTGTTGATCATAGTCTGGTTCGCCATTTTCGTAAGCACGCGTTAGATCCCGCGTTTCAGATCGCTTACAGTAGGTATCATGAGCCCAGTGCAAGTCGTTTGCCAATCCAAAGTCAGAGATGCGAAGATGGCCCTCCTATGTCAAATCGAGTAATGAAAACGAGCACCTTCTGATAAAGAAGGAAGGATCTTCTTACTTTGGAGAAGAGGAAATTATCCTGCACAACCACAATGATTAAGCCACGCGCGGGAGACGGGGTTCGAGATGAAAACAGCCCAAACTTACAGGTTTGATGTCTCGGTGGATGAAACCGAGTTTATGAGTGGCTTCGATCGCTAAAATCATCTAGATTGAAAGTGGGGTTGGCGGTCTGCTCGTTCCAGAGGAAGACTCGACTCACCTCCGCTACATAGAATCGCGTAAAGTCCTCATCGAAAGTATCTCTCTCAACCAGCAAGTTGAGCAGATCGCCTCCACCTTCATAGGTGAGTACCTACAAGACAAATGGACAGTAAGCTGCTGCCGCGGTAGCTCATCCAATATGCACTTACCAGATACAACTTGTCCACATCCTCATATGGGACAAAGAGAGTTTGAGTCAACCTCGATGACAGGCCTGATCGTCAGATTTGCTAACCTGAAAACTATAATGTAGCTTTACGATCCATTGCGCACCCGCGCCAGAGTTTGCAGCTGCCGCGAGCAGATCCTTTTCTGCACGTACATGACCTTCCTGTCCTTTGCGTAGCATGCTGAAAGGTGGGATATGTTATGGTCTCGTTCGACAGATAAAGCACACCTAATGTACTCACTCTGCCTTTCGCAGCTAACTCGTCGCGCAACATACGTAAGCGCCAAGCCAGGCGAAATCCAGCACGAACGCACCTCTTTCATGGCAAACAGTTTGCCGGTATCTTTTTCCCTAACCAGACTGACAACCCCGAATGCACCATGACCGATCACCTTCAACTTTGCAAAGCTTAGAGTTCCGACCTTCTTTCTTTTCTCTCTGAGACCTTTCGTTTCTTCTTCCCTCCAAGTGTCTCTCAATCGTTGTTTCTCCTGCTCGGTACATCCCCTATTTTCCATCTCCTGTTCCAAAGCCAGTTCCCTTCGTCGACGGTTCAGGATATAGTTGTTAGGGTGGGCCGCTTCGATCGATTTAGGCGGTTTCAAGAGTGCGTGATAAAGGGTTTCAAAGTAGATCGCGACGGACATGGCCTTCTCCAGCGTCGGCAGCGAAGGTAGTACCACTCTACTGGGCATGGATTCGAACACGTCGTGTAGATCCGTCTCGAACTCCCTATCCAAAGTGGCCGAATTCACATTGGCAGCTCTTATCGTCGGGCTGTTTCCGCTCGCCTCTGTCGCCCTCGTAACACTAGGGAAAGGTAATCCATCGATATCCTCCGGCCCGACGACCTGAGGTAATCTCTTCCCCTCGGCTTCCTCCTGAACGAGATCCTGTAACTTGGTACCGTTCCCAACGGCCCCTTTTCTACTCTTGATCCTCAACGGTAAAGTCGGTTTGATGACGATCTCTCGATCGTACGCCATGATATCCCTTTCCTCCTGACTGGGAGCGGCAAAAGCGCTCTCGAACGGATTCCCGCTGGAATTGCCATGTTTACCTTTCGAGGGTGATGCTCGGGAGGGCGAGTACCTCGTGGGAGTCGCCAGACCTGGGGTAGAGAAAGGGATCCCCGGGGTGGATATTTGGAAGGAAGTCGATCGGAGTTGACCTGCGACTGGGTTCGAGGGTCTCGCTGTACTGATGGTCGTCTGTGAGTATGCGGATGAAGGCATCCCATTGATGACTCTCAACGTCTGGAACGGAGTTCCCCTGATGACCCCATGCCGGTCGTCATTAGCAACTGAACTCAAGCCTTAAGAACGCCGTTGACAAAGCCCACTCACCCGACCAGCCCTCTTTCCCTCGCAATCATACTCTGAGCAATAGCTCGAGCCTGTTGATCCGCCGCTCTCTGCTTGACGAGCGCCTTGATCGCGTCGGCCCATATGGGATCTGTTCCACGCCAAACGGATTCATCTGAGCCTGTGATTGTCTCAACAAAGGTCGGCTTGATGGAAGAAGGACAGACCTGCGATTTTACCCATCCCATCCATACCCCATCGCATCAACATGAACATGGCTTCCTCTTCCGATTCCGCATGTGCCAAATGTCTGTGTTCCCAAACCACAAAAGGGTCAACGGTCACCCTTTGAATCTCTGAGACGGATTGACGAACCTACCTGAAATCCATTGGCCAACTGATCAACCTCTTGTCCAAGCCGCCTCCCGTCCCACCCTGCGTCTGACCTGGAACGACTCCAGCGTTCATCCTAATCTTACCTCCCTGCCCCATTGCCGCTTGAGGGGGCCTCTTGACCCTCTGCGTACCGAGCAAGATGGATCCGAGCTGACCACGAGGTTTCCAATCTTCTTTCCCTTGAGGAGGTCTCGTCAGGATCTTTACGGTCCGGACGGGGTTCGGTGGGGAGGAAGGGAGAGCGGGATCGAGGGGGAGGACGGGTTTACGTTTGATCTTCTGAGGAATCCCGTCTATCTTGCTTGGGGGGCTCGGCGGTTGAAGTTGAGGTTGTGCTCGTGCTTGTGCTTGTGCTTGAGGTGAGGAGTTCCAGATACTACTCAAAGCACCTACAGCGGGATCTACGACGAATTGTTTCAAGCCTTTTACGCTTGCCATCATCATCGACCCAACCACGGGTGCTTGATTCAGTACCATCTCTCTCTCCCCGCCCTGAAGTTGTCTTAGCATCTGAGCGGCCTCGCTGGATTCCCTCTTCTTCTTGGGGGAAGAGAAGGTAGGTCGAAGGACCGGTTGCTCGAGGGGAGAAGGAAGATCCTCATACCTCTTCCCAGCGACGAACCCATCCGTTCCTTCCCTCATCACCTGATTCCCGTTCTCATCGTATTCCCAATCCCACCTCTCATCCCCTTCGGACCGTCCATCAGGCTGGGGAGGGGCGAGGGAAAGGAGATCAAAGAAACCTTGATGAGCTATGGGTCCTCTGACTGTTTGAGGATGTACCGGATGAGAGGGCTGAGCGGGTTGACGAGTGGGGTAAGAGAAGAATTGGGTTCCTATTCCTGCGTAGTTGGTGGAGGGGGTTGGGGAAGGGTTCATCTTGTTCGAGAAGGCGATGCTGAAGCTTCAGATGGATCGCGACAATGTATCCAGGCTGATGTGAGGTTGATGTGAGGACGATAGTCGCTCCGAATGAATCCAGAGATGAGAGATGATGATCGATCTGTTCCCCTCGCAACAAGGTGTTTGCTGTGTAACGAGGAGAGGCGATAAGCCGTGAAAGAGCAGCGTACTCGGCTATCAATGTACCGAAAGCGAGAGACTTGATGTTTGATGGCTCGACAGAAACCGCTCAGACGTTTCCTACGCTTGGTCAGGCAGAGGGAGTCGAGGTATCCACCGCCTCGTCAGATCATGTCGAGCAGCCTAGAATGGTCGGTCAGCCGTAGTATCAAGTCCCAACAAAAGCTATGAGCTATGAGCTACGATGAGAAGCTGGAGATCGAGGTCTGTACATGAACAACGATGGACGGGCGTATTTGATCGCGTACAATCAACTCATCAGTTTCGCGTTTCAGATCGACGGACAAGAGCGGACCACCAACGGCCCCGCAGGTTACCTGACTCTGCGTAGTCGGGAACAACAATCACCTTCTCTTACTCAGCATATCACTCAGCGTGAGGGTACATGACTCTTTCATCTACGATGACTGTTTTTGCTCCTTTTCTCCTTTTGAAACTCTATCAAAAAGGATTCTTCTCCAGCTTCTCCCGCCATCATCAGCTCGCTCTTTGTCCTCCATGTCACACGCCCAGAAAAGCATCCGACCGAATTACGTTATCGGTCGAGAATACTTCCGGATCGACGAGGCATACTCATCACTTCGACTCTGCATCCTTCTGAAGATGTCGTCCTGCATCCTTCTTTCCCGCCGTTCTTCCTCCCCAAACGCCAAGACCTGACCTGGTTACCATACAGACATGGCCTCCCCACCAGCACAATACACCTGGTCCAAAGAAGTAGACAAGTTGAAGAACCGGTTGTCCCTTTTATCGCAGAGCAGTCTGGAGGAAGAAGATCCACCTACGACCTCAGAGAAAGGGGAGGAAGAGCCGTTGGATGATGTCCCTCTGTTCGTCGAGGAGGATATGGAAGGGGTAAAACGCAGGGTGGTCGGACAGGGGGAGAGGATGAGTTCGTTTGAGAAGAGAGAGAATAAGGATCAGCGTTACGATTGTCAGTAGGACCGGTTGTTTTTCCCCACTCGTCTGGCTGGCTGACGGGTCCTTTCGTAATCACCTTCCCGCTCCTTCTTCGTTTCGACTCGAACCGTTCTGTTTTTGGGATAAAAGTCTTCTTCTATGGAACCCTCATGCACCCAACGATCCTTACCAGAGTCCTAGGTCATTCAAACGACGATTTGAAATTCCAGGACGCTATCCTCAAAGTCAGTCACCCCTTCCATTTCGGGACATGTTCGTTTGAATCAACAATCAATCTCAATCTCAATCCGATCTGCAGGGGTTTGTGAGGCATCACGTCCGATCGGTAGATTACCCCGCTATCATCCCTTCCTTGGAATCCGGTAAACTCCTGGGCAGGCGAGTCGCCAGTCCCTTCAATCCGTCTTCCTCGTAGACTTATCTCTTCGTTCTTCTGAATTTAGAGACTTGGAAGCGGACGAAGCATGTGTCAGAGGGACTTATGTCAGTGGACTCACTAAAGTGGATGTCTTGGCTTTAGATGCCTTTGAGGGCGATGTGAGTCCATTCCCTCTTTTCACACACGCACTGTTTCCCGAAACCCCAGCTTGACGCCCGATTCGTTCGGTACGCTAGGAATACGCTCGACTGCTTATAAAAACGACCAGCTCGAACCCTTACCTCCTCACCCCTCTCTTCTCACCCCCCCTCCTCACACCGGACGCCAACGAGACCCCCATGCTCCCCACTCCCCTCTCCTCGCCTTACTTCCAAAACGTTCCGGTAAAACCTAGTATCCTCACGCTCAGCACTCCCCGTACGCTCGGACAACTCAAGGGAGTAGAGGAATTGAAGAGGGTCGAGATGAAGGTAGGGGAGGCGCAGGAGAGAGCGGAGAAGGCGGAAGAAGGGTTCGCTCAGGTCGAAGGGTGGGTTTACGTTTGGAGGGAAGAAGTGGGCAGGTTGGAGAAGAAGATCTGGGAGTGAGTCGGTCTTTCCGCTTTCAAGACGCCCGTGTTGCGTGCGCGAACGGCTGATCCGGTCGATTCGTGTTAGTTTCGAATCGTTCTTAACGGAGAAATCTCAACGATGGACAGGACATCCAGCTCCGGCCGTCCCAGACCAATCTTCCCCCGTATTCAATTCGACAGAAGCCGACTTTATACAGAAAAGATTCGATACGTTTCAAGGGAGGAGCGCTGTGGCTGAACGAGACGAGAGCGAGTACGCCGCGGTCGATGAGCTTAGGGAGAGGCTGAATAGGACTGAATTGGGCTCGGGGGACGCGGTTTGAGCGGAGGAAGGGTTGGATATATATACAGGGTCCCCGTCCATCGTGGGAGATGAATGGATGTGATACCAAGGTTATGCTTTCCTTGTCTTTGTGACAATATGATATGATACCCCCTTTCCCGGATCGACCGGATGTTAATTGCTTCCGCCATCGACGTCGAATCTTTGTATTCTGCTCTTGCTCAAATGCTTCAGACCACTCGCTGACTCGTTAGGTCAGAGATCAGAGACTTCAACCACCACAATGGAACCGGACGTCGCTTTAGATACCACGATGGAGCCGGATCATAGAGACCTCGTTGACCGGCTAGCCCCTGAGATTCTCTGCAACATCATCGGCTATCTTGACTTCGAAGATTGTATGAACATACGTCTTCTTAGTCGAGCTTGGTCTCAGTTCATGGAATCTCATGAGAGTTATATCATGAAGAGGGTCGCTCAAGAGCAATTGGAGGTCGCTCCTCCCTGTCAATCTCCAAACCAAGTCCATGCAACTTGGACAGATATCTGTAAGTACACTTAAAGGCATGTCAGTCTCGTAGATTTGACGTTGCATTATTGATACAGGTCTCTGCAAGAAACAGTCTGATCGTAATAGGCAGCGGTCAAAATTTAGAAGGAGTTACATGTCTACAATAGGAGATGACGAAAGTGACGTATGGCGTCTAAAGGTTGACGAAGATCGTCGGCTATTATTTACCGTCTGTCAAAGTGAGTCCGAGCGTTCGAGTTCAACCATATTTAGTCAGAGGTGTTTGCTGAACACTGACGCTCCCTCAACAGGCATCGAAAATCCAGAAGTTGAGGCTTCGTTGAGGGTAAAGCATCTGGATACCGGACAAGATCTTCAAGAGATACCTTTGGCCGCAATGTACTGCCACATAGAGTATGATTCCGGTTATCTGGTGTTGTCCGAAGCGAGAAGTACTTATGATCCAAGTTCTTCATCGCAAACAAGAGACTGACCATCTCTCAAACAGAGATCAAGGTTTATGTGGTGGATGTATCGAAAATACCAGCCAGATCAGTCTGGGAGACGAACGGAGACATCTTGAGGCTTCATGCTGAACAAATCCCCGACTTCCGGTTCTCTGCCTTGCGATTACGAGGAACACAGCTTTGTCTTACTGGCACGGAAGAAGCCAGGTTCATTGGTGAGCCGAATCCCATGTCAGCCGAGACTACGGACAGCTGAATCCGCTTTTCAGATATCCTTACGATGCAGGTAATCGAGACTGCTGCTTTGCCTTTTACGCCAGCTACTCAAGTGAGTCGTATTGCAATGCGGACTCGAATTCTCTAATGAATCCGTTGATTAGGCAGTTCAATATATCGAATTTGATGAAGAATATCTCTTTATTTGTATCAATGATCATATCCGGGAGTCGAATCTTTACACCTGGTGTCGGAAGTCTTCAAAACGAGCAGCCGGGGCACCAAACTCATCGTTAATTCCCCCATCGCTAGGAGTACCATTGCGAGCTCATGAATTTTGGCTCAAATCGCCATATATCTATGGAGATCAAGATTTTGTCCATAACCTCCAGTGGGTCAATGAGAGAATAGTGACGGAAAATCTCTTCCGAGCAAACGCGTACGCCTACTTTCATATTCTCTGTACAGCCATACTGATCTGACCAACACCGTAGTGTACATTATGGAAAGCGTCATCTAGTGGTAGCGGAGAAGGATGGAACCTTCCACATCATTGAAAACTACAGAACTAGACTGTCTAAAGGTGACGACTTCCTCCAGGATTGCCTGACGTTTGATCTCCACCTCAATAACGGGACCGAAGTGGTTTTGCTATCGATAGAGGACGATATGGCGGTGTTTCTGGTCGTATGTTTTTCTAAGATTGATTCATCTTCTGGTTTGTTTGCTGACGATGGAAGGGAGGCGCTAACAGACACAAAAATACACAGCCCAGCTCTGGGTGTATAAAGTAGATCTGAGCCAGAACTCTACAAGCTGGAATAACAGCTTGGGCAAGTCCGTTTTCCCCACTCAAGCCTGGGAAACAGGAAACCTTCGGATGATCGATAATCAGGAGGAACCTGACGTAGGTGCACTTCAGGTGACTCGTAATGGCATCTACCACTGTGCACGACAGCCAGGTAAGTTTGTTCTGGCACGATGGCACAATTTTCGCTAACTCTGGTATTGATTCTGCAGGCGCCGATAACACCAGAGTAGCACGATTACTGTGGACACCACATCAGTTGAGCTGAATACAGCCACAGACATCTGCAAATTCTTGCCCCACGTCCGCTGTATTAACAATCTCAACAGTCTACTGATGTAAACTGAGATCTAACGATCGGGAGATATTGAATGTACTGCAGGAGACCGCAACGAGTTCCGGTATAATCACGATTGCGCTACATTTTCATCAAACGAGATACATCTCTTCCACGCCCAGACCGACGGATGATCGGGTGGAAAGAGTTCTTCGAGCGATTTCATGCTCAGGGAGTGATCCCCAATCCACCCGCCCCTCTTGGTCCAATCCCAACTGTTCCGATCCTCCATCCTATCAAGCGAAAGAACGTATTTGATCAGTTTTAGGTTTTTAAGGCGGGCGATGGCTATAGAGATAGGACGACACTAACCGATCAATCCGGTAGCGATCAGACCGACCATGTTGAGGGTTGTAGAAGCTCCATGCAACCTAGAGAACCGTTTGTTGAGATCCTTCATCTGGGTAGAAGACTGCGAGAATGATCCGTCGAGGTTAGATTCAACGCACATCGGCGCGGATGCATGATAGCGACTTACAGAAGCCTCGGGCGTCTTCCCCTCGATCCTCTCTAATCGATGTCGCTCAAACATCACATTCGTCGCGCTCGGGGTGACCCAGATCCCATTGACACCCGCCACAACAGCTCCGACTAGACTCAGTCCCGCGGTGCTCGACCAGAATTCACGGCCATTCAGTGCTGAAAGAGTTGCAAGGGGGGCAGATTTGAAGGAGGAGAGAAGAGCAGGTCGGAGTTTAAGGTCGATTGTGAGCAGGGAGAGGGAACCGATCGTAGTGTAGAGGAAGAAGATGGGGAAGAGACGGGACTGAAGATTTCCGAATACTTGACGAGGAACTGTGACGTTAAGAATGGTCAGCAGGGTAGAAGATGAGTGGAACGAAGCGAACAGATCATTTACGATATCGGAACGCGACTATCCCTCCTATGAAAGAGTTCCAAATCTGTAAGGACGTAAGTCCGGGATCAACACAGCTATCTTGGACAGCTCGATCGACCTATCGTCGCTTCGTCGGCCGTTAACTCACGTTGGCACCGAACAGAGCACCGTATCCCAAAACATACGCCCCTCTGAGCGTTCGAGGGGTGTGCGACCAGGCGTTGAGACTGGAGATTGCTGATCCCATTATATTACTTGAATGGGTTTCTGTGATAGCTGTGATAGAGTGAACAGTGCTTCGTAGGAGAAAACAGGACGAGCGTTTGGTATTTTGTAGAATTTGTAGTAGCCGGTAACAACATTCGAACTGATCTACGATCGATTGCAACCATTCAACTATGACGACAGCCGATCTTCCGGTCCGCGGTGCTAGCTAGCTCTCATGCGTTTCCAGGGACATGTGTTTTGGCTCGTGGCGTTTCAGGCTCAGAGAGCCATGCGTGATTCCGGTGACTTCTGGGCGGAGATGCGGGGAAGGCTTCGTCCAGGTAGAGTCTATCTGGCTGTATAGTAAGACTCATGCTGTGGGCGTGGTTAACTTCATGAGTAGAGGATGTTACTACTATCTGAGACTGGTTCTCATCGGATATGCGACAGCTATACAAGTTGTCGAGGATTTTGATCCAGGGGTGTGGTGTGTAACGGAACGACCTACGCACGCGAGAAATGATGAAAGTGGGTTGTGATTGTCGTTCGTTGTTGACTTGAGGTGAGACCACCCGTGGACTGTCCGAATCGTCTCTCACACCTCACCTCTGGTCTCGGCCTCTAGCCATACACACTTGTCGCTCACAACCCGATATGCAGCACCCCCTTTGCTCGATTTCTCACACTCTTGCGTTCCTTTATCTTCTGCACTCCTTCATACTTCCCCTCGGCCCCTAGTCCGTATCAGCAGGTTCACCGTGACTCCGCGCATCAACCGGTTCAACTATAAAAGAGAGCGTAGTTGATAACATTTGGACGTCGATCATCTTTCCCTCTCCGTCCCTACGCCCTTATAAGCAAATTCGAAGCACCTTCAAGCATACAAAGAGATTCTTGGATCTTCAGGAGATATTCCTTTGGTGTTCCATCCCAAAACAAACAACGTCCGCGCTTAGATCAACGGACCGAAACGATCAATAACACGCTCTCGACCGTTCATCACCGAATTCACAATCAGCTTGATCCATCCTCTCAACCAAGACATCCTCCCAATTGCACTCGCCCTCGCACCTCACCTCTCCACTCACTCAACAACCTTTTCAACTCCACGTGATCATCCGAATCACCCTTCTCTTCCTGTTACATGGCAACCACACACATCATCTCCACATCAAACAACATGTCCAGCTCTAACGCGCAATCCGCACCTACTGCTGGAAGCTCGAGTAACGTTGTCGGAGTACACTACAAGGTCGGCAAGAAGATCGGAGAGGGTAGTTTCGGAGTCATCTTCGAAGGTAAGTTCACAGGCGGAACCCGTGTGAGATATGGGAGAAGAGGATGCTGATGTGATTCATGGTTCGGACTGATTTTAGGTACTAACCTTCTGAACTCTCAAACCGTTGCGATCAAATTCGTAAGTAGAGAAGCAGTTCATGCTTCGAATCTTCCAGCACCGGGCACAATTTGACTAATTACAACATCATGTCGTGTCTCAACAGGAACCCAGGAAGTCCGATGCACCTCAATTGAGAGACGAGTACCGTTCTTACAAGATCCTCTCCGGATGTCGTAAGTCGCATCCGCTCCTGGCGACTTCATCTCTGTCTCTCTTTAATCTAACAACAACTCTCATTGAAAGACGGAATCCCTCAAGTCTACTACTTTGGACAAGAAGGATTACATAACATTCTAGTCATCGATCTCCTCGGTCCCTCGATGGAGGACTTGTTCGATATGTGTGGCCGGAAGTTCTCCGTAAAGACCTGTGCAATGGTCGCTAAGCAGATGGTCAGTCGGTCTGCCGTGATTGCAATGTATTTGATAGGAAGCTAAAACCTTTCTGGTACTGCTCGTCCAGATCACTCGAGTGGAGACGATTCATGAGAAGAACTTAATTTACCGTGATATCAAGCCTGATAACTTCTTGATTGGTCGACCGGGCAGCAAGGGGGAAAACGTCATCCATGTCGTCGATTTCGGAATGGCTAAGCAGTACCGGGATCCCAAGACGTCAGTCCTCCGTTTATTACGGGCGTGGGATTGATCGTTGATGGCTCTACTATGATTCGATCACAGGAAACAACATATTCCTTACAGAGAGAGGAAGAGTTTGAGCGGAACTGCTCGTTACATGAGTATCAACACTCATCTCGGTCGAGGTAAGTCTGACCTACTTGACCGCGACGAGACAGGATAAGCGCTTACATGCTCACAATCCCCTCAGAGCAATCTCGACGAGACGACTTGGAGTGTCTAGGACACGTCTTCTTCTACTTCTTGAGGGGAGCTCTTCCTTGGCAAGGACTTAAGGCTGCTACTAACAAGCAGAAGTATGAGAAGATCGGGGAGAAGAAACAAACTACTCCCATTCCCGAGTTGGTCGAGAATTACCCTCGTATGTTTAAGGTTTCGGAAGCGATCGACGAAGCAGAAATTGACGTTCCGTGTCGTATTACAGAGGAATTCGCCATTTACCTCAACTACGTTCGAAAGCTCGGATTCACCGAGACTCCCGACTATAACTTCCTTCGAGACTTGTTCAGCAAGGCTCTTCGTTTCGCTGGAGAGACCGAGGATGGGGTATACGACTGGATGCTATTGAACCAAGGCAAGGGTTGGCAGAGCGCTAGTGTGAGTAGTCTTGTTTTTCCGAGGACCCCGACCTGTACGCCGCGATGCGGCCAGGTCTTCCCGTTCCTTCCCTTCCACTCCCCCACTCACCCCTTACCTAATTCCATATCTTACCGTCCGGTCTTTTGCACCTCGGATCAAAAAATTGCATTCGCTACATCTTCTCGTCTTGCCGTTCTTTCTTTGGCTGGCTGGCTTTTCTTTTCGCTGGAATTGGCTGATTGACGATAGTTGATCCCTCCTCCACCTCCATCTCGGCAGCATCGTTCCAGGGGTGAGCGTGAACGTGAACGCGACAGGGCGGACAAGTTGGCTCCCGTTGGAACGCCCGGCGGCAACGTCGTTCCTCCCTCGCCAGCAGTGTGAGTCACAAGACCAGTCTTTCGCTTGTGACTCTTACTAAACAGACTGTTCATTCGTGTGACTTAGTAACAAGAACCGCAAGTCTGCTACTGCGGCCCTTCAAAGTCAGGCCAACGCCAGTAACCAGGCTATCATCGGAGTAAACGCGACTAGCCCTGCGACAGCTTCGCGAAGGCAGTCCGCACAGCAACAGGCTCATCCGTTTGCCGCTTCTGGAGGGTACGTCTTGCCTGGAATCTTTGGAATGGCCTAAGGGCGAACTTGCGATACCTGCTTGTGCGGTACCTACGTTTCCTCAACACACAAAAAAAAAGAGAAAAAAGGATACAAAAATCTCAAACCCACTCCCTTACCCCGTGCTTGCCGAACCGAATTTGCCGTATGATCAAAGAGTGGAACAAGGGATCTGACTTTGCTCTTGTTTTTGTTCTTCATTTGTGCTGTATCATGCTATACGCTTGGTTCTCTCTCGAAACCACCTTTCGTCCCCTTCCTTTCCACATTGTTTCGTTCATCTCCCGCCTCTCCGCTTCTCGAACAATCCTGTTCCTTTGTCTTTTTTCGCGCTACCACAGGGCTCAAACGCCAACAGACGGTCGATTAGACGTCAACTACAACCGCCACATTAACAACGAATACGACCCTTCAGCACAAGCATTACCATCGCAAGCGGGTATTCCTGCCATGACGCCAATGTCTACCGGCGCTGCTCGAACAGGCACGCCGAACCAACCGATGGATTCGAGAACGCCCCAACAGCCAATGCAATTCACTAAATCCAGTGGTCAACAACAGCAAATAGGAGTCGGTAACGCTAACGGCGAGTACGAAGAGCCCCGGCGCAACAAGTTTTTGGACATCCTTTGTTGTCGAATGCATTGATGCACATAGTTTCAGGTATGTGGTTCGTCGCGCGATCGGCTAGGCTGCCGTTGTGCTTATCAGATGTGAACCGTTCCTAGTATTGTAATTTCTCCCAGCCGGCTTCAGGTCCAGCAAGAGCTCAAGTGGACTTCAATCTTGCCGTCAAAGATGCGAGCTCGATACCCATGCCCTCAGCATTCGTCTACTTAACGACAAGAACGGCTTTCTTTCGGCAATCATCTACCTAATACATCTGCTTCACTTATGACGTTTTTACCTTCCTGCCATCTTTTCTTCTCCGCTTTGTGAATGTAGATCTATAATCGCTGTGCACCCACTTCATTGTTGTGAACTATGACATTGCATAGACTGCGATTGTTACTGCAAAGCGATGCGTTTATTGCTCATACAGTCCATATAGCTGCATGACTTGCAGCTATTCCATAAATACATCGGTGCAGCAGACGTAAATACTAAAAAACAATTTCCATTGTAAATCCTCGTCCTTAATCCTGATCATCATCCTCGTCCTTCGTACACACAGCGTCCCAGTCGCTGTAACGTTCAATCCTCTCATCCATCCAAGGCTTGAAGTCTGGCCAAGCGCAGCTTCCCTTGGGGCCGGACTCGCACCCGTGCATGTTGGCCTGCTGACCGTTTACCATGACTCGAACGAAAGAAGGCACCTCGTCCTCATCGAACGCGGAAGCTCCTTCAACCGTGCCTGGTGCGCAGCTGAATCTCTCAAGCGCGATATGGCCCAAGAATGCGACCAGCTCGGTAGTTCGCCACTGTCGAGGTTCCGGGCGGTGATCAAGGGGAGGAGCAAGGTCGGCGGAAGGTCCGAGTCTGTCATCGGTGGCGTTGTACAAGTTCAAGATAGTCGAAGTGAATGCAGGTGACTCTCGGTGAGTGAAGAAGAGGTGGAGCCTGTAGACAGAATCAAAATAAGCGTATTTCAGAGTGGTTTGGCTAAGAATATCGCTCACAATTGACTGTGGGTTCCGTTAGGAGGCAACCTAGGCTCTGGTAGACCATCACCAGGCTTTCCACCCTTCTTACCCTTCTTTCCTCCCTTCTTGGAAGACCTCGCACGGATATCACGTCCAGGGTGTTCAGGGTCATCGGACCTGCCATCGCCATCGCGATCATCCTCGACCTCCCCAGCAATCAAATGACGGGCGGTCTTGATCCAAGGAGCACCGAGGTATGGCGATAGCTCGTTACCGTATCCCATCATGTAGTGGAATCGGACCTTGATGAACAACAAACAAGTCAATACTCGAACTCTGTGCTTGTGCTCGATGGTCGACTTACGTCAAAGTAGTACTCTCCATCAAGTAGCTCTTCCTCGGTAAAGACACCACAGAATCCACTCCAGCCTTGGTCGATGGACTCGTAAGCGCACAGCATCATCATGGCCAAGATATCCCTATCGTCTACCCTCTTGGCGATCTCGGGAACAACACTCGTCAACCTCTCCCTGATCTTGGGAGCAAAGACATTCAACCATTTCCCGGCAGGTTCGAGGGAAGGTTCCTTGGTAAAAGTCTCACACGCCTTATGAGGGGTAAGGGATCGTTTCCATCCTCTTCCGAGCTTGTTAGGGACCTTGACGAGTTGGACGTGGAATCCGTCACCGGTCCCGTCCCCTCCAGTCTGGTTCTTGGGAAAAGCTCCCTTGATAAAAGAAGTAGCGGTCTCGATGTCACGAGCGCTGGAAGCAGTCCAGAGCTTATAAGGGGGAGCAGGCTTCTTAGTCCTAGGATCCTTGGAAGGGGGTTTCTTGTGATCAGGTTTCTTGTGTTTCTTCTTGTCCTTTCCGTGCTTCTTTCCATGCTTGTGCTTCTTCTCTTTGGAAGAGAACAATCTGTCGAACTCATCAGTTTCGAGCATGTCGACCGTCTCGATGGAATCGGGAAGAGGCTTCTTGCCCTTGTGAGGTTTGCCGGTGTGGGGAGCGGGGAACAAGTGAGAGTACGACGATTTGATAGCTTGACCGAACGCCTGTCGAGCAATCCAGATCAGGTTCGATTTTGGATCGAACGTAGATGGGGTCGACTTACAAACGCATCTATCTTGCCCTTATCACTCAAAACCTCGTCGACTTCCTCTGTAACAGGAGTCTCCCAGTCCTTCAAGAACCACCACTTCCTCTCGCCAACGTCACCATCCCACGTTCCTTCCTTCTTCCATCTCTTGATCTCGTCATCTCGGTTCCACTCCTCTGGCGCTTGAGGGAAGACTTCGTCCCCCCATCCAGCTACCTTGTCAACGAAAGGTTGAATGAACTGTTCCCTGTCGTCGTCGTTGCTCTCAATAGCGCTGTGACGGATCAAAATGGAAGCCGTGGTGACGTTACAGGAAGGGTGAGGAAGAGGGGTGATCTCCTTGGACGGCACAAAGTAAGGGGACATAGCGGACAAGTCTGAAACAGCACACCAAACAGGTCAGACCAGTTCATGATCTCCGTTGAATCGTAAGGATCATCGAGAAAACATACGCTGAAGAGGATCAAACTTGAAGTTTGGCTTGTCCGGGATCGGATGAGGATCATCCTGACGATCAACGCCAAAGACGGTCTGTTCGGTAGGTGCCGCTAGGACTGGGCTGAGGGCCCCGAGGACTGCAAGGGAGACGATAGCGGACTGCTTCATCTTTACAGTCGAGTGTGGCTGTACAGATAGAAACCTGTTCGAGCGATTTCAGTCCGAGATGTGAACTGAGCATATATGGTTTTGACCTTTGAGAAGATCGAGAATTGTGTTCCGGTTACGACCTAGACCTACGTCATAGTGGAAATATACATGTCAGGCCCTCACTTGGCGCTTTCGGACGGGTTTCAGCTTGGCCCAGCCAAGGCTGAACCAAGCGCAAGACAGGTGGAGAGAAGGTATGGCAGGGTCATGAAGATTCTCATCTGATTACAAGATCAACCTTGATCACTATTAACTATAATATAAAGGAAAGCAACGTGGACAAACCAAACAAATACCCTAAAAAGAACGAATGAGAGGGTGCGGATGCTGGAAATACAATGAAAGATGGTGCCCAAGAAAGTCGTTAAGAATCGTACTAGGACGACGAGGTTATAGCAATCCGCCTACGAGTCGATATATTAGTATGGTTCGAAGTGAAGGATAGGTAAACAAGACGTACAGTCCCGCAGGTTGGCCTGTATAATCACATCATTCACCGCGGTCAAAACGAAGGACAAAGCTTTCGTATCCGTCGCACAAGTGTAATGCTTCAACATTTCCCAATCGAATCAGCAATCCATCTTTCTTTCCTGTCGGACCACGCGTTCATAGACTCACAGCATAAATGCTCTTATCCAAATTCTGGTTGAGTCCGACGAATTTATCGAGCAGGAAAGAACATGCCGCTTCGTAATCCCTGTCGTCACCTCGGTACTCTGGGAAGTACTCGGACATGGGGGAGACGGGAAGCTTTTCGCGGAAGATATCGATCTTGTTCAGGAAGAGGATCTACAGGTGGCGACGTTAGATAGAGTGATCTGATTGAACGATAGCGAGTGGATGGACTTACGATAGAAGTCCGGGTGAACCATCGGGAATTACAGATCGAGTCGAACAGAGTCAACGCTTCTGACATTCGGTTGACCGATTCGTCTTCGTACAACTTCTGGTCATCTATGAGACACGAACTGCATCAGATCCCGAGCCGAAAGGTGGGAAGGATGATCGGGGAACTCACATTCTGAAATCGCCACCAAGAAGACGATAGCGTTACAGCTCTCGAAACAATGGATCCCTGTCGATCGTGTTGAACGCCATCAACGTCTCGCTTAAAGTAACATGGAAGCATACCACCCGACTTACACTTTTTCCTCTCACTTCGCTGACCACCAACGTCGAACAACTTGTACGTCAAATCCCCGATCTGGAAAGTCGTCTCGCTGATCCCCGTCGTCTTGACTCGGGCACGAAGAATGTCTTGATCGGTAGGCATGAAGTTGGTAGCGCCTATTCTGGAGATCGAGTCGAAGTAGCTATCCCATTGAAAAAGTGTATAGGGAGATTAGGGATGGTACTGAAGAAGCTTGGAAAAGTAAGAGGAAGCTTACTAAGGAGCACTATCGTTGATTTGCAACTCGTTCCTCCTCTGATAAGCCCTTCTTACACCGGCATCTTCCCAAAGCCCAAGGATCGCGTCCGTCAATCGAGGAGGCATGATATCTCCTTCAACTTGAGTAGGGGTGGCCATGATCAGTTCGTATCTCGCCATGTTACTGGGTTCGACTTGGATGTCCATATTGTTGAGTCCTTCTAGGAGGACGCGCATGGATTGGACCGTGTTACTGAAGATTATCTCCTTGTACGACTCTCGTTCGTTGTTGTCGTAAGGTCTTTCAAGATCAAGTCAGCTGGATGAACGGAGTATGAGACAGTAGAACGGTAGGAAAAAGGACTCACTTGTTGTGAATCAAACGCATTTGCTTGAGAACCGTACTCTTCCCCGATTCTCCTGCTCCCAACAATAACATCTTGATCTCATTCTGGAGTACCTGTCGATCCCGTTTCAATTGAGATTCGATGGCTTCGTTGCCTGACGCGATGTCGTAAAGAAGTTAGACATGCCAGGATACTTCGGTCGGGGGAGGCAATACGTACGAGCTTTCGCGTTGGGGTCTTCGTGATGAGAGGTGGTGCAGCCCATTGTATATCGTTTGCTTGATGATGATGATTTATCGGTCGGAAAAGTATAGGATTAAGAAGGCGACTACGATAACGGTCCTAAGGTCGTAGGTAATACTGCTTTGGTGGAAAAGGTATCGCAAAGGAGGTCCAAGGTAGAAAAGTTCAGGTAGATATTGCTTGGTGGGTTCGATGAAAGCTTTATAAAGGTTGAAACCTAAGCTGATGAACTGGCGCTGGTGAGTGTAATTCCTTTCGTTCCGTGATCTATCATCGTTATGATCGTGATCGTGATCGTGATCATGATTCATGACAGCAGCGTGCGCGGTAGCGTGGTAGTCGACAGGCGGCAGGCGAGAGCAAAACAGTGATGAAAGGATGCAAAGTCAGCTCTCTTTCCTGGAACATCGAACGTGGAACAAGGATCGAAACCCTTTCGCGTGCGTGGTAGATCGCCCATCACACAGTTCGAAACACTCGCCGAATGTTTCCGTGCTCCGTGATCTTCCTCGCGGAAATCTCTCCCAATCGCTAACTCACCTTTGGCGGGCAAATTGGAATGATCTGCAGACGTTTCGAGTAGGAGGCCGAGACAAGAGGTGATTCTAAACGGATTTCCGAGGGTGATGAAACGTCGTCGAAAACGGGTCGAGAACGGTAGGGTAGCTGGGGGCGGAGGATGATAAGGACGAGCACTGTAAGCTCTGATTGGGAGGAGAGGATGGATGGAAAGACAAGGTGACACAGCTCTTTGAGCCACTCCAACAACCACGACTACGTCAGGAGATATATACCAGGTCATACAACAAGATCCTCGGAACACTGGGGCGTAGCGCAAATCCAAAACGGGACTAAAACCCCATTCGACCCCTAGCTGGTAAAGCGTATCGGTGCTCAAGGGACGACTAACTTTAGCTCCATCCCTTTCCGCCCCGACTAGCCAGTACAAGCTCACATGCCATTGACGTCGATACCCACACCTGTTTTTGTTCTAGATCGCCCGGTTGTTATTCCGCCAGGTAGGTATCGAAACCTTTTGTTCTTCCTTACGAGCCCGAAGCAAGGGGAAGCATCCTCACTAGAGAAAGTCACCGGGTCCGATTTCCCCCTCTTTGGTTGTAACATCGGCCCTTATCGAGTTGGAACAACAAAACCATCCGACACAAGGCGTGGTGTGGTCCGAGCAGAGTTCAGGAAATTCATCCGGTTACAGAGAACAAAAGACGTCTTTTCTCGCGACGATCAAGGTTCAAACGCGGAAACAAAAACAGGAGCAGCTGAGATTACGTGAGATTGTATCTTCCATACAACATACAACTTGCCATTTGCAACTTGCAAAGTTGCGGACTTGCGGTACTGTACACTCTGAGGTGACAAAACGGCCCGGTATCGACGGACTTCAGACTGAGACTGTATACGGATACAGGGACAAGTGAGACCACACGAGATTCTCATGCTTCGCTTGCGGATAATTTCAACCGTTCTTGCCAGACGGAAGCTACTTCGGCGAGACTACGGGTTTTACCTATTGTGTTCCCCTATCAGCATCTGGCTCGTCTCGAATACGTCCCACGGGGTTGGGACTCACCAAAGGCGACCAAGGCTTCTTTGAGCAGATCCTTCTTGCTTAAACCACAGACGGTTGGACTGTAGCTTGCATGATTGGCAGCACCGCTGTCGTAGAACGCAATACCATTAGCTTTATTTCTATCGGACGGTAATTTCTAGGACTGACTAAGTTACAGGCCCGTAAAGATCTCTAGCAAGCTGCTCCGCCTTGTTCTTGTAGCCCTCATCCGCGATCTTCCTGATGTATGTCGTTAAGAACGTCTTGTATTCAGAAGGAGAATGTAATAACATGCAAGCGTGTAACCTGGTCTCCAGGTGTCCGAGCGGAATAGCGTCGTCCCACCATTTCGGCTTCGTCTTGCCACCCGCCACTTCTGCAGCCGCGACAATATCCGGTCTCAAGGTGTTCAATGAAGTTTCTAGATAAGCAATGACGTTCTTCGAGCTGACGTTTGATGCTCTAGTGCGGGTCCAATATGGACTGTGTTCGGCCCACCAAGTAGAACAGATCTCGACGAATACTTGCAGCTCGATATCGTAGGCATAAGCTGCACCACTGGAGAGTTGTATTAGAGGAGTCCCATTCGATCGAATACTGGCTTGGTGGATCGTTTCGTTCTCTGTACCTCCCTCGATGCCAGACTGTACCAATTGCAACATGCTCACTGGCGCGAACAGAGCCTTTCTCGTCATCATGTTCCTATCGATCAAGAACAACGCATGGTCAGCCCCACTTCCCTATTTGCTCTCAGCCGTTCCGCTCTGACACACCATGCATACATCATCCCGCTCGATGTTATTGCTATAGCGTAATGACTACAAGCATGAACGTATGATACCGGACTATCCAGTTTGCTGTACGGAATCAGCCTGCGGTTCGCGCCAGAAGATTATCAGCCTGGGGAGTGTTTCCGTCGAACAAGTTCCAGGACTGACCTTACTCCTGCCGCGCTGTATATTGCGACATTACCTCCTTCCAAAGCACAAATCATTCCGAACCCGCTGATTGCCAGACCAACAACTGCTCTAGATGGGAAATCCAGCCATTGTGTGGTATTCCTTTGTATGTATGCTATCTTCGAAGGGCCACCTGTAGGGGGGCAGAAGGTAAACTCAGCCCATACAATACTATGAACGCCGACAGCGCACAACGTACCGTCCTCTGAGTTCTCCCCTTCCGCCACTAAACTGTCATCATCATCTGCTTGAACCCTGATCATCGTCTGTACAGCCGGTATTGGCAGTCGCAAGTTGGAAGCAGAGGTGGGCGTCATTCCGTGAGGTATGCTATGCATAGGTGGGCGGATCTCTCGAACAGGTCCTGTATCTCTCGTCCGTTCCCCACCTCCTAGCGTTCTAGGGCGAACCTGGCGATTCTGAGGAGACCACTCTCCACTCGGCTTTCTCTTCTGCCCTCGACTGGGATCATCGTCGTCTGAGTTAAAAGCTCTAGCGGCATCCTGAACGATTTGATCTCGAGAATATATGCGCTGAGAATCGTTCTCCAAAGGTTGTTCGACTGCAGCCGCAAACGCTTCCACCGCGCCGCTCACGTTTCTTTGCGTGATTGATGGGCGGGAAGGTCCGGCTACTCCCATTCCGTTCATCGGCTTTTCTTGCTGCGGCTGTATTCTTCGTTGACCGTTCAGTTGCCTTGTCGATGGCTGTCCACGTTTTCTCGCTGTGAGGATATTGACCGAGCCCTGAGTCGATGGTGCTGACGATAAGACACTAGAACCAGCTAGATTCTCGTTAAATCGAACGTTCTCCTTGCGCACGAGCGGTTTAGCTGGTTTCCAAGCATATGTTGCTAGAGCCTTTTCCGTGTCCTCAATCGTTCCAAGATCTGGCAATTCGGCTTTGTCGAAGTTTATGGCGAGTATAGTCCCATCGGAGGAACAACCATAAACCGACAGACCATCCGCAGACCTAGAACATAAGACGGTCCAGCCTGGCCCTTTGTACAAGCTAAGTATACCACTTACCAGCAAAGATCCAGAACTTGCCTCTCGAATACGTCTCGAAGAACGACTCTAGGTGCCGCATCACTATTACTCCAAACTGAGATACTATTGTCATCTGCTCCCAAGGCCAGCATGCAGGAAGGCATTGCACCTTCCCGAGTGGGAAGACACAGTAATGGTCCAAATGCCTATGAGATGACGTCAATTGGGTCTGAAGCGTAATTGACATCAGAACTATCGCTTACAGCAACCTCAACCGTGTTTTCATGCCCAACGAAACTGATCTCCGAATTCCAAGCGTGCCTCTCGATTACCTGAGCCACAAAGATTGGTCCGTTCATTGCGTTAGAAGCCGCAATGAAGGCTCCATCAGGAGACCAACTGTACACGATAGTCTCAGCGACCACAGTCAACATGTACCGTGGCAAGATGGACACATACCTGAGCCGCCTGAAGAAGGTATTTCCTGGCGATCGTTCAAATGGTTTGGATACTACTTGTTCACATGTCCAATCATCCGTCTTCCATACTCTTACTGTCTTATCGTCGCTCTATGTGCAGATCAAATGAGTGTTAGCTCGACATAACTGGAGTGCGGAATTTAGGTCAAATCACCTGTGTTGCGAGGTACTCGCCGACCGGATCCCAACAAACCCCTTTGACAAATCCTTGATGCCCCTCAATCTTGCGTATCAAATCTGCATCATCACGCAAGTATAGATCAGCACAATGTCCTGATTATACTTGCACGAATCCTACCAAAAGTATATCCGTCCCAGATAAAGATCGTGCTATCCATTCCGGCTGATGCGATCATCGAATCATCCTTGTTCCAGGCGAGATCCGCCACATCTATTGTATGACAGATCCAGTTTCATTCAAGGTTTCCAGAAGAACAAGTGTACATTCACTTACCTGAAGCATGACCAACCAACCGTTTCAAAGGCTTCCAATTTTCAACATTGACATCGTCTGAGCCAAAGACTTTCCCTCCTCCAAACCTGTAACGAGAACACGGGCCGATACGTTAGATCTGAGAACTCGGAGATAGGTAAGCAAGAATACATACGGGTCCAGATTCCATATCAACACTATCCCATCGTCAGAGCCACTTGCAAGATACCTTCCATGATGAGCCCACCGAACCGTTAAAACCGCACCTACGGACGACCGGTATAGACAAGTCAGCAAGCGTTCTTCTTTCCCAGGGAAATAGAAGCACCTACCGTTATGCGTCCCCAGAGTACACAGCAATCGTGGATTTGCTTCGTTGTCTGCCGCCTCCTGCGATAGTATAGGTAAAGTTGACCAGATCCTGATTTTCGCATCTATCAACCGCGACCGATGAGTATTGCACGTTTGCTGCTCCTCAGCAAAACGCCTTACCTATCCCTCCAGTAGCTAGTCTTGAGCAGTCAGGATGGACATGTAGACTGTAAAGTGGAGTCCGAGGTTTCTTCCCATCTGTCCGGACCAATATAACCAGAGTCGTGAATGAATGAATCAACTAATAGGGGTGGTGTCTTACCTGGATGTACGACCCAAGAGGGCTTTGTCACTCGCATAGTCTTCGGTTTGAGCTCCCCTAGACCCTTGATATATGGACTTGTGCGCTGGAACCTTCAGGAGGCAGACTCGGCCAGCATCCGCTGAGCATCTCTGCGTTGACGAGAACTCAGGTCAAGACCGCACTTTCCCGGACTGAAGCTGATCGCTGCGGAAGCAGATGAACAATCTATGAGGTGTTCTGCAAGTCTCACGTCTGTCTCTCGTCATGAGTTGTAAACAAACAATATGACCCATATCTCTATATCTCCTTTCTATCTCTCTGACTGTTCGAAGCGATAGCTAAGAGCACCTTTACACTACTACATGCCTGCAACACGTAGATCTTTAGCGGGGGCAGGCTCGACATCTGCTAGCGCACCTGTTGCAAAAGCACCAGCTCGTCGCGTATCGACTGCACCGAAGAAGAGCAAGACGATCGATGAAATGATACCATCCACATGTACCCCTTATTATGTTCCGGCACCTGTCAAACCAGCCGGAGCGTCCTCATCGGCATCCACAAACAACTCGACGGATTTGAGACGAAAGAGCTTGAAAGGAAAGGCTAAAGCCACGGATTTAGATGGACCAGAGCTTAGTCAAGATGACAAAGTCAGGTTGTTACAAGAGGTATGCCTAAGTGTCGCGGTGCATACAAAGAGGGCTTCCTTACGATAATTTTATTCTATTTAGATGCTAGGGTTTCACCCTCGAACAGTAGTAGAGGACATTGCAGAAGCATGCCGAAAGCAAGTCTATAGTATCGTCTCGAGCGTTGATAATTGGGCAAACATGACCCATGGTCGACCGGTTGGATCGGAATTGACTGAGGACGAGGTGTCTGATCTCGTGAGCTCGACTCCTAATAGATGCTTTGAGTTTGTCCTGAATTAGTTGTGTAATACAGGAGCAAGGCCCTCATCGGCTAGAAACACTGCTGGAATCGCATATGGATTCCGCTTGTGATAAATTTACAGCTTGGTGTTTGAGGAACACCTTTAACGTCCCTGACGATCTATGGATAGCGATGGTGAGTGATGCAGGTCGGATACCTGGTCTGGAACAAAATGAATGATAAATCCACCCGGTAGCCATGGCATGAAGGGCTCGATTTCGAAAGAGCTGCATATATCGCCAACTCTGCGGAAGGAGAGGAAGGTATCCAGAACAAAGTAGACGATCTCCGGGCTCAAGTAGTAGAGGTTTGTCGCCGAGCATCACTCTGGCTGAAGCTATCACTCATATTATCTCGTATTTCAGATGCGTAAACTTAAAGCTCGACTGGAATTGGCAAATAAGAAACTCGACAAGCAAGTAACTGGCCTTGAGCTTGAGAAAGATGCGGCAGGGTTTGTATTGGAAGGCGCAGAGGAAGCAGGTCGTGAGTTGCGAATCGCGCCGAGCCGAAGATCACGTTTTCATTCTGATATGATCTTCTTCCATCGTCGTTGCGTTGCAGTTGCACCATTACCCAGAGCAGCGGAGACGCTCGGAAACCTCTTGCAAACCTTGTCCAACAAGCTGGAACCCTTCGATACTGTGGTACCCTCTGCTCGACCCGTCCATTCGTTGCCGGAATCCAGTTCAGGCACTACAGCAGGCGCAAAGGTTTGGGAGCATGGTAGAGCGGCTTATCTCAATTGGGCCGTAACGAAGACGACTGAAGGGGGCGACCCTTCCGCCACAAAATCGGAGAGGGAAAGGATCGAGTTGGAAAGAATGAAGAATGAGGTGGAAGGTGTGGCCGAGGCTGAGGCCCTCGGCAAACTGGCAGATGGATTGAATGCTGCTTGACGCAGACGATGAGAGGCCGAGGCAAGATGAACCATGTATGATCGATCGGGTCTTGACTATAATGACGGTTGTATGAGATGATCGCGAAATGAGAGATAATAGCTAATGAGAGATGAGAGGGCTTGTGGCAACTCGATGAAACGATCATCGCAAGCGGAATGGCTTGGAGATTCAGCGACGGTGCTAATCCGCGGAGGAAACGTTCACTAGGTTTCGGGATCAACACAAACGCCCTCTATTCCTGCGTGTTTGTTGACGTTTTGGAAAAGGGTTGTCACTCGGTTTCAACGTCGGCTATATGAAAAGCCTCATTTCACAGTTGAATTATCTTTGTTCCCTCGCGATCTCGATCTACGATCTGCAACTGTATCGCCTGGATGTGGACCTTGTTCATGAATTAATCATAGCTAATAGCTAAGCAGCTTCGTCTAATGTACCAGCCAACTGTTGAACGTAAAGCGGATATAGAGGAGCACAGCAGCTGCAGTCGCGCGGGTGGACGGATAATCCGATTCGGGATCAACCCATCCGAGTTGAAAAGACCGTTGTCAGCATACCAATGACTCTTCGATAGATCGATAGTCATCCTTACATGCACATGCTCTATACTGCAGAGAGTCGGTGACGCCCGGAACGTACCGAGCGCTCAACGATGAGAGTTGCCCTTTCCAGAACCTGCGGCTCGTGAGTGACCACCGAAGACATGCCGAGGCTGCATGAGCGTGCCTTGTGGAACAACCTTGAATTGCACGAGCCAGCCTTGAATGCAGATCGTTTCTCTTTGTGATCTGCGTCGGTCGAGGACAGTCGGCCTATCTTGCCTACCTTGTACCGTCCTTAGGGATTAGGGATCTGACCTGAGCAGGATTTGTCGAGAGGCAGAGAATAAAAGAGAGTTACCTGATTTGTACGCGTTTGTTGTATATCATTCTCAGCTAAGAATAAGGCACGTCTGGGATTTTTAGTTACGATCCTTCTGAGAAGATTCCCGTGGGATCGCAGTGAACAGACGAGGACCTGTTCTCATTATTACCCGCATCTAACACAACCTCACCAACCCGCCATCACTATAGTCTATCAAGCACGACATTGACACGAGGATAAAGATCATTCTGATCACTGATCGTTAGAAGCGTTTCAGGCTCAGGCTCCCTTTTCGAACACACCCTTGCATCATCACAACTAGTCCTCGGTACGACATTATCAATCACCAGTTTCACCATCAATCTCGAGACCACCACTCTCACTCTTCAAATCATCAAGTTATCGCTCATCCACACTTCCTAAGCCAGTCGATACTTGGAATCAGCTACCCGTCGTCGTCACGCTCTCGCTCAAGAAGGCCCGTCTATTGTTCTATTCCTCAAGGATTGGCATCAGTGGAAAACAGACAGCTCATCAACCGACTTCGAAAACCTCGCTCTATAGTCAAACATTTTTCCTCTTTCCTCATCAAGCAACTCACTCGACTTCTCAGTAACACCCATGTCCTCAGTCTCTACTCGACGAATCATCGATTTACTGGAAACCAAGAGTATACATTGATTTCTTACTCAAGCCTCGATTTGACAAGTACTGTTACGGAAACCCACCGAGATCTGATTATCAACGACTTTCAACGACTCTTCATATATCTCCCTACTTGTTCTCGGCCGCTGGAAGAGTACATCTCAAACATCATCGGCCAATCGCGCTCCTTCTCCTCCGTCTATCCTTTATCAAAACTCCCTTGAGGATCGCATCCTTCAGCCCTCGGCTCCGTTCCAGCCAATCGTATTCCTATTAGGAGCGACGAAGTAGCTATAGCTCGTTCGTCCATAAATACCGCAAACAGATATCGAGGGATACCTAGCGTATCGATCGCCCTTTAGTGTATGGAGTTGTCGGGATCCTTCTTGTCGACATCCGGATACCCTCCTATCGTCCGGAATTCTGCAAAAATGACTCTCCCAAGGAAGAAAGCGGGATCGATCTCCCAGCATCCTACCAATATCTCTCTTCCCCCTACAGCAGACTTTTCAGGATTGTCAATCGGGACGCCTAATTCGGGGATGATTACCCCTGGAATTGGCGGGAACCAACTGGGGATGATGAGTAGTTCTAGTCTAGGTGGAACGACTGTAGCGGACATTCATATGGGTCCTTCGTGAGTCGTAGCATCTTCAACCAAATCATCAGAAACACGGTTTGACAAATATATCATGGGTACTAGCACCAACACCTTAGCAGCCAAAACGGCAAGTATGGCAGGTCCACAGACCTTATTTGAGATGTGTTCGGAGACAAGGAGACGTCTTCGCAAAGTTCATGGATACGAAAAGTTCATCGGTATGTAACAGATGGTTCAAATCAGTAGAATTGACGCTGACGTCGGTCTCAATTACCATCTCAGAAACCCCTGAAGGAGAACCTAAGATGGCTGTCATGCAGCATATCTGGGAATCTCTGAAACTCGGGACGTCCCTTTGTCACCTGTTCAATATGCTCCTTCCCAATTTCAGTCACGATGCTACCCCCATCTCTATCGAATTCCCTGATTTCGATTATGAGGGACCCGAAGGCAAAGGGGTATATGCTTGGGCGAGGGAGAAAGACAATCTGAAAAAGTGCAAGAAAGGAGCAGCAAATTTCATCATGCGTATGACGCAATTGAAGAAGAGTGGCCATTGGCCGGAAGAAGATCCGTTATTCACAGTGATGGAGCTTCTGGGAGAAAGCACGGAGAGTTTGAAAGTGGTGTTGAACACCGTCATACGGTTATTGGACCGTTTGCCCGAGTCGGCTTGGATTCAAGATGATGAAAACTCGCCAACTACCCCATACGGGGCGTCGTCTATCTACGGTGATAATACTCCTCTGAGCGGTTCCCAGGATGCATTCCCACCCCCGCTTCCCTTCGGCCACGCAAGGAATTTCTCAGAATCTCATCAAGGTTCTTCAAACGGAACGCTTCGAGAGATGCCTTCTAGCGCCACGATGAGCTCTCAATTCCAGTCCCTCAATGGTGGCTCCATGCGGGCGAGACAACCTTTGTCGATTAACACTTCTTTTGACGGCAAAAATTTCTCGAGGAGTCATCCCAGTGCTGGGCCGATGACAAGCAAGACGAACGATATTGGACCGATGGACGCTGGTCCTGCGGCAATGTCCGTTTGGGAGATCTTGAAAACGGAGAAGAAATATGTCTCGGATCTCGAAGTGTTACAAGTGAATGCTGAAGCTGAAAGAAAGATCGAAACTTGAACGGAAACTGACCTTGTGTAATGAACAGGCTTACTCTCAAGCGCTCCTTCAGAACTCGATCGTAGCACCTGATACTGTGCACATGATGTTTTCGAATCTCAGCAAGCTTCTTGACTTCCAGGTATGCGTTGGTATCCAGCCATCATTCCGAATTCGAGCTGATCACCTCGTTTTTAGCGTCGATTTCTGACATGCCTCGAAACCGAGTATGAGCCAATGGTCGAGAAGGGAGGGAATGCCTGGTGTGAGGGAAATTGGGGGTATCCATTCGCCCATTTCGTATGTCTTGGATCTGCCGGCTTCGTTTTTACTTTGACTGAAATGCTCTTGCTATATAGGAGAAGGATTTCGAAGTATACGAGCCGTATTGTGCCAATTATATGAACGCTCTCAACCTGGTTGAAAAAGAAGCGCCAAATCTTCAGGTCAGCCGGGTTTCCAAGATGCCAATCCGGGGTTGTCACTAACAGTTCCCATATACAGCGAGACGTATTGCCTCTCACTGTCCCTGAACTAAACGCGTACTTGATCATCCCTATCCAACGGATATGCCGATACCCAATATTACTCGACGTAAGTCAAGACTGTTCGCTTTGGTTTATCGTGTCCTCGCTAAATTCGAATCTTTACAGGCTCTGATCAAAGGTGCTACAGACAAGAACTACCAATATATGGCGGAATTGAAAGAGGGCCAAGAGGTTACCAAAAGGATGGCAGAAAGCGTCAACGAGACAATCCGCCAAAATTCCAATATCAGTATCGTTGCCGAGTTGCAATCGAGAGTCAAAGACTGGAAAGGCCACCACATATCCGAGTTCGGTAATCTCTTACTAGAAGGCCGCTTTATGGTGACCAAGGGTGACCTGGACCGGGATTATGAGGTCTACCTCTTCGAGAAGATGATCTTGTGCTGTAAGGAAGTTGTACCAGACAAGAAAGACAAGAGATCGGGAAAAAGCGGTAGTTTATTAAAGAAGAACAACTCTGACAAGCACATTTCTGGACCACCCAAGAAGAACATGTTGTCACTCAAAGGGCGAATCTATGTGAACAACCTTACTCATCTCCAGAAAGGTGGTAGCGACGGTACGTGTTCAGCAAGTCGGTCTCACAGAAAAGCAGGGATCTGACCGAGTATCCAATCCTACAGGTGAACACGCTCTAGCGGTCTTCTGGCGTCAGCAAGAGAACCCCAACGAATTTGAAAGCTTTGTTCTACACGTGAGGAACAACGAGCAATATCTACAGTGGGAGACCGCGATCACAAAACTTATGATCGCTGACCAAGAGCGTCGGGAGATGCGTGAAAGGGATAGGTTGTCTTCAGGGGGAATGGGAAGCATGAGTTCTGGTATCGGCAGACGCCACATATCGACCGCTAGTAACTTCGCCGCAACCCCCGCATCGGAAGGACCTTCGCCATTGGCTGGCGGCTACTTCGAACGTGATGCTGCAGGCTGGGATGACGATGTAGGCACGCCAAATACTAGTGCGAGCAGCACGCCTTACTTGTCCCGACGCACCTTGAGCCAATCGGGAGCTCCCAGGGGTCCTGACCGTTACTCTAATTTGAGCTCAAGATCATCACATGACGATCCTAACGGCATGCTAATGGCTCAATGGCGCTCCCAGCAAGGCTTCGCAGCCGTTCCTCCCATGCCCGTCAGAACCATGTCTGACGCATCAACATTCACCGAGGCATCCTTCGGCAACCCGAGCGGTTTACCACGAGCTGGTTTGGGACGAGGCGGTGTGCAGACAAAGCTAGGACGTATCATGTCAGAAGACCTGCACAGTTCGAGTCTAGCCAGCATGCCAGAAGTCAACGAAGCAGGTCAAGAGGTCTTGCGCAACGTTCCTGCCGAGCACGGTAATGCGCGTTATGGCGCAGCCGGTGGTCCTGGGAGACTGTCGAACGGTGCCAACTTGGCTCCTTCGCAGCCGCCCAACTTGCGTATGAGAAGTGCCTCGACACCGAACGTCTACCAGCTTCCTGCAATGCAACCGGGTCAGCATACTCCCCCTACTCCTTCGCCATACGGAACATCCCCTCAAGGATACCGTCTACCTACCGAGTCGGAGCATTCCTACAATGATCCCAGGTACCAGGATGAGACTGTACACTATGGCCCCGATGGTAGTCGAATTATCGACTCTCGTTACAATCCTTCGAAATCTTCTCTCGGTACTACCGAGTTTGACATGAAGAGGTCGAGTAATAGGAGTAGCCGCTCGACTGAGGTCTCCGATGGATCGTACTCACCCAAGACACCGCATGAGGGATTGGTACCAGACTCTGCAAGGATCGCTTCCTCCTTAGGCAATTCTGGAGACGTTTCTCAGATTTTCGGCAAGCAAAATGTTATTGTCAAAGTACACGTACATTCTCCCAACGTGAGTAGCAGTTTGATGAGAGCCTTTTGTGACCTGATGCTGATGGTAACATTTTACTTGCGTTTCTAGGCTGTCTTTAAGCTTGCAGTGCCTCTTGACATCAGTTGCGAAGAGCTCAAGAGCAAGGTGGCTCGAAAGGTTATGAACTGCGTTGGCGTATCTGGCAACCTCAAGTGCTACTACAGAGATGAAGACGACGACAAGCTATTGCTCAACAGCTTGGATGACGTTCAGACATTATTTGAGCCTTTCGTGAGGGGTAACAGCAGAGAAGTGGAGCTTGAAGTGAAATCATAAACCAGTTTCGACACGGATCAACAAGAACAAGAAGAAAAATACCAGATATCAGAATCATAACGAAACTCACGACTAGTCTGCGGGCCATATGTAAAACTGTTGTAGAGCGGATCGTCGAACGTTTATATGTAGCTTTATCACTGCCTGACCCTCGGCCTGGCGATAACAAGATTTGGATCCAGTGACAAGATACCCTCTTGATTAAGCATAGTGGTGTCTGTGAGCCGATAAGTAAGAGTATCGGCTAAAGAAACCCGAGGGGTTTCCAGTGGCATTGCGCAGGCCATACAGATCTTCGTATATTTCGTATGAGATGTCAGTCCTTCTCAGAGATCTGAGCGGAATCACATTACAGTTGGATGTATTTGAAACTGCATGATAATTGGCTGTATCGACGTGAAAATGCAACTTCGACTATGCATGCTATACATGCTATATGCTATACAATCAATCGAATTCATGTTCGGAAGAGAACAAAATACATAAAAATCACAAAGATTACTAGCGCAACAGGGGCAACAGGCTGAGGTAAGCGGTTCTCGTATTTCTGGCCTAGGTGAGATACACATAGTCAAACCTGACCAACGTTTTGTTCAGACCAAGTTGACTCATTGACTCACGCAAGGCAGCATCAGCTGCTTCGACCTTGACAATGATCTGCGTTGGAGGGTCATCGCTGGAGGCGATGATGTCCCAAACATCAGGCATAAGCTTAAGGGGATGTTCCAAGGTACGCTGCAACATATGACTACGTCCGCTGGGAAGGTAGAACGAAATCGTCGACGGATCGATCGATCTGGCATTAAGAATGGGGAAGGCACGATAAGCGGTTATGAGTGCTTCCTGATGAGCAATAACAGATTGTAAGGTCCACCTTGCTTTGGTCCAGCAGGTCAGAACTTGCCTGTTCAGAACGAGCGAGACGAGCCAAGACTAGTTGCTGCGACCCTGTCATAGGGAAGACAGCATCGCAGATAAACTCGATTAAAATCGGTCTTATCGGAGGTGATTGAGCAGAGATTCCGTCGATCATAGGAGGCACAGCATTTGGGTGCGCTTCTGTTGTTTCGGAAGTATCCTTCGCAGTTTCAGAGGGTTGATCAACTGACGCCCACCTGTGCGCTTGAGCTTCGATGTCGAGATCGGCTTCATCTCTAGCAAGACGCTCGTATTTTGGCGGAGCTGACATTTTTGTTGGACACAAGTCAAAAGAGGTTGGTAAAAACAAGGGAGCAAGGGTCCCAAATCCTCCCTGACGAGGAGTTTATCAGGAACGAAGACCGATAGCAGAACTGCTGATTACGAAGAGTAGTTTTGACGAGGGTGATATCATGGTATCGTATTGGTTGCGCAGGCGCTGCACACGTGACCGGCAGCTTAGCTTCGGGTAATGTAGGCAGAAGCAATTCAAAAGCTGACATTCATTGTGCAGGTTACCCAAATTACCCAGGGCATCAAGCTCGTACTTTACACAGAGCAACCCTAGCATTTCGATACCAATCGTGAGCTGGCCCAACCTCAAACCTCAATGAGGTCATCTGACCACAATTCGCATACGACTTCTGTTCAAGCCCTTGTTTTTGGCTCATCATCCGCTGGGCACGATGTAGTAGCGTAGTAGTGGAACGCAAGAGCAAATCTGGATCTCTGTTCAAGCGGGTTGAAACATGCCGCGCCTTTACACTCTTCGATCACAGAGTTGACCGAGGATTGCCCTAGAGGGCAAACACTTGCCTAGACTTCAACCGAAATCATCATCTTTCTGGCCGTTGAGAATCCCATTTGCCATGATATATCGCATGGCTAGTAACTTGATCCTGCACATAAGATTCTTGAGTGACACATGTTGATTGTGCGGGCCAGTGCGATCGCCTTTGGGCCGATGCAAGCCAGTCTCTTTCCCATATATTCATGATCCTTTTAATCAAATAGTCGTATAGTCGCACTATCTGATGATGGTCACAAGGGTCAAAGTTGACACCTTCTCCCTTCAACTCGAGGCTTTCTGCATCCTATGGTTGAATTAGATTGTCAAAATGACTATGCGTTCTGACGAATGGAATTTCGTAGATTGACCATCATCATTACGACAGATGAGCAGCATGAGCAGTAAATTCAGTAAACCAGTGAGAAATCTGCCTCACCTGTACCGGATGAACCCGCATCCAACCATCGCTATGAATCAACCAGGACCCAGTAATCCGAATCCCAATCGAGCTCCCAGAAACGGGAAGGGAAGCGGTGGTTACGCCCGTTACAAAGCCAACAACCTGAAATATGGAACACCCCTGCCTATCTTACTCCCAACCTCACCATTGCATCCAGATTATATTGAACCTCCTTCCAAATTTGCCGCAGCAAAGCAAGACCAGAGCAAAACCAATTCCGCAACATCTCGAGGGCTCTCATACCTTCTCAAGTCATACCTCTCAGGATCTTCAACTATCAAACCTATTTGCAAAGGAACGTTCGATCCTCTGACTCGCTCAGTATGGATTACAACATTGCAGGATCGGGAAATCTTGTTCGAGAGGGGTTTTTTCGGAAAAGGAAGTTTGAGTAGGAGTGATCCAAGTTGGGCCATCAGGCGAGCCAAGACGTTAGAAGGAGAAAGGGATGGTAACAGAGGTGAGCATTCAACTCAGACTTTCTTACCTTTCGTTGCCGACCATCCCTAATGCTTCCAATTTAGGTCTAACCTCTGAAGAGGTCACTGCTTTACGAAGAAAGGAACGAAAGCAGTTCAAGATCGACCGAGCTCAAGCCATGTTGAACGCTTCGTTAGCGGCCGAGGCCATTTTAACCGGCAAGGCGGCGCCAGGCGGTCCCGAGATCGTTGACGAGCAAGATGATAGCGAGATACAACGTTCTGGTTCGCCAGCACCCTCGGTCCAGTCTAATGCTACTTCAGCAGCACAATCCAACTTCCGACCAACACCAAGGCTTAACGTGACGACATCAACGAATACAGCGTTTATCCCGTCTGTCGACGATTATGCACATGCCCTCCCAAGTGGCGAAACCCGCCTGACACCTCAAACGTTCTTGGTGCGACCGACGCGACCTGATCAGCGAGTAGGTATGAAGAAGCGAACGCCCGGCACTCCTCAACCGGCTCCTACTGGATCACATCCGACTGGAACGCCGGAAACACCTCAGCCAGCTATGAACAAGGAGGAACCCGCCAGTCCCATCGATCCGATTGAAGTGGAAGATTTGGAACACTTACAGCTCAATCTGGAGGAGGCATTCTTCTTGTCTTGGGCCATCGGATGTTTGGATGTGATACATCCAGCAACTGTAAGCTTTGGTCGACTATATGATGGCAAACCGAGAGTGCTGATTTGATACGTGAATATGTAGGGGCAAGTCATACAACCCAAAGATCTTTTGCGTATAGCTTTGGAACTACCCCATCCTCTTAAGGTATCGCCATCAACATTCGGCGCGAGCACCATTGCCATGCGGCCTGACAACCCGTTCTTGGTGTCTTACGTCGCTTATCACCACTATCGATCTTTGGGTTGGGTCGTCAAGACGGGAATCAAATTCTGTGTCGACTGGTTGCTGTATAAAAGGGGAATGGTCTTTAGTCACGCCGAGTAAATGTTTCGTGACCGATCTGTTGCTAGAGCTACAAGAACTGACGGAGATATCACTCTAGGTTTGCGCTTATGGTCATGCCACATTACGCGCAAGAACTGCCAGAAGAATCAAAACCGTTCATGCTCAATAATGCCGGACCAATGACTTGGCAATGGCTCAATACGGTCAATCGAGTCAATACACAAGTCAAAAAGGTAAATACAAGTGGCTGCTTTGTTGCGTACGATAACTGCTCACTTCTGCCACGTAGACCTTGATTTTGTGCTATGTGACGATGCACTCTAATGAACCGGTAACGGAACGCGATCTGGAAAACCCTATACGATTACTCGGTCGGTATAGTGTACGAGAAGTCACTATACGCCGGTTCGTTCCAGCTAGGATGAGAGATTGAGATGGCTGTCTGTACCTAATAGCATTTGTTGTATGTTGGCGTGCTGTGTGTTCGTGATTGAGCTACAAATTTGACTATGTAAATACATGGGATGATGCCTCAGGTGCAGTGAACAAATCAGAAGGTCCAATCCGGGTCAGAGTCGATCTCCGCAATAGCCCAAGGGAACTTTTGGATCAAGGTCTACCAACGTAATACCCGACTAATCAGTCCCCTGCCTGTAGAGAATCTTTTTTAGTACACATACCTTTGAGAAGAGCTTCTCCAGAGGCACCTCATACTTCTTGGCCCAGGCAACAGTCAAACGAGGGTCCTGAAAAGTAGATTTAGTTTAGCATGAATCCGGATTATTTGACCATGTCAAGGACTTACGATATAGTTGATCCTGATCGGGAAGAACAGCGGTGATAAGTCAATCGTTGCTCATCCTGCTTCCGGTCTGGACATGCTTACTTCGATGTTCCCAATGCAACCGTTTTATTGCTCTCGCGATCCTCTATCGAAACCTTGTTCGTCTCAATCTTGTCATCGAGTTTCTTGATATTCCCAAGGATCTTGTCCACATCAGCTGAACGTAATTTGCTGTAAGCATGGATACGTTTGAAGCGGCTGCTTTGCGCAAGTGACATACCGGCACGACCAGTGACTTCTACCTTCTTTGTTTTCCGCTCCTTGACAGTGGTTTTGTGATCCTCCTTGACCTGCTGGATCCTCTCATTCAGAACACTTTCCTTTTGCGGCTTCTGATCCTCTTCCTTCAGCTTCGCGTTTTCCTTCTCAAACTTCTTCTGTGCCTTGTCGATATTGAGCTCCAGAAGACTCTTCTCGTGCCTCTCGAAGAAGTCGTCATCGAGATCCGATTCGAGCTCATCGAGCTCAGGATGCTTCTTCTTGAGCTTGGAATCGACGGTGAAGAGAGAATATCGCAGACGCATTCGCTGGTACTTGATAGCAAGGAGCTAAAGAGGATTGGCATAAGCATCTGGATTGCCGTCTTCTGAATATCCATAACGCAACTAACCTTATCTCCTAACTTAGCCATCGAGTCACCGTGCGTTTTGCTAACAGTCTTTTGATGGTTACAGAGAATAGCGACTTCCTTGTTTGCTTTGTTGTAGGCAGCGATCTTCTCTGCGACAGTCCCCTTTGCAGGAGTTAACTGGTTCAACTGGTCCTGGAAGGTGTACGAGGCGTTGTATGTACGGAACACTTTTGCAGTAAGACCGTCCATGTAGCTTCCCAAATGTTTGTTTAATCCAGAAGTCTAAGTTGTATGAAGCACGTCAGTCGAATTCAATCGTCACAACTCCGAATTGTAAATGTTCTTACAGTAAGTCGATCAAACAAGTCGTCATCGGGAGCCTTAGGAGGACCCTTGAAGATCTTGATATTCTTAAACACCTGTTGATCCACCTCTACTTCTTGCTCGTACATGATACTATCCTTACCCAAAAATCGCAATTCGATTGTCGATGGTGGTATCAGGGTGACATGCTCCAATCGAAGCGAGCAACAACCGACAGTGTCCGCCTCTTCCTCTCCCTTCTCGTTTCCAGCTCGGAGCGCCAATCGATCGATCAGATACATGGCGGTGGCACGCTGTCGATCTGCCATGACCTTGCTCTTCAAGTCGGCCGTGTAGTCCTTCCTAATGACATCAACGTATTGCTGTAACAATGACAGAGTTAAGCATGATGCGGTTTACCGAACACAGCTGTAGCTCACCTGCAACTTCTTGGCCTTCTCAAACTTCTGCCTATCACTCTGTCCTTTCCAAGTACTTCCCGCTGACAAGAAAACATACTTCGAGTTCCCGTTAACATTCTCCTTCCAGTGTGCGAGCCAGGTAACCGTATTATCGTGAACGATCTCCTTCCATTCTCCCGAAATGTTGGGAATAGGCACGGGTGCATCCTGAGCGATATTAACGACGATGTCTTCCGGTCGGAGACGATACTTGTGTGTACCCTTCTTTGGATGTTCTCCACGACCTCTAAATAGACCGGGAGGTTCCACTCTAAAGTTCCCGACCTTTTCCTTCCTTCCATCTATGGTCGCAAACAAGTAAGGCTTCTCGATCACGTCCTTCTCCGCCTTGATCTGTTTCTTTTCTGCTGCAGTCATTTGCTTCTTCTTCTCCTTCTGAATCTCAAAGTATTCATACATGGGTCGGAAATCGCATTTGGCGAAATCAGTGATCTTGATGTTTTCCGCAGGAGGATGCTCTGTGAGAAGTTTCTGCCAATCTCGGAAAAAGTTGGCTTGGAAGGTGGTATCCGCGGCATGTTCAGTCTCGAGTAAAGCGGCAAAGAACCCTGCCACTTCTTCCGCTTCAGGGTCCAAAGTGAGGGAATGACCTGAAGTGTACGGAATTAGTAGGAACTGCGTTTCCGCCATGAGGAGGCAAACTTACCATCGTATTTCATCTTGATATTCTTTGGTAGAGGAACGTATGCTGGAGGGAACATGACTCCATTATGCTCCAACGTCGTCCACTTTACCGATCCATCGTCGTTCTCGGCCTCCCACCATTTGAACTACCGAAATCCAGCGACGCGCGACTTGATGAACTTCGCATAGTCAGGTCGTACGATGGAAAAGACGGGCTTACCAAATCCTCCTCATCCTGATCCTCTTCCTTCTTCGCTCTTCCTTTCCCTTTGCCCTCCTCGGCCTCCTTCTTTACCGGAGTCTTTGTAGCCTTAGCTTTGGAAACCTTAGGTTTCACTTCCTCCTCATCTTCCTCGTCCTCTTCCTTCTTCACCTTGGCCTTCCCCTTGGCCTTCGGAGCAGCTTCTTCCTTCTTCTTTCCCTTAGCCACAGGCGTCTTCTTCGGCGCTGCTTTAGCTTTAGTCTTCTTCGCTAAAGGTACTTCATCCGACTCGTAAGCCTCATCATCGTCGTCCCTCTCATCGTCATCAATCCCACTCAAATCGCTAGATCCCTGTTCCTTATAACTCTGTTTCCCCTTCTTCTTGCTCCCCTCCGCTCGACCGGTCGAAGCACGCTTGGAAGCGGGTTTCTTCTTCTTCGCTAACGGTTCCTCCTCGGATTCTTCTTCGCTCTCAGGCTCGGGCTTGACAGGTTTCTTCTTGCTAGAAGGAGGTTTCGATCCGCTCGACTTGGGGGCGCCGCTCTTCTTGCTCGTGGGAGGGGATTTGACTTTCTTGCTCAAAGGAAGATCTTCGTCCGATGAGTTGGGAGCAGTGACGTTTGATTGATCGATACTAGGAGGGATTCCATTAGGGTGGATATGATCGTTTGAAGCGTGAGGATGAACGTGTCCTGAAGCATCTGGGTTGATAGGTTTTGGAGCTTGAGCAATCGCGCCTGACTGTAAGTCGATAAGATGGCGGTAAGGAGCGTGTTTACAGCGGATTAAGGGGGGTGTCACGTACGTTCATATCGTCATCTGACCCATCTTCATCGCTGCTTTCAATCACGTTCCTCTTCTTTCCAGCAGCACCAGACCCGTTCGTCTTTGCTTTCTTAGCCTGAGATGAACGATCGTGCCAACTTTAGTGCCATTGTTCAAAAACCGTTTGACCCAGCGTCCAGATCCCTCTTCACTCACAGCATTCTCTTGTCCGGGACTCGCCGCTCTCTTTTTCGTGTTCCCATTAGCTCCATTCCCGTTTCCCAAAGGCTCGTGAGGTACGTGAGCTTGATCTCCAGGAGCAGATGTAAGGGAAGGAGCTTCTACAGCCATAGGTTCCGACATGATTGTATGGTATCAAGTTATCGGGAAGGTCGTAATGAGAGGAGAAGGTGCAGAGAACAAGGGGAACGTTTGTTATGTATGTGCTTGTGAGATGGCTGAGCTCAGCTGGTCACCGAGCTCTGTTCTTGAGATGTATAGATACGTGACGGGCTGGCCGGTAAGAATATTAGGTCGAGAGGAAGGTGAGAATGCTATTGGATGAGTGAGATCGGGTTGAAATCTGGTGCGAATCCCGTTGAAGATTGCTGGTTTACATGACAATTCGAGCTGACGAGACCTCGATTGAGCTCAACTTGCGCTTAGCTGATCGTCACGAACGCGCTTCTATTTGACTCGTTGTCATTGGATGATAATAGCTTCCGGATGTCACAGCTGATCGGAAGCAGACTGGGTAAGACGTCACCCTTTTACACAAACACCTCCCCCGACCCAGATTCGATGTCTAGATGACCTCGAGCTGCTATATCACAGGCAACACAGGAATCAGCCATCTGGTCTCCAGCCTCTCCCATCAATATCTCCACAACCAAGCCCGAAGATCCATGAACGGGTAAAGCAAACGACCAGCTGATTACAGCCAGAACCCGTCAAACAATGAACCCAGACAAGGTAGATGGTCAACCGATAGGTTCGATCTCCGCCCTTCGATCTAGGTTCGAAAATCTAGCTCCTCCTGGCTCGGATCTGAGTGGAGCAAGATCTCCAGCGGCACCTAAGAATCGACCAGATATATCTAGGTCTTTATCGAAAGCAGCGGTATCGAGCGGAACGCAAACGCCCGTCAAGGATGATTCTAGCAGCATCATTTCTGTCATCGACGATACTATCACTAGTGCTGGTAGTCAACTGACGGCGAAGAAGAAACCACCACCTCCGCCACCTCCATCGCTTTCCCGTAATAGGCGAAGATCTAGCGATCTGCACATCCCGCAGTCAACACCGGTCACCAGACCTGTGTCCCCCGCTCCCTCCCAGACTGTGACTATTGCTCCTCCAGAGGACGATGAACACGTTCAAACGGTGAAAAGCGTTTCTCAGCTTAGATCACGATTCAATACCCCAACTCAAGCAGACACTTCGACCTTCAGTAGACCCCCTTCTCGGCCACATTCTATATACTCCACAGCTTCCGGGTTAGACACTCCAGCGATTTCTATCAGTCGACCGATCTCCCCTGGAGGCATAATAAACAACCAAGAACCCGCAAGATCCGCGAGGAAAGAGGCCCCTCCTGTTCCCTTAAGAAGCAGACCTACGACTCTGGATGAGCCTGCCGGGTCTCACATCCGCGGACTATCAATGAAAGAAGAACGCGATATCCTTCGAGGAGGATTGATGCCTACTGAACCGGATCCTGCAAGAGGAGCGGTTCATGTTACACAAGAAGGAACGTTGGAAAGTGTTTCCGGTCCTGAATCGTTCGGTGACGGATGGAAGGGTGGGGATAAACCGGTCGTCCCGCAGAGGGCCCATGTTACTGTTCCTTCCCGACCTGTCACGCGGAATGCAACAAGACAGACTGATGATGTGGGGAATAATCTGGGGGGACCTGAACAGACTATAGCTCGTTCTCCTGATACATTCGCGTCGGAACATTTGGGGGCGCGTAGTACTACCGGTCAAAGCAGGTCTCTTCCGCCTACCGAGCCAGCAGGATTGCAATTACCACCACCACAATTACCGCCTAGGATCAAAAGTCTAGATGTTCCCGGGAACAGTCAAGACGGAACGCAGACCCCTGTACTCCCTCCTCGAAATATGCCGCCACCACCAACCATTAACGCTGAGAATAAAGAGCGGGGACAGGTGGAAGACCGAGTTTCACATCCTCCTCCCTTCGCGCCCCCTAACCTTCCAGATAGAAGTCGATCGGCTTCCATTTCAGTCCGATCGGGAACGGCAGCTCGACCAGGCCGGGTCGATCTTAGTCAAGATGATGGATACGTTGCACCTCCTCCGCCCGTTCGACTCGCTACCGCCCCCCTAGCACCTCAACAGCCCAATAAACCTGCCAAGACCGGTTCAATGGACAGGGAGGACTCGGAAGAAGAAGATGAGGATGGGGAAACTACGGGCCCAGGAGGAGCGGGTACAGGACTGACAAGGGGGATGACGATGAGGAGTGGGAATCGTGCCAGAGCGGAATACCCAGATTCGACCAGGGCTAGCCGGAGAGCTCCTGATTTCGTCCCTAGGCAGAGAATCACCAGTAGTCACCAAATCCAATGCTTCGCTGTTTTCGGATATCGACTCGCTGTTGGATCGCACAACGTCAAAGTCTATGATTTGACATTGGGGGACGGTCAACCGATCTTTATCTGCGAGCCCCGACATACAGGTTTGGACTTTAGGGGTAAAGATGCGAGAGTCACCGCGATGTCATACCGGGCAGCAGCCAACAAGGCGGATGAAGGCCGTTATTTATGGTGTGGGACGAATGCTGGCCATCTTTGGGAATTAGATACGACCACTGGGGAAGTATCCGACGTCAAACCTGGATTGCATGGTAATACTGTGACGCACATCTTCAGAAGAGCGAATTGGATGATCACGTTGGACGAGAGTGGTAAAGCTCATGTGTTCGGGCCGTATGAGGGCAACGACGAACCTGCTACGAAAAGGCAAACGTCCGCGCCCTGCCGGTCTGTCCGTACGGCAGACAGACAAAACTTTGCCGCAATGTTGGGCAACCAATTGTGGACTGCTTCAGGACCTGCTGCACGATCCACAACGAACAGCGCACTGAAGGGACCGACTGTGAGAGTGTACGAACCTACTCAAGCTTCTTCCAGCACTGCTGCTGGACGTACGACTTTCACATCGGAGTGGACTGGTGCAGTGACAGCCGCGACCTTCAATCCTTCTGATCCGAACCTGGTGTATCTTGGCCATGAAGGAGGTTTCATCTCGGTTTTCAACAGGGAGTCTCTCGAATGTTTGAGCGTCTTGAAAATATCTCCTACAGATGTTTTAGGATTGGAGTGTGTGGGAAGTAGATTATGGGCAGGAAGCCGAAGTGGCACTATCAATGTGTACGATACATCTACGACACCGTGGACTACTACTAATACATGGAACGCTCATCCGTGAGTCTAAACCGTTCCTGTGCAGGAGTCTCGTTAATCCGCTTCAACTACCAAGTGAACACCCTATCATCAAGATTCACGTCGATCCTTCGTCCATAGATCAGGTTCGTTCATAGGAGTCTTTCTGAAGATTCGATAGGCTGATCACCACATCTTTATAGTCGGGAAGATATGCAGTGTGGACATGGGCACGAGATGCGCTCCATGCCTGGGACGGCCTGTTGAGTGTAGATTGGATAGGTGGGTCCATTCTTAGATCCAGGTATCACCGACTCTGACAGCAAGCTGTGTGTAGAAACCCAAATGCACGACAAAGAGTCTGAGTACTGTTCATTCCGAGACTTGAAGATTCTTATATCGTCATGGAATATCGACAGCTCTAAACCAGGAGAGTTGACCGGCTCTTACGAGAACCAAAGCTTCTTCGAGCAGTGTTTATCGTCGGTAGAATCACCGGATATCATCGTGTTCGGTTGGCAGGAGATGATAGATCTCAACAACCGTAAACTCACAGCTAGTACGTTGTTGAATCTCTCCAAGTGATATCGCACTAAGTGAACCGATATTTCCAGAAACCATGTTGTTTGGGTCTAAAAGCAAGCAAGATGGCAGAGGGTCTGCGGATGGAGTGTCTCCTGCCTACCGACAGTGGCAAGAAAAACTGCAAATCGCGGTCAGAATGAACACTCCACCGGAATGCAACTACACTATGTTGGATTCTGAATCACTGGTAGGCCTGATGACAGTAGTCTTTGTAAAGTCGAGCTTGCGAGATTCTTTACGGGACGTTGCCATCACTACTATCAAAAGGTCAGCATTTGAGAACATTTATCTCAGCAATGCGAGTTACTGATCAGTCGACCATATTGATCTCGTATTAGAGGTATCGGCGGTGTCTACGGTAACAAAGTAAGCATTGCGTTCCTTTCCGAAGCGCACCCTAATTGACGACTCGATGACGTTTAGGGAGCTGTGGTTGCAAGAATGACCATCGACGATAGCTCGCTATGCTTTATCAACGTACATTTAGCAGCTGGGCAGAGCCATAAGGCTGCACGAAACGCGGATGTCGCGGGCATCTTGGAGGAGAAGGCGGTGTTCTCTCCTTCTGATGCCAGAAACTCTTATGTCAACGGGGGTGATGGGTCAGCGATTCTGGATCACGAAACGGTGTTCTTGAACGGGGACCTAAATTATAGGATAGATCAACGTCGGGACAACGTCATTTCGAGTGTCAACGCTGGCGATCTCGATTTCTTATTGGAATACGATCAACTCCGCACGGAAATGCTAACGAACACGACCTTCCGACTCCGAGCTTTCCACGAAGCCCCTATCACATTTGCTCCTACTTATAAATACAACCCTAATTCTACGGATTACGACTCTTCTGAGAAGAAGCGTATCCCTGCTTGGTGAGTTTTCATGACCCATTTTTGGGATCTGTCAAAGGACTGACACTCAGGTTATAGGTGTGACCGGATCTTGTGGAAATCGCGAGTTGATGACCACGTTCGATGCCTATCTTATAAACGCTACGAACCGACCGTGTCGGACCATCGACCCATATCAGGAGGGTTCTCCTTTACCGTCAAAGCGATCGACAGCTCGCGTTATCTCCACGTACGATCAGGTATTGAAAAGCAATGGTATCAGAGAGAAGGCGATATGATGAGAAACCTATCAGATGCACTAGACAGGATGGATCGGGAATGAATTCGTTGTATAAGATACAGGTTTACAAGGGCACGAATGCTGATGTCATAAAAGGTCGTAAAAGGGTATCGTCTCGAACTATAATACGTTTTGTGTCGAATCTAACTTCCAAACAATCCTCTGAGCCACTTTGTGAACCTAGCCCAGGCTCCCCTCTTCCAGGGACTATCTCTATTGCTCTTCCCGAGCCACAACCTTCCTGTTCCAGGTTCCACGACGCCATGCGTGTTCTCGGGAGGTACGCCCACGCCCATCACGCATGGCCATTTATCTTCTTCCAAGCTGGCCACCCCGTCCAAACCTGCCTCGACGTCGTGAGCTTTGATCGCCTTGAGCGAGGTCGGCCGAGGCAAGGGCAGCCTGACGTTCCGCATCCCCTGCGCCTTGGTGAGATGTTTAGGAAACAGACGAACCAGCCCGTCGATCTCCGTATCGCTGATATGAGCGGGAAAAGTCCAGAGTCGTAACCTCGGTGCGGACAAGTCCTGTTCGTCCTCGTCCGGATCATAATCGTCCACATCAAGGGCGACTTCGGCGTTCAGGTCGAGAGTGGAAGCTCCCATGAGAAGCCCATCGGTGTCCATCGCGGAGACGGATCGAGTCCCACTGTCCATCCTTCGATTCAGACCGAGGCCCAACCTCTCCCGTGCCGATCTACCAAGACTGGCCAACTTGTCTTCCCTCTCCGCAGCCTCCTCCAACCCGGCAATGACCGAATCGGTATCCCCACCCGACTTTCCTGGTAACAGAGGAGAGTCCACGCCAGGGCTCAAAGGGTTACTCATCAGGTGATCCGAGTTCGTACGATCCAACAGTGGTTTAGGCGTAGGAGCTTGCAAGCTTCGTGAAGCGGGAGGAACCGGTGCGAGTCCTCTTCCGTTCGCGACCCTGTTGTGGGTAGGGACGGGGGGAGCGGGACCTCTCTTCCCGCCGTTCTGCTTGATCATCGCTACCATCCTCTTGTCTGGCGATTTCGAAGGGTCGATGAACGGATCGGAAGGTGCTCTACTTCGATTCCCTCCTCCCGACGTCTCCGAGACGTTCGATACGCTCGAACTGAGCGGGACCAGTTCCTCCACCTCGTTACCGGGAGGAACGGTGGAGAACGAGGTCCTGGGCGTGGTATTCATAAAAGAAGGTTTAGGTTGAAGGGATGGTAAAGTCGGGCGTCGTAGGGTAGGCGGGACGGACAACGCGACGTCCTCGAACCCGAGTACACCTTTGATAATGGTGATGGCTTCGTTCATGAAATCCTTGCCTCTGAAAAGAAAGAAAAAAGAGAAACCACCTCGGACTCGGTCAAACTCCTCCCTCACCCGTCCTCACAGGCGCAAGACTCACCCAGCTTCCATATAAACGGCATCATCGACCTCCCAAACCACCCTCCTCCCACCCGCCCCACCCACCCCCCTCTCGCCCTTCCCCTGCAAGATCAGACAGACCAATAATCCCCGGAAGAACGGTTCCACCCCGACGGCTCCCTTTTGACACCAAGTCTGAACGAACCTGCTCAATTTCGACCTCCTCTCCTCCCTCGCTCGAGCGCCCCGGAGGTCCTGTCGAGCCAAGGGCGATAACCCTCCGTCGGTCGAGGTGGAACTGATGAGTGCGTGGAAGGCCAGTAACCTCAGACGGGTGGTGTACGAATGGGCCTGTGCTCTTAGTGAATTCTGGATCCGGGTGTAGGCTGCGCGATGGGAAGAGGGGAGGGAGGCGAGGGTGGAGTCGATATATTTCTGAGCGGATGATGGTGGTTCGGTGGAAAAGTAGTAAAGTTGACATTGTTGAGCAAAAGTCGTTAGGTCCTGGTCGAGCCGAGGCGAGGGGTCAAACATCCAATCAGCCCGTGTGAAATCGATCATCATCGACCGTGAACAAACTCGAGACTTACTCCCGGACTTGGACTGCCGACACCACCTCCGTCTCTCCTCACATAACTCCCCGCCACGCTCTGTTGTCCGACAGTGAACAGACTCCCCTCCCTCGCCTCCCTCATCAAGCTCCCTCCCGGACTCAACAGGTCCCGATGAGGCGACGGTGATGTCCTCCTGGACGGTAACGCGGGGGGCAACGTGGGGGTATATATATGTGATCTCAGAGGAGGGGTCGCGACGGTCGTCCTTCTACTCCCATAAGGTTGGATCCCAGGTCGGGAAGAACTTTCGGAAGATCTTCTTCTAGGTAATGATGGAGGTGGGATGATGACGGTTCCACCCGTCGTCGTGATCGAATTCTCATTCATCGTTTTCTTGATAGGACTGGCAGTACTGCTCAAAGTACTCTGACTCGTACTACTCGTCAAAGTCTCCCTGGACCCATACTGATTGCCTTTAGCTTGAGGTTGTTGCATGGTCTCCAACAACTCCCTACTCCCCGCTCTAGATCTAGACCTAGCCGTCGAACCTCTCTGAGGCACCCCGTTCCTCGCGTTCATATAGGCCGTAGCGTTCCCCACCCTCCTCTCTGTCGTATATAGACTCCCCGCTGCCGCTGCCGTCGCCATCCTCGCCCTCTCGTTCCCCCCATTGACGATCAAAGGATCCCCCTCGACGGACCCTACCGCTCCCTCCCCCTCGACCGAGCCTTCCATCCCGGGTGTAAGGGGGAGGGGAATATCGTACAAGATCTGATTAGGTTGATGTCTCGTTCGAACGGGGGAAGGTTGGAAGGAATGCGTCGTGGGGGACGTCACGGTCCGAGAACGTTTGGGGAGGGAGAGGTCGGATGGACGGGATGTTGGGATAGGGGGTTTGGAATGAGAAGCCATGGTTTTCGAGAGGTTCGTTGAGGTTGGACTGCCAGTTGAGAGACTCTCCTTGTGAGGATGGATCGATGACAATGTCGAATGATAGCTGAGACGTAGAGAATGTGGATAACCTGTTGATATGGCGAGATTGTGTTCGCAAAAGGAGACACCCTTTGATTTCTCTGATAAGCGAAGGACCGTCGGGATGGATGGATCGTTCCGAATGACCTGCACCCGGAGATCCGTCTTCGGTGTGAGAATGTCGATGCTCGAGGTCGGTGTAGGGGGAGGGGGAGGACAAGTATAGAAGAGTAGGAGAGTAGAAGAGCAGGTAACGATGATGTCCAAACAGGAGAATGGAGGGAAATACGCGTAGCGCGAGATGATCAACAATCAAAATAATCACAAATGACATCGCAACACTCCATCGTAATATGCACCACCGGCCACTCCACGTTGTCACTCCACCACCACACATCACACATCCTCATTTTACACCCCAGCCATATAGCTGTAGTTGTACAGCCACCAGCCACAGCCACCTGGCATTGACCACTGAACCTTTCTAACCCAGCTAAACAAACAGATCGTCCCCTTGCTACCGGGGGCCGAATCCCAGAGTCCGTGCCCCCAAATCCGCATAGACGCGCCGTTTGTTACTACGAAAGGCGGTTGTAGTTGACACTCCACAAGTGTCCTTGACAACTAGAATTGGTGCTTAGCTACCACCAATTCGGAGGTACGAGTAAGGTCCATTGGTCTCTTTAGAGCATCTGTTGACGCCTGATTCCTTCTTCAAGGTCTTGGGTTCAGTACTTTTTGCAATCCGTTGTGTTGCCTTTTTTACCCCTTCTAGCCGCAAGTCGGACTTTCATGCTCACGCTCGCACTCGCACATCACATCCTGATCGTATCCCGCCCTACGAAACCCCCACCATACAAATAGCCCAACCCAGCGTCATCTACAACCAACCAACCATTCATCCAGCCCGATCCCCATCGATATACAAACTATCAAAAACACAACCAGGGCCAGAAGGGTTCTTCAGGGGGGGGGTACCCGAACGCGCCTTCTCAACGATCCGAAACCCCAGTTCAGTTAGAGGAATACCGCCGGGGCATTCTCGATCATCCATTCGATGGACATTGCTTTTCCCGCCTGTCCCGAATCGACCGGTACGTACGCGAACATCAGTACCACTATCGTATCGTTCAGAACGACCGGGACTCACCATATCTGCGAATTCTCGGGAAGAATCGGCCGATCTCATGAGCGTAGCTAAAAGGCCGGATCGATCGATTAGCATCGGTTTCTCGTGAGCCGGGTAGCGGGGTGGGGTGGACTCACGACCAAAGACGACCCCGAGGTTCCTCGCGTTCATCTTATTCTCCGCTGCGGAGCTCTTCACGCTGTTGGGGTAGTACGGGACATCACCATCAGTTCCGCTAGCCGTTCGTCTCGTCGGACCACTTACCGATGAAGGTGTAACATCAAAGTCCTCAACGTGGTGTAATGTTCCGTAGGGAGTTGATTGACCAGGGAAGAGAGCGTTTCGAATTTACTCTCCGGTTCTTTCATCTCTACCCCCGTACGTGAAAAGTGGTGATCAGTATGAAGCGTTCTCGAGGGGATGACCAGGACGAGGACCACGAGCTCGGACTCACGTGCGGCAGAGACGAACATTTCATGCAACGCATGAGTCAACAACGGATCCGGTAACGCCCTGAAATAACTCTTCAAGACCGAAGTGATGGAATTGATATCGTTGAATCGATCGATATCGTTCAGATCGAACGAATCGTAATTCCCACGTTCAAACAGGTTCGTGATCGCTTTGGAGAGGGAAGAACCTCCGGTCTTACGGTAGATCCCTTCGTACTCCATACCTGAGCGGGGAAACGTCGGGGGAAGTCAATCAAGGACGGGATGTTGGAGAATAGCAAGGGCGATGCTTACCTTGGGATTCGACCGCGTCGATACATTTGGTCACGATGACAGGGACAGGTTGACCGTCTTCCGCCGCCTGTTCCGCCAGATTCTTTCCGAACAACGAAGCCCCATGGACTGCTCAGGTATTTCTCAGCGATACATCCTTGTAGAGATCATGAAACCGAACGAACCTGATTCCGAGGATGGTTCTTCTCGCATATGAGACGAATGACTTCCGGAACAAGAAGCCGTCAATTTGTCCGTACATTTAGTGTGACAATAGATCCCACAGACTGATCCACGAACCCAGCCGGACGTGAGCTCCGATTCCCGGCGACGAGCCACGATTCATCTTACCTGCACATCGAACTTCTTGTAATCCCCACATCTTATCACCGCAGTTCTCGCATTTACAGAATCGCAAGATACTAGTCGGCTGGAAGATGTGTTCCCTCATTGGTGGTTCGTGAGAAGGTCGGCTCTTGCTCTTGTCCGGTGGAAGCGCCAATGACCTGGACGTAGAGTTCGATAACCCGCTGGGTTCTGGTCCCTTTGACGATTTGTACCACTTGAAACGACGAGCTGCAGGGGCCGCATCGACCGGATCCGCTCGGCCATTCCTGAGCTGTCGGAGATGTTCATCCGGAACCTCATGGAGCGTGGCGGTAGTGGCGAGAGAGGACATTGAGGGTGAGCCTGATATATGATGTTTGATACCCGGACGCAGGTAGGCGGAAGGCGCTCGAGGTCGACTCAGGTTATCTTGCATGGATTCGGTCTGTTTGGTCAAACGAGAGTTCAATTCCGCCAATTCGTCGTTCTTCGCTGAGAGTGCTGCTGCTTCCTCCAAGTAGAGATTTCGGGTGTCACGCAGTTCCGTGATTTCGCGCGTCAACATTTCGTGCTCCATAGTCAGAGGTTGCAATTGGACTTTGTACTGTTCTTTGACTGCGTTGAGTCTTTTGGTAAGCGAACGAGCGACCGTAGCACCCTTCTCGACTGGATCGGCGTGGGGCAAGTCGCCATCGCTACGAAACAGTTGTCAGCAAAGGTTGTTCTCTCACTTTTCGGAGATACTTACGCCTTGGTCGCAGCTAGCTCCTGGACTTCTGCTAGAGTTATGTCTCTCTCTACCTTCAGCTTCGAAACATCCTTCTCCAATCCGCTCAAATTCAGAGCTAGATCGTTCGATTGTCGCTTTAGACTCTCTTGACGACGCTCATCTTCGGCAATCAGGGACAATCTCGCCGTCTGACCATGCACCTCTGCCTTCAGTCGAGCGACTTCAGTCTCAGCTTCCAGTCGAGCCTGAACCGCCTTTTCGTACTCTTCGGCCGCCACTGTCATCCCTTCGATGTAATGGAGACTGATTCGCTGTTGTAAAATGTATCAGAAAACAGCACCCCTGTCAACAATCTATTGCCATTCTTACCCTAGCACCTGAATATTTGTCCCTCAGCACGGTCACTTGGTCGGTCAACGCTTGGATCTCGTTCATCGCCTTTTCGAGCAGACTCTTTTGAATAGGCACCGTTCCGTCCGCCGGAGTGTTCGGAGGCGCAGAAGCCAAGACAGCTTGCAAAACAGGCAAGACCGTCTCCACCATGGGAATCTTCAGTTCTGCCAACCCGGGTATTGCCTCGCCTGAAGGCTGCCTCTGAGTTTCGGTCGAGCTCAGTGGTTGAACACCCTGTAGACCATGGCTCCTGGTCTGTGATTCTCCTGCATGGTCTTTGGTCAGCGACCGAAGGCTATCGGATCTCGCAGGCAGATCGGTCATTTTGCTCGAGTCCGATGCATAGCTGGCCATGATCGTTTGTAGAGGAGGACTATGTGCCATGACAGGTGATGGTGGCAACGAATTAGGTCCGCTGCCTTTTGTTGGCCGCTGTACCGGCGAAACGCGACCTCCGGTAGTTGATTGCAGCCTGGAACGGCTTGGTGCGCGGCCTTGTTCCGCAAGCGATGGTGGCTTGGTCTCGTTGACATACGATGTAGCTTTTTGAGGTCTATCCGGCGAGCCTTTATTTCCCTCCAATAGCTTTGCAAAGTCTGGATCACTAAGTGAGAAATTCAGGCTTGGTAAAGCATATGCGTCGATTCTTGGTGGTTCGACATAGTCCGGAATGGAGGGGGACTTCCCTCCAGCATCATTCGTACGGTCTCGGTTCGGTGGCAGGTAGACGGTTTTCTCTTTGATAGTCTCGTCATCGCGCTGCTCGTCCGTAGCTTGGTCGAGACTACTGGACTTTACGGGTGCAGAGTTGGACGTAACGATCTCCGTCTCGCTCAACAAGTGATTACTGATAGGATCCCGGCGCGACGACTGGTTCGAACCGACAACAGGCCCTAAATTATTCGGCATAGATCTTCCTGGCAACGGAGATAGATTCCGTCTTGGTGTAGGACTGGAAGCACGAGATCCGGTCGCTTCAGTGCCATAGGCTTCGGCATCCGTGAAACTCGCCCTCAACGGAGAGTTGGGTAACGGGGAATGTCTGGATGGAGAAAAGGTATCGACAACAGGAGATGACGATTCTCTGCTGGAAAAGAGGTCTTTGGCAGAGTTTGGCGCTGAACTGGGACCGGAAGGAGTCTCTTCCCGCTGATGGCTGTGATAATTCATCATCGTCTCCGGGTTGATAGATCGTCTCTTGTCAGCTCGAGATGTGGTCGGTATGCCCAATCCGCTGACCAGACCAACTCCCAATCCGATCGGTTGGTCCTGGACCGAACCTGTCTCGCTTCTAGAACGACCTATGCTCCTGTCGAAACCCAACGTGGATGCTGAGCCGCCGGATTCGTTTCCAGAGTAATAACTCATGTCTATCTCTATTCCAGGGTTTTGCTGAAGCCCCTCCAGTTCTCGCCGCCTCGAGCTCGACGCTGATGTAGGGGAATTTCGACCTCTTTCGAGCGATCCAGCAAATCTGGCCCTCTCTTCTCGACCTGGATCTATATCTTGGTCTAAATCGATCACGGGTGATGAAGAGGAACCTCGGTCTCCGGTTCCAGCGACAATAAAGCCCGCTCGGGAGGGAGAAGGCGAAGCACCTCCAGCAGAAGATAATCCATCTAACAAGGGCGTTCTCCCTCCAATGCTTCCGCTAGTTCCGCCTGATCCACCGTCCTTGACTCTTAGGTTGTCCATCGTAATCGATCCACTGATGATCGGGGCCGGTCGATCTCCCGCCAACTTCGCTCGTTCCTTATCCCTCTCCTTCTTCGCTCGTGCTCGTTGTTTTGCTTCGGCATGTCGTCTCGACCGTGCGACTCGTTCATTATGACATGTCTATAAGCATTCGTCAGCTTTCGTTCTGTTGAAACCCTCGGTCGATGACTGACCATGCAATAGATCCCTTGGCTCGTTTTGGCAAAGACCAGCTCCTCTATGCGACGTGAACATTGTCGACAAGTGAAGCAGTCGGCATGATAGCTTTCGTCTCCCGTCATGATAGCCTCTTCTGTGATGGGAAGCTTGCATACGTAGCATTGGTAGGAGCAGGAAGAACAGACGGGGTCGCCATCGGAAAGAAGGAGGAGGTTGGTATCCGCCGTAACACGGTTGTTGCATTTGACACATCGGAAGCAGTCGACATGCCAGAGCGATTTCCTGCTCAAGACAATACGATGGGGAGAGATCCGTTGAAGAACAAAGTAATTTCGAGCATGACGTAAAATGGGGAATCAAGGTTTATAGTATAGTCAGTGCGCCGTATTGCTGACTCGTATTAAACGAGTCTTTTCCGAAGATGAGACGACACTCACCCGAAAGCAACGACAATTCCTCCGCTAGCTTGATCTATTAATTTGGAGCAACCACCACATTCCACCTTCTTCCCTGCAACCATGTCCATTCTCGCTACTTCTTGCCGCTGGACGGGCTGGGTTTGGGACATGGCTCGTCTGACACTTCTTTCTGTTGGGACGGAAGTCGAGCTCTCCGCTGCTGTATGACTATGGGAATGGGTATCTATCCCGTGACTGTGGTGGGAAGAAGGTCCTCGACCTTGCGAATGCCCATCATCTGTACTGATCTCCTCGCCATGACCGTTGACCTCCCTCGGAAACGCCATACTGGGCGAAGCAGGTCGTCGTGCCGGTGCAGACGACCCGTTCGACCCTGAGTAATGTTGATGAGAGCCGGAGCTCTGATTGTTCTGATTCGAAGAGGTTGAGGATGCGGAGGAAGGGTAATAAAATGCGTCCGAGGGGTTGTTACTGAACTGTTGTTGCTGTATGTGAGGGGATCTGGTACGCGTTGATCCAGACTGCAATGGGGGGGTAGGTTGCCGTTGTTGCTGGTCAGAGAAGATGCCCATGGTGGTCTAGTCCAGTGATATTGAGGGTTCCACTCTCATCAAGACCGTTTGGAGTGCTCGTCTTGTGCGTTCACCATCCAACGTTGATCTTCTTGTTTTGGAATGCTCTGCTTGTTGTAACTGTTGTTTATGGTTCGGCACGCGGTGTCGAGCTATAATGAATTTCGCTCGGCTTATAGAATGGGGCCGATACTTCCAAATATCAATCCTGAATTGTGTATCACAGTGCTGTCGTACAGGTTTTCCTCCCTCTACCAGGAATGAAGCTGGCCTTGGGCTATCGATCAGGACCAGTGGTAATCTCACGGGATGAGTGATATGGTCCGTTCTGATGGGTTATGGAGCTTGGATGTCTCGCGGACGGTGCACTGCGATAATATAGTTGACCGTCGATCTCTCAGCTCGTTCTTGAGTCTAAGCGATTCTTATGACTACGGCGTTTCACTTGGTCATCTTAGGCAACACCTTTGTTAGCAATCAGCTCTGTGACCGTCACTAGCTCTTGCTCGTCTCATCGGGAAACCTTCAAGACGGAATAGGGAAAAGGAAGGGACTTGAAACAGGAGCTAGAAACTGCATGAAGCATGAGTCTTATACGATTCCTTCAACCACGGATAGGCTCCTTGCTTGAGAGTACTACAACATCTCGCTCTAACGGTCTAATACCAGACTTTCACGATCTTTCTGATTCCGACCAGCTTAAGACATATATCCCGGAGCAAGGTTCCTCAAAGCAACGAATAGAAACGATACGAAGTGAATGGCAGGCAGCTTGCGAAGAATGGACCAGCCTGAATGCAGGCGAAGTACTGGATGAGGAACTCATAGTTGGGTATGCAGAAGGCGCCGTACGCCAGCTTGTTCTGGAGACAGCTGTAGGTCCTCCCGAACAAAGCCTGCAAAGACGCGATCTGAACAGATTCCGTTCATATAGTATGAAGAGCCTCTGTACGACGCCGATGCGTCGACTAAATACCGGTTCTATTGTAAAATGTACGATGCTCTAGAAATAGGACTTCAGTTGTTCCAGGTTGCCTATGGTAAGCTCTACGTGACTATCTACTATTTTTATTTCTTAGCTAACCGTTCTCGAGATACAGAGCAATATCAGAGCCCACTTATGGATCCTGGTGGTTCCCTTAGTGCTATGCTGGAAGAGCTAGCAGACGTGCTCACAATAGAGAGCTGGAACGTCGTGTTTGGCTGGGTCGAGAGACGGGGTGAAACGATCACAGCAGTATGTTACTGTGTTATTCGACAGATCTGTTACACTGATAACTCAAGATCACGATTATTAGGATATGCAACCCTCAAAAGGAAAATCCCTTACGCTCTTAAAACTCCTCAACCACCTTTTAAATCAAACATCCCATATTATGGTCAACTTCGAGGATAGTACCAATATACTACTGTTCCGAGCTCGAATACACCTTTTCATCACGGAATGGTTCAAACTGAACGATATGAGCGGAGTCAACCTGAGGGGAGAATATTCGGAGATGAGATCGGTCTGGCCGAATATCGAGGAAGATGAAGAAGAAGAAGAACATGAGGAAGACCAGGAGAAAGGGGATATAGGATCTGATGCTAAAGCAACGGAAGAGGAAACGAAACCGGCTGAGGCTGAGAAGCAGGTTGAGAATGTTGAGACGACGGAAAACGAGCAGAAAGAAACATCGGGTGAGGAACCGACCCAAGAGGCGGACGTACAAGCGACCCCGGATAAGATGCAGGTAGATCTGCCAGAAGAAAAGCCAGCAGCGGAACCTGAGAAGCCAGAAGAGCGTAAAGGGGAAGACCTATACACATCCCTCTATTACGTACAGACGGTATTTGTACATCCCCCTTCTCTTGTGGTCGCACCGTCAAAAACTCCCGCTCAGGAGGGAGAGTCATCCGAGACCCCTATTCAAGCTTTCAGAAGGCGATCGGATTTGATTCTTGCTGAATTGAAGAATCGAAGAAACGAAGCTCTTGCCATGATCAAGGAAATCAAGGAAGCCATCTTGGCCGGCGAAGATGATGCCGAATTACGGTCGGAGGAATACCCTGTATTTTTGACAAGCCGAGGCACGCTCAAGGCGGATGTAAGTAGCAGATCCTGCTTGTTGAGACACTTATTAGCTGAACTATTGGATTCACTCTCGTCTCTAGCTCGTCAACCCTGCATTCCTGAAACGAATATACGCTCAATTCTATATAATGTTCAATCAACTAGTTCAGTTGACCGCTAAGGAAAGACCTAAGCACCCCAAAAACCCTCAATTCCCTCCAGCCTTTGTGGTATCTGATGAAGATGTCTGTTTGTTTCGCTAATACCATCTGACAGATCGAAAGTGCTGACGAGCAGGTCTTTCTTGTAGGCTGAATGGGCAAGAGGAAAGATGGTGGAGATCACGTTGGAGTTTGAGAAGAAGATACCGGATGGCAGGGATTTCATTGCAAGAGTGAAGAAAATGATTGAGATGGATCGACATTACGTCAGTCTTCTTCGTTTGGATCATGGCTGAGTTGTTCCTTACTGATGGATGGGGAAACAGGCGATATGGAAACAGCTTGGCTGTAAACCAATAGAACTGCCCCCTACGGACGAGTCGACAATCACCAAAGCCGAGCAGAACCGTCAAAGCATGCTCGCACCTCTGAGGAAATACCGATGGCCGGCCGGAACCAAGAGTTTGAGCAGGCTGGGGACGGATCCATTGCGAAGCGTCGAGCAGTTGAAGCAATTCAAGATGTGAGTCGTTTCCGTCGAAGAGGGTACTAGATTCTCAGCAATTGAGACCATGAATTCGTCTTCAGCCAGGAGACCGTGCAAGGGCTAAAGGAGAAGTATGACCGTGAAGTGATGGAAGAGGAGGACGAGAAGGCAATGGGGCGAGAGTTCACGACGCGACTGGGTCCGTTCGTCGAGGTAAGGACGACAGGAATGTTCACATCAAGACAGCACTCGCTAATCGAAAACAATATCACACATAGAACAAAGCTTCACTATCGTGGAAAGCGTTACGTCTGGCCTCTCAAACGGATCTCTCTGTTTTCCCCAAAGCGAAGAAAGGCGATCTTCACGACCTGATAGCAGCCATAGAGGCCAAGCGAGCGGAAGAAGCGGGTGGAACCTCAAACGTGGAAGAGACTATGGGTCAGGACAATGCGGAAGACAACGAGGCGGAGGATGTCGCAGAACCAGAACAAGAAGTAGAGGCAGTGGCAGAGGACGAAGGTACTCCGGCAACGGAAGGGGAAGCCGATGTAGAGGTGCTCACTTCAACGGAAACAAAAGAGCTAGCTGCGTCGACAGTAGAGGTGAAGGAAGAAGACGCGGTGGTACCCATGCAAGAGGATGAAGCACCCGGTTCAGAAGTAGTCGGCTCTGCAACAACCAAGAAGGAAGTGACTGCTGATGAAAAGGCAGCGGAACCGGCGGCACCAGAACAAGTAAGTTCTGATATTTGAATGTGAGAAGAGCTGTAAAACTAAGACTGCCATTTCTAGACCGATGTAGAGATGAGTTAGGATCATGATGTTCAATGTATCATCAGACGAATATTACAGGAATGATACCTGGCATATATGGCGCTATAGCATACAGAAACATGACACGGACGTCGAATCTGACGCGATGGCTCCTGAAGTAATCTCTATTATCTTGCCGCTGCTGACTGGCTGTAGATAACAGATAAGGTTTCATCTCGCAAGCGCGGGATATGCGCTTCTTGTTGTCGCGGTTTGTTATTGTCGAGCATATCAAGTCAACGTCAACGTCGAAATGTTTAGATCGTCATCACAATTTCACTCGTGCAGCAATTACAGCACCGTACCCTACCCTCATCAACCATGTCTGAATCACTCGAGTCCCCCAAGGCTCCTGCTGGGCTCAGGATGACCCGTACCCAGAAGGATTTGGTTGCTGGTACGTCTCTTGTCTGATCGGATCGATGTAGAAGGTCTCATCCGAAATTATGTATAGGTACCGTCGGTGGAATCGGGTTAGTCTAAACACCTCGTATACAACGATTCTGATCGTTCAGAATCTGATACTCGATACGTAGACAGGTATTGGTTGGTCAGCCGTTCGATCTCGTCAAGGTCAGGATCCAAACTTCTCCCAGTGGAACCTACACCTCTGCTCTGCAATGCGCGACTAACGTTCTGAAGAATGAGGGACCTATGGCATTCTACAAGGGAACTTTGACTCCTCTTCTCGGTATCGGAGCCTGTGTATCCATCCAGTTCGCAGCCCTCGAAGCTGCTAAAAGGACTTTTCGATCCAACAAACTTCCTGGACAAGACTTATCGATCCCTGAGCTTTTCGTGTGTGGTGCCCTTGCAGGTGTTGCGAACACCGTAGTATCTGGGCCTGTTGAACACATCAGGATCCGATTGCAAACTCAGCCAAACGTCGTACCTAAACTTTACAACGGACCCCTCGATTGTGTCAAGAAGCTGTACCAAGCTAACGGGATTGCGGGAATCTACAAGGGTCAGGTTTCCACCATCTGGCGTGATGGTGTCGGATACGGGTCAGTAGTCTCTGTCTTATAGTTCTACTTCGTGTCTTGACGATATATGTGTCACAGGTCTTACTTCGCAGCTTACGAAGCTCTCGTACAAAACTACCTGAAGAGGAACAAGATGGAACGATCCGATATCTCTCCCCTCTGGGCTGTAACTTTCGGTGCCGCAGCAGGATACGCTCTGTGGTTCAGTGTCTACCCTATCGACGTTATCAAATCCAAGATTCAGACCGATAGCTTGATCAAGGGAAAGACGGCGTACAACGGTATGGTCGATTGTGCTACCAAGACTTGGAAGAACCAGGGATTGAAGGGATTCACCAACGGATTGGGACCCACCCTTATCAGGCAAGTCGTTAAGAAGTTGTCTAGTCATGTTCCGCAAGTTGACCAGCTTACACATGCCTTGTTTCGTCACAGATCTCCCTTCTGTACGTTCATCCTCTAACATACATCAGCGATCCGCAACTGATATCCTTTTTTACTTGTGCAGCTAACGGTATCACCTTCCTCTTGTTCGAGTTGACCATGCGAGTCCTCGGATAGAGCGGGCTATCCTAGTCTAGGCCCCCCAAAAAGAACACATAGACAGCAAGTAGATAGGTAGCATGGTAATTGATGTAACATACAACTTGGCATAGCATAATACAACGTGGAAGCGTTTTGGTTTTGATTACTTGGCTCCAGTGCGCCAACCGACCCATCCCACGAAACCTTTTGCGAGTTTTTCTCCCATCGCTTGGTCACCTAACCTCCATATCTCCCATCCTCGACGGCTTAGCCATTCTTCCAAGAAGACGGTGACCTATGCGGAAAATCAAGACGTGAGCGGAGATCTAGAAGATACTGACGACCAACGTACCGTGTCCGAAGATCTCAGCTCGATGACAACCCAAACCAGGGTCTTACTAGGCACCGCATAACGTTCCAAAGTTGAAACGAAGGGCTTGACTAGAGCCTCGTTGTAGATGCAATCGACCGCTATCACTAGATCATAAGCTATATCCACCTCATTGCGATCCCTTCTCCCGGTCTTATACGAGTCAACGTTATGTAACCAATCCACCTCCTGAACTTTGACCAGCTTGTCCGCTTTGTTCTCCTTGATATTTCGGGACAAAAGTTTCAGGTTGTCGTATTGATCCGTTGCTATCCAGGAGGCAAATAAATCGTAGAGTAGTACAGGGAGTAGACCTGTTCCTGATCCCAGCTCGAGGACGTTGGACACCTTTGTTAGAACTGGGTCGAGCAGTGGATGTTGCGCGGGTGAAGGAAAGTAAGCTTGACCGAGCAGGAACTCCGCTAGTAAGAGACTGTTTCAAGATCTTCGTCAGGATGTTGAGGTTGATGTAGTTGGGCAGTGATCATACCCAGCTCGCCAGACCACACTTCCTATACCGTTATAGATTTAGCTAACATTCGTCCTAATGGACGTATGAGGAAGGATTCTCACCGGTATCTCCCTTCCGGTTCCGTAACGCTCCCAAATCCTGATGGATACTCGCCGTTATGATTATTTCCTTCAATTTGCTTGATTTGGTTTCTTTTTTCTTCTTGATGTGTTTGATCTCCTTGGCGTTCGGATCGTCTTGTGATGGGGCCGGAGGTTTAAGTTCGATTTCGATCTCCATTACGTCGAGCTTAGAGCTGACAAACCCCAAGCCAGTATTTCGCTCGACTTCCCGACCTTTGCTATCGGAGGCAGCCATATTTGCATAGACCTCGAAGACCTGATGCAAGGTCGATTAACTCCAGCCCCTGATCCTCGAAAGAGAATACCCGAGGAATGGTTCGAAGCTTACCTCTTCATCGGCATCTATAACGCGGCTGCACCCGGAACCCAGACGAATAAGTCCTGAGGGCGGCTCCGGCAAATCTTCTTGAAGATCTGGCTGTATATCAGACATGTGAGCGTGACCGAACAGACTAGCTCATCTTCTATAGGGACCAGATACAATGGTTACTGAAGTATCGGTGAGTTCTGTGGACTCGACGATCGACAACGTAAACAAACACGTGAGAACGCATGAGGACTGGCCATTTATGCGTTCTTACGCTTGGAAGAATCGAATGAACTGTGTCTGCTTGCAGAGTTTGCAGCTGCTTGTTTACTCAATTTGCTATCTGGAAACCCACGTTTTGGTCAGAATACATTCACAGCGATACGTGTGTGACGAATGGAATCCTATAAGAAGAGGGATCGGTCGCGATCACCCGGTGCTGCCGAACGGACCGATGCGGAGCCTGTCAAGATCAAGAAGAGATTGGTCAAGGTCAAACGGTTACGAACGAGAGAACGATCGTTGGAAGATCAAGACCGAGCACGAGGGTCTGGTTCTTCCACAGTAGGATCTCCGAGTGCCGGCCCATCTAAAAGACCTGAGCGAGAATACGAGTCGAGAGAGTCCAGGCGTTCCAGGGCAGAACCATCCACGAGATCTAGGATACCTTCCCCTGCTCCTAGAGTGGTCGGATATAGTAGTGATGAGCAAAAAGAGGAAGAACTGGGGCCAGTACTCGGTCCCGAACGGGAGCCCCGGCCATCCAGTCCTCCAAGAGAGATCTCATCTCCAAGAAGGCAAATCCCCTTCGTTTCCGGTCCATCTACACCACCTCCACCCAGACCAAATCCTCTGTTGGGCGATTGTCGATCAGTATTCAATTATACTCGGCTGAATCATATAGCAGATGGCGCATATGGAACTGTCTATCGAGCCAAGTGTAACGATACAGGAGGGATATATGCCTTGAAGAAGCTCAAGCTTGAGCCACAGGAGGAGGCCCAAGGATACCCTACAATCAGCTTAGCAGAGGTTTCAGCGGTCATGGTAGTCCGGGATCACGAGAACATCGTTGACGTACGGGAGATCGTTGTAGGGGACAAATTGACACAGTGAGTCTGAAATCTATATCACCATTTCCCCTTGGAAATGTTCATGACTCCCTTCAGTTGCGTCCTTTCCTGCTTCGACACTTTCGGTGACCTAGAGTATTCATCGTAATGCCGTTCATCGAACATGATTTGAAGACGTTGGTGGAGACTATGCCACATCCTTTCTCTCAATCTGAGGTCAAGACCTTGATGAGACAGTTACTCAGTGCTGTAGGTTATTGTCACGACCGAATGATCGTCAGTAATACTTTTCGCAATCGCAATCGACCGTAGATCTTGACGACTATCCTGTTACTATGCTACAGCTACATCGCGATTTGAAGACCTCCAACTTATTGCTGACGAATAGGGGTCAACTGAAAGTGGCAGACTTTGGGTTGGCAAGGAAATACACCGAGCCACCAGGCGAGATGACGCAACTAGTAGTCACTCTATGGTACAGGTTAGTGCTTGCCTTCTGTTATCAATCTACTCTGCTCTAAAAATCATTCCTGGTATTCCGCAGGAGTCCGGAATTACTGCTAGGCACAAAAGTGTATTCGACAGCAATTGATGTCTGGTCTATCGGCTGCATCTTTGCCGAATTGATGCAAAAAGAGCCGTTGTTCCCTGGACGAGGTGAAATTGACCAGATCAAGCGAGTAAGCATCTCGCTAGGTGGTGGAAGAGCTGAACCATGTTGATAACGTCTCGGCGAATCAGATCTTCGATCTCCTTGGAAAGCCGACTGAACAAATGTGGCCTGGTTTCTCGCGATTACCGATCACGCGCAGGATCAACCCAGTCGGACCTCCGTAAGTGTTCGCAGTTGAAGTTTTCTGTCGCATGAGTATAGCCGGACTGATACTGCCTATTGGCTAGCTATTCCTCTTTGCGCAAAAAGTATCAGTACTTGACATCCGCAGGATATGACTTGCTTGCCGGATTACTCCGATACGATCCCAAACAACGTATCAGTGCTGCTGAGGGCTTGGAGCACCCGTACTTCGAGTATGTTGCATTTATGATTCTATGTGAACTAGTGGCTGAGCTAACGTTGCTGCCAACGCAACAGAGAGTCACCTTATCCTAAACATCCAGATATGTTCCCAAGTTTCCCAAGCACCGCCGCAGGCGAAAAGTAAGTAGAATTAAAAGACAGTCCGTTCGACATATACTGATCCAACCTGGAATCGACGTTAGACGACACAAAATCCAATCACCGCCCGCACCCGCGAGAGCCAAATCTAAAGCTGAATCGAAACCCTACCAGATGGTATTCGACTTTTCGTCATAATCTTCGGTGTATCGAAACACCGAGATGAATCCAACGGTCGTATTGCATGTTTGCGAGCAGGAGCGTATGCTAATAGTAATAAATCCAGTATCTATTCGATACATACGGCCTATAGTTGATTCAGGAGTTTTCGAGATCTGATCGTTTGCATGCTGCCCTAGGACTCGGGGGATATCAGTCTGTTTTGGCTTTCTTGTTGCAGCTACCATAGTGCAACTTCCGTCTATTCACTGGGCTGACTGTCGCACCTCCCTTTGGTAGAAGAACTTTGTGTACTCTTGACTTCTAGATCAGACGATAGCCTTGTCGTGCTTTGTTCTGGTGCAGAAGTCAAAAGTAAGAAGAAGGTTAACATCAACAACGCATTCCTTTCCTCTATGTGATCGGAGTCCTCGGGGATGAGCAAGCTGTAAATGCGATTGTTTACGTCTATAACGACGAACCCAATCATCAAGCTCGTTCGAGATCTCTCACTCCCTCCTTTCCTTCCTTCCTTCCTTCCTTCCAATGCCATATGCACGCACACACAGGGATGATTCGCCCGTCAAGGGATCGAGGGAGGCTTGGACATCGACACACCACTTCCTCTTACTAATCTTTTTGCCCTCGTTCGTTCCAAACGCTGATGAGACTTCAGATAGAGATGGGCAGGACGACCTTCTATAGATACAGACACGGCAAAGCAGTGAAGAACATACACGAACGAGTCTATACACTAAGTAAATGATACTTTCCAACAATAGGGCGAATCCTCCTGATCAGCCGTCGATTTCCTATCGGTAGCCGTTTTTTTTTGGTCGGCACGATACGATCAATTGCTATCAGATGCCTTGCGCTTGACCGGTTTGAGCGGTACTACGCTTCCTACACAGATCCCTCGTTGACGATGTCGCATCAACGCGTCTCCTCTTGCGAACCCTTTTCCACTGTGAATGACAAATCGCGTGAGCTGAATGTACACGCTCGGCGCATCGAGTTTTCGGTTCGAGAACTTACCATGGGCATGGGAACGGTTTCGTACCCGAATGAATCCGTATGTGTCTCCGCAAGTCGTGTTGACGGACGAAAGCGGCGTTGCTACGATCGAGACGCGCGAGTTATCAGCGCCGTGTGCTGTAAATCTCGATGACACACCGTTACGACTTACCATTCCGGTTCAGTGCAGACGAACGGTTTGTCTTCGAGATGAGTCTGGATATGACTATGTATCGCGCTCTTCCTCGGAAAGACCCTCTGACAGTCGTCGATGTTGCACCTGTATCGTTTCGTGGGAGCCCCTCCGTTCTCCGGGTCAGGGATCATGAACATGATGTAACAGCTCTCCAAGTACGATCTGGGGATGGCCGACTGTGGTTCGGATGCGAGGGCTGTCGTCGTTAACGCGGTGGGTGGGTTGCGAGGGGACGCGGATCCGGCAGGAGTGACGGTGGACGATGGGGGAGCGGTGACGATGGGGGCCGGTACGGCGCTCGAAGGCCGACTGAGGACCGGTCTTTCCTCCATCACATCACTCATGATCGAACGACTCTCCTTTACCGACTCCCTAGCGATCTCGACAAACGGATCGTAAGGCAGAGGATCCCTACCGAGTGCTCCCGCGCCCAAATTCTCCCTCCCCTTCGACTTGGGGGTTCGAGGTTTCGGTTTCGGACCGGGCCGTAACCGTTTCCCGACAGGGGGATACTTGATCCTCTGACGTTTGGAAGCGTGATCGTTCCCTTCGTCCAGGATGGCGGACATCAAGCCCATGCTGGATCCCGAAGCTGTGGGGAACGATACCGAATACGCCGCCGAGTGCGGGTGATCGGGAAGGGCCGAACCGGGCGGGTTGGAATGCGCGTAGGAGAGGGAATCGTTCGACCCGGTCCCGTCGTTCATGTTCAAGAACGAATCCTGACTGAACCCGGGGGTGATCATGGGGATATAACCGGCGGAGACGGATCGTGGGGCGGGAAGATGAGATTGAGCTGGTTGATCGTCCAGGGTCGATCGCGCGGGGAAGGCGTGATAGGGGGAAGAGACGTGTCTCAAGCCATGATTCGATGTGCCCGCGGAAACGGGGTAGTAGTTCATGGGCAAGGCCAAACCCATGGGGGAAGGGTAAGCGGAGGTATCGTTCGGTAACCAATGCGAGTTTGACTGCTGCTGCTGCTGCTGTTGTTCAGACGGGATCGCCAACTCGTAATCCCCCTGCCCGTCCATACCCGCATACTGCGCGCCCAAACCGTACGTCTCAAACGCCGCGGCCTGAGCGACCTGTAACTGATTCCCGAGCAAACCCTGGGAAGGGTCCGCGGGGGAGATGGAAGATCGCCCATCGGGATCCATCACGCCCAGAGCGGTGGGGACGGTCATCCGTTCGTGACCGGTGACGAGGGAACAGGGGGTGTCCTGTCCACTCGCGCTCGCACTCGCGATGGTATTGGCGCTGAGGACGGACATGGCGGATAACGGTGCTTGATCCCAACAGGCGTCCGTCCCATCGACCTGTATAGCCAACCCGCCAAGTTTCCTCTGGAACGAATACTCTGAACCCATGCTGCCCGTGGCCGCGGTCGAGGAGAGGGTCGAGCTGGAAGAAAAGTACGTTCCCGCCGATCGAGGAGGTCCCGAGGCGTTCGACCCGCCCACGACGGGGGTGATCAGGGGAGAATGTCCCTGAGTGAAAGCCGGGCTGGGTAAAGAGGAATCCAAGACGGGGGTCCCGTCCGTGGTGGAAAGGCTCATCGTCCCGCTCAGATGCCTATGATGGTTCGTCCTCGAGGAAGAAGGAGGCAGGTGGAGAGGAAAGTAGGGTTGGAAATGACCATACCCCGTGGTCGTGCTGGAGAACGCTGGGGATTCGGTCCCGGTCCCGGGGGTGGAATCGGCGTACAGATGGGGCGAGATGGGGATCTCGGCGTTGGACGTGTTCGTGTTGATGGAGGAGACCGTTCCAGCGGTCTCTACCGAACAGTTGGAGACGTTCCTCGAGAACCCCATTCGAGCGAGAGGCCGGGAGGTGAACGCGCTGCTGCTGGTCGTGCTCGTGGTCGTGGTCGTGGTCGTGCTCGGGGTGGAGGAAGCGGAGAGGGAGGAAGAGGAAGTGGGATGTAACCCGATCGCCGAGGTAGAGACCGATCGGGACATCAAGATCGATCCTCCCAGCCTGGCGCCCGCCACAGTGTTCAGGTGACTGGAAGAAGCGCTCCTGGTACTGATCGGATGGGCGGGTGGGATGGAGGATGACAGACCTTGCTGATGCATCCTCCTCCCTGCCGGACCGACGTGGATGACGGAAGGGTTGGATCTCTCTTGGGACGGGGTGGAGGCGGGTTCCATGGTGGGAAACGGTGAGCTGGCCGGATGAAGGGATAAGAGGGGACCATTGGATCGAGGCGTGGGTAACAAGGAAGAACCGGACGGGTCGAGATCTTCCTCCTGTGCGTGAACGTTCGCCGTGGATTGAGGATGATTCCGTCTGTACGAGACCGTCCGCTGGGTGATGGTCCCAGGGGGTACCCTCGATCCGAGCGAGGTAGAGGGTACGAACCCCGCTCCCAACCCTAAACCGGAGGGATACCTCGTTCCGTGGTGCGACCCGAACCCTTCCGAGGGGATCGACTCGCCCTGTCCCGATTGAGAGTGAGAGTGAGAGTGAGAGTGAGAGTGGGGGATATAATCAAACCCATCCTGAAACCCGCCCATGCTCGTTCCCGTCCCCTGCTCCTCGTCCTCCCCAGGGACACCGCGCATGGATTCCCATCGGGGGACGAACGTTTCCTCTTCACCCGGATGAACGACGAACGGATCGACGCCCGTCAAATCCCCTCCCCTCCCGTTCGGCGTGCCCATCCCCATCCCCATCCCGCCCGCGCCCATCTTCCCGGTGGAACGTTTCCAAGGGGTGATCCCGAGGGGGGAGACCAAGTACCCGCCCTCGACGCCCTGACCGAACAGTTTCGCCCTCATCCCTCTGTGCACGGAGGACGGTTCCGCTCCCGAGTAATAAGAGGGGGAGAAGAACGCACTCCCGGTCCCATCGGTCGATTTCGTCGCTCCGGGCGTAGGAAGTGCAGAGACGGAGACGGAGACGAGGTGATGAGTGGAGGAAGCCACGGCCTGAGCGTTCTTGATGGTGGAGGGGACCACGAAGGGGGATTCCGGGTCGAGGAGCGTGGGTTTTACGGGGGTGAAGGTGGGTACGAGGAAGCCTGGGGTGGGAGGTCTGTTTGAGCGAGAGGGAGGGGTGCGGGTGAGCGTGCGGAGAGGGGTCGTCGTGGTGGTGGATGAAGGTTTCCTGTTTCTTGTGAATTGACGTGGGGTCGCGTGGGTGGTTGGTGATTGCATGGTGGTGGTGTGGTGGTGTCAGTGGTGGGTGGTGGGTGGTGGGTGGCAGTAGACGGTGTGGACGGTGGCAGGCGAGTGTAATGACAGTAGACGATGGTAGAAACGTATGGACGAGAGCTAGAACGAGCGTATAAACGAGGGTGAGGGGGGTGTCAGTTGTGGTAGCAGTGGTAGCAGTGGTAACAGTAGCAGCGAGAGTAGTAGCAGTCGTGGTAGAGATGATGGCAGTCGTGGTAGAGGTGGAGACGATGGCAGGGGCAGGGATCGTAGCAGTAGCGAGGGCGACAATAGGTCGCGGTGTTTGTTTACCAACAACCCAAACAACGTAAACTCGCGCTTATCGAATATCGAATATACCACCGCTCGCTCCTCCATGACGCACGACGCACATCGCACAACGTACACCACGCTCCGCCTACAACACCCCCTCCCCGAACAACGCCTCCTTGGTATCGTACTCGTACTGGTAAGCCCCGTGCCAGTAATTCGGTGCGGCCCCCTTGCACACGGTCCACGCCTCGTCCAGCGCCTGGACGACCTCCTCGGGCAACGCGGGTTTCTCCAAGTCACGCAGGTTCCCCTCGAGTTGTTCCTTTGAGCTGACGCCGATGATGATCCCATCGTTCCCCCCCTCGACGCGGGTGGATAGGTTCAGGGCGGAGTGATGGACGAGCCAACGGAGCGCCGTCTCGATCATCGTCAGGTTGTGCTTCTCGATCACCGGCTCGATGATCTTGAGCGCTTCGAACGTGGTGTTCTTAAAGTACCTCTCCCTGCCGCACCCCCGATCCGAGTCATCCCCCGGTCAGCCCGACACCCAAACCTTGCCGCCACTCGAGAACACTGACCGGTACATCTTCCCACTCCCCGCCGTATCGCTAAACCTGCCCTCCTTCGGGATCTCACTCGACCTGACCTTGCCGCTCAACACCCCCCCGGCGAGCGGGTTGTAGACCACCCAGTCCAACCCGAATCGACGCAGGACGACCAGGAGCTCCGGTTCGGCGGTCCGGGTGATGGCGTTGTACCTGCGTGCCGTACAAGGCGGCGCAGGCAGGCAGGGGTGAGCGGGTCGCAAGCAGACTAGAACGAGTGGAAGAGCACTCACATCCCTTGGTAAAGAGTGGGCAAAACCCAATTATGGTATTTACAAATCATACATACCTCCGCGACCTGTCCACGCGATCGTCTCACTTAGCTTGCCAGGACGATAGACATGACATGACGCAGGAACGCTCGGGGGGACTCACCTCGGCCGCGGTGAAATTACTGATGGCGAACGTCTTGAACTTGCCTTGCTCGTACAGCTCGTTGATCGCCTTGAGCGTGGGTTGGAAAGGGACCGTCCTGTCCGCCGACTAAAAGGATTCAGTTCATCGCGATTCAGTAGTGTCGATCCAGTTCAGTTCAGTTCGATACTCCATGACAAACGACCACCCCGGACGCACGTGCAAGTAGAAAATATCCACGCTCTCCGTCCTCAACGCGTCCAAAGATTCCTGACATTTCAGCTTGAGCATCTCGGGCTCATGCGCCCCGGCCTGGTTGGGGTACCATTTCGTGGCCAACGTGAACCCCCGGGCCTTGTAGTCCGCTCGGGCGGTCCACTCTTCCTGTTTCCCCCCCACGTACACTCGGGCGGTATCGATCTCGTCGTACCCCTCGCCGTGGAAGTGGTCCAGACAGGAGGTGAATTGGGAGAAGTCGGTTATTCGGGCGCCCTTGTCTTCGTCCGGTCCAAAGGTCATCACTTGGGGGTGCGGAGGATGGTCAGTCGGGGACCAGGTGAGGAGAGGGCATGGACTCACGACCTAGGATGACTCTGTTTTTCCCTTGAGCTGGCATCGTGAGTGTGTGTGTCTGTGTGTGTGTGTGGGGGGGGTGTGTGGCGATGTGGTGGAGAGTCGGCCAAGGTGACCGACGCTGCTGTTTATATGCAGATCACAGCTCACACGGCCATCACCGCGTCGTCGTCATCACCGCACAGACCTCCACTTTATGCGTAAATGATCAATAACGCATATTCCAACACACTCAAATCCTACAGACCATCAGAGTGACATCGTCCACGCTCTCAACTTTCAATCCCAGAAACGCACTCGCCAGGTGTCGATCATTACCTCGCTCCCAACTCTTCCTCAATACCGCCCCTGCCAGTCCCAGTCCCTCCGCCTCCGCCGTCTCATCTCCCACACGTCCCGCCCGATCCACCAGCTCGCCCATCGCTTCCACCCAAACACGTTCGAGCGGTACGGATCGATCCGGACGGGGGAAAGGCATATCCCTCCACCCGTCGGATGATAACATCAAGAACGCTTCGCCAGGTGAGAGGTGCGGTGGTAGTCGATGATACCTCACTTCCGAGTCGGTACTGATATAAGGGGGCTACGCGAGGTATGAGTAGAACGAAACGCGCCGGTCAGCAGTTCTCCTCCAGTGACCGCCCCTCCTCGCCGCTAAATCGTAAACCCACACTGATGATCCTCCCCGCCCCACTCTGGAATTTCCTAACCATCCTGCTGTACGGTTTGACCCTCGGCAGGACCTTCTCCCCGAAAACCCTAGGGAACTTGAACGCGCAATCCCCCAGCGCGCGAGTACAGATGATCCATCCCAAGTACCTCCCGTCCAAGTAGAGCTCCGGCTCGGAAGGGTGTTGAGAGTGGATGAGGGCGAGTTCGGTAGGGTTGGAACAGTTTTGGATGGACGTGAGGGGGATGACGATGTGTTCCTCCTTACCGGGCGATCTGTATCCGAGGACTGGAAAGGCGCACCGCACCCCCCGATCAATGAGGAACCGGTCAAAAATCGACGATCAACCCATCCTCCGCTCACCGGCCTCGCAATCCCCCAAACCGACCACCCACACGTCCCTCCCTACCACGAGCGCCGCCACCAAACAAGCCCCCGAGATACACCTATCGGCCAGCTCGTGCCCCCTCCCCTCATCCGCCTCTAAAACCCGCTCGATCGTCTCACCCGATACCCTCTCGATCTCTCCCCATCCCCCGGGAAACAGATCGAGGAAGTGGGAGAGGAGAACTCGATCGTACTCCTTGACCAACCACCTCAAACGTTCCTCCACTTCCGAGCTGGACGAGAGGGGTTGAGCGATCAGACCGGTCTTCAGGAACTCGGGGAGGGTTCGGATGGTATGGTCCACACAGGAGGGGGATAAGTGTCCGTCCAAGACGATCAGGAGGGTAGCTTCTTCTTCCCCCTCCTCCTCCGCTCCCATTCCCGTTCCTGTCGAGCAAGAGGGGAAAGGATGGGGCCATGAGAAGGCCGACGAATGGGATCGATCTTCATTCTACCCCATCCCGAAACGCATTGAGTACTACGACCTTTACAATGCACCTCTGAAAAACGTGGAGAGAGAGAGAAAGACGTACAAACTTCGCTCCCAATCCATGGACCGGTTGGAACGAAATCACCCCCACCTCCCTCCCCCCTACCCACCCTCCCTCCTCAAACCCCTTCAGCCTCCTCCCGATCTCTTCCTCCTCCAAAAGCTCGTACGTAGGGAGAACAGCTCTTGCCTCTTCACTCAACTCCATGGCCGGAGGCGGTGAGTCGGTAAGTGTCGGATCCGCCCAGGGGGGGAGCGGGGAAACGGGTTCGTACAGGTAATAAAAGAATCGCTCGAGGGAAGGATGGTTGATCGGGTAGGTCAACATGGTGCTGTGCTACCGGATAACGTCTTTCAATCTGAAAGATGAGAGCGGGGAATGGAGCAGATCTGATTGAGAAGAAGGGATGGATTCCGGACGGGGGGAAAGAATGACCCTGTTCGTGGAGAGGTATAAATACTCGCGACGCCACGGGTCGGGATTATCAAAACGCCGATCTCAACGTCTCGTCATCTTGGGAAACCTCGTCATCGCCCGCTCAGCTCCGAACTGGATGATCGCCCATGTGGAGCTCGGATCTCCCTCTACAGCTGGTTCTACTGCCCATCATAGATTGAAAGCCTCTCCCCCTCTCCACGTTCTACCGCCACGACCCTCGATTCTCACAAGATGACAAATGCTATGCGCGCGTCGAGTTGATACATCTCATCTACCTCGTTTACATGCCCTTCCTTCCTCCACTCAACACGGACGTCCTCCATATCCTATCCACCACACGCAGCTTGTCGTTCCTCTCCAACGCAGGGTCCTCCAATAACCGGAGATCGTCGATGAATGCCTGCATATAAAACTCGTCTTCAGTTCGTGGGACAACGGCTGGAAAGGACGAGGCCGGGGCCGCCTTCCACTCACCCCTCTATCGCTAGGCTTCAGACCTCCCGCCCAACTCCTCAAGTTTCCAACGGTAAGTATCATCAACCCTCTCTGCTCATCGTCCATCCCCCCCGCTCCCGTTCCCGTGGATGCACCTTCCGCAGCGTTCTTACGGGGAGAAAGGATCAACAGCTTTTCCACGCTCCTGATCCCCCTCAAATACCCCGATCGACGGTTAGACCCTCTCCTCTCCCCCGTCCAGATCCGTTTGGCCCATCCTCCCAGTCCGTACAGGATCAAGAGGGACGGTGCGAGACCGACAAAGGCAAAGGTGAGTTGTTGTGATCGCAAGAGATGGTCGAGCGAGAGGAGGGAGAGGGATAGATCGTACTGTCGGTTTGTACGGGTTTTGGTCCGCGATCAACGAGAGGGTCACGGGGAGGGGGACGGAGAACGATTCTCACTCACTTTCGTCTTCTGTACCTGTATCAATAACGTCCTGATCAAGTTCCCCATGACGGCATTCTTCACCGGGCTCTACCAATTCCCACCGAAAGATCAACCATCCGACCCACCCACGCGCGCGCGCGCGCATCGACAGAACACCAAAAAGACACACCTTCATCTCGCTCTCATAGACCCGTAAGACGTCTTCCATATTCCCCGCCTTGACCTTCCCGCTCAGATCGGTGAGCGCTTGTCCGGAAAGATGATAATAATCCTTTCCCAGGTCCAGTACCATCCTCTCCAAAGACTGCCCCCCCGCGTGCGCATCATAGTCCAGTCAGTCCTTCTTGCGCATCGACCCAGAACTCTCTCAACCGACAGACGAGCGACTCACAGCTTGATCACTCCTCACGCTCTCAGGGGCCACGCCCAACCCCTCCCCACCCCCTTTAAGCGTCTTCAAAACCTCCTCGAGAGGCTGGACGACCCATCCCAAGACCCATCCTCTGACCGTCTCCCCCGCGTTCCTCACCTGACCTGCGATCCAATCCTGATTATCCCTCGCCGTCCTAGATCCGTACCTGACCAGGGGAGGGAGGAGGAGTAACGGTAACCAGAGTCGGGTCAGGCGGGACGGTCGGCCGTGATCGTTCAGGGAAGAGGTGAGGTGGGTGATCCGAGCGGGCAACGTCGAATGGAGAATGGGAAGAAGGGTGGAAGCCGTCGGGCTAGGTGGAGGAGGGGGTGTAGACGTTCCCACCTGTCTCCCCGAGTCTTTTCTCGAACGTTTCGCAGTAGGCGTGGAGAATGGGGAAGGAGAGGCCGGTCTCGCGCTCCCCACTGAGCCGGAGGATAGCGGGATCTCGAGGACGTTACAGACGACCGTATGCAGTCGAGACGTCTCGTTCACTATGGCTTGCAAGTTATCCTCACTCCCCGTCGTCCGACCGGCTTCTTCCTCCCATCTGGGTCCCTGACTAGCAAGGTATCCTATCTTCCTCGCAGCCTCGTTCCTACTCTTCCTCAATACCTTTACACTGGCCAGGATCTCTCTCCTCGTCAGCGTGAACGGGTTATGGGCGGGGAGGGGCAGGTCTCGGAGGGAAGAGAGGGCCGTACGTGGAGAAGCTTGACGGAACAGTCGGGACATGTGGACGTCGGATAAGGTCGGGATACGGAATGCCGATTGAGTGAGGGGGTTGGGGATCAGACGATATACCCGGAGAGGGAGGGCTGGTCGTGCGCGACGGGATTGTAAGGACGAGATGGATGGGATCTCCCAAACGTGGGACGGGACATGAACTCACACTGGATAAAGTACATCCCGATATCTTTCCTACTGTCGAGTACACTTTCCCACCACTGTAAATCGCTCTCCAACGCTAAAGCGCTCTGCATGACTTCGTCCAGTATCTCCCTCCAGACGACGGTCACCGCTCGAGCCATGATCTGTGCTTCTCGAACTTTATCGACCGGAGTGACTTTTGGCTGGTTCTGGTTTTGGTTCTGGTTCGACAAGGCATGATCGTTACCCTCCTGGTTGGGTTCATGGATGTCCACCAGGGATTGCAAGACGACCTCGAGTTGTTTCCTCGTTATCGGTTTAGCCGTACTCAGATCCCTCAGAGCTCTTTCGATGGTCAGGGAGGTAGGGGAAGATTGGTCCACCTCGGAATCCGTTCCCAAGACTGAGATGGGGATGGATATGGGGATGGTAGAGAGGGCGGTGAGGGAATGGTTGAGCTCTTCGAAAGCGTACGAGGGAGGGTGGGTGCGGAGGAACGACATGATGCGTTGCCTGTCCTTTTTTCTTCCTTTTTCTTCGAGCGACCTATTCCCTAGTCACCTAGCAATGTGATCCTCCTGCTAGCTCGTGCTGCCAGCGTGTTGGGTGATCTGTGGTTGGTGTCGCTACTCGAAGAGAGAGGATATGGTATTATTTGTCAAGTGAAGTGACGTCGTGATAAAACATGTCAGGCTCCCGCTCACTCTCGCTAGACTCTCACCTAACCAAAGCCTGGTACTACGCTGTAGCTACTGTTACCATCTCGACTGCTGCTACTGTCACCGCTCCGTTACTCTGCTATCACTACCATCACCGCCACCAGCATGCGACTCGCAGCGTAAGTACTCACACACCTCCCGCCCACGCTCGTTCCCACTTGACCCGACCATCCCGCATCCCAGATTCGCATCAATAGCGTGCCTCTTCAGCTCGGCGCTCGCACTCGACATCAGAGGATCGATAGAGTGGAACGAACATCTCAAAGGTAAGCTCAGTAGTAGTGATCACTTCATAGTGGTAACAGCGACAGATCTAATGTAACTACTCCGTGTGACAGATGTGAACGAGTTGCGGCCGAGTGATAGGATCGTGCTAAACCAGGGGGAACGCTCGACGTTCATACGGAAGGATGGAAGTTTTGTCTTGTGAGTTCATGCCCAAACTACCTCGGTTTATCGAAAAATACGTATCTGATCCATATCTTTGAAAAATCTAGCCCTGATGTACCGGAGGGAGAATATATCCTAGAAGTCCTCTCCAATACCCACGCGATCGAGCCCGTAAGCTTGTCCATCTCTTGAACCTGATCACTCGGCTAACTTTCCTCACTCTCACTTCACAGCTTTACATCACTATTCCATCCCCAGATTCGATCCATATCCAACCGTATCACCCTCTCCGAATCCCCTCCCTGCCGGCTCAACAAGACCCTTTGCTCGCTAGTAGCAGCAGCACCACCTCTCCCAGCGGTCAATCCTCCCCGCCCCTCTCCCCCTCGCCCTCACTCCCCTACCCGATCCTCCTTCATCCTCAACTCCGTCTCTCCTCCGTCCTCTTCGACCTCCCCCCCTCGGCAGGGACGAACATTCTCCAAATGTTCAAATCCCCCATGGTCCTCATGCTCGTCTTTACTGGTATCATGGCCATCTTTGCTCCCAAACTCTTGAGCTCGATGGAGATGGATCCGGAGGATGCGAAGAGTATGAAAGAGATGAGGGAGAGGTTCCAGAGCGTTCAGACTACCGATTGGGGTGAAAAGTGAGTCCGGTGTGCGGTCGTTTTAGATGAGGGGGTCGGCGAAGCTGATGAGACTCGATCACGATTGCAGGTTGGCCGGCAAGTTGGCTGGGGTTTCGGGAGAGGGACAAGGGGTCGTTGATGCCGCCCCGCCTTTGACCGCGTCGACCGCTAATAGGAGAAGAAAAGGTCGTTGATGGAGATGTTGGTGGTACCGATATATTCATATACCGTTTCATGAGAGAACATTCGCTGCCGTTTGATCGAGTGTGCGATCGAAAGTTATGAATGGCATGTTCTCTTTCAGACCTTTGTACGGCGATCCGATGGGAAGACGACATTTCGAAATACCCCTTGACAATGACACGATATCTTTGTACCCCGCATTTTGTAGGAAAGAGACCATCATGATGCAAATCGTGAAACAAACAAGGGATACAAAACGGTACGACGATTGAGGTATTATAGAACCGGTCACAAAACATGGGCGTTCAAAGGGTCGTTGAAAAAGTGAGAGGCGGGAACGGGCGGTCGTCATTTCTTGAGATAGCGTCTAGGTTGCAGGTCCACGGATGGTGTGAGTGATGGTCGTTTCATGCTCTGCCTCTGCGTCCGCCGATAAGTCCCCAGCCACTTATGAGCATGACGAGGGAGGTGAAGAGCATGAGGAATAAAGGGTTCGTCACTAGTTTCGTACCGGACGAACAGTTCGCGCAATGCCATTCTAAATCGACGATTCAAGAAATATCAGTGGATCCGCCTCCATCTCATTCAACACTGAATCGACTCACGGGAAAGCGGTACATATGTCTGAGGGAAATACAGGGCGAACTGCATCCCGGAATAAGGAGAAAACCTTCCCCCAGCTTGAGCCGCAGCGGTCCCCCTCTCATCAAAGATCTGTAATCGATAGGTGGCCGCTGCTAATGGAGTGTTCTGCTTGTTTTGTTCGTAATCGTAAGGGGACCAGACGATCTCCGTGGCTGATCCTGGAATGACATTCTCTACTTCTCCAGCTGCGTTGGTAGGTCCTACTGGATAGGTATTGCCGTTGTCCGAACACGAGGCGATAACGGTCAGAGAGGTAGGGGTGACACTGCATAATAATGGGTGGTCAGTATCAATATGTCGTGAACACCGATCTACCCCTAAACTCACTATAGACTCGTTAGGTTCCATCCGAAAGTGACCATATTCGATGGAGCGATTTTATAGTATGAAGCCGAAGCACTGCTGGGAGGTTTCTATGGGCAAAGAACGATCAGTCAAGGCGAAATGTAATGATTGTTTACGAAATCGTTTCCATACCGTCATGGTCAGACCACCTGCAGCGGCGGTCTGAGGAATGGAGATCGTGGCAGTAGCAGTAGTGCTCATCGTTTAGACTGGCAGAGAGAGGATTCAGGAGATCGAGTTGGCTGCCTAGAGAGATCGATGGCAAGAAGTGGTTCAAGTCTGATGCAATTGAACGGGATCTCTACACAACCACAACTTTCCAGAGCTCGGACTTCTCGTCCATAGTCCGCACGCACAGCCTTGTGAGCTGGTCGACCTTTGCATCGGATACCTGATCAATGGCGAGCCGAGATGCCCTACTTCCACTACGCTTATACCAAACGGACAAGCAGAGATATTCACTGAGGAATGCCGATGTGACAAGCTGTTTGAAACATAGGACCATGCCTCGACCAGATAGTCGTCCGATAGCAGTACTCTGCATCATGGTGACATGTATCGAATATGACAAGTAAACCTTCAAGGGTATGCGAAAGGGTATCCAAACGAATCTTCAAACCATAACTTCCTTTTAAACCCTGTTTTCCTTCTTTTTCTTTCCATTCTTCTCGCTTTGCCTACTTGTTGTGCAATACTTGAACCACAGCCAGAGCTGCAGAGACGCTGATACTGATGAGCGGGGTGGCGATGTGACTGATGAGCAAAGTCTGCGCCACGACAGATTCGGTTTCCTCGCTGGCATCGCTCATAGCGACAATTGCTGCAAGGGACAAAGCGGATGGTCCGGTAGGTGCCAAAATGAGCATAAAGTCCTGTTCGAGAGACTCGATTTCAGCATCAAAACAAGAAGGGGTCTTGCAGGTCAAACGTACGAGGATTGGGTCGTTCTTGATGTAGTCCCCCAGCCACTTCCTTGCCCCATAGACCAACCCACAAGCTACAGCGGTAGTGATGATGAATCGGTAGAAGAACAAGTACGATAAGGTTCCGATAGGAGGCCGCTTTCCCGCTTTACTCCTCAACTGACTGCCGAGAATAACGGTTTGTAGAGAAGTATACAGATCTCCTAGGTTCTCGACGGACTGTTCGAACGCTGATAACGCGCCGGAATCGTCGAAAAGGGATTTGCGCAAGAATGGGATCAGGCCGACAATAATGGCCAAGATTCCGCCCCACATGGGAGGGTTCATGACGGTGTTGATCTTCTCAAAGACGAACTTCATCCTCGCCCAAATACCCATGGTGACAGCTTTAGCTTTCTTCTTGTTGAGCAAAGGCGAAGTCTCGTTGTCCTCGACCGAAGGGTAAGGCTGGACGTTTGGGTAATCTCCCTGAGGGTTACTAGGTCCGTGCGTATGATCAATCAGTTCGGGTAGGACGGGTAGCTTGTTAGGAAATTCAGAGATAGTGCTCTCTAGGAAAGTCTGAGGGTTCCAGGAAGTCTGTTCTCCCCCTTCCTTCTTCTCAAGTATATCTATGATACGATACATTCGTCAGCCCAGAACGCAGGCACCATCATCGTCTTTCACTCACAAGGACCAATGGCGAACCTAGAAGATGACATGCTGATCAACGTCGAGTTTCCCCCTATTTCTGACCACCCGCAAGCTCACCTGACCAAATTCGAAACCAACGCGTTGATCAGAAGATAAACCTGTTCATATCGCGATCATTAGCTCTCGAACCCAGCCAAAGATAAAGCGAGTGAAATCCTTACCTTTCCTCGACGTAGAACTTCGCTCATCTCTTCCCCCTCTCCTACGAGAGACTTGAGCGTTCCGATCTTGCCTAAGGCTTGAAGCAATAGCAAGGGGAGTGAAGTAGCGTTGTTGAAGATCATGCAAGGGCTTTTATCATTTGGACAGGATCAGTAAGAAGAACAGGGTATCGAGAGAACAACCGAGGAGGGGATCGAGAGAAGGGGGAGGGCCAGACGACGGACTTACATGAGCCATTGTGGGAATCCAAATACTTTTACTCCGATTTCACCGAAGATATAGGAGATCAGTTGGTAGAGTAGGGACATCACTACCACGATCCAATCTGTTCCAAGAAAGGACATGCAGAGTTGATGAGAATCAGTTCCGGTTACTCGACTACAGCTTGGGAATATGAGTTTCACTTACAGGAAGCCAGGTTCTTCGGGGTGGCCAAGGGTCCGATCTGGGAAAAGAGGAGACATGGTAGAAAGATCTTTACACAAAGTTTGCTTATCCCCTGATAAAGATCGAACAAGATTGAATTCCAACGATATCGGAGGACGAAATGTAAAGATTTCAGATTTCGGACGTACGTTCTCCGTCTTTGAATCGATGAACCCTTTCCTGCGCATGAAATAACCATAACCGAGGATGAGAAGAACCGTCACTGAAGCCTGATCCGAGTGGCAACAGTCCGCAGTTGAAACGAATGGAATAGCAAAAGGTCGAGGGAGATAACCATTCCGTTAGTTCCCACGGAAGAAAAGGGGCTTCTTGGCTTGGCTAACCTGGAGGGCTGATAGCGTGGTCGTCCCGAACTGTTTGAAATCGATCCCCATATTGTATGAATACCGATGTAATGGTAGATCTGGTAGAGTGGTAGGGTGTCTCAGGGATTGAACACAACCATACGATGGCAGGACAAGGATCCGGAGCAGGCATGATATCTATCTCGCTGGTCCAAGTCTGCTTGATCACACGATCGAAGCGGGAATCGATGAGGTCATCGCCCAGCGAATATATCGGAAATGCCCAGACAACATCAAGTCATTCGACAGCAACTGGGCTACTAGGCAACTAGACATCTGGGCAATGGACTTTGAAAGCGTTCAGGCCATTCGCTTGTCTACTTTACCAAAGTCTCGAAGATGTATCCGATTCTTCTGACTTTTCTACCCGATCGTGTCTCTCATATCTCTTCCAGAACGTGTTCCTGACAGCGGAAGACTGCCGAGTGGCTTGAGAACCTCCTTTGAGCACCAGAACGCAGGTAACTAGACACGCATGCATATTCAGATCTCAATCTCACAATCAAACAAGAACGTTCAAAACGCTATACAAATAATTCTACTGCTTCTCACCACTCCACGCCCTCTATAACGCTCACTTTCCACCATACCCTGCGAGCTCTACTCCGAAAGCGACAGCCAACTTGGAGAACTCCTTCATGTGGTCGAAAGAGAACTCGGGGTGATCGGTAGTATCGCTCGACGAATGGATAAGCTTGTCAGAATCCGCAAAGGTAGATTCTGTAAACGCATGGCGATTAGGGACAAGGTTCGGGATAAACATATACATAGCATCGGCGTACCGATGGTGAAAGCGGACTGGTATCCTGCTTGAGAGAAACTAGCGTGGTCCGAACACTAGATGGAGAAGAAGACCAGATCTGATGAGCTCCAACGGCGGATTGCGATGTTCTGGTGCAAAAACTTACAGCGTATCCGCATTTAGTAGGAACAGGGCTGTACGGGAGAATATAAGGTTGATCAGGGTCTAAGTTCAACGAAATCGGCTTGCTTTAATTGAGCTTACGAGATATCGACTGTGAAGCAGATGAAAGATCAGTTAGATCGTGACGATAGTGTTCAATAGCTTCTTGACGTACGATAAGATTCCACAGCTTCAGTGATAAAGTGAGAAAGCCTGTATACCCATCACGTCAGCTTTGTCCATCCCTTATTCCTCTGGAGAAACGGCCAACTCACGCAGGATCGACAAAATCGGTGATAACCCCCACAACCTCCTCAGTCCCCTTCTTAACCCAGGCGGTCATATCCATCTGGACCATCCCCTTGACCACGACTCCCTGTTGTTCGTATGACTTGGCGATCGCCTGAGAACCGAGGAGACCTCCTTCTTCCGCGGAATACCAGTGGAACTCCAGATCAGATTCCGTAGGGACATATCCTGACTCGCAGAGAGCTCGGAAAGCGTGGATGGTAGAGGTCGTGCCGGAACCGTCGTCATCAGCTGCCGAGTATAAACACAGTATGAGTCAAATGAACCACCGAGCGTTGCGAACGATCTCTACTCACCTCCAGGAGCGGGAAGGAAAGGCCACATGTTGGCGCTATCCTGATGAGCACCCACAACAACCACGCTCTTCTCTTTCAAACCTTTCCCACCGGCCGCAGGGATCTTGGCAATGACGCTCCCCTGACCCCAAGGATGTTCGAAATGCTTGACTTCGACCTTGGCCTTCTTGTTCAACTTTGCGACGTCTTTGACTTGGTTAAATAACCATTCGCTGGACTCGGCTCCGGTAGAGGATTTGTAGTATCGGGTACGGAAGGAGGAAAAGGTCTTGAGGAACTCTTTCATCGAGGTGGTGGAGATGCTGGGGAAGAGGGATTCGATGTATTCGTGAGTGGTACTGTTGACCTTGGAAGGAGAGGGGTATTCAAAGTTGTTCTTCTTTCCTCCAGGCGCGAACAAGTTGCTGAATCCCAAATCGGGGTGATCGGTGCTGCAAGCGATATCAGTCAGCAATCAGCGACTAACCATAAATCATCAGCACAGACATAAACTCACATGTCCATAAACTTGAGCCCCTTGGCCCTAGCCTCGATCTTCTCCAATTCGGTCATCCAGACAGGAGCCTCGTCCTGTCCAAACCTGACCAGCCTCATATCCCTCAGATCGAGATCGAAACCAGGTTCCTTCCATTCGTACATGGCCTGGCGAAGATGAGCGGACTTGTCTTCGCTCAAAAGAGCTGATTTGAAGAGATCATGGGGGGAAGGAGGGGAGGCGTGATGAGGTGCGTGAGATGATGGGGCGGTGACAGGGGAGGCGGAGGTCAAGAGTGATGGCGCTGCCGCGAGGAGTGCGAGGAGAGGGATGAAGCTGCGCATGTTGTGTTGGGTATGGATGTGTTAGATAGACGAAGTGTGTGGATGTATGAAGAAGGAAAGGAACCAAGATCAAGTAGTTGTTGCTGTTGATCGCTGGTTACGGATTGATGATATCGCTCGACTACTACGAGGTGCATGCTTGCGAATCGCCGGTGAAACCCGAATCCGGACATTCTCTGATAACAGCATGCAAGTTAGAATCAATGACGTGGATAGATGACCTTTCTGTCGGCAATACCCGAACTCGCGTAACATTCTGGGTAAACCGGTTATAATTCAGGTTCCAAGCTTTCAAACACAGAGCGCTCATGTACAACGTACAACCCATCCTTCTTGCAGAGCTTGCAGTACACTCAGAGCAGCATTTCCTCTTCGAATTCCCTAATACAAACAATACTTATATCCTAATGTCGGGTCTAGATACTAGTTCTCTCTTCAGTGTCAAGGACAAGGTGCGTTTCTCGGTTTGCAACGGCCAAGAAACCCAAGCTGACCCTTCGTTCCAGGTCGTGCTGGTCACTGGTGGTGGTCGAGGGGTAGGGGAGATGGTCAGTCTAGCTCTTATTTCACACCTTCTCTCTTACCTCAACTGATTCAAACCGCTCGATAGATCGCAGAGGGATACGTCCAGAACGGAGCGAAAGTGTACATCTCCTCCCGAACCCCTAAAGCTTTGAACGAAACCGCCGAAAGGTTGAACAAGCTTGGAAAAGGGACCTGTATTCCCATTGTCGCAGATCTTAGCAAGTAGGTTTACGCTTTAGTCTCGTATTGGAACTCAACTGATCCAGTTCGTTGGACAGGTTCGATGAGTGTGTCAAGCTCGCAGAAGAAATGCAGAAACGAGAGAAAGGTTCGTTCGGCGTATTCCCCGTTCAGCCATAGTCACATCGTTAGACTAAGTCATTCAACCCAACAAATCCAGTCCTCAATATCCTCGTGAACAACTCCGGAGCGACCTGGGGTGAACCCCTCGAGTCTTACCCCGATCAAGCGTTCACCAAGCTCTTCACCCTCAACGTTCAGCGTGTATTCACGCTCGTTCAGAAATTAGTACCGATGCTTAGGAAGGGAGCGGAACAGGATAAAGTGGCTAGGATCATCAATGTACGCTTTCCTCTCCCAGCCCGATTTTTTCGCAGAGAAGCTGATTGAGGATGTCCCGATTATAGATCGGTAGTATCAATGGAGAGGCTGCACCGGGAATGGAAACCTACGCGTACTCGTCTTCCAAGGCGGCTCTAGCTCAGTAAGCTGCGTGTTCCCACACTGATCGTCTTTCCTTACTGATCTGACCTCTCGATGTACAGCTTGAGTCGTCACTTGGCCGCCCGACTGGCCCCAGAGGGGATCAACGTCAACACCCTTGCCCTCGGCCCGTTCCCTAGTAAGATGATGTCCGCCACTCTCAAGGACTTCAAAGCCCAGATCGTTAGTGGGATCCCTATGGGTCGAGTAGGTGAAAAGGAAGATATCGTCGGTGCTTGTTTGTGGTTGAGCGGAAGGGCGGGTGAATGGATCACCGGAGCGACGGTACCTATCGAAGGTGGTCATTTGGTAGGAACGAAATCCAAGTTGTAAATCGGAATAAGAAGTAAAACATCGCTCCTGGTTGGGTTGAAATGAACGCGAGAAATGCAATTATCACAGCGGAAAATACAACCACGATTGATGACGACTTCTATCTTGCTATTCCCGCGGCGTCTCACAACCGGCTCTTGATCCCCTGTATCAATACCTCGGCCTCGTCATCGCTCAAGAAATCCCGATTGGCCATCTCACCACGCAACATGAACTGATGAGTTGGAGCGTTGGTCGTTGCCGCTTTATTTTTGGATTTCCGTTTGGAAGAGAGATCGCCTACTGGATCGGAGGTGGGGGCGGAGAAGGAGGGTGCGGGGATGAGGTGCCAATGTACCTAGAGAAAGGGCTGGAATTGAGTGGCTAGCCCTATCGCAAAAGAAGAAGAAGAGGGAGAGCTTACATGCTGTGGAGAAGAAAGTCGGTTAAGTCTTGCACGATAGGGCTAGAGACGGAAGATACTCACATGAACCGCTTGGGCATATCCTTGATTACAGACGACATTTAGATCAGGATTACCCGTTGCTATTGCCTCGTGTACTCTTTAGTTCTGAACCTGGCCTGAGCAGCGCTCTACTTACCTTCGCATATAGCTTTCACTACTCGGGGAAGAGCAGTCCCCATCACCCCTCCAAGGGTTGGAGGCAGATCTGCTAATCTTGCCACATGTGCTTTGGGAATGAGAAGCGTATGGCCCGGTCTCATCGGGTAGATATCTGGATTTCTGAGCGTTTTAGCCAATATAGTATTTAGAGCCGAATAATAAAAAAACCTACCTAGGAAAGCCATACAATGCTCGTCCTCGTAGCAGATGAATGCCTCGCTCTTGCGCGCAATAATCCTGCAGAATGTACATGTCTTGTCCTCTAGTGGTGGGTATGAAGGAGGTCGGTCCTGGACTGATTTGAGTACGAACGAGGTCATTGCTGAGAGTCTGAGGGGTGCTGTTGAGTCCCGATATGAAGAGAAATTGGTTGTAATTACCTGAACGTGATTATGGGTATCGTGCTCAGTCGAATGCTCCTCCCTGGGAATTACCGATCGATTGCACATCCTTTGTTGACGTCAGATCCAGTCAAATACACGTCAAGCACGCTATCACGGGGTTTACCGGCGATATCGTGTTTCGAGGGGAGGTAACAACAACGCATATCTGTTCTCGGCTCGACTAAAGTGACGCGCGTAAGCCATAGCTTTCTCGCCTCTGCCTGCTCTCCCTCTCCCTTCCTTCCCCCTTTGAACAATCGTCAATACACAATCGATATCGCACATTCGACCTGTACGTCAGATCTTCCCGATTCAACCGCCACTACCGACAACTACCACCAGCAACAACCGCAAGAAACAATGGGTGAGTTCACTCTTCCTGCTTCTTGTCGCTTGTCGTTTCGCAAGACTATCGAAATCGAAGGCTCAGTCGGAATTGAAGGCTCCGGCTGATTCACCTTCTTGAAACGGTTTCCTGTGTTTTCGACGTGGCGACAAGCAACTCCTTCCCTTTCCCTATTTTGATCCGAATCTCACTGATTCTCTTTCGTTTGCCATATTCGACAGCCCGAACCAAGGTAAGAATCACATCCATTTCGTCATACTGCTACTCGATACGTTGTTCCTGGATGAACCCTATTCGACCACGCAAACGACTTGGTCCGCGCTTGAGGGTAAAAGCTGATCGACGTCCTTTGACTTGTAGCAAACCGCCCGAAAGTCCACTGGAGGTAAAGCTCCCAGGTAAATTGCCTTCTCCTCATGGGCATCAACCCCTGACCCTTCCCTTTTCGAAACGTTACTGAAATGCACTCTCGACCAATAGGAAGCAGCTTGCTACCAAGGCTGCCCGAAAGACCGCTCCTTCCACCGGAGGAGTCAAGAAGCCCCACAGGTACAAGCCCGGAACAGTCGCTTTGAGAGAGATCAGGAAGTATCAGGTTCGTCATTCATCTCCCTCCTGTCTGCTGCGGCCTTTTGATTTACCCTTTCTTCCTTCCTGTGTTTAGAAATCTACTGAGCTCCTTATCCGAAAGCTCCCCTTCCAGCGTTTGGTTCGTGAGATCGCTCAGGACTTCAAGACCGACTTGCGTTTCCAGTCCTCTGCTATCGGAGCTTTGCAGGAGGCTTCCGAGGCCTACTTGGTCTCCTTGTGTAAGTCTCTCAGTATAGTTGTAATCGGATCGCGGAGGTTCTGATCGAGCGTATTCGGTTTCTACAGTCGAGGACACCAACTTGGCTGCTATCCACGCCAAGCGAGTTACTATCCAGCCCAAGGGTACGTCTGACTCGCTCATACACTCCCGGTTGATAACAGCTGATCTCATCCTCTTTCATCTATACAGACTTGCAGCTCGCTCGTCGTCTCCGTGGAGAGAGGTCCTAAAGGACCTGACCCTGGCCTTCCCTATAATACGCGTTGGATGGGGCTGAATACTGCCTCTTTCAAGAGTCGATCAAAACTCCTTCACGCTCAATAGAGGCAAACGGTCATGGATCTGGATCTGGATTTCTCACGCGTCGAACGAAAGCAAAGCAAACAACGAACGTTCACTCGTTTCGAAAGAAAACCCTAAAACGCTAAAAAAAAAACGAACACATCTACCCCTTTGATTTTCGCTACTCTTTCTCGCTTCCCCTTTGGATCTTTGTGCTCGATACGAATCCTTTTTCATTTGTTCGGGGATCTCGAATCGACATGAAACGTTTTGTATGACGCATATGAATATGCATTGAGCGAGACTTTTTCGTTTGGTCCTTGTTACAGATTTACGGACCGGTGTGAAAAGTGCGAATCTTTTTTACCTCATCTGCTGAGTGCTCCCGACATGGTAGTCTCTCTATCGTAGTTTCTCGACTGTCTGTTGAAGATAGAAGCTGTCCTCTATAGCTTCAAGCTACGAGCCCTCCAAGAAACTGAGGCTGCGTTCGGAGTCGCCAGTCGCGTAAACAGCCATATTCAGGCGAGATGTTGGGGAGTGTTCAGTTCAGAGACTTCTAGACCTATGTTTCAACCGTTTTAAGGTGGTGTTGATGCTCACGTGACTCTACGTTTGTCGCACATCATGAGTCATGAAGAACCTGTAATGAGACACTAGCGCACGCTCGCTTACGTGATCCGACTTTTCAGTCGATAATTCAGTACTGGCACCTCCGAACACCCCCTGAGACATGTGCAAAGTATCGAAAAACAGTCCAACAGTATCTTCACATCCTGTACTCGATGCTGGACTGTAAGAAGTTACAGGTAAATCCGTACCGTTTGTAAGAATCATTCTGGGAGAGCGAGGGCTCGATAGAGGGGGGCGTCTACGGTGCATTTGAGTTCAAAGCTCAAATACGAGACCTCTCATATTGAGACACGAATGTGCAAAGTATCGAAAAACTCAAATTTACACAAAACGCTTGTACTGACTCCCAAGACCTGGAAGTTGCAATGGAACTTTGAGCTTTGAGACTTGTATAAACATGCACCGTTCACTAGCTTCACTAGATAAATGCAAGGGTTGGACATGTTCACTGACACCCTGCTAGATGTGATTGAAGCGGTCTACGAATAGATTGTACCTGAACTGGTCACGTGATACTCGAACCTATAGGAACTGTTCGGTCTCATCCTATCTTGCCATTCAGTAGCAGCAGCTGTGACACCCATTTAGTGAAATCACCTTGCAGCAGAATCTGACTAGGACCCCCTGCATTTTTTCATCTAGTTGACAACTCGATATGAAGAACTTGTTAATATCTGGACTCGCGCGGTCTGCGAGAGGATCCGCACAGTCCTACTCGACCTCAGCGACATACCCAAGCCGCAGGAATGGTCTGCGATATACAGGATATGCAGCCGGATTCGTCCTAGCAGGATCAATTGGGTGGGTTGTGGTGGATGGATCGAAAGATCGTGCGGACCGATCAGAGGACGTACTTTTACAATCAATGAGTTTCGGTCGGCTGTTGCGTAGTTATCTGTAAGCATCAAGATAGGTATACGGAACCATACGCAGGACTGAACGGGATAAGCGGCATACATTACACAGGGTCTTCTCATACTGTTCTATACCTGTGCTAGTGGATTCTGGACCGTCTGTCGTTGACTACGTAAACTCAAGTTCCTTCTTAGCACCAGCTGCCAGAGCTTTGACAAAGTGGACCTTTTTCGAGCAGGTGAGTTATCTGTAGATGGATTTATTCCTCCTGAGGTTCTGATCTACGGAAGACCTAGTTTCATCCAGGAGAAAGTGCAGAGGAATCCCTGCCTATAATGCGATCGCTAAGGCAAAAGAACATCGGGGCTCTTTTCTGTTACAACGTCGAACCCCTATACGATGCTCCAGAAGACTACGTCCCGGATCCAAGAGCAGATGTAGAGGAGACTATCAAGAGTATCCGAGTGGCAGGCCAATTCGAGAAAGATCGCATAGAAGCGGGAGGAAATGACGGAGCCAGGACATGGGTATCTCTCAAGATCTCTGGCTTGATGGCGGACCCTCTGCTATTAAAGAGACGGACAGAGGTCTTGCAACGTGAACGGGTGCGGGAAGAGACTACAACTGGGGAATATCCCTACCTTGTGACCGATGGGGACTGGGAACGGTTGTGGTCTATTGACAAAGAAGACGCTTGGCAAAGTTTACGCGATGTTGTGGTACTGGATGAGACCTACGAGAACTTGAGGGAGATTATGTCTACAGCCAAGGAAGAAGGGATCAGAGTCTTTGTAGACGCCGAGCAGACGTGGTACCAACCAGCTATCGATATCTTGCAAGAAAAGCTGATGAGCGAATTCAACGGAAAGGAAGAATTGCCGATAGTGTGTGCAACGTATCAGGCTTACTTGAGGCGATGCGAGGGGATGGTCACCAGTCAGTTAGCTAGAGCTGAAGCAGGAGGTTTCAGTCTGGGGATGAAATTGGTTCGAGGTGAGCCAGGCGGAGCCTCAAAAGCGGGAGTGATGCGCTGACAATGGTCTCGATCTGAAAGGGGCATACCACGATGCTGAAAACGATAAATGGACCTCAGTCACAGCTCCTCCCGTATACAATAATAAATCGGAAACGGATACGAGCTATATTAACAGTATGGGCAGGATCCTCGATGCTGTTCAACAACGAGATGGCCGGCAGGGAGACGTCTTGAGCCTGTTTGGATCGCATAACTCCGAGACGGTACAGACCATCAAGGATGCCCTCGTGCGGCGAAAATTGGCAACCACCAACGGAGATCGCTTGATAGTGAAAAATGATGCCGCAAAGAGGATTTCTTTCGGTCAGTTATACGGGATGAACGATGGTCTGACCAGTGACATTGCTGCACAAGTCACAAGTGAGGACGGAACGCCTATGGTTCTCAAGGTGAGCTATGGTATAGCTGCACGTATAAAGGGCTTCATGATCTCATATGACACGGTCGATAGGTTTTGCCATACGGCTCCATCCAACAGTGCATGCCATGGATCGCTAGACGTGCAGTGGACAACAAAGCTTTGTTAAGGGGAAACGAAGGAGCTGTGTCGGAACGTCACCGAATAGCTGGAGAACTGACGAGAAGGACGTTCTTATTTTGGAAATGACCTGGGTAGTGCTTATTCGAAAGTTGCTAGATGCTGCAACACCACCATACTGTGACTGCCACGTCGACATTTGCTTGCCACCCTTCGAGTCGAATGAAACCCGCTTGTTTTGCCATTACGTCATAGCCCTGAACTCGCTCATAACCGTTCAATCAACATTTATTGTATTCTTCATGTTGAATTCCCCTCCCTCATCCCCAAGACTTAGCTACCCTCGTATCACCATGAATCCATTAGCAGCGGTAGCAGACTCAAACAACCTACCGAGCCGTTCGCCGACCGTATCTGCTAAGAGGCGGCGTAGAGTACAGCCAGATGCGTCGGACACGACTGTTAGAAGGATTCTGAATTGGCCTACCACACATATAGGCGTTTTTACCGGAGTCTTGGTGGTGTAAGTGTCCGAATCGATGCAGCAGGAGTCTTCCGTACTGAATGCTTCTCACCTACTAGACTGGGAATAGCATGGGACTACAAGTTCGGTACAGCGTATTCTACGTCGAAGTACGATCTTCGACCTAAAGTTGCAGAGCATGTCTGGTACTTTGCCGACAAGCGAAATTTCCTGAACAGGATCTTTGTCAAGCAAGCTACAGCATGGACCACTTTCGTCTTCCTCATACCGCACGCGATCTTCTCCCCTTCGAGATCGCATCACCCTTATTTCCCGTCCAAGGCTCAGCGGGTCCTCGAGATCTCCCTTTACCTACTAGCATGGTATATCGTCACCGAATGGATGACCAGTTACGTCAGGACTGCGTCAGGAGCTATCTGTCAGCTTCCGGTTCCCCCTCAGGTCATTCAGAATCCCTCCTTTGTGGGATTGTCGGAAATCGATGATCATCCTATTGTGCGAACCGACGGGACCGGTGCTATTCAAGCTGGAAACGCATTCATAAGTGTTCCCTTCGAATACTGCAACTATCAGCGAAAGATCAACCCAACAGCCTTCCCAGAATTGTTCTCGTTTTTGAAGCCAAAAACGAAACAGCTTGCCGAAGAGGGATTGTACAAGGCCAGCACCATGGACATCTCCAATGTCCGTGCGAGATTCTTTGAAGGTTTTGATATTTCTGGACATGTCTTCCTCCTATTCGCTTCCATGGCAATGATTCTCAGGCAGGTTGCACCGGCTTTGAAGATGTTATACGACAAGGGAAAGTTGGTTGATGCACCAAGTCAACGGATCAGTCAAGGACGTTTGGCAGGACATGCTCTAAGCATTGTGGGTGGTTTGGGGCTTGTGGTCATTTGGTCTTTCGTAAGTTCCCGCATATGAACGATAGGATCGTGTGTTGATATCTGCAATCTATAGATGTTGTGGACAACCTCAGCGTACTTCCATACCAACCCAGAGAAACTTGCTGGATACGGTAAGCCACTTCCATCTTTCTCTGATATGGGAGCTGCAGTCTTATCGAGTTCTATGTCCTGAAAAAAGCTGTCGGTGTCTTGGCCATCGCCTGCATACATACCATCTCGCGATTTGCATCCCTTACTGCTCCCAACTACTTTCCTCGTCATGCATAATCAAGAGGGACCCCATGACGGAATTAGGATACCCTGTCACAAGCAAATATGAACACGAATACCTCTCACTGGTCTCGATGTTATTGATTACTTAGCCTTCCATGACCTGCCTTCCTAAGCCAGATATGACCCATTCTCGATGCCTGTTTCGGTCAAAGCCGGATGATTGCGCGTGCGACAATCGGCTCATCACCATCAGATCCCTCGCACATCTACATCAGATCAGAGATCGATAACTGGATGACTGGAGCTCTCTCCATCACTCGTGTGTGCAACAAGTTCATACACAACAATATGTTAGCTACGCTTGCTGCATCGCTTATCCCGCTCCTCCTGGCGGGAGCCGTCCCTATGCCATCCGAATCTCAAGTCCTCCTTGTTACTCGAGAACATCCGGAACAATCATCAATCCCTGATTGCTTAGCTTCTCTGGGAACCTATGGATCTGTCTCTGGATCAGAATACATCTATCTTGGAACAGAGAAGTGTTTGCAAAACAACATCGACAGCCTCACTGGCGGTATCGAGGCGGGCTCCTTGATTCCTCTTGAAGCTGCCAGGTCTGAGGAGAAACGGCTGTTCTGGCTAGGAGAGGCTGGTGTTGAGGGCAAGGTCCATGTAGCCGGACTCAGCGCTCCTCTTGACGGAGTATACGAGTCGATTCAAGATAAAGCCGATATGTTGGCAGCTATGAGCAATCTAGAGCTTGCTGGTAACCAGAAGGTTTTGGGTGGAGAACATCATCAGGCCATGGCTGATGCTCAAGTTGAACGCCTTTATCAGACCGGACAATCTCTTATCTTCTCCGCCTCGAGCGGATTGATTCCTCTCCTGGATACCCTCATTCCATCCCACCTCAGTCTCGTTGCTCTTCCCTCGATGGATGCTGCTTTGAGCATGTCAGGAGAAGGCGTCCGAAAGGATCTCGCTCAGAACCTTGCAAACCTTACCAAGCACATCCGTTTCTCTTCCGAGATCGACAAGATCCTGACAGAAGGGATGGACGAGAGACAACTCGTTAGGGATATCCGCTGGTTGACAGGGGAGTCTAGCAATATCGAATCGAGGCATAGTTTCACTGGAGGTGCTAGAGATGCGGCTCGCTGGATCAAAGGTGAGTGAGATCTTTTGGACTGTATGATTAGCCTTATTTAAATACATATGTCCTCCTTTCTAGAGAAAGTTCAGGCCACTGGTGCCGAATGCAACCTAGAGCCTTTCCTTCCTGGCTTCGCCCCTAACATCATCTGCACCTACCCTTCCCTCATTGCCAATGCCACCGACCTGACCATCATGTCAGCTCACTACGATTCCCGAGGGTCTTTCGGAAAACTACGAGCTCCCGGTGGAGACGATGATGGCTCCGGTACTGGTCATCTCCTAGGAATCGCTCAAGCTATTGCCAAGCAGAACGTTCGATTCCAGAAACCCGTCGTCCTCGCCTTTTTCGCTGGAGAGGAGCAAGGTCTTTTGGGTAGTCATGCTTATGCCAGTGAGTTCAATCGAGAGACCTGTAAGGCAATCATCTGACATTGAACATGCACGCTTCTTGTAGAGCGTCTTGCTAGCGAGAACGCTACCGTCTTGCTTCAGGTGCAAGCGGATATGTTAGGATATCGAGTGGTCAGCATTTCTCGCTGCTTGTCCTGGGTGAACAGATAGCTGATCTTTAAATCTCATCAGGCATCTGAACCTCGTCAACTCGGTCTTCCCGCAAGGTAAGCTTTCTCGACAATCTAGACTTTACCTTGAGCACAGGACTGAATCTTCCTGTCGTCCCCTTCTAGTATTGAGACTCCTGAAGCCAGTTGGCTGATCGGAAACCTGTCGCAAATGTAAGCCTGGTTCCCCCGAACTATACCTTGAAGTGTAGTATTGAGGATCCTTGATTCCTTGCAGTTACTCTCCCGAACTTGTTGTTGGGCGTACTGCTGCATGCTGTAGTGACCACCAAAGCTTCTGTAAGTGACGGCGCATCGATCCATAGTGCTACCTCAACTGATCACTTGACATGGCGTACAAAGTATCGTACAACTTCCCTGCCACTCAGGTATTCGAGAGGAACGATTGGATTGCCGATCCCGAGTATCACAGCTCGGGTGATGTCAGCATGAGGTCAGCTTGTATCATTGGGTTTCATTTCTACATGATGCTGATAATCTGAATTACCAGGGACAACTATGACTTTGACCAGATCTCGGCGATCTCGAGGGTTGTTTTCGCGGCGCTACTTACCGTTGCAGGTTATCAGTTGTAGGCGAGGATGTAAATGAGAGGCAATCACACGTATGCAAATATATCTCGGAAGTTTGGCGAGAGCCCGTTCTGTCGACAATATATCATGCTCTTCCTCGTTGCCTTCGCCGTTTCTTCAGCTACAAACAGCATGACTTGTGATACAGGCGCGCTGTCTCCGCGACGAACCACTTGCTGGAGTTGGTCCTGTCAATCTCACCGCATCTGCGTCGATTGCGTGGACTAATCGAGTAAACGGCTGGTGATCTAGTTCTGTCTATATTAGAGTAGTAGGTTCTAGTCGATCGCAAGGCAGCATGGGCGTTGAGCTGCAGCGCATGGGGGACAATTAAAGCGCGAAAAGCATCGAAGTCACTAGCATTGTTCATTTACAGTTCCTCACATGATCTTTGTAATACCATTCAGCCGGGACCGGTGTCTACCTTGGTTAATTCTGTGCAGCAATCGTGGACCCGTGGGTTCGCTTCTCGTGCGACTCCTCTGTAAACCGGAAGCGAAACAGGATCGTTGTGCTGGTTGGCGTCGTAAATGGAGAACGCTGTACCGCTCAATACCTCTCAAGCTCACTCTAAACCGTTGACTGTAGAAGTGTACTGATACTGTACGAATGTTACGTGGACAGTACTCGGCAACGATTGGGACTCTCCATGTCCGTTGCAAGAAATACAATGAGAAGAGTTGGCTGATATGTTGAAACACGCGCATCCACCACACGTACCTTGATCACACTACTCCGAAACCCAGTATTCCTCGCCTGAAAGATTAGCTTCACCACGCTCTTGAGAATTGACATATTGAAGAGTTCTGTGACCTAGACCGTTGGGAAAATAAAGAGGTCGAATCAGCAAAAAGGTAGAATCAGTTGGTGCAATTTATTTGTGCGGCGTCATAACTATATATTTGATCAAAAACACTCGTTTACAACCTGGGAGACGTGGGAGAGTGGTCTAATCCGCTGCATTTAGGTATTCATTACCAAAACCTGCAGTCCTTCGGGGCATGAGTTCGAACCTCATCGTCTTCATATTTTTATTCGCGTTTTTCGCTTCGATCTTTTTTTTTCTTTTTCCTTTTCGCTTAGCACTTCACGACTTTTCCTGCTACTGATGCGATGCTCGTTGTGTGTACTGTGCACCCATCCTCCCTGTGTCTGATCTGGCATATAGACAAGCAATATATATTAAGACGAACGAACCTACAACAACGATTACCAAACACGTAGTAGCCCAAGACGACAAGGTATAAAGACGTAATCTAATAGTTGATCGTGCGCATCAAGGGATCCAGCCATTGCGACTTTGAGACCTTCTTATCCATAAACTTTCTCGTCTCCCGTGTATAGCTGTCATACAAACGATGTAAGCGGGAATTTCATGACAAAAATCTCCGAAAACACCTACCGAATCATCTTTCGTGTAGAAGGGAAAAGGAGGTCCCTCATCGGTTTGAACCGGACAGCTTGCTCTGCACCGCTCATGCGTTTCAAGCCGTCACTCTGTTTGCCTGAGATCCGCAGATTCTCCCGGGTTGTCCAGAAATCTACTAGATTCACGTGTGCATATGTTTTGAGTAGTTTTTGACAGCCGCTCAAAGTGGTCGGGACCACAGGCACAGCGGGTCGAGGCGTGGAAGATCGCGAATAGTCTCCTCGTTGAACGGTACTGTCGGATCCAACGGTGGAGACGGAACGACGTCGGGCGGCCGGTGTGTGGTTCGTGTGTATGGCACCAGAATCATTGACATTGCTTGAGACATGTAGTACACGCCCCCGTTGTCTAGGCGTGTCGCCGATCGAAATTCGATCAGATGCCGGAGGAGAGGGAGGGAGAAAGTTGGGGTCGGTTTCCAAATATTGCGACTGAGAAGGTGGCATGACGGCTAGTCCAAACTGTTCGGGGCCAAAGAATCAGTCTCCACCGCGTACACGTGCTTTCATATCGCTCTCAGCTTACCTCCAGGCACAATCCCTGCCAGAACTTCAACTTGTTCCGTTCATCCCTCAAAAAAGACTCGTCGTTGCGCATAAAGGCGTCTACACTCGAGTGAGCTTCTTCTAGGGAAGAAACACTCTCGGCATACTCCCCGAACGCCGTTCCTTTGAAAGCGCTCGCTGGAGTACTGGACTTCAGTCGCAAACTCTGCAGTCCTTCAATGATAGGTAAGGTTTTGGTCGAGGGAATGGCTGTTGAAGGACTACCCGATCTCGAAACCGAATGATGCGGAGCGATGCTCTCCGTCCTGACCGAGCCAGCTGTGTTGCTAAAACTCTTTCCCGCCTGGCTATTTCCGACATTGACAAACGACGACCCATTCGAACCGATGTCCATTCTCTTATTCGATTCAAGCTCAAGGAATCCCGTAGTCATAGGCCGACCTAGAATCTGTGACTGCGGTACCACCAAGCCGGAATCCGAGTCACCACCTCTTCCTGCTGTCTCACTAGGTCCTCTGCCTCCCTGCGAATGGCCATAGGATCGAAAATTATATTTGTCCATCTTTATCACCGGTCCCGTAGGTTGGACGTCTATCGGTGCGTCTCGTTCATAAGAAGGTGGGGGAACGAAGGACGACGAAGCAGCCGATCTTGAATTACCTACCGAACCTGGATCAAAATCCTTGGTTTCTGATTGCCTGGCTCTTCTCTCCCTTTCACGCTGTCTCTGTCGTCGATGCTGTTCCCTCCGTTTCAACTGAACAGGTGTCAATTCCGAGTCCGGTACCTTATACAAAGCGTTTCCCGATGGTACAGACGAAGCCATGCTCTCATGGGGAGCTTGACTAGCGTTCGTACTAGTGGAGAAGGTCGACCGAACGCCCAGATCGGAAGACGCTACAGTAGGCACCATGACAACCGAACTTTCCACCGCTGAGGTTCCAGCCTGACCTGTTGTACTTTGATTTCGAGGTTTACTGGACCTGTTTCGCTTGCTCGATTTGGTTTGTTGATTGGAAGATGATGGTAAAGGAGTAACTGTAGTGGAATCGATGGTGGTACTTGAAGCTGTATTTCGCCTGCTAGGTCCCTTGTTCTTATTCGGAACTGCTGGATTCTTGCCCTTCATCTTTCCACCTTCCTTCTTCTCGGACAGTGACGTCCCGCCTCCCGCACTCGGTCGGATCGTCTCTTTGACCTGCTTCTGCCTTATGACCACCTCTTCCTCTTCGGTCCTTTCTCCCTCTGAAGAACTAGGTTCGGCGAGAATGCTCTTACTGGCCAACCTAGCCCAACCCGATTTCCTTGTCCCACTGCCGTGAGAACCGGCAGATCCACCGCTTGGGATTCTTGATTCTTGTTGAGAGCTTTGTTGAGAAGGTAGGATACGGGATGACTGGATATGGGTTTGTGAAAGTCGGGAGGTGAGATTGTTGATATGGGATTGCGATTTTTGAGGAGGTTGAGATGTACGCTCTTTCCAAGAAGGAAGCACTTCCCAGTTGGAGGCTGTAGATGAGGCTTTCGACATGGCAGAAGAGAGGATGACGTTGTTTCCAAGTAGGCGATCGGATAAGACGATATTGAACGATAGTTTCAAGGAGTTTGATGGCGAAAATTACAAGCACGATCAAACGTTCTTGATGGCTTCCGATCAGGCCAATTCGCCACTACCTGAAATGATCCTTTGCAGATCTCGACTAGGCTTGTCGGGGAGAGATCTGGTTCCACCCCACAAGACTATGTCGAGGTTTATCTCTCAATCGAATAAGGTGACTATTCCTTGAGGTGCATTCCGTTGATTGAATGATGTGACTTGAACGATTTAGAGTTGATTGTGACTTGAGAAGCTGGGAAGGTTGAATCATGGTTGAACGCGCGGATCCGGATCTCTATCCAGATGCCGAGAGATCCCGGATGCAAATCTCACCGTAGTCACCACCACGTTCCCCGAGCGTAGGCCCAGAAGTAACCGGCTCAGATAGCAGCTGTTCGACCTCCCTGGCCCTTTTCTATCGGACTTAATTGCACCTACATCGTCAACGTTTTCAGAATGGACCCACCGACCCCTAGAGGGAACAATTACAGACTGAACGACCGGTTGAAATCGCTTGTACGAAAGAAGGGCGACGGGCCGGCCGTAATGCGAGAGAGTGTGTCGAGTTGGGTCGAACGAATGAGGCATAGGCGGGTGCCTTCTCATGCAGTCGTCGATGAAAGGGTGTACATCTTGGTCTCAGTCAGTCGTGACGATCAGTTCGTTCAAAAACGATCGGCTCAAATACTTGACCTGTAGTATAGACTGTTGTCCTGATCATTCACGCTCCGAGCTCAACCCTGAACGACCTCTTTCTGACCTGGTCCGCACTTCCACCATCAAACCCTAGCCGACTATCCAAGCTAGTACAATCGAGCGGTCAAACGTGGGGACAGTTCCTGTGGGGGTTCATGAAGGAGATCATGATCAGGTGTATCTCTTTCGTCGGGGTTCCACGTGTAAGTCGAGGACGTCTTATGAGTGAGGTGGATTTGGGATCGAATGGGAAGGTGGATTGAAAACAGATCATCAACGCTTTACGATCACTGGAAGAGGGGTTCAAGTCTTTGAATAAGGAAGGAGATGATATAGAGCCAAGACGGTGGGTCTACTTGACCAATGATTTCTGCATTGGAACGATATCGATCAAGCCTTTGTTCGAGAATACAGTATCATATCCTCTCCCACAGACCTCGAACGTTTCAGCACTCAAGGTCGTGCCCTCTGGTCACATATCTACCAAGTAACCCTCTCTTTCTTCCTGTACCATAATCTTCATACTCACCTTATTCATTCCTCTTAGCCTCACGACGAAACCCTCCTCGCTCTCCTTTCATCGGCACACGAAGACCTTGCTTCTCATATCCTCCTCTCGCATTATTCTCTCCTCTTCAGTCCACCTGAACCCAAGCGGGCGTCGGACTTGGGAAGGAGAGCGATCTCGGTCTTGGCCGTTGTCGCATTGAGAGCACAGGAAGGGTTGGAAGCGCAGTGTCAGAGTCATTTGATCGGGTTGAGGAAGTGTGAGGGTCTAGAAGAAGAAGAGCAGGAGGAGGATCTTGGTGATGTGGAGACATGGATGAGTGAGGAAGAAGGATGTGAATGGTTGTTACTCTTCGTCGACGAGGTCAAGGACGACTTGTCCGGCTCGTCCTCGACTTCGTAAGCGAAGCGTACGTGGAACTAGGGAATAGAAAGTCGTTCAACCCTCGTTAGATCCGCTAGATCCGAGAACGGTTCACTCGCTGCTGCGTCATCTACGGGCTCTGCGGTCGTTGTAACGAGCCAGGGTATTCTAGTGTCCAGGGCCTTCCAAGGGGGATCAGAAAGGAGGGTCGAGTGTGGATGTATCGCGAGTGTAGTGTAGTGGAGGCTGATCGAGTGACATTGATGGGGGTTGTCCTGGATCATGCCGTCTTGCGGCTATGCCGGGTCCCCATATTGTGAGGACATGTCGTTGCCGTGTCTATTGTCGAAACCAAAATCTAAACCCGTCCGCGGTTCGAATTTCGATTCGCAGTCGATTGTTTGACGACGACAGTGTAGTCAGGTGATGCCCTATTGTTGCGGCTTGCGGCTCGGGGTCATTGTTCTCACATGAAACGTCAAGCAAGATGACCTGGGGAGGTTTGGTCCCATTGTTCGCAGGCGAAGGGTCGCAGCGCACTGCGAGAACAATAGCCAGCGAGAGGGATCAGTGCGCTGAAACATGGTCCCGACAATGTGAATGGAAAGTTCGATCGGATCTATCATATTGTTGGACGGTCTCGATCGAAATAGATCTCTATTTCCGCAGATCACCCCGAACCTTGTTTGACAAGGTCAACGAGGGTGTACCAGAACAAGGGTCGAGGGTTCGCTCGGACAAACTCAAAATTCCCCGGAGACAGGATTCGAGACATGAGACATTCGACCGCTCCGACCCCCGATTATCTCGTCCGGAATACGCATGACAGTCCCTTTCTCTCGTCCCTGTGAGGTTCTGGCTGACATGGTCGAGAGCGTGTGAGAGGGGGAGACGCAGCGATGAGGGTGAAGCCACTCGCCGGCTGAGCGGGTGAGGCTTGATAATCCTCCTTCTGAATCCATCGGAATGTAATTTGATTGCGGTTCGGTCGAAATGGGAATCAGGGCGATGATTGTTTGTCCACCGGTTGTTGTTTCGAGGGTGGTGACGTAAGGTCGAAAAAAGAACACATGTTCTCGCTTGTCCACGGCGTGGGAGCGTGGGAGGAAGGGGAATCGCGAAACTCGGAACAATAAGCGCCAAGACTCGGAAATAGCAAAGGGGGAGTAGAAGGTGTAACAACCACCCTAAAATGCAGATCCCATTTCGAACGTACGGCTGAGGCAGCTGGAGCTGGTACGGCGAGTGGGTACGGCTGACTGTTGTGCCTACAGAGTCCCTTTGACCTCTGAAACCGACGCTCTGACCGTTTCGCCGAGCCGAAGCCTGTGCCCTCTCGTAGAGTTTCAGGTCAAGAAAAAGCTCGGTAGATTGATTTCCGGGGTGAGCGACGAGTGATCAGCGGAGCGTTCACGCTGGACAATGGCAGGAAAGTGAAAAGTGGCACAGAGACGTTCGATCAACTTTCTCGCTGCGCAGGCGATTCTGTGGAATCAGCTCATCACCCCGGTTTCTTTTTCACTTTGTACTCGCGGTACTCGAAAGCTATATAACATCACTCGTTGGGCGCTCTTGCTCTCCACCACATTCACTCTCTCTCTCTTCTCAACCAACACTCACTCGCTCTCTCTTCGGATCATCAACACTCAAAACTTGCTATTACAGCAACCGCCAACCCGACAACCCGTCAAACAAAACTCACTCACCCTCACTTCGGGACTCACGTATTCGTCACACTTCGACGATCACTTTGACTTTAGTATCCACCAACAACCAACCAACCAACCAACAACAACTCTAGATAAAATGTTCGCCAAGTCCATTGTCATCCTCGCCGCTCTCGCTGGCTCCGTCTCTGCTGCCCCCGTCAAGAGGGCCGACGCCGTCCCTGCCAACTACGCTTCCGGGTACTTGGAGCCTTACTCCGTGAGCATCATGTCTTCTCGTCGTACACTCGTGTTCGTCATACTTACCCCCGTGCTCTCCTCTAGACCTACCACGCCAGGTACTTGGCCATCGGATGTCCTAGCCACAGGAACGGTTCCACCAAGGACCAGTTCTTCGTCGACTGCTGTAGCCCCATGTTGGCCAGCGAGACCTTGGACACTGCTCGTGCTGCCCACTGTATCCCTACCACCGCTGCCATCTCTGCCGCCAACGCTACCGCTACCGCTACCGACTCTGCCGCCGAGAGCGATTACTCTCAGGAGGCTACCTCGGTCGCCAGCGTCGTCGCTCAGATCACCGCTACCGCCGAGTCTTCCTTGACCGCCGTCACCTACGTCCAGCAGTCTACCACCGCCACCTTGGAGGTCGTCACCACCACCCCCACCCCTACTTCCACCCAGGCTCCCGTCGAGACTTACGAGGCTCCCGCCGCTACCTCTGCCGCCGCTCCTTCCTCTGGATCCCACTCTGGTCAGGCCACCTTCTTCTACCAGGGAGGAGTCTCCGGAGCTTGTGGAAGTGTCAACTCTGATTCCACCCCATTGGTCGCTTTGCCCGCTCAGTACTGGAACTGGAACGGTGGTAGCTCGCCCAGCCAATACTGTGGACAGTACATCAAGGTCACCAGGGGCGATCGTTCCGTCAACGCCCTCGTAGCCGACTTGTGCCCCAGCTGTGTCGGTGCCGATTCTATCGATCTCTCCGTCGGCGCTTTCACTCAGATCGCTTCGGAATCCGAGGGATCCGTCAGCGTCACTTGGGACTTCATCTAAACGGATCTTTTCCCTTGCGACCCGGCCCGACCGGACATCTACGAACGAAACAACACAACAAAAAATCCGACATTCTACCTACACTAGAAACACTGCATAACGACCCATAACGATGCTGGCATCAAAACGCTCTCTCTCTCTCTCATATACACTATCTTCATAACTTTACTACTATTTTGGGTCTTCTGGTTGTGCTGTATCTATATAGGACTGATGTAGGATGATAAAAAATATCCATACGATTATCCGACGAGTCTCGCGCGTGCTTCACGCTCAGTCTGCAGGTTGATGACGGGGAGTGACTACGGTCAGGCCTTCAAGCGAAAGTATACGGTTGTCCTGGAAACGTTCCGTCGCGCCACAAATCGGGAAATACCTGTGACATACTCGAGAAATCTTGAAGCTGAGGGGGAGGAGAAGGGTGAGCTTGCTTAGAGACCCCGACATATTATTAACGTGCAAGCAGGTTCGGCCTTTTCAGACGTTGTATGTCATGACAGTCAACAAGCTCGATCCGAGTAGGCCGTGAAGATGCTCCCAAGGTCATTCTCAATTTACGTCTGTGATGGACCGTATCCTGCGACTGCCGACCTTACTTCAACGGAACCCCACCCGTCACGAATTATGTGTTGATCTCGATACAAACCGAGATGACTCTCGTTCAAAAGATTAATGATTCTCTTACAAAAAAAACTGAACTGAACTAAACTAGGGATATAGATCTACGATTCTTACAGTACAGATTGTCCGTTCCGCCAATCAAACTTCGATTCCAACCAGGACCCAACCTCTCTCGTCAAACTCGAAACCGCCCTTGACGCGTCTCAAAACACCCCCGCCAACATAGGCCAAGGCGTGCAAGAGCTCCCTCAACTCTTCGTCCCCTCTCTCGTCCCTCTTCAATACCAGGACGAGCTCGCTCGCGTTGAGAGACTCGGAGACGAGGTCGAGGAGGGAAGTCAGGTGATCCCTGATATCGACGTTGAAGTGTTCCCGTTTCCCAACATCGTTATGCGTCCGGGCGTCCTTGACGGGAGCGTTAAAAGGGGGTAGATGTAGGTATACTGTTCGGCCTGCTTCGACCTTGAGTCGACTAGATCGGCTGGGTATGGGAGTGGGAGGAAGATCGATCATGGCTCCTACTATTGGTGGCGCATGAGGGATGACGATCTCAAGAAGATGAGCTAGAGAGAGTACTCTTGTAGCATGATAGGGGAAGAGAGTGGCGAGAAAGTTGACCAGTTGAGGATGATTAGAAGTCGGGGTGGATGACCTTGCCGGTTGAGCAGCTGTTGTTGCGACGGTAGCATTAGCTACCATCGTGGCAAGAGAAAGAGGTGCTGAATTCGTCTTAGGTCCAGGTTGCGGCAATTGGTTGGAAGGCGATTCCAATGATGTCGGGAAGCTATTCCGCAAGATTCGCGGGCTAGTCGCAAGGTTGGCCCTGTTGAACCCGTAAGATCCCACTGAAGATCCTGCTTCATGATTTGTCGAGACGAAAGAGGATGAGGAGGCGTAAGAGGACCCTGAAAGAGAGATGGGAGGGGTGGATAGGGTTGAGGATAGGTAGGAATGAAGGTGTGTTTGAAAAGGGTAATGCGCCAACGTGTTTGTCACCCACGTCGACGACCTCCCGACAATGTCCTGTGAGGAGCAAGATCAGATTATCAGTTCTTTTGAGTCGACGCATATGTTATTCAATCAGGTTGTACTCACAGGAGGCATTTTATCTTTATTGACCTCAAAACCACTGCCGATGTGAACCAGCCCCGAAACTAGCCGAAGATTGATCGCAGCCCATCCCAAAGGGCTCCTGAGAATCCTTGTAAACCCAAGCCTGACCGCCTTGGCCTCCGAGCCTGGCAAGAGCTAGAGCGTTTTCCTCGTGGTTTAAACCTAAGTTCGCGGCCTTGAGATCGTGCGCGTTCACAGCAGCTCTGGCAAGCTCGAAGAGAGAGACTTCAGAATCGATACCTGCGCCCACCCTCACTCCGCTTGAGACGGTCGGAGCGGTGGTCGCAGGGTAGAGATTATCTCGCATCATGGCGGTGGAAGAGATTGATTGATGATTCATTGCTTATGATGGCTGATTTGTCGGTAGCAGGAGCTGGTTGTGCAAGGGTGTAGTTGGTGAGGCTTGATTGTGGACTGTGGTACTGTGGTTTGACTGTTGAACAAGGCGATGTGGTTTATGTATCCAAAAAGTAGGAAAGACCGTGGATTGATTCTGATTGATCGACATGATCGACATCAGCTGATAACGCCAAAAGGTCAAGAGATTGCGTATGACGCGAGTGACACCGCGGATCACTCGTTTCAAATGTTTAGCGTACGAGCTCACTCCCAGGTATCTCATGGTATAGGTTCAAGAAAGCTACACAAGCCAACTCAAGTCACACTTCATATCCGTACAGCCCCATAGCTAGTAGTCTCCGCTTCAGAGTCCGATTCGCTCGCCTCTTCTTCCTCGACCACTACTCCCAGCGTGCTCTCTCGACTTCTCCACATCGCCCGCTTCATCTCTACCTTCCAATCGATAAAGCTAAAGTAGAAGATGACCCCAAATGCGCCCACCCAGAAGAGTCCGACACTGGTCCCGGACCACAGTCCTACCAATCCCCAGTTCTTCTTATATGCGAGGTAGTATCCCAAAGGTAAACCGAGAACGTAATAAGATCCTACAATCATGACCGCTTGAAGGTTTTGCCTGGCTGTCGATCGCAGAATAGATGATCCGATTGACGCGAGCTGTAATCAGGGAGTAGTGTGAGACAAATATCGTTTGCTGCATGAACTCAATCGCGACCTACCGCATCCGAAATTTGATACCTGTCGAGGATGAAATCTCATCAGCACTCCACATCTCCAGCCTTCAACCAAATATAACCAAAGCTCACAAGGCAATCGGGATCAAAACTGAAGCGATCAGGCCCCTGACCTCTTCCGATTCCATATCATCACCAGCAACATAAAGCCTGGCTAGCCAGTGTCTACCCAACAAAAGCCCTGTGGCCAAACAAGCCGTGACGCTGATAGCGAATACGTATCCTGCTCGAACGGTCACTGTCGCAGCTCGGACTGCGGTGGGAGTGTTGTGTCCGAGGAGCTGACCGAGACGAACGGTTGATGCCAGACTAACTGCGTAGGGAATCATTGCCAGATACAAGTCCACTATTGAACGAAACATCGATCAGTCCATGTGACTTCAGGAGATTAGTTTGAAACAACCATGACTTACTCGAAGTGATTGCCGCTTGAGCTGCGATACTAGCTTCCCCTAATCGTCCAGCCAAAAGACTAACCAGCTCGAAACTCCACCACTCGCTCCCGTACATCTATTGCAGCGCAGCAACAAGGTATCAGTTTCTCCATCTCACACCGCTGGGCGCAACAATACTGACCATCGCACTCGGTATCAAGATCCCCAAAAATTGCTTCCATCCATCCAGACACCTCTTATTCCATCCGCCCCAGCATTCCCTGGCTTCACTTCGACTAATCCACAGGACCAGAATACTGCCGATCAACGCATACGATCCCGCTAAAGAGATGGCGACTCCATCTTGACGTAGATTCGTTCGGTGCACTAGGAAGTAGGTCAATGCGGTGTGGAAGGGTAGGATGAGGGCGACTATGATGGTTGAAGGATGAAAAATGGATTGAGCTTGTAAAAAAGATTTGGATGTTTCCATAAGAACTGTAGAGTTTCATCCTCAGCAGAAGGCTTGTCAAGCTCAAAGCGATCACAACGGAAACCTACCATATCCAGGGATGCTAAGCAGATTCCATCTCAAAAACGATTGCAGACCATTCGCCAGACTTTCTGGCTGGCCTAACACAATCATGATAGGCTTGATGAACCACCACACGAATGCCATAGGTATGACGCAGATATGAGCGAGAATGAAACCCCGCTGGGCCATGATTCCGATCTCTTTCTTGGCAGAAGCGGATTTCGATGTAAAGAGAGGGGCAGAAAGGGTTGTCTGAGCTGCAGTGGAGGAGAGGATGAGGACGGTGGTGGTGACTCCAACAAGTTGTATACCCTGCCCGATCGTTGCTAATTCGATAGGTCCCAATCGACTGTGAATGAGCAAAGTTCAACAAAAAATGGTTAATGAGCCATTACGTCTTATTATGCCTGATATCCAATCTTACCCAGCGATCAAGGTTGATACCAGAGGAAAACATGCTTCGAGCAAGAATCCCACTGTCAACGGTGCAGCACTCGTAGACAGCAATTTAAACGAGCCCCAAAATGTCGTATCCAGCTCATGACAATCGTCTTCTTCTCCAACCGGATGCGAGGGTAATAAAGGTGATGTCTCATCTCTCCTGAGCGAGATGGAAGATCTCCCTGGTCTTGATGGTATAAATTTGATGTCGACAGGCGATGAGGTCATTTTGGAACGTTCTTGCACGCTTTTTTTTATGGTGGAGTGAGCTTTGCCCAGTCCCTGGTATGGCAGAAGGTACAGCCAGGTAGATCTAAAGATTATAGTGAAGAGAATTGATGTTACAGTCTATGGGTTGCGTGGCTTGGTCTGAGGGTCGATGTCCACCAGTGATTGTCAAAAGAAAGGAGAGCATATTATTGAAAGCTGAACTGAACATTTGGGAAATCGAAAAACGCAAGTACATTTTATTTACTTTGTGGAATTCTCCTCTTACGGCAGCACACTTTGACCTGGGAACCAACCCTCGTCGGCTGGATGGTAATTATGCGAATTGATGGCAGTACATGAATGCCTTGCCTTTGTCTATAATGTAAAGGCAGAAAGGGCATCCCAGGATACAAGTAAGAGCGTAAATGCGGTGTCGTTTATTTCCCCTAAAATCTATGCAGCGATGGGCCTGCTCCCGTCTATTTCAGCTCCTCGATCTCGACTTCTCCAGCCAAGTCGTTTTGGATGATGTCCAGACCGAAACTCCACGAGTCCCTGTCGTCCGCCATCAAACGGGTGTATTCGAGAAGAAGACGAAGCATCTATATAGAGATGCAAGCTCAGCGGTCTTCATCAAATAAGGCAGGCACATTAGACACTCACGTAGGCCTGCATATCTTGCCATCTCCAGTGATCCAAAGCAAACTGCCTACCCTGCTCGGCAATCTGCTTGGCGAGGTCGTCTCGTCCTGGCACACGTCCATCGGGGGAACCGATGAAGAAAGCCGAGATGTCGTACAAGTCGGAGTAATCGATTTGCATGGGCTGTCATACGAATAAAGTGTTTCCATCAGTGATGTTTTCGGTGGAGCCGTTGAGACCTAGACTCACGATGAAGTGGACCCAAGGAGTCATCCAATCGTGGTGCCATTCAGGGAAGATGGTGTGCTTGATTACGACACTTCCGGAAGTCATCAATCGGTGCAAACGGGAACTCCAACCGTTACCATCGACTATTGAGTGTAGACAGGTTTAGTTTGCAGCTAATGTCAGATGACGCTGCGACAGACTGACCATCCAAGACGTATTTGTAAAGAGCGGCTTGTTCAGGTGCGATTCTGTCGGCAAACTTGATCTCCGCCGCCATCTCGTCGCAAGTACCGTCAGCTTGGTTACACTGTGTACAGAATCATATAGATCAGCGTTCCATCGACCACAACGAGCTTGAAAATAGTGGAATCTCACCTGGTGAGGCTTTCCAGTCAGACCGACATCCATGTACTGCTCGTTCAACCTCTTAACAGACCAATCTTCAGGAGCCCATTCCCTTCCTCTCTGCAACCAGATCTGTTTCGTGCCCTCCTCAGCCTGAGCCATCAAGTGCAATCGAGGACGATGTTGTTTCCTCCAATCGTATTTGGGATCGCTCTTCCTCTTGGAGTAAGAATCACCGGTAGAAGTTCCACGCCAGAAGATCTTGTTGATGGTCTTTTCCTCCCAAGGCAAGTACTTCTTCAAAGCCGAGGCGTCCGTGGCGTTTTCATAAGCTTCCATAGGGGGGAAGAGGAATTCGTTGTTCCTCATGTGCTTGGAAAGGACGAAAATGGGACGAAGGACGGTATCACGAGGGAAATCGAAAGACATGGTTCCGTGCTGCTTTTGGATGGTTGGGTTTTGACACCAATCAAACCCTGGTCGGACGTCTTTAACGAACGCAGGGCCTATCGAGATCCAAGTGTTATCAACTTCAAGTCTATTCCCTATCGTCTTGTCAGAAGCTACTCACTAGCAAGTTCGGGAAGAGGAGGCAATCCATCAATCTCCCTCAACCTGTTCTCCATAGCCCTATCCCTACCTCTCGCAGGCGAATCTTCTTCACAAGCGGACTAAGCGCAAGAACATCATGCCATGAGCCAAACGTCTCAAAGAGATCAACGTAACCGAGCAAGAAGACGGGTACTCACGAACCAACCCCTATGATCGTTCCTGTTCTTATTCTCCAACCTCTTCAAATCCCCCTGACTCAGATATTTGACCCTGTTCAAACCCGTGCCATCCTTCTTCAAAGCGCCCTCGATTCGGATCTTGGCCAAGCCTCTCTGATCAGCTCCCAAAATCCAGGAACCCAGATCGTGGTCGGATACGTGGATGGGGATATCTTTGGGTAGGATCTGAGCTAGAGGGGTGACAAGGGAGAAAAATTGTTTGGCTCGCGCGGCAGTAGATCGTTGTCCGGTTAGACTGGGCTCGGCGGTAGGTCCAACTTTGATATGGCTGCAGGATAGAAGGTTCGTTATCACACTTGATACGGGGCATGGATGGCGAGCGATACGACTCACTAGGTGAAGGGAGCTTCAGCCAGTGCCTTGACACGTTCATTAAGCAATTCGGGGGAAAGAGCCAAGAAAGGTTCGATATCGTGGTTGATCTGGTCGTACTATTCTCACCCGGGGAAATGGAGTCAGGAATCGCTCAGCGATCCATCTCTCACAGGACTGAACTCACATCGTCCACGATCTTTACATCGTTCTCCTGACAAAAAGCCCACCAAAGATCGAAGCCTTTAGGTGGTAACCTTCCGTACCTCCTCTTATACTCCCTAACAGCCTGTTCAAGTGTCCTACTCTGTCTCCTCAAAAGATCTTCCCACCTAGTTTTTCCCTGAGCCATGAGTTCCTCGATAGGATGAACGAGACGCTTTCCGATGTTCTTTTTGGAACGACCTTGAAGCGTCCACCCTCGTACCAATCCGTCGATCTCGGTATAATTCACATGACCGTCTTGGAAATGATCCTGTCCGATCCCATCCATCCCTGGTCCATCCGCCTTGACACCCTTCTTGCCTAGGACGGCGGCATGATCTTCGTGCTCCTGATGAGCCCCCGCTCTAGCAGCCCCAGGGTACTTGTGCCATTCGTAAAGATGAGGATCGTAGTAATCGTCATCCTCCGCATACAGCCCCAAGATATCCAAGAGGTTGAAATTCGTAGGGTCCGAGGAGTAGCGGTATAGCGTGAACGTCAGGAAGGCGATCACGGCCAGGAGGGGGAGACGGGAGGAACGGATTCGGAGGAACCGGGGAACAGCGGCTTGTAGACGAGCTAGTTTTGTATTGAGGAGAGGCATGATTGTAGGGAATTGTAGAAGTCGAGGAGGAGAGGTTGAGAAGAGGACAGGTCCAAGATTGGCGCTGAAGAGGTGCGCTGTTCTCTTCAAGCGGTGGCAGTACTTGTTGATGGATGTACTATTTCTAGGCCCCCTGTCTCGTTCTGCAAGGGATGACCACCTTGAGTGGTTGTGATGTCGAGGAGAGTGGTTTCTTTTGAGCTGGCAAGAGTACTGGATGTAGTACGAGCGACTACTAGTACTCGTTGCAGGAGAATAAAGCTTCCTGTTGGCATTTCCTGGTGTCAGAGTCAAAGTCAAATGCTAATCCTGCTTCGCTATCACTCGCTCGCTCGCTCGCTCCATGGAAAGAATTAGAGTTCACATGTCGGATTTACGTAATCACGCGTGGCCTCCAGCTGCCCCTGCTCGCCAGCGCCGCCCAGCCGAAATGAGAGACACGTTCGGTAGCAACACGCTTTGTTCAGGGACGGAAAACGTAACCAACCCATTCTCGACGTAGATCGCGGGATTCCAAACCACACAATCTCTTCTTCGTCACTGATCTTTGGCCATGCCATTCGTCTCAGGCACCTCTCACATGTCCACCTCGACACCCATTGCCAAACGAGATCCGAGATTCCAAAATTCCCAAGTCCCCAAGCCGCATTCCGCAATGGATATAGCGATCTACGGTCCCCTTGCGTCGTGAAACAGAGTTCTTCCGCTCTGCATCCCGACAAGAAACGGCAAATGGCTGGAGATGCTCGCAGAATAATCGTAAAATAAAGCGCGTAACGACAACTTTCTCCCTCACGCTCTCTCACACACCCTCTCGTTCGGCCTTCAAGAAGAACACTGATAACTACAACAAGATACACATCTCATGGGGAAAGAAGATGAATGGTAAAAATCAAAATCGCAAGAAATAGATGAAAAAGGATTCGAAACCCTTGTGGATGCTTCCGGTCGTTTCCCTCCCCAATACCTCCGAACCTCCCGTTCCGAGGAAAGCTGACTCTGCTCCTCTATCCGCCACCTCTCATTCTCTCAATTGCTACCGCCATTTGTCTCAACTCCCGCAACGGGAGCGACAGCGGCGGAAGGATCATCGATCATCTCGAAACACTCTGATAGCCAGCGGGAGGCAACGTCGTGCGATGCGCAGACGGCTTCGTATCGGGTATCTGCGAAGGACGGGATTTAGAATCTCGGGTGGATTAGATAAGATCACTCTTGACTCACTTTTCCATGTTTCAGCTGCAGTACGTGTTTCACCACAAGGGGCCAGTCCGAGCAAACTGTTCACCCTGTCCTGAATATCAGGGCTGTTTTCCCCGACGGCTCTCACATGTTGCGAATCGTGCAATCTCGGGAACGTTCGACCGGCGATATCTTAAGATGCCGTCTCCTAGATCAGTAAACCGTCTGTATCCCGAAACAAACATGCTCATAAGACTCACCAAACAAATCACAACTAACTTCCACATCAGCCGGGTGTAGTCGACGGAAGACGAACCCCTCTGGTGCATCTGGTAACTTGACGATTCCTGCTTCCTGATCGTCCTCTCCAGCCTCCGGAACCTTCTCCTCCAACGCAGAAGGATCGTTCTTCTCTACCCATTTGCGTTCTGCTACCTCGAATGCTTCACCGAAAAGAAGCGTGGCGTATGTGGTCCTGTCTTTGCTCACTTCTTGTTGTTCTCTTATACAGATTCCACTGATCGCCAAGAAAGAGAGCGATAAGACGGGGAAAGAGTCAGCTCGAGGGATTCTGTACTCGTTCACATGACGGATCCGAACTGACCTGACGAGCAGGAACACGCCGCGATCATGCGCTCCAGGAGAAGGTTCCTTCAATCCATCGATCAATAACTTTTGTCTCTCCCTCGTGAGCCTGACAAGATCATCCTTCCAAATCCTCTCAGGTCCCCAGAAAAGGCCCTGTATTCATAACATCACAATCATCGAGATAAGTCATTTCACAAAGTGTCAAGTTGAAAAAAGGCAGTACTTGCCTGGAAATAAGTCCTCTTTGCGTCCGTGCTTCCGACGAAACCATCCGACTTTGAAGGATCACCATATGCATCCGTATTCGTCCAATAAGTCTCCTGTACCTCTGCGAATTTCAACCCATGTGCGAAAGCGACGACGGCTCGTTCCCAATTCTCCGGCAACCTCGCTTCCTCTAGAGTGATATCTCTACGCCATTTCTTGCGCCATTCCTTGACCAAATCTTCTTCGGGAGAGACTAGATCGGTGGAATTGTTCTTCCACATCTCGATACGATGTTGCTTGGCGATTTGGGAGATGTCAGGAAGAGGGAATTTAAGCATTCGGAAGGGGAACAATTCCGTCTCGTCCACCACGATCGGGTCCTTTGCCCCTCGAGAAACCAGACGTCCACAAAATCGGATCTCGTACTTTTGGTATTGCGAGTTGGAAGGCTTCGAGTCTGTTTGCGAACGTTCCAGTTCAGAAGACGTTTGAGGTTGTACGATGATGGCAGGCCAATATGCGATATGATCCACATTGTCAGGCAGTCTCCCTCCTTGAGGTCGAGTAATAGTTTCAATCTTGGCCCAAACCAGCTCTCCCTTTCCTGTCGAACGTAAGCGAGCAGATAGCTTTAGTATCGCCCCCTGCTGACCAGGGCTTGAGAGAACTCACGAAACCATCTCCCCGACAAAAGATCACTTTTCCTGATGACTGCCGTATTCTGTATCTCTTGGTTATAACTAGCTAACTTATCACTCGCGGAAGGTTTGATTCGTTTAGCTGTAGCGGTTCCGTTGGCAGGAGCCGCCTTTCGCTTCGAGAGATCTGACGTAGTTGGTGCAGCATAGTTCTGGGTGTATTTGCAAGTACACTGGAGGTTTCCAATTCGTAGTCAGATTGAGGTCGGGGTCTGTGCATGCGAGAGCCCTTACCTGTCCTTTGTGCTTGCTCAAATCGGTACCCGATTTATCCAACCATGCTATCGGGGGGACATATAGCATCAGACTTCATTGTGTTTTCAACAAGGTTTTGATCTTGAAACCAAGTCTCACAAGCATGACCAAAAAACTCGGCAGGGCTTCTGAATTTGGTGACATTTGTCGAACCCTATAACAACAAGAGTTTGGTCGAGATGTTCGACTAGCGAGATCAATCAAACCTACAAAGAGATATATATCTGTTCGATCGGTTCCATTCGCTTGTAGTTTGTGATGCAGGAACAAAGCATAACCTTCCGGAAGATCATCTAACGTATAATTGGCCGCTGTGAACGGAAGGAAGCGAGATGGTTTGTCAGCTCGGGCAGATTGTCCCATAGGTGATTGCAAAGACACCAACCATCAGATTTTCCTTGTTCTTGTGCCAGATGTTGTCCTATTTTATCACAGAATAGGGTGTACTTGATGTGTGTTCTGTATTCAAGGCGGACGGGTTGTGAGATGAGTTCAGTACCTAGCGGGAATCATCCTTCCTACCTGTCGACCTTCTCGTGATAATTGTGGTTCTGGTTGATGTTCTGAGCTCTGGGTTTCCAGCCTTCAGGCCAGTTAGAAGGGTCACCATCGGACTGAGCAATTGAGATTTTAGGCATGCTTGCTACTAGTTTGAGAGAGGGAACAGAAAGCAAGAGGGAGGTGGCCGAGGTGGTTCGTTCGGTTGATGAATGGTTGATGAATATGGATATGGTCAATATTCTCAAGTCGCGTTGGCTTCTCGCTCCTGACAATTTAGCGCGTCAACCAGCTAACCAAGAAATTCCGTAGTTTCGCGTTATTTTACCACGAATTTCGCTTGCCCAATACGGATCAGAGGATACAGGCCAGTCGAGAGGAGTCTTTGTAGCTTTGCAAGTCCACAGTGCTCTTTGACCTGAAAGATCATGGTTTGTGGGGTATCAGAGCGGAGCGCAGATGCCTCTTCGACTATTACCCGGATGATAATATCATTATACTGCCGGTTAAGCTCACGTGACCATATCACTTCGAAGCTGGTCTTGTAGGACTCATCATATCCATCTCCTGGGTTCTGGATTCTATAACTCAGCGCACGACTAAAAGCTATTGGTCAACAGTTACAGCACTGAATCTGTTGTCCAAGAAAGCTACTTCATCAAGATGGCCACTAACCGGCCTTCAAACAACGCAAACGGAGCAGGGCAACCAGTCAAACAAGTACTCACTAAAGAGCTCTTCGTGCGTCGTGCTCCTGCTAAATCACTTCCAGTCCCAAAGAATCTCACCTAGAATCTCGCAGTCCGATTTCGTACCTTCCCGTGTGTTTAGGGATGCTGTCAAGAGTGACGCAGAACCTGTCAGCGGAGGGCCGCCTCAGATTACATCGATAGCTTTCGAAGATTCGGGCAAAACCTGTATCACCGCTGGAGAGGATGATATCTTTTCTTACTGGGATGTCTTGAAAGGAAGGTAAGCTCAGTTTACAGACATCTAAATGTTATGGCATGAAATCTCATCTTTGCCCTGATCTCTGATCTTAGACGGACTGCAATTTTTGGTTCTCACAAATACGGAGTGGATCATATCACCCCAACTCACGAACAAGGTATCATCCTACATTCATCGACAAAAGGAAATGACGATGTTCGACTTCATTCCGCACCGACCAATTGCTATTTAAAATATTTCAAGGGTCATACAGACAAGTAAGTGCATGGAATCTGCTCGCAGAACAGCAGCTTACCAACTTTCGATCAGGGTATCCTCTATAAGTATGAACCCGGTAAGTAAGACCTTCTTGACAGGGTCTCACGATGGAACCGTCTTGCTATGGGATCTAAGAACAGATACAGCCAAGGTCAGTACATCCGTGGCGCCTCACTAGGACTCGCTTTATAGTTGCACTAAACATCCTGCTACCCGCGATATCAGGGCCGGCTGAACCAGATGGAAGGACCGACATTGACTGCTTGGGAACCAACAGGCGCCGTGTGGGCTGTAGCTATGCCTGACAAACACTACATATGTCTTTATGCTGCAGATTGCTTCGATGCTGTAAGTTTCCTTTCCAGTTATGAATCTCGCTGTCCGAATTGCGAGGACTGAGCATTTGTCCCAACAAAGACCCCTTTCGTTCATGCAACGATCGATGATCCAGAACTCGATAGATTTAGCTCGCCTCGAAGAAACCCCTACATTACGTCCATAACCTTCTCTAATGATGGTCAATATCTCCTCGTCGGAACTTCTGGGCAGGTTCACTACGTGTTGGAGACCTTTGATTTGAAAGTTCTCGTCAGGTTGGAAGGGCATACAGGATTGGAGAAGGACGTGGATGTGAAAGCGAGGAAAGGTTTGAGTGGGGCCGAAGTCTGTTTCACACCAGATTCAAGATATATTATGGCTGGTAAGCGTCGCAGGACAGTGCCTGGTGGACTGACATGATTGACATGCTTCATCCTTGTAGGCTCGCTTGACGGTCAAATATGCGTATGGGATATCAGCCCTCCAGAGGGTATGACTGTACTTCCCACTCCTGGTGAGAATGGAGGACCTTTGAAACCGCCAACTTTGTCTGCGTCGTTCGTACTGAATGCCGAGAAATTGGGAGGAACTGCGAGAGTGGTCGCATTCAGTCCAAAATATATGGTCTTTGCTTCAGGAGGAATTGATGTAGTGAGTATCCGGCTGAGCAGGGTACAGCTTTGATTAGTTGACGACCGAATATGATTTTAGTCGTTATGGTTGCCACAGAAGCGAGGGGAAGGTGATGGAGATGATATGGACATAGCGGACGAATGATATTCGGACGAGAACTCAACGAAACGGGTCTCGGATTTGGACATATTGTAGCACCAGGTTGTATCTTATGCATAGGACCGAACGGCAGGAGTAGATGCGGCGTTATTGCAAAGCTTGATCGATTTGGAATTGGCGTCGACGATTATTATGCGATTATAACTTATAACACGTTACATTTATACGACCGTAGCCGTATCGCGTGATTCCGATGCCAGGCTAGAAGGCTAGACTTCTTAAGTAGTAGTTGCTATCCCACAACTACAAGTCAGATCTACTAGACTGACAGCTCCAGACATTCTCGTTGTGCACTTTGCATGATACGTATTGTCTGACAAGAGTTAGCTCTCCTCCTGGAATCTACTCATAACCACCAAATCAGTTATCAAATTGATAGACTATTCCCAGAACGACATCTGTCCATTATGACTGATGGAGACAACCTGCTAGGTCTGGTAGGAACCGGGTCCTCTAGTAAATCGAGAAGTAGTAAAAGACCCAGAGCTCATACGACATCTGCCGCAGTCAAGCGTACCAGAGCGTCATCTGATGCCTCAATTGCGAATGGGGATGACGAGCCTCATTGGGCGAGGCCTAATTCCTTAGGAAGGATGTCATCTGATTTTGCTCATACGAGGAACAACCTCCTCTCGGCCGACGAGAGAACACCCCTTCTGGGTGTTCAGGCCCTCGAACGTAATCCAGGAGGTCGATCACCTGGAGCTCGTTCGACTCGATCAGTCTCTATCACAGGACCTAATCATACTCCCTATGATGCAGAAGCGCTTACTACTCCTCGCGGTCCACGACCCTCTTCTTGGCGTAACATGTTGCGAGCTCCTTCGCAGTACGGTACACCCACTTTGCGAGTCATAGACACGCCAGATGGAGAGGCTATAGTGGTGACGAGGCCTAAGAAGAAGCGACATCCCGTTGTGAGGTACATGTCACCGTTATGGAGCGGGACACATTGGCTGGCGTTGGTCCACTTGATTCTGATCAACCTTCCAATGGTTAGTTTCTTCTTCCATTTGCTAACATCGATTTTTCACTCATATCGATCCTCAGATGTTGGTCTTGTGGCCGATATTGATAGCAGGAACACTCGTCGGAACTGTTCTCTTAATCACTTTACCATTAGGAGCCTTGGTTTGGTTCCTCGTTCTCATCTTAGCTCGTTCTTTTTGTCGGTTGGAGGTACGGCTCGTCGCTGCGACATACTATCTCACCGTGAAGCTAATCAATACTTTTTCTATCCAGCTTACAATGCAGCTCTATTTCCACTCTCCCCTCCGCAGTAACATCCCTCGTCCCGTCTATTTTTCCATTTTCAAGAGGGTCAAGATCATACAAGGACCTAACGGAGTTCCACGACCTGTGGTCGAGGTTCATGAAGTTCGAAATGAGGAGATCACGACGCCAGTCTGGGAACGGAACTTCCTCAAGAATAGTTGGGCGATGTTCACTGGTAAGTTCGGTTGTACGTATCAAAGTAGTCTAAAGTCGCTGATTTCTCATGGTTCGGTAGATCCAATGTCATATCAATGTCTTTACCACATCCTGGTCACCAAGGCGTTCGTGACAGTGCTATCCTCCTTGATCATCATTGTCCTTTTCCCCGTCTCTCTTGGCACTATCATCCTTCTACCGGCAGCATTAGAGCTGATTAGACGATTTGGAAGATGGCAAGCGGGATTGTCAGTAGAATCGCTTCAATAAAAGGCTTAGGTTGGAGCCATCTATCTGTTTTGGGCCATCATTCTGTGTTTACGTCTCTCGGACATCTTCCATTTGTATATCTCATATGACATGCCTACCTCGAGGTTCGAGCAGATGTCTTTCGCTTCTGCATCCCGGTTTGCGAACCACATGAGAATTGTGCATGCGATAGATGATATGTCAGAATTACACAAACGTACGGCCCATGGGCAATACTAGTTAACCCTATATGGAGATGGGAAGTGGGCTATGACTGTCGCAATGTCCGTTAAAAAAAAATAGCTGCGGTTTCTATGCCAGCATTTTCAGAAATCTAGCACGGCCATACAAGAATTAAACTGCAAAAAATTGGCCAAAAATGGCTTAGATCAACTGAAACAGCTGCGTGCAACCTTACGTCATCAGGTAGAACCGGCCCAAATCTCAAAGACAAAGGTCGTGGAACCGCTACCATGACCTCAGGCAAGGCGAACCATTCTCTTCAGCCATGAATAGATGTTCGTTTCTTCAACAGAGGTCCGCTCCTCCTGCTGGATTCATTAGAAGCGTTTTCGCTCACCAGGTGCCTGGGCCAGGCCAAGCCGAAGTCCACTACTTTCCGCCAAGGAGCGGGAAAGACCCAAGTGATGTTGTAGTATTCTTCCCAGGTCAGAAGCACCTTGTTTGAATATGTCGTCAATAAGAAATATCTGCTCACTCAAGCGGTCAATTTTCAGGAAATCCTGGCCTAGTGGATTATTACACACCATTCTTTCTGAAAGTACTGTCGCATATCTCCCCCCATTTTGCGTTGGTTGCACATTCGCATATCGGACATTCACCTTCACTTTCTCACCCAACGATTCCCTTGACCCTCAATGAACAAATTGAAACCAAGGTCGAATTCGTGAGATGTCTTCGTCGAGGTCTGGCAGATTTCAGGACAGAACAAGGGGCGGGGCACGGGGAGATCAGGATCGGATTAATGGGACATTCTGTTGGTTCAGAAATGGTAGTCCAGACAATTAGGAGACTGGAAACCGGGACTTGGAGCGACGAAGACCTATCTGGATCATTGCGAGACACTTTCAAAATCAACTCCGCATTCCTCTTGTTTCCTACCATCTCACATATCGCTGCGACGCCGAATGGTCGACGACTTCAACCCATATTCAATCCCCCTCTGATACAACTTCTTCCTCTCCTTACTTACTTCCTGAAACCATTCTTATGGCTCCTCTCTGCATTTGCAGCGGTTTTGCCCAGCTCATCCTCTTCATCGATCTACTTTCCCAACGCCACAACTTTGAGCTTCCTTTCGTCACCAAACACGGTCAAGCACGTTCTCAACTTGGCTAAATCCGAGATGCTTACCATACGAGAGCCAGATCTCGGATGGTACGCAGATACATCTGATCGGCTATGGACATATTGGGGTAAAGAGGATGGATGGGTAGGGAGGCAGGGAACTGAAATCAAACAAGTCATGAGGTCGCATGAGATGAGCGATGGGGGCGAGAGAGTTGAGCAAGAAGATACCGGATCGAGGAGTAGGGTTGTGGATTGTGCGGATAACATTCCGCATGCATTCTGTCTAGGTCAGTTTAAGTTTGGCATGCCAATTTGACTACCAGCGAAGCTCACCTACTACTGCGAAACAGCCCATAGCGACATTATCGCAGAAAAAGTATCGCTCTGGATTAAAGAGGCGTTCCCCTCACCATGAGTAGAGATGCCCTTGACGCATATATAGCCGTGTAGCATAGACGGATGGATTTGTATTACATAAGTCGTTATCGCTAGTATCTGAAAGCATGCATGGGCTACCGCTCTGGAACGTCTAATCGTATTGTAAATCTTGCAATTCTAAGCCCCGTAAGGATCTCCGTTCGCACCCGCACTCCGTTTGCGAGATCCTCCTGGCTGTCGAGGGCTATAAGGTGAAGCTGGATAATTCGGTCCACTGTATTGTGGAGAATTAGGTACACTGGCGAATGGGTTGGCTTGATGTACTGAACCGGATTTGTTGTGATATCCTGCACTGTGGGGTTGCAAAGGCGTGTACATCATCGACATCGAATCGCCTCGAGGGTCGTAAGAGTCAAATGCAGAAGCAGCTGCAGGTGGGAATGCAGGTAGATACGCGTTACTCGAGGAGGCGCCTGAACCTCCATATGCCCGAGGTGATGACATTGATGCAGCTGCCGAACTGGGCGGTTCAAGCATTCCAAAATCAGTAGACAAGCCGGATCGATGTTGCGAAGGCCGGCCAGAGCTCTCCAGCACTGGTGGTGGAGGCTGCATACGATAAGCATGCATACCGTTGCCACCATATTGGTTCGACCAGGCCTGACCCATCATCTCGGCTTGCTCCTGGAGGAAGTCCAATTGAGGGTTACCAGGCGCAATCGAAGCCCTCTTGGCATGACCTAGATGAGCCGTGTTCCTTCGCTCCCATTCGCGAATGGCATCGTCACGGTTGAGTACTGGCGTCAGCGCAGATCGGTTGCCTGCAGGATCTGCAGTACCTAGATGCGTCAGTCTAGCAAGAGCAGGAGGGATAACGTCCATCCTGTTGATCGTATTGGCACGGCTACGGGTAGTTGTAGGGTAATACGAGCTGGGCGGAGGATTCGCAACGCTCATGCCCAAGTGGGCATCGGCTGGGTTGGGTCGTGATAGATAGTTGCCTGCAGACATGGAAGCGGTCATACCATGCCCGTTTGAAGGTATACGAGGTTGAGCTTGATGAGCACGCATCTGATTTTGAATTGGCGATTGCTGTGTAAGAGATGGCAGCCGAGAGGTAGATTGCGATGGGGCGTGATAAGCCGATGGCTGGTTGCGAGGGGCCGTGAGTGCAGAGGCAATCGTATCGTATGTATGGTATGGCTGTCGGGTTGCTGCGGCTGCGGCTTGGGCTTGGGCTTGGGCTTGGGCTTGAGCCTGCGCTTGTGCCTGCTGTTGCGCAATGTACTGTTGCTGCTGGGCGCTTTGTCTAATCGTTCCATGCTGGAGGTTAGAATAGATAGCGGAGCTAAACGACGATGATGGACGTACTGATTATAAGCGTTCGTCTCAGCATTCGGTCTCGAAGCCCTTGACCCCTCATTAGAGCCGAGTGAGCCATATTTCTTTTGCGATCGAGACTCGGAAGATGCCGTGTTTGACGCACTTCCGGACGCAGACGATCGAGAGTTGTTTGTCGAGCTGTTGCTAGACATTTGCGTTGGCTGAATGGGAAGACAGTCAGTTTTACATCGTTAATCAGTTCCGACCTAATACGTACCTCCCAATGCCCGTTGAATCTCTCTCCCGTAATGAAGGGATGGAGTTTCGCTTGTTGTGGAGACCAACGTTTTATCGGATCCATATTTAACAGACCCAGTACGAAATCGATAAATACCGTACGGATGTACATCTCTGCCACCGACATATCAGCCAAAAGACTGGTTGGGAACGGATCTGCGATGACTTACCTTTATCAACTTCCGCTTGCGTGGTGATTTTCTTTGGCAATGTATACGACTTGATGATATCTGGCAGCTTCGTTGCCTTGAAATATTGCTTGCTCGGTTGTTCATCGGTTTGATGTTCCCTGGCGTACTGATCCATAGGTTTCAGAGCATACTTCTTACGGCCCATTTCGTCTGTTCCAACGACATTGAAGAACTCGTTGACTTGCTTTCCAACCTCTAGTAAATGCATCGGCGGTGTTCTACAATGAAGGAACAGATTAAGCACCATCGCCATCATACCTTCATCGAGAAACCGTTCTCACCCAAGCATTTCCGTGATCCTGGACACCTGGTTGAATTCGCTTGTTCCCGGGAAGATGGGCAAACCCAAGAAGAGTTCTACCACGATACAACCGAGCGACCACATGTCGATCGCGCCAGAATAGGGAAGGCCGAGCAGTACTTCGGGAGATCTATAGAACCGGGACTGGATGTACGTGTATACAGTCTGTCGTTCATGACACGCCGAACCGAAATCGATAACCTTGATTTGTGGCGAGTTCAGGCTAAGAATGTGGTATGAGTTTTTGTTATAGAGAATGCAATCGAGCAGTGAACGCTCACCTTTTCAATAAGATATTTTCAGGCTTCAGGTCACAATGTATCAATCTAGCTTCCTTTAGGACTGATAGTGCGTCCAACAGCTGAGTAGTGAACATCTTGACGAGTTGCAAGCTCAGTCCTCGGAACTGGTTGTGCTTGATGAGTTCGTACAAGTTCGATGACAAGCATTCGAACACGATACACAGATGTTTGTGATGAATGAATTGATCCCGCATTCGTAAGATATGATGCTCGTCTTTGGGATCGGCTTCGGTGTTGAGCTGTAGTAGAGAAATTCCAGGGGTATTTATTTAGTGATGGAAATGTGAGTGTCATAATGTCCGTTCCGCACATACCAATTGCAAGATGGCTACTTCCATCGTACTCTGATTGAAATAAGCAGGCTTGTTTTTCACCACCTTGACCGCGACGATCTCGTGCGTCCGTATATTCTGACATTTTGCGACCTGACCAAATGTTCCTTGACCTAGAACGTCAAGAATCAAGTATCTGCGTGGCACAGAGCGAATTAGCAAACCAGTCTCGAATCTCTCTTCGAACCCTCTTAGAACCCACTTGTCTCCAGTCCCGTTATCTGCCGTCAACACATCGTTCACATAGAGGATATAATCATAATCCGTATTGTCCGATCCATTATTATGACAAGGTTGACTTGGCTTGGTCAGGACCCTTCTTGGATTATGAGTCGCTTCGTACCTGAACGAAGGGTCGCAGATACTATACGTCTGAGCCAGTTGGGTCGTCAAGCATTTCACGGGCTGTATTACACACGTGTCAGATTTAGTGTCAGAATCGAAAACCAGGAAAGCACTTGACACTCACGCTCAAGAAAGCGCCAGGAACATCCGGATCGGCCCTTCTCTCTCCCGGCTGCGAATCCAAGGAAGGCCTGATATCCTTTGTCGGATCCGATATCCTCCTCAATCCCATCCTCTTTACATCCCTCGTATTACCCCCTTTGCCTAATCCGGTCATCTCGTACCCGGTAGATTCTCCCGTAGGAGGATACCCAAACCCGCTCCCCGTCATTCCTGGAGCGGAAGCGATCCCGGTGGAGGGACCCATAGCGGAGGGTTGTAAATGCAGCCCTTGTCCGGCGGAACGTTGTTGCGAATTAAGCTGTTGACTCGATCTCGAGCGGTTGGTGAGAGCTTGTCTCGGACCCCCGATCACCCCTGGTAGAGGATGAGTCGATCCGGGGACGCTGGCAGGGGTTCCGATGAGTGGAGAAGTTGAGAATTGTCCTATGGGTGAACTCGCTGGGTACTGCTCGATCCCTGTCATGTTCATGACGGAACTCGTGCCGGCCGAAGAACCTGACGAATTCCTCTCCCTCTTGGCGGGGACGTGAGAACTGGGTAAGCCCAACCCACCTGTACGGGGGGAAGACATGTCGGAAGAAGAGTTCCGATTACCCAGCGGTTGTCTTTGAGGTTTCCCAGCCCATCCTCCAGTCCCCTGAGGCTCGTAGTTGCTCGAGGGAAGGGAATGGTGGGGAGGTTCGTCCAGACTCATAATTGACCCCTGCATGTAGGGCGAGGCGTTCACTGAGCCGGACATGGCACTTGGGGAATAACCTTGTCGCGCTGGTTGATTCGTCGAATGAGGAGGTGCGTTGTAACCGTACGCAGCGGCATTCCCGCCCGCACTAGGGGGAGGGATCGATCCGGGTGAAGTAGGACTGGTCACGGTGAATGACCTTCTATTGTAACTCGCCGACCTGGGATGTTGGTTATCCAAGATCGGTGCGTCCCCCATATAAGGCAAGTTGGAACCTCCTCCACCCGTATGACTGAAAGCCGGATCGTACCCCGCTCCACGTTGAACCGGTCGAGTAGATCCGTACCCTGAATTCGTTGATGATCCTTTCCCACCTCCGAAACCCCATCGAGACCCCGATCCGGTTTCTTCGGGATAAAACCCAGTTCCATCTCCATTCTCCACATCATAGTCGTCTTCCCTGCCCATCCCGTATCCCGTTCCCGCAGGACCATACCCGATTCCTCGTTCGATATCGTCTGGTGCACCGCTCGATCCTTTCCTCCTCGCACCGAGAGAAGCTGATCGAGCGAGAGCACTGGCAAAGGATGATGATGCGGCAAGAGCGGACGAAGCTGTGGATCCCCCTACGGTGGAAGAGGAGGGTTCAAGGAAATGAGGATCGGAACGTGATGAACCCATTCCGACGTTGATATGAGGTGGGTTCATGTTGGTCAGATGTCGGTTATTACCAGACATTCCATACCCTGATTGATGTTGCTGTTGCTGATACTGTTGCTGCTGCTGCTGTTGTTGATTGTGATATTGCTGCTGCTGCTGCTGCTGTTGATGGTGCTGATGATGATCGAGCTCATGCTCCTGCCCCTGACCTTGACCGATAACTAGTCTTCCCCTACTATCCGTCAGATTGGCAGCACTACTAGCATTCGCAAATGCCTGATCGATAGAATAAGCAGGCATGTTAACCTCACTACTACTCCTTGCTATAGCCAACGATCGGTCCCGCAGTAGCAGTTGTCCGGTTGATAGCCTGGTTAGCTTTGACGGCTTGTGATGCGCTGGGCGGAAGTCCGTAGTTTACTGAACCTCTTCCGTTACTACTGATGGAAGCTGGATCACTCTGTAGTGGTGATGTATGCGAATACTGCTTTGATTGAGGTTAAGAATGATATGGCCCAACGGAAGGATCAGGACCTATCGAGTTGATTTGAGGTGTTTGGTACAGCGGAAGCGCGGGTGACGAATGGTTGGGTGAATGGGGTTCGTAGCCGTGACCAGCTGTGTTCATGCTCTGGTCATTGGAGAGCTAGCGGACGGTGGATGCAGGTGCTGTATAACATACATAGAGCACAGGTATGTGGTATGTGAGCTGCCTGTGAGGATGCAGGTCGCTGTCCTGTCCGGTGGAATGAGAGTGAGAATCGGTTCCGTGCGGCCGGCGTGACAGTTTCTGCTGTGGACACGGCTGGGCACTAAGAATGGATGACTGCCACCAGCGGACAAGGTAAACAGATGACCACACCACGGGGTACAACGGTTTCTCGACCGGTATCACTACCACAATCGTATTCCTGGAGTGTACACCAGTGTAGACAGCTATCAGTAGTACTACTGAAAAGGGAGAATCATGTCGAACTGATTGACAATATGAGCAAGAACGATTATTATTGATAGCGTTCGACCTTGCGATTAGCGAGATTTAGAGTTCACATGATGACGCGGAATTGCCCTTTCGACAGCAACTCGAATCTTGTAGACCTACATCGCACACTGTCACGAGTGGTACCTAAATGTGAAGCTATGGTGCACAGTATCTTATTCGATAACCTCTTGTGTCACTGCGTCTCGTTCTCATGGAGCCAGAGGGCGATCGATCTTGGCACCATTTCTGGCTTGTCAGCTTGGCGATTGAAAGAAGGACCATCCCGATTGTAAACAAACCTCGCTCGAGTCTATTTCTTGATCGCGCGCTATGAATCGGCACGTTCGAACAGTTGGCAAGGTTGGAAGACGAAAGCTCGTGTTGGCTATGCTATGCTCATATGCTCATATTAATGGAGTTATATTGCTATATGGAGCCTCGTACAACTGTTTCCCTAGTCCGTGATGTGTTTCTGTGTCTCCCGTACCCCTTCTCGTGATGTATAGTAAGAGATCGTTCAAGGGACGGAGAGGACTAACCGATATCCATCCCATCGTCCATGTCCATCCCTATCGTTCCCATAGCTTGACCATCCAAATCCATCCCTCCCATCTCATCCCGGACCTCCTCGAATCTTCCAGGTTCTTCCATCCCGTTCATACCCGTACTCATGTCCATATCCTCCGTTGAAGGCCAGCCGAATGCGGCCCCCGCTCGTCCAGGTACTTGACGATAGAGGACCAATTCCCTCCCCCTTCCTCCTGCTCCAGGAACCGGTCGGAATTGACCCTGCACGCCCATCCGCTGTGACCATTGTTTACGCTCCTTTTCGCTCAGTTGGGAAAGACGGGACAGTAGTGATGGCGAGACGAGGAATCCTTTCGAGCCAGGTTGAGAGTATACTCCCCTTGTCGTTTCGGGATTGAGATCGTCTTTGGACGATGGATCGATAGAGGGATCTGATCCCGGTCGGTATTGAGAGAGATCGATGATACCTCCCTCCACATCGTTGTCTAAGTCTATCACATCGTCTCCAGTCCCGCTTGAAACTCGGGCCCAAGGTTTGGAAGGGGAATTGGAATATGTGGATTCCCCATCGCTATCCGAAAGGCTCGTCACGATGATCCGATCGGGTTCAGGTTCGTACCAATTCCTACCCTTCGACCGAACCCGGGCTTGGTCAGGAAGAGAGGACTGGGAATCGGTAGGGTCCAACATCATCTCATCCTGTCCGTCTTGCATTGAATTATAACCTGGATCCAGTCCATGTGACGAGTCCTTCTCCTCCTCCTCTGGGATTTCGAAACGAGCGGGATATACGACCCGGCTCAAATCGTCCGCTCCTAAAACCCCTTTCGCCTGCTCTTCAACGGCCGGCCATTCGTTCCGACCAAACCCCATATCAGACATCTCATTCCCGGAAGAAGGACTTATTATCGTCGGTTCCGTTCCCCTTGCAGAAACTTCCGAGAGAGCCGGTAACCTCCAACCCGAGTTACTCCCCATCTCGTCGTCCAGACCCATCCGTTCTAATCCCCTTCTCAGGCCTCTTCTTCGTTTTCGGGCCGGACCGGTGGTAGAGGGATCGGACGCATCAAGGTCTAGTTCGTTCGGATCGGTTTGCGAGTGAGAGTGGGGGAGGGGGGAGAGTGTTCGATCCCTTGAGAAGGGCGTGAGGTTGGTGGGGAGCTCATCTGACGAGGAGGAAGGGGAGCGTGGTCTTTTGCGAATGTGCTGCATGATACTTTGTCGAGGTGTGAGTGGAACTGTAGGTTTAGAGAGAAGAGATCGAGTCGCGAGTCGAGGTCGTCGAGGTCAAAAGCAAAAGTATAAACGCTGGAGATCCTGGAGAAAGGTCAACAGAGCCAAAGTGAAATGTGACGAATACTCTAGAACACGCTGCTCGCTTCTCGCCGAAATCTCGGGCAAAAGTGTTGTCGTGACTGCGGATCGAACCAAAGCGTTTTACAAGAGGTGACCATGGCCTGTAGAGGCAGAAACGACTTCAAAAAGATGTCACCCCCCTTCCCACCGGGGTCATGCACTCCCAAGAGCTCACTTCGTAGGCGCCACTTTCGGAGTTCTAACCTTAGTTACAGGGATCCTTAGCTTATCACGGCCTAGACCGCTGCGTCACTATTGAGATTGTTGTAGACGCGCGCAAACACTTCCCTGCGTTCCCACTCGCGTGTCATTCATCATCATCCCGGGCCGTTTCAAGAGTTAGACTTAATCCGCTCAGATCACAAATCACAGGCGAACAAGGTGGAAAACAGATAGCAGCAGAGTACATCACACATAGCTAGTAGCTAGTAGCTAGTAGTATTAGGGTCACAACACTATACACAACACCCCTTCTTGACAGCCACATACACGGCTTGCCAAGATGTCATTCGGTTATACCCACTATACAATCCGGTCACTCGCCAACAACTGCCTCTCCAGTTTCTTCAAGGAGATCACGGTACTTGGTAGTGAGAATGTACCAGCAGAAGGTCCTCTCATCATGTAAGAGTACGGTCGTGAGGTGCTACGTCTGAAAATGAGACTGATTGAAGCCGGTTAACAATGGCAGTGCTTGTTCCCATACCAACATGGCAGTCGATGTGAGTTCTTTTGGCACCTAGTACCATGACTTCCGAATCGTATCCTGATTTTTCCTTCTTCACAACTTGAAAGCCTGCTGTTCTGAGTTGCACAATGCCTCACAAACATCCCCTACATTACTGGGTAAAAGACGCTCTCTTCGCCAACCCTATCGCAGGGTCTCTCTTGAAGGCTGCGGGGAATATCCCGGTCGATAGGAAGAACAAGAACAACCAGAGTCTATTCAAAGGAAGCTTCGAGGGTGAGTTCGATGAGGGTTCATACGTTTAGGAAACGTATCACTGATCGACTCTGATCTTTCTTTCACTCTAGCTTTGGCCAGGAATGAAGCCATAGCCGTCTTCCCGGAAGGAACGTCCCACACTTCCCCTCATATGCTACCTTTCAAAGACGGGATCTCATGGCTCGCCCTGGAATACCTGAAGTACTTGAATGGACAGGCAGACGGGGTGAACAAACAAGGAAAGAAAGCCGTCGTCGTCCCCGTCGGATTGACTTACTTGGACAAGAGCAAGTATAGGAGTAAGATCGTCGTGACGTGAGTTCCTTTTTCTTTTCCAGCGCCTTCTGTCTGGTCGTGATTGCGTCTGTGCTGAAATGGGGACGGTCTTTCTCAGGTACGGTGAACCGATCTCGATGGAAGAATTTGAATCTCAGTTTTTAAGCCAGGAGGAAGGAGCTTCGAGACTGGCAGTCAAGAGGTTGACGAAGCGGTTGGAATTGGAGATGATGAGGTTGACCGTCAATGCGCCCGATTGGTCGGTTCTCTTTCCCTGACAAGGCCTTTCCTGGAGCGGACGAAAGCTGATAGTCAGATTCGATTTACCTTATTTAGGGACGCGGTGGCTGCAGCGAAGATGGCTAGAGAGTTGTTGTTTGAAAAGGAAAAGTCGCTGGCGCCCGAAGATTATGTCAAAGTCTCCCAGACGTGAGTTCGGTAACCTTTCCAAGGTTGAATAAACGTTGACCGAATGACTTGCATGTCATCAGTCTTGTGGATCTCTTCTCTCCCCCTTCTCGTGTTCCCACTGTGGACCGTGTCAAACGCCTCCTAGTGGAATATAACAATCTCCTCATCACGTCCAAGCTAAACAACCAGACTTTGAGCGATTTACCTTTACCTCAAGATCTGGATCCTTCCAAACCCATCCCCCTTCCTAGTCGATTCAGCACTCTCATCCTCCTCATTAGGGACACCCTTTCCGTCCTCATCCGAGTCCCCTTCTTTTTGTTACCCATGGTAATCCATCTTCCAATGTACTACGTCGCCAAGATGGGGGAAAACATCGTCAAGGAGGAACTAGAGACTCAAGCTCAGATGAAGATCGTCTTTGGGATGTTATTCTCCCTAGCCGTCTATCCGTTTTGGTTCTTCTTGTTGTGGGTCTTTTTGGGATTCACTTCGTTTGGCGCCGTCGTGGCGGGAGCGGCGGTCTATCTGTTCAACATGTCGCACAAAAGTTTGGTCGATGAGAATTACGAGCGGTAGGTCGGATCGGATGTCATGTGTTGATGGGAATAGGACTGATCTCGGTACGCTTTTAGTATGCAACGTCTGGTCGCCGCTTGGAGAGTTATTGTTGGAGTCTGGACACCTAAAAGGAGGGAAAGACCTATGGATAGTCTCAAGAGTTTCCTACCTGAATCCGCTACTCCTGTTGGAGCTACCCCTCACGGCTCGGTCGAAGCTTGGCAGAAGGGTGGTATGCCCGTCAAGGACGTGATCAAGGCAGCTAAATTGGCTCAGAAGAAGAGGAAGAGGTTGCCCACTCGGAGATTAATCAAGCACGTGTTGAGGACCCGGGTCAAGGCGGCTCAGTTGCTGGAGGCGTTGTTGAGTTCCATTGGACAGGATGAGACTAGGATCAACGCTCGACCTTGGTTGGCCCAGGCTGCCGAGTTCGGAGGTGATTTCGACGAGGAGACGGTTCATATCGGCAATAGCGTCCAAGGCAAGGAAGCGGTGGACGAGGAACCGATGGGGACACGAGCGGGAGCGGAAGTCGTCCAGTTCTTGCGCAAGAGCGGAGCCAAGATCGTCCCCGGCAATCACGATTTGGACGTCTGGGCTGGAGCTCAATCCGAGTATGAAGGTGTCAAGAGCGATGACGAGTGAACACGTTTCATTGAGATTTAGCTGGTTTGGTTGTACACGTCCATCCGAAAGTTGGAGAACAATGTCTCGCGCTTATATACCATTTTATCGATGTCATCGTAATCTTCCTAGTATCCGATTGACCACCGCACTTTCACGGCATTCCCGTAAAACGTTAGGCTCGCTTGTATCAGATACAGTTGCTGTTGTGTGTTTGCTGTCAGGCGGACGACAAATCATTATAGATCGATGCAAATGTTCGTGAGTACAGCAATGTTACAGATTAGCCCGACACCTAGGGTTTTCCAGATGTTACAGTTGTAATCAAATGTCGTCGCGTGATTCTTCAATTCTGATGAGTATGTCACTACGAGACTCAATACACTGCGATTTTGACCCCAGTAGCTAACATCTTGTCCCGGACCTTCTTGTCCCCAAACAAGCACTTCCAGAATTCGTCCCGTACCTCCGGGATGGAAAGTAATGTCCGATTTTCTATATAAACACGCCGCGTCAATATAGCATACAACGAGGATATGATGGTGGCATTGAGAAGCTTACTGGAATCCCGATAGGACAAATCTAGGAGAAGAACAGTCTGTTGCCGGATTGTCAAGGCATCTGCATAGACACGGATGCAATCAATATCTCGGAATGCCGATCATTACGCCGTGTATCCCGACATACCACTATCAGCCAAGATCTTTGCTATCCTCGCAGGCGTCCCTGCAGCAGCCCAGATCTTTGTCTTTTCCAAATGTTCAATCTGCTCGCTAACCTTGAAATGCTTAGCAAAGAGCTGCGAAAAATCAGAGAGTGGATGAGCGATGTGATCCGCAGACTGTGACGAAGTTTGGTGAGGCTTACCTTGGCAACCTCACCGGGAGGCTTGTTCTGTTCTGCTTTCTTGCCCTCTTGCCCTTCAGTATCCAAGGTTACGCCTTTTAGTCCTCGAACGATATCAGCCGCTCGAATACCAGAAGGCGATAACACGATCAACGACGGAGTTCCTGGTCGCTTGAGACGTTTGGGTAGAGGAGGTATTTCTAGTTGAAGCAGGGCTCAGAATAAAATTCAGTTTGTGGGGAACAACGGAACTCACGAGACTTCACGAATGCAGGTAAGGACGATAGGTCTCGGGGCTCAGTGAATGATGACGTGGATTGCAGCATATTGGCTGTTTGCGTGTATTGTCTTGTATCAATAACGATGCAGGTCACGATCACGGTAAAGGATACCCACGTGGAATTCTAAGATCTGCTAACTCCATATCCGTAGCTCGAGAATAGGTTTTTTTCAGGCTGTCATAGAGGAACTGTCCTAGTTCGTCGGTAGTCATTTCGGAAGGTTGAAGAGCTTCTTCCTCTCGTAGCTTTCTCTGCAGAAAAGGAACCAAACTTTCAACGCTTGGATCTCAAGCAAATGGAATCAATAACCACTAACCTACCTTCTCCTTCCTTTCCTTCTCTTTGAGTTTTCGTTTCTTTTTCTTATCCTCGTTCGAAGCTGCTGCCGCGCCTTTTGGTGAAGCCGCCTCTTCGTCCGAAATGTCGTCTACTGCTTTTCTCTTCTGCCCTACAGATGAGACGGGGGGTACAGCTTCTTCGTCCGACAAGAAAGCGGCTGCCTCTCCCCCTTCTCCTTCTTCGACAGCATCTTCGTCGCCATCGATATTGCTCATAAGGGCATCGGGATCCTGCTCGTCCTCATCATCCGAGGGCACCATATAATCGGCCTGGAGATCCAAATCGTCTTCCAAATCATCTCCTCCAGTTAAAGGCTGACCCTTGGTCTCAGACATCTTGCTTTTTTTGTGTGTACGAGCTGATCAGCTGCTGTCATGATGTGTAGAATGAAGATTTGGATACCACATCTGACTTCAAACTTTGCGGGCCGTGCGGAAGCAAAATCGACAAACGATTGAAGTTGACATTGTCAACAAACCAGATTCGATGAGGAATCAAGCATGTCCCCCTCTCGTTTTAGCCTTAGCTTGTCACATCAGTACCTACTGATATTGCAGTACATTGATCAGGCCATTGAAGCTATTGAAATTTATGAATCTGTAGCACATTATCTTCATCAGCGCGGGATATGAAGAACCGTTTGCTGCCAGACGGTAGCGTACACCATCCGACTCTGTCATCCTATTATCCTAAACTTTTATCACTCGAGACTTATCTTCATGGCCTCCTTGGACAATCGAGCTGGAATCGACTGAGATGTTCCGAGGAATCCACTCAACGCCTTGTGTTCTTACAGAACACCCTGATCGCTATCAGGTTTCAGGATGATATATCGATACTAGACAAGCAGGTGGGAACCGAGATGATCATGTCGCAACAGGAAGTAGGTCTAGTTTAGGCGACAGTCTAGACAGCATCAGCTGACCTTATTTTGGTTCTTGGAGATGATGGATCGAACACTTGTACTATTAGCCCGTCGACCTGGAAAACTGGGTGAAGTAAATGTCCTAACAACGGGCTATCGAGTAGGCCATCCTTACACCCTTCATAGATCAATCAGACTGACTCTTTACTTCTTCAGCGCGGGGACTCGTTCCTAGGACTAGCTCCTAACCTTCAAAGGCTAGGACTGGACAGCTACTATGTGAACAGTCAGGTAGTTTTGCTGATAGATTCACCGGAATGGGTGTGGTTGCACAAACAGTCGGTACCTCTTGTGGCTAATCGCAAGCGAAGGCTGAACCAATAACCATGCGATCGGACAGAATCGGAACTGATCTCATGCTACATATCCTAACAACTGAAGCCCTCGCCATTTACCTTCCGCATGAAAATAACTGCTACACTCAGTTATGTGGGGTACCTCTGTTTATGGTCGAACCCATTCACAAGATTCAGGCCAGACAACAAAAACGTAAACGAAAGAGCGAAAAAGCAAAGGGAACTGAGGCCGGGAGCATGAAAAGGAGGAAGCCTAACACGTCCGAGAAACCTAGCCAGGAACTGAAACCGGAACGAACCGATCCTGGGGTTTCCTGCAACCAAGCTTTGAAAGAAGAGGCTTTCAACAGGCCACCCGTCATGGTTGAGATCATGCGGAACAGGATGTTCTACAGCAAGTGGGGTTGGAGTGGTAACCGTAGATTACCATGTGTTGGTCTGCCTATCAAGCGTAAGAATCGCGCGTTGAGACAGGTTGAATGAAATCGTAACTTGCCTTGTTTGACAATGGTAGACGTCCTTAATTCCTTGGACCCTCCTGTCAAGGTCAGAAATCTTCCTTCTTCAGCCGAAGAGTTATCTCAGATCCCTAAAGGTCACCATGACCCTCATTGGGCGCCACGCACATTATTACGATACATCTTTCCACGAGAACATGGCCTGCATAACGTATTTACCTCTCCCCCTGAGGATGCTTGGGATTCGAAACGAGACGGCAAAGACCGGTATGGAAACTGGAGATTTAAGGCTGGGAAGGCCGGGTACAAGAATTACTTGGACCGAAAGGAGGAGATCGCAGTAAGCCCATAACCCTCCACCACCGCCGTATAGCTGCCATGTCAAGTCGATCGACGATACAGTCAGCAGTAGCAGTGGGCTCAGCAAAAACTCCGAAGCGCATGAAAGGGAATGTGATGCGGATGATGGATGATATCATTGCTCGTCATAAGAAGTGCCCTTACCGGCAATTGAGGGATGCTTATTGCCCGGCGCGTGTAAGTCGATGCTTTTCTCGACGTTTGCTTTCGGTATTTACCTCCTATATGAGCGCATTTAGGTTACTGCTCAACAAACAGTTCGTTTGCATCTTCTGACTTGTTTACTAGGATGTATCGACTGATGTGCTTCGTGCTGAAGCAGCTATCAAATGCTCAGGGAGCTGCTGCCTGCGCTTGCGGCTCGGGACAAGTAAGTACTGAGCCTTAAGCAGGCGCATAACAGGAATTGACAAAATGCTACAGGTCAGCCGGTTCGTCCAGGCAGTGTGCCATTTTGTCATCCCAGATAACGTGTGGGGTACTCAGGAAAATACAGCCCTTATGTATCATCGTAAGTACAACAGAGACACTGCAGGAAGGGAGATCACCGATATCATGTTGGTGATTCCTAGATATCGCACGTTTTGTCAAAGCTCGCCGCTACGAGACCTTATCAGTTCATCAGATTCTACAAGGCTTCAAGTCTACTGCCTGCGAATGGCTCTGTGCTGACCAAGCTGGACGGAAGATGTCGGTCGATGAGGCAAAGAAACGCCGATGTCTGCTTGAAGAATTGGTCTATTGGCTATTTGATGGATTTCTTGTATCACTGCTCAAGGTAAGACATCACGGACGTTCCACCTGTATACTATGCTCAATTCTCGCTGTAGACTACCTTCTACATCACTGAGACCTCAGCGACGAAATACCGAACAAGTTATTTCCGGCAGGATGATTGGGAAAAGCTTTGCTTTCCCATGATCAATCACTTGACTTCCTCCCTCTACCGTAGAGTTGATGAGGTGGGCTCCAATCAGTACAAGGAACACTGGTATCCAACTAAGAACCGAATGCACCATATCGTAGGGCCATCAAAGGTATCTTCGCAAGAGGAAGCCTGCTCACGCTACGGTCCGACTTATACCAAAGCCGAACGGCATGCGGCCCATTTGTAACTTGGGTCGGAAACAAAGAAAGGTTCGGCAAGCCTACCCCTGTCTTCGACCCATCTTTCTGATGACAAGAACAACAGATCACACCTAGTGGCGCTGTCTTGGTGAATCCGAGTATCAACGATAGTTTGTCCGAGGCACATCAAGCTCTCACGTATGAAAAGGTGAGTAATCTCAAACTGACCTGAAAGCACTACTCCTGATAAGCTGCGAACAGCGTTACAACGGACAAATCCTTTCGTCCTCGCTATTCGGACTATACGATATTTACGGGAAGCTGAAATCTTACAAGAGACGACTTCAAGGTATCTATGGCGATGTGTAAGTTCGTATATCTTGTAGACCGGTAGGTACAGCTTCGATAGCAATCTGTCTGTGCAGCCCGGATCTGTGCTTCGTCAAGGTGGACATCAAATCTGCTTTTGATACGATCAACCAAGGGAAATTGCTAGAAGTCACGTCTGAGGTTTTGCAACGGGTATGTGTCTCCCTTGCTGAAGAGGAAATCAGGACTCAACTCTCTGTACCATCAGCCGGGGGATTATGTGGCGAAAAAACATGCACAGTTTCTTCCTATATCAGGTCGAGCGCCTTTACTCTGGAAGAAACACGCGTTCCCTGCAGGTGAATACTAGTCGTCATAATAGGATCAAAACTCTCCCTGAAACACTTGAAACACAGCCGCAGTAAAATCATTTGCGGATGATGCAGATTTGACTTCCAGGCAAATCCAAAACGCTATATTTGTAGATCAAGTAGAGTATACTACTAAATCCAAGCAAAAGATCTTACGGGATTTATTCGAACACGTTACCAACACTTACATCAGGGTCAGTCATCTCTCGAGAGGAGGTACTATTTGAGGCGGATACTGAATATGAGGATAGTTTGGGAAGGATTACTATGTGCAGGACAGGGGGATACCTCAGGGATCTCGAGTTAGCAGTCTGCTGTGTTCCTACTTTTACGGACACATGGAGCGAAGCACTCTGGATTTCTCTGACGCAGAAGATTGTGTAAGCGAATCCATAACATATTATCTTCGTTCCGACGTGCTCACAGTTGTTTGTTTCCGGCATAGCTTCTAATGCGTATCATCGACGATTTCTTGTTCATTACGCCGCGAAAAGACCAAGCGATACGATTTCTGAAAGTAATGAATCAAGGTTCGTCATCGTCATGTGTCTCTCGCACCGTAGCTAACTAGTTCTTGCAGGCTCAGACGAATACGGTTGTCATGTTGCGTTGGACAAATCGCTCTGCAACTTTGGTGATCTACAGCAATCATCGATTGGAGCTATCATGCGTGATAAACGTGAGCTCGTGATGCGATCAAGACGGAACTATCAGACTTAATCACTCTGCACCCGAAGCATTTCCGTACTGTGGGACGTTAATTGATCAAAAGACTTTGGATTTGAAGATCGACGTGAACCGAAATCTTGATATACGTAAGCCGTACTGCCGCATGCTATAATCAGAGAAGCTTGATTGATGCACAACATAGACGTCCGAGAAAACCTCTCAGTGAAGGGCACAAGGTCACAAGGCGCTAGTTTTGCCGTCTGGCTCAAGCGGTAGGTGCTGTTGTTCACGCTTGGCTTCACTTCACTTGACTCTCAATTTATGCAGCATGCTTGAAAACCATAATCATATAATATACGTAAGCCAATTCGATCTGATGTGATAGCATAGCCTCTTATTCGCGATGGGTCTTTTTCGAAAGAATGATACTGGACTATCCTCGCATGATTCCGTTTGCGCTAATATCTACACCAATTTCTTGCTGACCGCTATGAAGGCGGTTCATTACTTGAATGATATCAATGACGAAAATCCAGCCTTCATTTATGGTAGGTACCATCGGAAAACATGATAGCAATGCAGCTGATTTGTGAACGAAAATCACCCATGGCGAACATTTAGCATCTATAGACCAGGCGGTTGCGCACACCTGTCATGCGAACCGTGCGCACATAAAGTCCTATGTGGGATCGAAGAACTTGGCACAGTGCTCGGTATCAAACTTGAAGTTCATTTGGTCAGTCAATCTTTGACATACAGATAATTCGGCTCTCACACGCGCGTTTCATCAGGATTGCTAAACACGCCTTTAAGAGGGTTTTCGCGACTAAGGGGAGCAAGCTCGACCCTGTCTGCGCTGCGTTGAGGGAAGAGCTAGGACATAGAAGGAATGCTGGTTTACTGCATGACAAGGATCTCTCCAGAACCCTCACAAATACCTGGAACGAAGTTAAGGAGGTGCCTTTCTGACAGCAGGCAAGCTACGGTTATATCGAATCATATACTATACTCAGTCTCATCATGCATGCGAAATCTTTCTCGACAAACTCCCTGTTGGACGCAGCCGAGTCTGCGCAGATGCTTCGCAGGCTTTTATTGACCTGAAATGTTATTCACATTGATAATATTTGATTCAGATGGTTCCTGCATGCGAACACGCGCTCGTTGAAGCGTAGTGAATCTTCAGTCGCTGCACCGCGCGAGGAAAGAGAGAGATACGGCACTGGCCAAAGGAGATCCAGTGGCCAGACCAGGAGTGTCCTAGCGCTGATTAAGAAACCGCAGGATACGTTTGGAAGGATATGGAGCAATCCGTCCATGTTTGTTGCTTGAGAGGAGAGGACTAACATGGCCGCCGCGGACCAAAGGATATATTGTTTCGGCCGTTGACGGCGAGTCGGACACGAGTAGAGATCGTCTTGCTGTGACATCATGTGCGGCTTCTGACCTGACATCCGTCAGTCCTGTTGGCCGACGTCCTGGGTGGGTGTTTCCTGGTACCGCTGAGATTCCTTTGCGTGTCTTAACCAACATCGGCTCTGTCACCAGCTTATCGATGCGAGGTTAGACGAATCCTCTGAGCGATAGACCCGATTACCAAAAAGAATGTCCCGAGGCAGCAAAAAAAAATGTCCCGAGCCAAAAGAATCTCCCGAACCAGATTCGAACTAGTGACCGAAGGATAAACTGATCTACTATTACAGTCCTTCGCTCTACCAACTGAGCTATCAAGAGGTCCCTGTAGGTAGGAATAGCATTCACAATATAGAACCTACAATCTAGGGGTCGGTTATAGGATGTGCGGAACCAGCTGACCGCCGAACGACCCGATTGCACGATACAGAAAAATTTTGGCTTACGAAACAATTTGTGTCGATAAGATCGAAGCAGATCGGTGGCACTTGGCTGGTTCGACATTGGCCATCATGTGTGGCTCGCTCTGAATGATGGGTCGCTTGAGGAGTTTAAAGGATGTACCTTCTGATATACGTCTCGTTGGCCATAAAACGCTGGCCCAAAAAAACCAGCTCTCACCCAGGATCGAACTGGGGACCTTCTCCGTGCATCAGCCAGATTTGCAGATGTAAAGGAGACGCAGTAACCACTTTGCCATGAAAGCGTACAAGAAAAGCTTGTCTGAAACAATCCCATCAATTTGACGAAATTTCCGGACAATTCATCACACTCTCCGGCTGCCATTGCCTCAAGCTCAGATGTACATATCAGCCGGTTGGCCTTTCTCCTTTTCTTCAACAGGGTTCAGCACAATGATTGACTTCACCGCTGTGCATCCGCTTGTGCATTGTTCACCGCATGCCGCGCGGCTTGTACCTGACTTCGGTCATGGTTCGGCCACTACGCCAAAGGGGTCGATTAGCGCGCACAGCTCTGGCCTACATATAGTGTGGCTCCAAGGCGTAATCAGATGGGTCAGGTAAATTGATCAATAGGATCAACCGACAAACACATTGCACATATATACAAAGACGTTCAGCACCGTACAAGCATGTCGGTTACAGCTCAAACGTTCAACGGGGCACTCCTTGGAGTTCCTATTTCAACGTGTTTGATAGCACTCACTACAGCTATCCGATGGAGAGCGACCAAGTATGCTGCTCCAGCTGAAAGACCCACCGAGGAAGACGCCGTGGACAGAGCCCTTGATGCTGTCAAGGCAGAAGACGAGAAGAAGAAGCTACCTTGGTGGTTTATGCCCTTGTATTGGCTGGCTGGTCTTGGTATCGGAATCGGTCTTACATATTTGCCGGATTGGAGCAGTGTCCTGCTCTGGGTGTGGACTTCAGGATTCCCGATCGTAAGCGGAACAATGTTTGCTCACAAAATTGACTATCTAAACCTCTTGTAAACTTAGGCATGGTGTTTCAGTGCAACTTTCAATGATATTACTGGAGTGAAATTGTTTGGTATTGCAAGGCGAATTGACGATCGTGAGCTGCTTTCACCGACTTAAACCAGCCGTAAGCTGATATCGAGCTTGCTATGGTCAGGAAGGGAAATAGTTCATAACGGTGACCGTGTGTCCCGCTGGAAGCAGGCTCTACCTGGCTTGTCAGCGGCTACCTGTATAATAGGCGCCACTCTGCTCGGCTCGGACACACCTCTAGTCCAATTCGCAATTTGCACGCTATTGGCTATCATTATACCATATCGACTGGGTCTACTCACCTTCCATATCAAAGGCAAACCGGCCTCTATCAAGTGGTTTATATTCGGTTCTACGGCGCTCATGACGTTCGCTACCATCCTCGTCGGCGCTTTGGCGGCTATCGCGATATTCGTTAGCAGCAGATTCGGCGGAACTGAGAAGACACCAAAGCCGCCCATCGTGAACAGTCCTACGAAGGAGTTTGGTTCACTTCTCATACCGCTCATGTCAGTGGCTCAAGTATTCATGATTATGGGGTTCTACGGGCACATCTTTACCACGCTGTACAAGGTTGACTGGGTGCTGTCGAGCAAGCGTCAAGGGGTCCATCTAGACAACGATAATCGTGAGGAGAGAGCATTGTTCCCAGACTATCCTGCTCAACACTTGGTGCCAAAGGACGAGAAGGATAAGGAAATGCTGGCCCAGATGGGTCCTGTCATCGCGCTGCCGAGCCTAATGAGTCTCGTTCGCAGCGGCGAAATCAGGCGATTCTTCGTCAAGCCGGTCTATACGTTAACGGCTGTCCTCGCCTACCAAGCGACGCTCCTTTTGTGCAGCTGCGTCCTCAAGTCGTCTCGTATGGTAGTTCTCTTGACGGGGGTAAGTCAGCAGAACGAGTTAATATCCAAACGGTGGCTCATCTTTTGCCCTTGCAGGCGGAGCCGGGAAAGGTTACGTTGCCGCAGATGGATGGCGCGATAAACATTGTCGCCCTTGCCAGTATCATGCTTGCCCCTTTGGGCATAGCCTTTGCCCTAGGATCAGTCTCTTTCTTTAGAGGTGAAGCAAGTATGGTCTTCAACTACCGGTCTGAACCTTTCCCCTACGAACCTCTCGATAGTGGGTTGTCGGGCTTCGGTGATGAGAAGGAGAGCTTCGAGGAAGACCGTCCCGTGGACGATGCCCGAAAGATTTAAAGCTGCGCATTCGTGTGAACATCCCTCGGAGAATTTCTAAGTTACAAAGTTGTTCAAATCCGTTATGTTGTCTGTATTGGCTAGCAAATGTAGTTGTATGGCAGGCTATCAACACGTCGATGTCTCGACTGGTCCGTTACATAGATAAATCGATCAGCAAACGCGAATGGGAAAGTATGGAAATGTCTCAGATCAAGGAGGCGCTGTGACAGGAGAACGGCACCAAGGATCGGAGGGTGTACCCAAAAGGGTGACTCATTGCACTGAGGTTCCACACATCCTCTGACGGAACCATGTTCCAGACCAAGGGTACATCCACGAAGACAGCGTTTCATAGACCCACAGGTTTACGGCAAGCAATGAGAGTCGCTGATATTTTTTGCTGATCAAGGCTGCTACACGCGCCATCAGCGGCTCATGGCGCTGTTTGAAAGCGTCTTGCTGACTGTTCACACATGTGAAACGTACGACCTCTAACATGCTTGCAATGGATATATATATATGATACACCGGGAAGACCTATCATTCCCCGTCCTCAGCCAATACCTCCTCGGTAGCATCCATGATTTCTGGATCCGTTTCGTCATCCAGCGTCTTCTCTGTTTCTTCGAGTTCAGTATCAATCAAAACTTCAGCTTCACCCTCTGGTTCTGCCTCTACTTCTATAGACAATCTTGCATGAATGAGCTCGGCAACCACCTTTCCATCTGGGAGACGAACAGATCGTTAGCGACATTCGTAGATAATAAAAAGCCAGTTTGACTTACCGATGGGAATCGCGTTGCCCTGGAATCCTTCTGGATAAGCGACATCGGGAGTGTCAGGTGCGGTAAAGTATTCACTCCCCCAGAACCCATAATGAGTGATTCCCAAAGCTCGTGACTGAGAAGCGAACGGCTGTAGTCAGGACAAGGAGTTAAGGTAGGGCAGGACCATAACTCACGGTAAACTCGTAATCGTGGGCAAATCCTTGGGGGAAGAAGAATTCGATCACGGTAGCACGAGGGGTAGGTTTCATCCACAATAGATGGGTCAAACTGGGAAGATGTGATAGATTTAGCTATGTTGAGGAGTCATCAATATGTCGCCCAAACACTTACCCGTTTCCGTGTACTCCAAGCATGATCTTTGAGTCGATCTCGATTAGTATCTGGTTCGGATTTGTCGAAGCGATATACTTACGGTGGTTCTAGCTGCCAACCTGATCTGCTCATCCCGACTCAATTTATCCATGGAAACAATGTTGACCTACATATGTCAACCAGACCATAAGTTCCGCACTGACTTCGAACCGTTCGTTGTAAAAGCTGAAGCCTACCTCGTAACCATGCTCTTCGTGCAATCGGTTCAACTCCTTGACCAAGACCTCATGATCCTCCTTAATCAACATCCTTCGGCCCCAATCCTGCCTGCTGACGTAGGTAATGACTGGAGTCTCCAAATCAAGCGGGTGTAGTACAGCTTCGGACATTCCTCCAACGAATTCAAGCAAGTTTCTTCGCACGGGAGACCACCAGTATGGGCTACCTTCCAGTGTGAAAGCTTCAGAAGCAGTTCTCCAGGTGACAGCGAATTGCGGTCCACGTAGTGCCGCAGCTCTGTCAGTGAAGACTACCCGATCATAAAGATAGACTCGATCGGCTGCAGTCCTGTCCTGGAACTCGTTGGCGTATTCGTACGACATGGAGGGGAAAATACTCTTGCACAAGAAGGTGTTCATTTGAGAGTAATCTCTCCATCCGGTTGGATCCGTATGAGTGAACATGAGTCGACGAGGAGCAGGAAGTCGGGTTATTCCCTCTGCTGGGATATCCTTGTCCAGGCTCGAATACGTTCTCCAGAAGCCGAACAAAGCTTCCGCTGCGAAACTAATAGGTTGGTAGGAGTTCAGTAAAGCAAATATGACCTTATACCTAAAATGTACTTGCTGGTAGTAATGATCCAGGAATTGTTTTGGGTCGTTGATAGTCCACGTGGTGCCTTCGACTTTACTAGCCTGATGACCTAGCGTCCGTTTTGCTTCAGAAGGGAAGATGATCTTGAGATCCTTACCTGTCGGTTCTCTATGCGATTTACACGAACCGTCTGTCCAGAGACTACCTCAAAAAGTGTGAACACGCTCAACGACTTACCGGCTCTTGATGCTCTCCTCGTCGTTCCAAATCTCGGCTCCCGTACTCGTCATCATCCGTAACAGAGGGAAATCAGATGGTTCATCTGTTACGATGAACCATGTTCCGTTGAAGAGGTATAGGTTTCGGAATATCGTCCAACCTGAACAAAAGAATACCTTCAATACATGCCCTGAAAGCGGGGTCGAGATGCCGAGGCTATGTCTCACCTGGAGCATGAGTGATGATCTCTGTTCGAGGAGCATCATGATCGCTCCACTTGATCATGCTATCGTTCATCGTCATCTCTCTCCATCTGCCGACAGTTCCATGACTACCCAAATCGTTGGCTCCCGCTAGCTTCCCCATGAAGGCGTCTTTCCCCGTCATTTCCTCCACGAAATCATCTTCATCCAAGGACAGTTGATCCCCTTTTCTACCTTCTCGGCCCTGTCCGGTTATAGGTCCTATCGACCAAGGCGAGTGTCCGAGAATCGATCTTGAACCGTCCTCCGATGTTTGAGCAAAATCGAACTGGATGATGAAGGTGAAGATGATGGTCATACATATTACGAGGAAGAGTTCTCGTTTCGTTATTGGTGTTGCCAGAAGACTAGAGATTGCGTGAGGTAGCATTGGGAGAGGACTAGGAGGAGTGAATAGTATGCAGTTAACGAGAAGGAGAGAGGAGGGGAGATATCTTGCTGGCTGATATGAGGTGTTCAAGTCCCAGCTCGAGAGCATTGTTCTGAATTGCACGAAATGCTCAGTTCCTCGGAAATGGATCCGACCTACGCGCCCACGGAATTACATAAAAGCCTCTGTTCTACTATGCGTTATGCCCGACCCTTTTTACGTACCGCACCTCTCCCTTGGCACGTCTCACGTCACATGTCATTTCGCACATCGTGGGTCGCTGGTCTAGGGCGATTGTGCCATATGAAACCCCGCGTTCACGAGCAACACAGGGTATAAGGCGGTAGTATAGAACATGGCATGGGATTACTGCGCTTGTTACACTTGATAGTTCTCCAAAGTCATACAGAGTGGTATAGTTATTTCGATTCATCTTCTTGATAGCGCCAGTTCGAGTCGTTCCAAAAAACAAGCCTTTCTCGATCTCGAAGGGTATATGGGGTTCTCAGCGTTCCACGCTTGCTCATTGTATCGTACATCTCTACTCTTTATGGCGAAGCATGACTTCCACTCCAGCTGCGCTGGAAGTCGATCTGCAAGAACAAAACGAGGACCGGTCAGCTTTCTATCCATACTTTTCTTGCTATTGATAATTGCTCCTACCTCAGCTTCGGTCTTTCTACTTCTTCCTCGTCCGACTCATCCTTCTCGAAATCACTCCCCCCACTCTCGCTGTCACTACCTTCCTCTTCGTCCGATTCGTCGTCCAACGCTGAATCTCTCACTTCATTCCATCGACCGGAAGGAGCTTCCGTTCGTGGGACTTGAATCGCAAGACGATGCGTACCATCCTCCCTGGGAGTTCCCGGCACGCTGGATTCTTCGACGATCGTCTCGCCCCTGAGCGTGTTGAACCTCTCATCCATCGTATTCAGATCCGAAGCTCTATCCGTCCTCCATCGTTCCGGGTCAACCATCACCTCCGGTGCAGACCCAACAATATCTCTCCTCTCCGCAGAATCCATTTGGACCCCAGGTCCAGCTTCCGATGCTCTCCTCTCCCGCTCTCTCTGTTCTTTCCTCCTCTTGACCCACCCCATTCCACTCCCGTCATCATCATCGTCATCATTTTGAGCCTTCTTCACCGCCCTTTCGGGCTGACTACCTATCCCGCCCTTGTTTCCTCCCGCAAGTCCGCCCCATTCGTTGAATTCTGGTTCAGTAGGTAAAGCCGTCCTGGTCTTGTTCTTCGCACCGTAGACCCGTCCATTTAACATCTTTACGGGTCTTCGAGTGGTGGAAGAGGGCTCGGAGGCAGGTGGGAATTCGGTCTCGGCTTTATAGCCTAGTGATGATGAGAGCGAAGAGAAATCTGGTTTTTCGTTCGTAGAGACAGAGGACGAGGTCCTCTTGTGGAATCCTGTTGTAGCAGATGGGGAGGAGGAAAGTAGGGAACCAGAAGAGGTGGAACTGGGGGATAAGAATGACCTCTTCCTCTCCTGTTCATGAGCCGAACGGAATGGAGAGTTCCCCATGAGTCCCCCAGTAGACAGTGTCTTCCTCAACGGTGCCCCGAATGAGAGTCCATTGTCTCCTGCTCCAGAGTTACCAGTGGAGGGGGACGAGGAAAGCAATCCATCCAAAGGTTTCATGAACATCTTCTTTGCTGTTGATCCGGATGATCCTAATGAGGAAGAAAACGATCCCGTCTTGTGTTTCTTCCTCCCCAACCCGCCCATCCAGCTCGAAGCCGATCCTCGTCGTCCGGAAGGACCTTCCGATTCGGCATCGTCTGAATCGTCTTCACCTTCGTTATCAGAGACGGCTTGATTTTCATCTGCCCCTTCTCCGCCTTGTGACCAATTTCTACCGGCAACAGAACGTGTGAGAACTCGTTGTCCGCCTGGTTCGAGCTGAGCCATGGTGATGATATCCCTTCCAGTCGATAGAGATCGCTGTCTATTCGGTGTAGGCAGAGGAGCGAACCTGATTTTAGTGGAAGACGGAGCACGTACGAGATTACTGGTTGGTCGTTGTTGAACCGATGGAGACGAGGGGAAAGGTATCAGATGGTCATTCGTAGGGGATGAAGAGTATCTCGTCTCCGTGTCTACCGACACTGATCCTCTTCTTTCATCTGCGGACCCGAAATTCCTCCCGACCTCATCCCCAGCTGATCCATCATCTGACCCAGGGCGTTGTTTGTTTAACAAGATCCCACCCTGAGGCGCAAACGAATCGAAAGCAGGATTGGTAGGACTAAGCAGGGATTCTTGAGGGCCATTGGATTGTGTAGGTTGCAATGGCAAGTAAGGGGTATGAGATCTGATTGGTGATGTTGGTATAGACGGTCTGCGTGAGGAGAATGATGTGGGGACGTTCAATAGGGTTGTCATTGCTTGGTAACAGACAGAGGAGAGTAGATAAGTACGGGTTCGCAAGTGTTGCCTAAGAGACACCTGTACTGACCTTGTATGTACCAGAATTAGAAACGAGAGTGACCAGTCTGTCTTGGCTCTCAGTGGTAGAGTGTAGAGAGTAGCTGTGTAGTGAGTCGCAGGAGAGCAGTAGCTGCCAGCCAAGCAAGGACGATGAGGATGATGAAGCGTAGGAGCGAACTCTGGGTTTGGCTGCCAAGCAAGTGGGAAAGAGGCAACCCGTGCACGATTGATTACCCGGTAACTCCTGCGCCTGGCTCTCATCTCGCGGATTCAAAGTTCGTATGACATAATTACTCCCGCTATCGTCTCCACTGCTGCCCCGTGGAGCTACGATTCTGCGCTATTCTACGATCTACGTCTATAGATTCCCTGGTTCCCTACAGTCCCCTACTCGACCTCGACCTCGTTCAGCTCATGAGCACGCTTGACCACGTTGTTCTACCCATAAAGATCAGTACCAGACATCGATATTCTCACTTGACGGACCCACCCCTTCTCGCTCGATCACGACAGCCGGATCATCCTTAGTCCCGTTCTTCCCAATCACGTTTCCTGTTGTGACCAAACCGCTTCACGTCATGTGCACCAACCCCCGCATCAATTTTAGCACTCGGACCAACCCTTGTTCGAGGTCACTTCTGCCCTTCCTTCTTTCACCTCCGCTACCGTACCAGCTGCACAGGAATCAGATCAGCCCCCTTGACAGCAAGAACGATATGTGATCGGAATGACGAACAAGGTTGTCCACCTCCCCAGTTCCACGAGACTTCCGCGCCTTTCTCGAGCCCCTCGATCTGTTCTTGGCCTCTCTTAGAGTCGGGCATGTTTTCTTTTAGTTCTTATCTTATAGTCTGACTTTGAGCCAGTCTGTTCCTGCAGCCGTTCAAGAGATAAGATCGTTACAGTTCATGATCTCCAAACAAGGTGCATCGTTCGTCGATGACGTAATGATATAATCAACAAAACCGAATCCGACCCACCAAACCCAATCAGACGATCAGACCCGCGCTAGATGTTCGAGGTCCCAGATCTGCTGATCCGTCGCTCCAGCGGGATCCTTAGACGCTCAAACAACTACCGAACAGTTTGCGATCCCGTGTTTCACGTTCGTGCATAATCCTCTCACCTATCAAGGCCTATAACTTGGGTTTTTTGAAGAAACTCATGCATACAGTCCAGACTGAACGTCTCTATACGGCGTCGCTTTCTGTACACACATCAGCTTGGTAATAATAACATCATACAAAGTTCTTGAACTCCGAATCCGATCTACGTTATATGTTCATCTCCGCCATTTTCAGTTTAAGATCCAAATCGCTCAAGACCTATTGTGATAGAAAGCCATCTCGATCCCAGAGTTACTGTATCCGCATTTCTCGTAGAATCCTTTGGTTCGCAAAGAAGCTTATCAGTCAAGGTCGAGCACGATTGTAAAAAGGGTACATGGACACTTACCGACGTTCTTAGGATCGCAGTCGAGGATGACCTTGTAACATCCCATCTCTTTGGCCAACTCGGTGAGACCGGTGACGAGCGTCTTTCCCAAGTTCTTGCCCTTGAGGGAAGGGCTGACCACAACGTCCTCGATATGCCCGACCTTTCCCGCGTTGCGGAGGAACTTGTGTTCAACGACCAAGCTCGCTGAACCGAGGATAGCTCCAGTGGTCGAGGAGGCAAGAACGACGATAAAGTAGGTAGAAGGGCAGGAGAGCAGATGGTCGAATTGAGCTTCGTACGTCTCGGGCGTAAGTTCAGGGGCTTTGGTCAAGGTGGACAACAGTTGGATGTGGTTGTGAGAATGGTCATCACGAGCGAGAGGTCTGGCCTGCATTTGGCAAAGTAGTCATATCGGATCGTATCAGATGTTGGACCATGAACAGGATACATAAACTAGAGATTGCACGCACAACGACGTGCTCCGGAAGACTACTAGTCATCGAGCTCGGCACTAAAGCCGGATCGAACAACAATTGAGCTTCAGCAGAAAATACATAGGGAGACGCAGACATGATATATTTCTTTATGAATCAGCAGATCGAAGTCAGCGCTCTATTCCCTGAATATGGATCACGACAGACAGGAGATGTGAAAGGAGAAATAGTTCAGGAGGGTCGCCCGTAAAAATGGGTTCGGGCACTTTCAACACTATGTTTTGGTTCTGTAGACCGTCGTGTATGGGATCATCATTCGTAGATTGTCGATAGAGGAAGGGTAGGGAAGTATAACAAGATATAAAACTCACAATGAACGTGATGCTAAGCGATTGGTTGCGTCGGAGAAGTCGTAAGATGTGCTAGTCTGATGAGAAGAACAAGGTTGACATGATCAGTGACGTGTTCCTTCAAATCAGAATGGCTTTCCCCATGTGAAGATAGTAGGTAGAGTCAGAAAAATAAAACAGCCATGTTTCGTCGACATTTATTCCAGACCCCTCTCTCTCTTCCACCAAAACGCCTTGCGACGTCTTGGGTTCCAAGAAAGAGTAAGAAAGGATTGTTCAGGCGGTAATTCCCCATTAAGGGACATCATTCGAGGAGTGGAAGGGGGATGTAGGATGGGTAACCAAAGGTGTAACAGTAAACTCACAATAATCTTCAACGGTCCAAAATGTGTCGAGTTTCGTTTAGTCGTCTGTAAGCAGAAAGTCAACCGCATGTCAGTTGCCTGCTTTGACGAAAGGAGCAATCCTTCCAATCCTGCGTAGTCGCTCAACACGTGCGAGAAGTTCAGAGTTGTGCGTTTATGGAGCATAGTACGAGAGTTCCGCGCTTTGGCGATGTCCCCGACTACCAGACTCTAGTTTGAATGTATTACACGGTGTCATCAAGACGGGCAGGAGTTGACTGGCGAGTCATCGCAGAGGAAGGGTCGTAGAAGGAATCCAGTCAAAGAGGATATGGTACTCACAAGTAGGTCGTTGATGATGAAGAAAAAAGGTTTGCATGTGAGCAGGTGTCAATGAAGCAACAATCACTTGTTTCCTTTTCTAGGTAAAAAGCTTTGCGCTTGTCAAGAAAGCTTGCGCTTCTAGACACGTTGACCGAATCACGGACATTTCACGGACATCACCTCATATCCCCTTACCCTGGATACTGTTATCAAACCCGCGTAGCGATTTGGTCGTTGGCGGCCGGGGAACAGCAATTTTCAGGGTTTGACTCGGCGGACAACAGCATTTCTGGACTGACTTGGAATATGATGAGATCTTGTTTCGTCGTCCACGAAGGCAGAGCACTGACTACTCATGATGGCCATTAATCATGCTCATGCTTTGGAGAGATAGAGCATGGCCTCGATACGCCATTCTTCTCCGCTATCGCGCCTATCAGCGATATCCGGCCCGCCATGCGCGAGGTCGTTGAACGGGAGTATTAATCTTCTGCATTGCAGAGTTTGCCATCTGGCGCAATCCTTCGTGATCCTCGGAATCGAAGGGCACCAAAGGCCAGCGATCAAACGATATACGGATGTGATCGATGAATTGAGAGCTGAACAGACCGAACGTTCTTCTAGCGGAATCGGCGTTCGATTTACGATCAGTACCTGTTTTGTCGTCATCAAATGGCCGTTCCATCCAGCCGAGTGTTTTTTTTTGTCACATCGCACGTTTTTATTCCGTACCCCAGCTTGGCCTTACGTGAACGCGCTAAGCCTCCGTCGCTGCTCCGCTCTCGAAAAGTCAATCAACCGTTCGTATATCATACCCCGTCTACAGTCTACGGTCTACGATCTCGCCGTAATTCTTCGGCCATAGTTATCAAAATCGATTGTAAAGAGACCTTGCATAATCGACTGTCCAACACTACAACCTTCTGTTCTCAGGACCTGTCATGTCGACATCAACTCTACCACATCTAAACGCGGAGACCCGGCAACGTCGAACATCCGCCGTCATTCACCATGATAGGACTGCTACTTCTTCTCCTGTAGTCATGGAGGACGGTTCTTCGGTCAACAACAGTTCAAACGAGGATGACGAAGCTGCTCTGGCCAGACTCGGTGTACGTTTCGTAGTAGATCTTCTGATTAGGGGCTTTGGCGGAGCGTGAACGCGGATTCTACAGAGACAATCTTGCTGAATTGACCGCTTCGTTCTTCTTGTCCCTCAGTATAAATCTGAGATGATCCGAGAATTCGGAAAGTAAGACCTAATCACAGATTAAGTTATCGCATTCGAAAGCTGAAGATGAACATGATTATTCAGCCTGTCAACTTTCTCATTCGCTTTCTCCATCATGGGAATGTGTTCTTCCAGTGAGTGCAGCAGATAGCGCGAACTAGCCGAATATGAAGGATTAACTCTGGCTTCAACTCAGTCGCGACGACTTTCAACACTCCTCTGCTCAACGGAGGGCCCGCATCGGTTGTATGGTGTTGGCTTATAGGAGCTATTAGTCAGTGTCAAACAATATGCCCTATCGATGCGACTCGCTGACCAGTGCTTTCTTCGATACAGTGAACATTTCCTTGGGCGCTTCAATTGCCGAAATCGTCTCCGCGTATCCCACCAGCGGAGGTCTCTACACTGCTTCGGCTAACTTAGTGCCAAGAAAATACCGTGCCATGTTCGTAATTCGACTCTAACGAATTGCAGACAATCTAATTGCCAGTGGCTTTGAACAGTACCGGTTGGGTTGTTGGTTGGCTTAACATGCTCGGTCAGGTAGCGGGAGTTGCTTCTACTGAATTTGGTCTTGCTCAAATGATCTGTAAGCCCAATGGAATGCTTACTGCGACATCAATAACTTATCTACTTGAATCGATAGGGGCCGGATGTGTCGTTGGATTTGACGGCGATTTTAACGTCACTGTCGGGATGCAATTCGGGCTTTTTGTCGGACTCTTGATTGTTCATGGTTTGCTAAAGTGAGCTACCGATATGTGCCAAGGCATGACTGCAGGCTAATAATCTCCCCTATAGCTCATTAAAAACCAAAGAACTCGCTTTCCTTACTCAAGGGTTCGTGTTCATCAACATCGGGGTAAGTTGGCCTCACCGAAGTTGCTTGGCCAAACACTAAGACTGAAGTGCAAGATAGTTCACGTTCATCATCATAATTACACTGCTCGCTACCACGGGCCGTGAGAACATGCACCCAGCTAGCTACGTCTTCGGACACGTCACCAACCGTGAGTCGACATGATTACGGGTAATATGTCCACTATGTGGTGTTGACGAGGGACGCGACGATAGTGTCTGGTTGGGATAGTACTGGTCTGACGTTCCTGTTCGGTTTGCTTTCCGTGCAATGGACGGTAAGCCAAGTTGCTACTAAACATCGGCCAAGCAACCGCTGAAGCGATGCTCTTGCTACAGATGACCGACTACGATGCTGCCGCTCATATCAGTGAGGAGGTCAAGAAGGCTGCTATTGCCGCTCCCGTCGCGATCTTCGTGGCGGTTATCGGTACTGGAGTGAGTCACCAAAAGATGTACACAAGTGAATCAGCTAAAGCAGGCAAGATTAGATGATCGGTTGGGTCTTGAACGTTGTCATGGTTATCTGTTCCGGTGACTTGGCCAACCTGCCTGGTAGCAGTGGTTCTGCCTTCTTGGAGATCATGGTACTCAGAATGGGAAAAACCGGAGCCCTGATCATTTGGCCATTCGTGTGCTTGGTTGCGTTCTTCACTGTTCAAACCGCTACTCAAGCCAATGCAAGGACTTTCTACGCGTTTAGGTAAGTCGCCAGTCAACAGTTTCCCGAAACCGGAATTGAACAAGCTTGATTACTCTGTACAGTCGAGATGGAGGTCTTCCAGATAGGGGTGTTTTCGGCCGTATCAACAATTACACCAAAACCCCTATTTATTCCGTCTGGCTCACAATCGGTATCGCTATTCTGATGGGATGTCTCGACTGGGCCAGTTCTGTCGCAGTGCAGGCCATCTTCAGTATGTGTGCTGTAGCTCTCGATCTATCCTACGTCATTCCCGTGATCGGAAGGCGAATTTTCGAGGTATGTGGGACTTGAATCAGTTGTCAAACACTGGCGTCTTACACTCAAATCATTGTAGAACCACCCTGAAGTCAACTTCAAACCCGGTCCCTTCTACATGGGTAAATACGGTAAAGCGGTAAACATGGTCATGCTGTTCTGGACTCGTAGGTCACATCGCTCATGGTCATCAGATGTTGAGTATGCTAAAGCGGTTCCACCATCCTAGTGTTCGAGGTTACCATCTTGGCGTTCCCTACAGTCAAACCGATCACTGCACTCAACATGAACTATTCCAGTATCATCACCATCGGTGTCATGATTCTCTCTGGAATTTGGTACATCCTCGGAGCCCACAAGCACTACGCCGGACCTCGACCCAATGTCGAGCACGAGTCAGCTTTGGAGGAGTCATCGGAGGGCATGATGCCAGCGGTATACGACGATCAGAAGATCAACGATACCAAGGAGTACCCTATCGGGACTCGATAGATGCGTTTCACAAAGGCTTTCAACACCAGGCCGGATTCATGTTCCGTTACATAAAAGCACAACAAATAGGTTTTCTACCTCGTATACCTTGCAAACAAGGTCAATTTTTGTATTCGATCTATCTACCGAAATACCCCCTTATAACGTGTTCAACATATCATGCATAAATATATCCTTTCCTCTCGCATCCGCGTCATTTCGAGTGACAACCACGTTGTATTCGTGGTCGTGGGTTTGTTGTTTCCCTTGACCCGCTGCAAGCCACAAGTAGCGCATATACCGGGTGGTGCATCTGACCACGAGCGCCTAGTAAATCGCCCTCGCACGCCCCATGTCCAGTACGTACGGACCAGGCCCTCTTCTCGTTCCTCTTTTCTACTTCATCTGACACTGAAATTTGCGATGAGCAGTTGTTGCATCTGGCGGTGATACCTAAGAACCCACTGAAGGGATGAACAGATTGGTTCTAACGAAGTGGGGAAAGGCTGACACAAGTTCTAGCCGTTATGTTCAGAATTGGTGATCTCCAGGTGTCGCCTGAGGAATGTGTGAACAGTGTTCGTGAACATAGTTCGCAAGGTATCGGGTAATGGGGAATACTTTACCATCTTGAGGTATTACCCAGTGAAAGACTATTGGGCGGACGGTCGTTGACACCTCAAAGGTACAAGATGGTAGCATTGTCTTTCGATCCTGTCCTAAAACATGTTACGAATGCTGACAAAGACAAACAGGAGGACTCGGCCGGTGAATAAGAAGGTGCCGAAAGCTTTAGTAGCACTTGGAAGGCGACATGGAGCCCAATGGAAAACTGCGTTCTGCTCGTCGCATATGCGCCGTTGTTCTCTGAGATACACTCAAGATCCAACCCTGTACTTGATATATAATGCGCAGATGCACGGGAACCAGTGATTCGTCCACATACTGCAGGTTATACGATCGTCGCATCCAATGAACCTTCAGTCGAAATTGCAAGGTCCCTTGTCGACGGTTCGGCTGGCGATATGCGGTGCGGACTCACTACTTCATCTCAAGGTAGTTTGTGCCTCATGTTCGCGGCTCAGTCCCTACAGTTTCAAGCTGTCTCATATCACTTGCGATAGACGTTTCACAGTTTGCCACTACGGTTCCATGCCATAAGGAAGCGCAATCATCCATTCAAGCGCGTAGAGTAATCGTACCTCCACCTAGCCTGGCAGATGGTGGTGTCCGTCGACTTGCCAGCTTCCTGGAATGTGCTTTGTTTCTGCTTCCACAACAGTAACTATCTACGTAGCTACAGAACCATAGGAGAACACGATCATCAGTAATCAGTAAGGAGAAACATTTCCAACAAGATGTATAACGGTCATCGTACGTCCAGATGTCTTATACAGCATCGTCGATCAGCATGTCTAACGATTCTGAATTTTAGCACCACCTAATGGCTACCCGCCGTACATGCCTCCTAACATGCCGCCTGCTACTCAAGGCGGATTTCGACCACCTATGCCTGGTATGCCTCCTCCTACGCTAGCTCCAGGATCTGTACCTCCCTTCCCACCCGGTCAAGCCGGATTTCGACCTCCTGTTCCAGGGTCCCTTCCGAACTTCCCACCAACTAGACCACCTTTTCCAGGAGCACCTGGCTTGGGAGCGCCCTCACCTGGGAGTATGCCACCTTTCAGTCCAGGGATGCGACCTCCTGGTTTCTCCCCTCACGGTGGACCCGGCTTAGGGACACCAGGGGGATTTGATCCGAATACAGGATTACCAAGACCGCCTAATTTTCTTGCTGGAGGTGCGAATCCAAACTTTGTCAAGGCTGTCAAGACCACCAAAGTGTTTGTCGGAGGAATTGCACCTGGGGTGACTGATGCGATATTGACCGGACTTTTCCACGTGAGTTTTTGCTTTGCTTCACATACTGCTAGACTGAAACCTGGTCCTTATCATAGACGTGTGGACCGTTACATAAACTCAATCGAGTCACGGGTACTACGGGGAAACAACAAGCATTTGGATTCGCAGAATTTGAAGATCCAGAGGTCGTTTTGCGATGCTTGAAGTGTTTGAACGGAGCAGAACTGCCCGACATGACACCCGCTGGTAGGCGGGAAAGATTAACCAAGGCATTGACCGTAAGCTTTGTGCAGATCAAAAAACCATGTAATTGCCCTGACACATGTGCGTTTCTAGGTGAAGGCGGACGAGAAGACAAAGGCATTCCTCGACGAATTTGAGCAGCTGAATATCAGGACCGATGTAGGGTTTCAACTTGACCTTGAAAGTTACTAGGTACTAATGCTACTGCCACGGCTCAGCACGATGATGAGCTCGATGAACATGCCAGGAGGAGAATCAGGACAATCGTACTTGCTATGCAAGACCCGAACGCCGATCTTAATTCCATTATTCCTGCTTCAGCCGCTCCTGGAGTCCCGGATGCAGCTAAAGACAACGGTCCTATGGTACCTGATCACTTGAAGGACCTGGATGCTGAAGAATTACCAGAAGATCAAAGAGGAGTGGTGCTAGATCAAATCGCTTCTTTCCGAGTACAAGCGCAGAAGAAGGAAGACGAACGAAAGCGCAAGGATGAGCTGTTAAACGCCCGGTCAGGAGGGCCTTCTGGGGGTTACAATCAAGGCGGTCAGAACATGCGTCAATGGGGAGCACGGGGCGATTATGCTGGTTCCGTTAGGCCTGTTGGAGGCGGCCCTCAGGGTTATAATCAGCCTATCAATTTCTCAAAAGCGCAAACCGCTGAAGGAAAACAGATTGATGAGAGAACCGATGAAGAGGCAGAAGAATTGAGGAAAGCCGACAAGAAAAGAAGACAAGAGGACGAATACCGGGCAGTGGGTGTCTCCTTGCTTCTTCACCTATATTTGGGTGCATTCCCGCTGATACTGTTCTCTTCCAGCTCGAGCGATCTGTAGAAGCAAGAGAATTCAGACTACATAGAAAACTGGTGGGAGAAGCTGAAGAACTCCAGAAACAGGCCGACTTTGAGGAAGCTGAAAGATCGAGGGCCCGTCGTGCGATGAAGCATTTCGATGACGATGCAGAGGAAGCTAGCGGCAGGAACGTCTTCTTCGCTGATCGGTGAGTTTGACATATCAAGGATCGAAACGAATCCACATGTTGACAGCAGTCTTTGAATACCCAGTGGAAAGTGGAGAAGCATGCGCCAGTCGATACGAAGACGCGAATACCAGGATGATGTACGGGATCGACAAGCAGAGAAAGACGAGATGGTCGAGCTGGAGAAGCAGACAGAGGAACTTCTACAAAAGCAGATGCAGGAAATGGCTGATCTTGAGGCCAAGCAGAGAGCTGCCGGTTATCTGTTCGAAGATTCCAGTCATATCAAAGTGGCGATCGGAGCTAGCGGTCCTTCCGCCCCTGCGCCAAAAGCACAAGCAAAGGCCAACATCGCGTTTGGTGCGGACGATGATGATGATGCTGGCAAAAAGAAGAGAACGCTCATTAAGTTAGATGACACGGATGGGCTTTCGCCGGCACAACGGGATGAGAAGAATCGATCGAAACTTCAAGCTCTACTTGGTTCTATCCCTACCACCCAGAGCGCACTATGGCAAACTGCTATCCACTGGGACCTGATCAGCGAGGTAAGCATGCCAGTGAGAGTTGCGTAATGCTTTTCTTGACTCATCTTTTTCGGTGTTTTCAGTCGATTATGGACACAAAGGTAGTGCCATTTATCAAGGAGAAGATCCAAGCGTCTCTTGGTGAGCAGGATGATGATCTGAACAATTTCGTGATCCAACATGTGAAGGAAAGGGCTAGTCCTGACGAGATTGTTGAAGGGCTTGAAGCTGTGAGTCTAGGGTTGATAGCGCTCTGACGATACCTTACTGAAGCCAACCTGATCGTTGCAGGTGCTCGACGAGGACGCTCCTAAAGTCGTATGTTCAATCTGGCGACTGCTTGCATTCGAGTCCGCAGCCTATAGTGCCGGATTGACTACTGGGTCGATGTTAGTATGATGAAATCGAGAGGATGCAATCACGGAGGTACGCTGGTTGTTCAGACGTTTCAGTTCCGTTTGGTGGGCAGTATGACCACACATGATTTTGGGCTGTGCAATGTAGTGTGTATCTGACCCCTTGCGCTCCATGTCTACATGGCCAAGGTGAGTAGTTCACAATAAATCAATCCAGCCATACAAGGATGATTATGGGAAATTAGTGATATCTATGAATCAGCTATGCGACATGTTTGACCGGCTACAACTGCTCAGCTCATAAGTGAGTGGTATGGACTAGGATTTCACTTTTAATTGGAAGCGATATCGGGATAGACATCGAACCGTCGTTGAACAGTTACAGGCAGTCCCGCTCTCGTCTCATTCAACATTTTGGGATCTATCGTAATCCATATCAGCCAATGGATTGCTAAGCATTAATCCGCAAAGCACTTACCGATCTCAGAGTAAACGATAGTAGGAAGTTCATCAGCTTCAGCCAAAACTTGTCCGCTGTCGGTGAGGAAGGGGATAATGACGGACCACATTAGTAAGCGCTTATGTCCCTGTGCAGTATGTGCTTACTTTGGCGCGACCACCGATGAATGCCCATACTGTACCGGATGTGTCAGTTCATTGTCGATCAGCATGATCCACAAGTCTACATACAGCTTGATAAGAAGCTCCCGGGTGTCTGGCAGGGGAACACATGGCAATGAATATTTGATTATCGACAGCTCTGGCTCGCTGCAAAAGCGTCCAATAGACAGGACCGGTAGTCGTACTGCAGTGTAGCGTCAGCCAAAATGGTTCCAGAACTTAATTTGCCATACGTACTTGAATGCGGAAGGGTAGATCATAGCAACAACCCCTTGCCTCGCCGCGATCATTGCCATTTCGGGGAAACGCTACGAACGACGTATTCAGCGAGGTTGTATTTCCAAGCTCCACTCCGTATCTGGACTTACGATATCATAGCAGATTCCAAGCCCAATCTTGCCGAATGGGGTTTCGAAAGTGTTCAAGGTATCACCACCTGTCAGGGTTTCACTTTCCTAAGAGTATGGCCCCACCTATCAGGGTGGTCGGTAACGCAAAGTGAAACGCTCGTACCTTGAAGTACTGTTTGCCGGGGATATCGATGTCAAACAGATGCACTTTGCGATGCTTGACAATTAGATCGCCTTGAGGATTGTATACCGTACACGTGTTGTAGATATTGTTTGTTTTCTCCTCGATCTCCGGTATCGAACCTGTAAACGACAGATAGGTGTACATCTTACGGTCAATACAGAGGGACACTCCATACCATTGGAAACTAATTACCTCCAATAAGCCAAACACTGTTTTCCCTGGCCATTCGGCTCAGAGCCAACGTCGATTCCGACTTCAAATCCTCAGCCTTCGTTGGGAAGGTGTCAGGTATGGGCTCAGAGTATTTGCGGAATGCGGTTACAGCGTAAGGAGAGTTGAATATTTCCTAAATTGTTACATTCTCTGAGTAAAACCGACCGCCGAGGGTTGAAGAAGGACGACCTGATGTGACTTACAGGTAAGACCACTAAGCCAGCTTTACCTTCTTGTACAGCCGTCTTCACGCCTGCAGCGGCCACCTCTAGATTCTTGGCCTTGTCTTCACTCAATCCACCAAGTTGTACAAGAGCAAGCTTGAAAGGCTTCGCTTGAATCGATGTCATACTAGGTTTAGAGGATAGCCCGCTGATACGTCTCGCTAGTAAGGAAGAAATTGACATTGATCAGCAGAAGCGTTTTTCGTGGTAGGTATCAAGTTGAATGTCATCGCCCGACCAGATCAAGGTCCGAAATCATATCGGCTATCGCCGGGCCCGCGTTACTTCTATTCTACAAAGCGAGCTACTACTATCGACTTTCTACTCGCTCTTCTGTCTTATTCGGCTCGATGCTTCTTTGACTTTAGCTTGAGCATCCTTGACCTTATCTTGCGCATGAGCTGCAGCCCTAGTCATCCCTCCCTGTAACAACAAACATCACTGGGTCGAAAAATGCGAGCAGAGTAAAGACCGTTGAGAGTGACTTACCTTACCAATCCATCCTCGAGCTGTAAGCCACTTAACCAATTTAGGGGTCCATGCCGCTGTCAGACCTACACGAACGGGAAGGAAGAGAGTCTTATGTATTGTGTAGGCAAGCGCAGCCTCAGCCCAGATCATAGCGGAGCTACTTCGCTTTTTGGGTTGAGCGTTCTCTAGCATCTTATCGGCAGCTTCATCCACTTTCTCGATAACGGTTTCGTCATTCTCCGGCACTGGTCGAATTTTGTGCCACTGTTCCATGACCATGTCCTTCACCACGTTCAGACGCTCGGCTCCAATCAGGTGGACCCCAAGGAAGGCAATACCGAAATCTACCGCTGATAGTGCCAAGTAGACGGCAAGAGCGTGTCTTCCGTATTTCTTCATCAATTCTTTCAACTTGCCGCCAACACCCTGGGACTTTGGAGGTTCAGTAGTCTGATCCCCAGGACCAGTGGAGTATGTTTTGAAATTAGGCCGCGAATGGTTTCGTTGCCTGTTTGAAGTCCTACGACGATGAGCAGCGAGTGCGCTGGTGGAGTAATTTCGCAATTGTTGACCTCGTCGGCGAGGCATCATGTCTGTCGTGTCGAGTGATTTAGCACCGCAATCTCAAAGACTATATTAAAGCACATACTAGTCGCCTGCCGGTCGTCGACCTCTACATCCTTCTTTCCTGCAGTGTTCCATTCGTACATGCTGACTTGTTCTCCTATCGTGTGTCCGAAGGCTCCACGGAAATGATCCCACATATTCCTGTCCTCAGGCTGCTCCCCTCGCCCTTCTAAGTTTTGTAGATGTTTGAGCAAGGGGGAAGCATCTGAGGGTCTCAAGTTGCTAAGCATATGCATAGATGGGAGAAGCACAGCATTGGCAGCGAATCTACCGGTTGATCACATTAGCTCATAATTGCCCGAGCTTTTGTAATGGAATTAACTTACTTGTGTCCCCCGACATGGCTACACTCAGATACCTTGACTTGAATTCCCTTTTTCTTAGCCTCCTGACGCAGCGCATGAACCAGATCTCCACCGATATCCCCGCACCGACAGTCTCGTGCGGTATGGGTACAGACGAGTACTTCTGCTTCGTCGTTAGGTTTGAGAGCCGACGATTTCCCGGATATGAGCTCCTTGAACGCCGTGGTATCGAGTGCGTGCTCGTTGAAATGTCTGATCTTCGCTACGGTCCCATCTGGCCGATACAATCGAGCCGAGTAACCTTCTTGACCCTCATGTATAGCAAGAACTCGGATCTGCGCATCTCTTAAAGTGGTATTTAGACTAGCAGCTCCCACAACCTTGTCTTCCTTTTCTATCACACTGCCCCATTGACTAGACGGCGATGGTACGGAAATCAAGAAGAGACCTTTGGTCTCTGGCAGTGTTCGGGCTGAGAATGGTTGAAGTTCCGCGGCGTAAGATTGTTCATGTGTGGACGACGAGCTGGAAGGAAGGCTGGTGATGGCAGCGAACGTCCTCGAGGTGTAGCGGACAGGTGGAGATATGGCTTTTCTGATCACATTGGTGCGGTACAGGTTAAAGCCAGTCTGGAAAGCTTCATGCTCCATCCTCAATCCGGCACGGATCGATCGAGCTGCTATCGTGCTCATTTTGATTCTTCAAAGGGAATTTGCTGTTTGCGAGCCGTGGGGAACGGACGCTGTGTCTAGGAAAGTTAAAGATGTGCGGTTCAAATGTCGAGGTAGGAATGTGTTGTGTCTCAGTATCTGCAAGCTCTGCAAGCGATCAAGCGATGTGATCAAGGCAAGCAAGAAATATAAATGAACTAGATCACCGGCTTGCGTCACATCGCCGGCACAAAACGTGACCTGGGCGACGTCCATCTTATTTCCATCCAGGTTCCAGCTGAATAATAGCGTCTACCATAGATATAACTAAAGTGCCATACATCAAACCCCCCAACACCCTCACAGATGTACTACCATCTAGCTTCAAACAACCCATTAATTCCAGATGCTAGCACCCGAACCAGGTTCTTCCTTTGCTGACTTTTTACCAAGCGACCAGAGCTTGAAAGACCGTTTCTCTTGAGGAACCGCTCCAATGACACTAGAGATAGGAGGTGCGCTAACCTGATCCCAAGCAGTTCGAGCGTTATTGTTTAGATCTACTGAGCTAGATCTAGCCGACGCCGGAAGCGAGTTCAGGTGCTGGTTGTAAGGCCCGCCGGTTCCCATCGGTGCAGATGTTTGCCGGACACCTCCAGCCCACTTTCCAATGGAGCCCCAACGAAGAGCACGTTTCTCAGCGGCCGATGGAGCGAACGGATTGTTGTCGAAACCTCCGCCAGGAACAAGGAGGGATTCGTTTGATATCGTCTGAGCGAGCGGAAGACCAAACAAGCTGTTGCGTTGGCTAGCTGACATGTTCTCAGCTTCACCGGAATGAGCATTCAGTTTGTTGCCTGAGAACCAACGGCGAGGACGAGGTCCTTCCTCTTCGCTGTCGTATTGTGCGAGCTTCCTAGAGGCTTCATCAAGCGACACTTGTAAAGCCGAAGGATCGTCTTCGGACTCCTTGCTACCCTGCGAGTGCTGAGCAATCGCTGCAGTGGTTACATCGGGAGAGCCAGCAGTGGGTGTTTCGATAGCTTGCTCTTCACTTTTGTAAGGGGAATCAGGTAGCTCCAAGGCAGCAGGGTCTAATGCCAATATATCCATAGGATCCGCTAATTCAGTCTTAGCGTCCATAGGAGTCTGGTCACCTTCAAGTGAGCGAAAGAGTCCTTGAGGTAGGAGGTTCGCGGTAAATGAAGATGACATAAGAACTCCAGGAGAACCAGGGTCTTCCGCGTCAAGAAAGGTGTCTTCAGCTCGATCTGGGAATCCGTGGGAAGCAGCCATGGGCCCGAACCCTTCGTACCCAGAGATATCTCGAAAAGGCGAACTGTTTCGCATGATGTCGGTGGAATTGACATTATTGAACAGGTTACTAGATTGAAAAGGCCTGTAATCGTGAGCCTTGTTAGGAAGAGCATGGTGGTGAGTTTGTTGATTATGCTGAGGGTGACCGGATCCAGAGTAGTTTTCGGGAAAAGAGTAGGACGCCGAGTATGGACGAATTTGATTGTTGGAACCGTATCCTAGCTGCCCTGCGCCATATAAGGGAAGATCTGCTACATGCGCACCCGCACCTTCGTAGGCATAGTCCGTCCTTGCTTGCGGACTATTATCAATCAGAGCCTGTAAGGTTTCCGCCGCTTGTGAAACTCGCGTTGCAAGATCTGCATTCTCAGATATTTCGGTTGAAAGATCTTCGTCCAAAGTAACCAACTCTGACTCTCTGCTCTCGAACTCTTCCATGACTGCCTTGTCATGCGCAACCATGGCGTTCTTACTTTGAGCTATGGACTCCTTGCAATCATCCATCTCAGCCTTCATCTCCTCGATCTCCCTCCTCATCTTCTCGATCCGCTCTCGTATAGTATCCCGTTTTCCTTCAGCAGTCTTCAGTTTCTTTTCTGCCTCTCGCTTCACACTCTCCGCCTGACGCTTGTTTTCTTCTAGGTGTTTCATTTTCGTTTTCAAGTCCGTTCGGTCCGAATCTTCTTCCTTTTTCTTCCGCCTGAGATCGTCCACGACCGCCTGAAGCTGCGCTTGAGAACTAGCCACAGTCGAATTTAACGTATCCAATTGATCCCGTAACTCAGCCGTGGCAGATTGCGCGCCTGACAATGAAGCAACCAAGTCCGCCAACATAGGCGAATCCTTTACTTCGAGTGGCTTGGTAGAGGCATCATGAGGTTCGACAATGGGAGGAATGGTTAGATGACTGGAGGAGGGTCTGGCAGTGAAAGGATCGGTCGGTGTGCGGTTATGAAGGGGTAGTGAGGCATCAGGTCTCAAAGGTGGAGGAGATTCAGCACGGACGTGGTTAGCTGACACCCGACGGAGTGGAGTGGGCGATGCAGTTTTGCCTATATGAAGAGCAAATCAACATTGATCATGACCCAGTATAACTGCTCGAAACCTACCATCTTGAGAGCGATCGTCTTTTGGCAAAGCAACAATGCCTATCAGACCCGGCTCCCGTTTCCCTCCATCTCCGGCGTTCAAAGCCTCCTTCTTCTTCCTGCTCCAGGGTCTTACGGATGGATCGTCCGTAATCCTGCCCATATTCCACCATCTTCCAAACGCCCCCAGGTACCACACTCCCTGGAGAGTAGGATCGTGTTCTTCTCCATGATCTTCCCCATCGACCGCAAATGACGTAGCAGCAGGTTTAGAACTTCCTCCGCTGGCATTAGCCGAGGACGTGGACTTGTGCATACTAGCGCGTTTTGACGTTGAATGAGTCGAGCCGGGGAGAATCCACACGATAGAGAACAGGTAGGAATGGAGAAAGTGGTATTGAGGTGTTCGGAGGGAAACTGCGATGTGATTCGAAAATCGGAATGGCGTGGGGGTAAGGACATTTGACGAAGTAGAGCTGATAGTACCAGAGCCGGAAGGTTTAAGTTTCGCTTCATCCAGCAGAGATGTACCTGAAGGATCTTTGCCAGTAAGTAGGTTGGAAGAACCGGTTTCCTGGTTGAGGCCTTGTAGGTGTTTGCGAAAAGATTGCTCGTTCAAGTACGTCCGAAAGGAAGCCTCATTCGGGTTGTAAATGAACGCTGTGTATCGGATGTGGTGTGTGGCGGAAAAGAGAACATAGATTGGCAGTTATCAGAAACGGAATCGTCAGGTAACGCCATTGTGCAAGGATATGACGTACCGATGCAAGCACAAGCAATGACAATGAACCACCAGAACAAGATCCGTCTCATGTCCCAGCCGTAAAGCAGACCTCCTAGATTCGAGACGGCAGTCATGGGACCAGCTTCTACTAGATCCATAGAGCCTCCGGTTTCCTGTAGCTTGTCCCAATTCGAGGCCGCCATATAAGCTAATTCCGCCATGACGTACAGCGAGCCCAGAATGACAGCCCACAAAGGGATGTTCTTCTCGTCCAAGTTCGGTCTGGGGTTTCGGATTACCCGGTTTCCAGTCACGAGATATCCAGAGCGTTCACCAGTTGGATACCCTCCAGGATGGGAGAGTCTGGCGGTCACTGAGGATGGATCGTGGGATGGACCGACCGTAGTCGGATTCGCCGGGACGCTGGACGAATGATTGGAGGGGGACACGATGTTATAAGAAGGGAGGTCAAGGGGTAGATTTTCGTCCCCTTCCAGACGTAACCGTTGATAAGAGATGTCTGCAGACTGAGGCAGAGCGAGCTAGGGGGTTAGTATCTTTGCTATAGGATAGCAAGGTGCAATTGAGTAAGTATTCCTGCAGCCGTTGACCGTAGACTCTCCGCGCTCATGATGCGTGATCGTTGTTTTTAGCTGAGAATCTCTGTCTTGGTATTTTGAGGGGTCGGTTCATCGCTACTAGCGGATTACAATTTCCATAAAGACATCTACCGCAACACATCTCATGAGTGGATATAGCATAAGGTCATTTCTGCAAGTCTTGTTCAGTGTTGAAGCCCCTTGCCCCCTTGCACCTTGACAATTTTGACAAGTCATAAAACGTTGACAGAGATTCATACTAGCGAGATTTGGACCCGTCTCACGACTAGCTCGTGCCCTTTCTCGCGCGATCCGCGGTACAATTACAATACTAAAGATACAATATGACATTGTCAATCTAAGGCTCAACAGGACTCTCTTCAGCTTCAACAGGCTCATCCCCAGGGTTTTGCTTTGGTTTCCTAGGTCTCGATGACTGCCTCAAACTCGAACTCTATGGGATGAGAAGAATGAGTATCCGATACTCTCGTCTCGCCCAAAAGTCCAATTTACTGCAACAGAGGCTGGGGCAGAAGCCTTCCCGCCAGTAATTTTTTCCTTGATGGCTGCCGATACAGCCTTAGGCTTCTTTCCATGCGTATTCGGCGGTCTTTTGATCAAGGCATCCGGGTATTTAGGATCTGTACTCACGCTATGAGGCGCTTTCGGTAAAGTATCGGTCAAAGGTTGGCTTTGGTTCGCCTCGGCTAGTTCTGCATCTTTGACAGCTATGAGATTGTTATAGTGTATCAGTCTATTTATCCATGATAACGAATGACACATGACGAACCGTTTTTAGCTCTCATTGCCAGTGCAGCTGATAACGGCACGGTCGCTGGTACGATATCTATCGATCAAACTCGAATCAGTCGACGTCTTTTTAAACAGTCAAATCGCTCCTCCTCTACACTCAGAACCGAGCTATCGATCAGAGAGAAGATTGCCTGTATATTCTCCATCTTGGATCCAGCGCGAAGAATTCCTTTTCGTCAAGGTCCGCGTTTCAAGGGAGACCTTAACGGAGGGTAATCCTTGCCTTGATCTAGGAATAAGGATGATGTATTTGATACGATAATCTCATCATTTCGAGGGGCTCGATTCCGCTGTTGGAGTGGGATGCAGACAGACAGTGATTTCGACAAGAGGGTACTGACCTTCCAGAAAGCTGAACTCTTCTGAAGATTTGATTACGCTAGCTTCGAGTAGGGAGGGTGTTGATTATGAACATAATTCCGAAGTTTCGTAAACAAGTCGACTGACTGAGGTCTTTGAGCGCCACCGTTTTGCGTTGATCTAGTCGTGCTTGTACATAACTTTGGTCTGTCAATCGCTTGATAAAATGTTCCTGTACGACCGTTCGAAAAGATGATAAGATCATGGCTATCATGTTATTTGAGATCTGTGAGATACTTACAGTTGCAAGAGATACTAGAAAGGCGGCTTCTTTGTTTACCATCTGCACTTCCTTGTCAGCTTTGATGATCCTCTGCACCCTGGCAGCTGGTAGCACAGTTGTCCCAGGTAATCGCTCCGTCTCAGCTGGTTTTGATCGTTTGACTTTGTTTTTTTCAACTGTTAGTGAAGGTCAGCCGGAAATCCCATCAGAACGACGCCAAGTGAGGTTGTTGCTAGAGATCGCATCTCACCGGTCGGTTCGTCTTCCTGCATAGCTAATTCTTGTTCATCATTCTCCAACAGTTCTGGACCGTCATGCATGATGGCATCTTCCTCCTGCGTCTCGCTCATCTTAGTCTCTGATAGTATTATCCCTGCGAGGAAGTACCAGGAGTAGCAGGAACGGAAGCAACGTTTACTATGGTTGATTCAGGATTTTGGTGAAGTCACTTTCTATTCTCGTGACTGATGCGTTATTATAATGAACGCATGCGATATCGCCGAGGTTGGCATTCTAGCTCATATCTCATGATTCATGCAAAGGTCGTTAACTAGATGTACATCGATATATATGTGCGGCTAACAAGGAGCTGTCCTATCTGTCATGACGGGTCGTGAAGTTCATAGTGGTCATCTGGCTCCAGCGGTCTAAATGAGAGAAGTCAGTGATGGAAGGCTAATTGCAAAAATGAAACACATACTTGGGCTATCGAGCGGGAGGTAGCCGTTGGACGAGCTATTCGACTACTCTGAGAGCTGAAGCTGCCTGTCGATGAAGACGTAGGGATGCCGCCTAGCGTCTTCCGCGCGACTAAAGGTGACGGTTCTGATATTTTCGGTTTGGAAGCCTCGCCAGAGGACTTGCGGCTCGAGGGAGTGCCAGTGATGCTGGAAAGCCTTGAATGTACCGCGGCTGGCGGTGGGGGATTCGAAGCGGCCAACCTCCGAGTCCCGGCTATCCAGGGATGCCGCAAAGCAGATGCTGGCTTGAGTCTTCGCTCGGGATCCCAAGCTAGACATTTCGCGATGAAATCGACAAACTGATCGTCATCTGTTCGGAGTACGGAAGACAGAGTCTTGCTCCCCGGCCGTCGACGTTTGCCCTTGGAGTTTGCTACGATTCTCGGCTGTCCAAGGGAATCTATTGGACCATAGAATTGTTGGCGAAATACATAACCGAGCGATCAATTGAGGGCTCACCAAAGAAATTTTTCTTCCTGCTGCACTTTTCGACCATATGCCGTTCTGGCAAGCCCAATATCTCCATGATACACGCGAGCTGTTCTTGCTCGTTTTCACCAGGAAATATCGGAAACCCCGTGAACAGCTCCGCGATGATGCACCCTAAGCTCCACATATCGATAGCAGCGTGATAAGATAAGCCGAGAATGATCTCAGGCGAACGATAGAACCGACTCTGGATGTATGTGTATACTGATCATAACCATGTCAGTGATCAAGCAGCTTAAGACCAAGCTGTGCGCTTACCCTTCTCGTTCTCGAAGCAACTACTTCCGAAATCGATTACTTTGAGACCGCTTTTGGCCGGATGTCTTAGCAAAATGTTCTACTCAATTTACAATCAGCGAAGACTAGAACGTATACTTTCACGCGACTTACCTCTGGCTTCAGGTCGCAATGGATGATTCGATTGTTACGCATTACTTGGAGCGAGGACAAAAGTTGCACCGTAAAGCGGCGTATCAGAGTCGTGGTGAAACCCTTAAAGCTGTTGGCCTTCACCATCTCATAGAGGTTGATGCTCAACAGTTCAGTAACAATGCAGAGGTGACCGCGGAAATGAAAGTGCTGTGCCATCTTTATCAGATTGTGTTTGTCTTCTGGATCCTGTATTCATCAAAAAGCGATTAACCGGAATCCTTGAACAGCGCACGGACGAGTGAACCTACCCATTTGACAAGGTTTTCCAAAATCTTGATCTCAACAAGCGCTTGATGATGGAAACGTTTCTTGTTACGGATGATTTTGATAGCCACACATTGGCCTGTCTTGTGGTCACGACATTGTAGCACTTGACCGAACGAACCCTTACCGAGCAAACACATGATTTCGTAGCGATAGGCCAGATGATCGCCCTTGATGAAGATGTAATCTCCTCGTTCGTCGTCGTAGCCATGATTGTTGTGCGTAGATTCCGGAGTTGCTTGGTTTTTCTTGGCATTCTGACCAGAGTACCAAATTGACTGGTAGTCTAAGATCTCACGTCGCTCATATAGTGATAAAGACTCAAAGTGGGCCTTGATAAATGCTAGAATTGGAACAGACAGGTCGATACGTAAGGGCGCTTTCGGTGGAGCAAGAAGAGTGTTCTGCTTACCATGAGGCGTCATCTCTTTTCCAGGGCCCATAGGGTCAGGAAAGTTCAGCATTGCTTCAATTTCCGCACTCTTGATCTCCCCTCGAGACTGCTTGATCTGTTGTTGCCGGAAGAAGGTAGACATCTCCTTATCTCCTATAAGTTCATCCTCGTCCATGCTGGATTGAGGGGATTGCGATCGGGAGGATCTGGCAGAGAGATGAGAATTCGATGTAGAATGCGACACGCGAGAATAAGCAGGGACTGCAAGACGGCTAGCGAGATGCTTGTCGGCTTTGATCGGCGTACTGGCAGGACTGGCTCCCGCACCGTTAGACATTTGTGAACCGGATAAGGAGATGCGGCGAACTGAAGCAGCAGAAAGATCTCGCGGAAGAACTCTTGACTTAGTAACTGTGCTGACATCGACATCGTCAGGGGGCAACGGTAGGACACGTTTCTGTGCGTTACTAATATGCGTGGACGCCTTCCTGTCATGCATACTGATGTCGCTTGGTATGGCACTAGCTGCCGACTGGTCCGTACGAGGTAGCTCAAAGACCGCATCCTTGAGATGTGCTCGTGTACCGTACCGAGGCTTGTCGGCCAAGCCCAGCTCCGCCATGTTGGACATTGGGACGGCCGGGGGACCGGTCACGGTTCGCTCTCGCGTCAGCGGTAGACTACTACTGCCAACAGGCTTGTTGAAAGACAAAGCAGCATAACTGGATAGGCCGGATGAGTTGACAAGTGAGGTTTTGCTCGTCATCCGGGGGATCTTGGTAGGTGTGGTCGACATCAGATTTCGTGCATGATGGATTGAAGGGGATGGCGAGCCGGATTCAGGCTTCGTCTGTATAGCAGGGGAACCAGCAATCGATGGAAGGATACCGCTTCGACTGAGTTGCATACCAGAACCTGCCTGGCGTTGTGCAAGCCGGCTAGGTCCGGGGGTGGTAGGTAGGAGACTCGGCGCAGTTGACTCCTGACTAGCTTTGCGTTGGATGCTCCTTGAATCGGCGGACCCGCCAGACTGAGAGGGGCGGGAGCTGAAAGGGTTATTTGACAGATCGACAGGAGGTTCTTCAGTAGCCTGTTCGTGGCACGACGGTTTAGCGCATCTGCCGAGAAAGATCAGTCTTTCACTTCTTACCTTGCCTTTCTTTCGCGCCCATCCCAAGCTACCCTTCCTTTCATGTTTGGGCTTCTCAACGGTGACTGCGATGAGGGTGGAGCTCTGCATTTGCTCTTGACTTGGCTGTCTTTGTAAATTGCGTCGCGAGCTACTTCCCTTCAAAAGAGACATGCTGACACCGAGAATGGTTTTCCGATTGCTAGGGTCCTTGATTGTGGACGGTTGTTCCTGACCAGCGTGATAAGGACCTTTGGTCAAGCCAGAACCAGCTATCGCATTAGAGGACGAAGAAGACGATCGTCTGAAGAAGGGAATGCCGGACGAGGTTGAACGCTTGTTGAAAGCACTTGGCCGAGAGTCATTGGGCACCGTCAGATTGTTTTCGCCATGGACATTAGGCAAACCAGATCTTGAGAAAGCGGCATTCGCGTCCCCTATCGAAGTGCGATCTTCGGGAACAATCCCCCGGAGACCGCTATGTGCCGGTAAGCTATCCGATGGAGATCTTCCGAACTCATCTGCTTGTGGGGAACATTCGCTCGCGATGGTCGAGTGTGCTGGGTCTACTTTTGATTTTTGGCTATGAGAGCCCAGACTCAATGCAGATGAGAAAGACCACTTTTTACTCATTCGCCTTGGCCTCTCAGCATCCCCTCCCGAAGGCTCAAAGACGGAGAATGAGGACATTGCAGGACTTTTGCTGTCCGCCGTCCTGAACGATGCCTCAGATCCAAGTAAAGGTGAAGAAGCAGAAGTTGGAAAGTTCCGCTCGACGTTTGCCTGACTAGCTAGGGGCGATAGATACGACGAATCGTCCTTGATCAATGCGTATTCAGAGGGTCGAGGAAGGCTACCCAATGTTGGCGATTTCACTATCGTAGCAGGAGGTGACTGATAGCCATTTGGTAGCGGAGGTACCGGTGGGACGTCGCCTTTTGCGATCCCGCCTGAGCTCTGCGAACCGTCCTGACTGGTCAAATTTGCTATACTTGCGCCTGCATTGTCTAAGGAGCGAAGAGCTTGTTGTTCTGCGAACGCTGTAGCGATGGTACTGGAAGCGGGGCCACTCGAGCTCGCAGACGTGCCTCTAGATTTTGAGATGGCTGGGGAAGAAGGCGTAGTCATTTCTGGCCGTCCACGTTTGCTTTCAACACCTTGATCTCTTCGTTGCGACAACGTTTTCGCTTGAGCTAATTCATTATCCACATGTCCGTCGTCTTGTTTTGCCTGCTTTTTGAGACTGCTTGAGCTGGCCTTTCCCAGACCGTCCAGCTTGCGTAGAACGTCCACTGTCTCTTGGTCAAGCCCTCGACCTTGATCATCGTTCGTTTCTTTCCGTTTCCTAGTCGTCTTGGTTTGGCTACTTCGCTGATCCAAATTGTCTTCTGGAAAGGGATAAGAGCCTCCTGTACCAGATACAGAATTTTCCGCGGTCACCTCGCCTGGCGACATGATCGGAGAGAAGGAGTTGGTTGAAGCGGACTCCCTCATCATGAATTTATTGATCGAGGCAGACGAGGGACTGGGCGGAAGATGTGAAAAGTCTCTATGCGATCCTAGCTGTTTAAGAATGGCTTGGGGAGTAGGAAGGTCGTTGGAATGCCTGCCCTGATTGAACGAGATCCGGGGTTCACGTTTGTAACCAGCAGGAGGTGTTCTACGCGCTTCACCCTTAGCAGATCGCGATGGCGTTCGTTCAGTAGAATTTCCGGATGTTAGACGAGGTCGGTCTACACCAGGCACATCTGCTTGATTGAATCGTTTGGGAGATGAGACAGCAGATCCTGTCGTGCCAGCAAACGGAATGTCGAACATAGTCGACACAGGGGTTGCAGTTTCCGCAGCGAGAGCTTCTCGGTTGTTCTCCAAAGTGATTCGGTCTGCTGATTGATTCGCTTCTCTCACTTTGAGAGCTTGCAGGTCAGCGGCTATCTTGGCAGAGTATCGTCTATTCGATTTGAGCGTCCCGTACAGTGAACCAGGAGAATCGTTGGAGGTATTCACTCTCAACGAAGATCTTGAAGGGGTACCTGGCTGTTCAACCCGAGCGGAAGACATAGTGTCTGGTCCGGATACTCGACTGGTCGCTTGACCATACAGAGCAGCGTTGACTGAGACGGTCGAACGGTCATCGGTAGCACGATGTTGTTCATCATCTCTCTGACCGGGGTCCTGCTGAGTTCCAGATACGATCCTTTGAGCTGGACCGCTAGGAATCCGCATGCGTGGACCTTGAACCCTGCCACTACCATGTCTACCAAGAGTGCCACCCAACGTTGCTGTATGCGGCATAGTCACGCTACTAGGCAAGCTTGGAACGGGTGGATTGCGGTCTTCTATCACCAAGCTGTTGTAGCTTTCCGAGTTGGCTATCGATTTTGTCCTTCTAGAGGGGAACAGAGACGCCTTGACTCTGCCAGATTTCGAGATTGTATCCGGTGCTACACGTTGCTGGGACTGTTCATACGCAGAGTTTGAAGTTGGTGGGAATGTCTGACCCGACTTCCAGCGAGGCGTAGTCAATTCTCCCACGCCAACCAAGTCATCACGATTTAGAGTGGAAGGATCGGTCGGACCAGGAGTGGATGGTGATTGTAGATAATGGGAAGAGTATCTCGAGGGATCTTTGCTCGAAGGTGTACGCAAGTATGAGTATGACTCGGATTCGGGAAGACGGCGAGTAGGGGAAACTTTGGTGTGATACGAGTCCAAACTATTATCGACACATTCAGAACACTCGATTCTGGGAGATCACTAATTTCGCTGCTTACGAGACGCGGTTCTCTTCATCCGGTACCATCATACTTTGTCTGATTCCCAGACCGACTCCTACCTCCCTCTTCCTATCGTTTCTTACTTCGGCTATCCTGTTATCGTCTAATCCGATGTTCATGCTCAAACTTCTTGGAATAGGAGGTAAGGCTAGGCTGCTTGAGCTGCTCGCTGCGCTTTCCATCCCCCCTGTTATATTTCCACTCGACCCGAACCCAAAAGCGGAGAGAGGTAGAGAAGGAGATGTAGGCAGTTTGCCTGAGCTGCGATCGAACGACATGGCAGACGTAGGGGTGGGTAGAAGAGCTTCGTTCCGGTCTGCAGGGGATTCTCGGTGGTTTGGAGGATAGGGTTTTCGAAAGGCGCCGTTGGAAAGCTTCGACTAGACACCAGGAGGTTTTGAGTAAAGGAGGCTCAAACGAAGAGCGTAAGGTACATATATCGACTCACGCTTTGCGTCGGTTCCGTTACTATCCTCCTATGAGCCGTGTCCGTGCTATTGGAGGCTCGAGTCTTGATCGAAGACGAAGATATCTTGTTATGGCTATCGAGATCTAGTCGACCGGGCGGAGGGCGTCTGCCTGCTCCCAACTCGCTACGTTGATCAGTATTCGACGTTCGGACGCTCGACGCGGACGACCGATGTTGAGCCAACCCACGGGATGTTGGCAGCCTATCTGGTGATGATGTGGAAGATGTCGTGCCAGTCGAGTTGAACGTGGATTGTCGTGAAGATACTTTTGAGTTGCTGTCAAGTTTACGGCTCATCCCGTAGTTGAATTGTGTACTTTTAATCGTGTCTGAAATCGTATCGTCGCTTTGTTGATGAGTGAGCACATGCGGTCTGCGTTCACTTCCCTGCGTAGTTCGTATAGCTGACCCATATCCTTTCGTTGCAGGTATAGGGGGAAGATCGAGACTGTTTCTCTCCTGTCCTTCGAAACTATCCATGAAGCTAGAGACCGGGATGGGAGGAAGCTGCATTGCAGATACATAACCATTCCCTTTCGTCATTCCGCTTGAGCTCATATCCGTTGAAGACGGCACTCGAGGTCGTTTATCATTAGAACCAAGATTGAAACTCGTTGTTCCCATGATTCTCAGTCTTTCCCATCGACAGCGTTGGTGAGATTCTAAGGATACATGAAGCGATTGTCGACTGCGAACGTTATGGTGAACACTCGCGGGATGTGATCTTGCTCGGCGTTGTCCAACGAAATTTCGTGCTTAAGAGGTGGTTCCTTTGGCAAATTCTTTGAACAGCCACTATCGCTCAATGCAGATGTTAGGTTAGCTCAAGCGGATGCCTCGATTAGAAAAGAGGTACCGAAAGGGACAGATAGATTCTACAACCAAGCCGTCCGTTCATGACGAGTGAGAGCAAGTGATGTTTAGTGTTTAGCTGCTGCCAGCTCGTGATCGTCATAACAATCAATGACACGTAATGCTTCGCAGACCCTTATCAACTTGAATACCGCACTCTGTACGACCTAGAGGAGGTGCATCTCACGAAATCCTTGCGGTTCATCTCTCTGTTGGATCTCAAAAGAAGTATTCAATCATCTAAATCGACATAGCGAGGCTTGCTCCTGTATCGAGCGCAATGGCAAAGGAGTCGAAGGGGCCGTCTCTGACCGCGCCTACATCGACCTTGACCTTGCGCGAGAAGCTCCTCTTCGCTCAAGCAGTACATAAGGTCGGAGCCGGACCTACAAAATGGGCTCAAGTCAGGGAGTTACTAGACAACTGTCCTGTGGTTATTAGGCCGGAGGGATATTGGTCAGATCAAGCATGTCAGGCGATATACGAGGCACTGATGCATGAGACAGAATTCGACAAGTAAGCAGGTAACCCCGCGGCTCGCTTTTGAGATTCCGGATTTGACATGACCGTTAACTGCCGCAGAATCCTGAAGTCTGAAGAACAACCCCTTCCTCATGGTATCTGCTACTTGAGTCCGCGTCCAAGAATCCGACACTGACAGCATGTCTACTATAGCTGGACCTCACCTGTTCCTAGCCCAGCATTTCTATGAACTCAGAATGCAAGAAATCCGAGCAGAGATAGAGGAGAAGGATGAGCGGTTTCGGTTAGTCAGAGCAAGCAAAATAAGTCACATCGCCCTGTCTGACCTTGTCGTTATGTCCGAAATGTACTGCCTGGTCCGCAATCTCGTCGCAATTTCAATGACTTGTAACGTTTAGAGCTTTGGCTACCGAAATCAACGCTATCAAATCTGGTGAAGCCATCTACAACCCAGCCGTTATGCTTCGTCTGCGTGATATTCTGCTCGAGAATAAACGCTCAGCTAGTAAACAAGACATGATAGAGACGGAGCAAGATCATGCTTCGCTCGTTGAGGTAGAGATCAAGGTTGGGGATGGCGAGAAGACTGGAAAGGAAGGGATGGCGCTGTTCAAGAGACAAGATTATGTTGTCTGGAAGATGACCCGGGAGAACCTAAGGCTAGCTGCAGAGGGCAGATTACCCCTTTCTCAAAAGAAACCTAGAGTCGACAAAGAGGATGCACCTATACAAGCACAAGCGCCTAGTAGAAGAGTCACTTCTGAAGTGCCAGAGTCCGAAAAGGCGGAAGATATCAAGGAAGATGCGCCTTTACAAGCACAAGGTCCCCCTCCGTCGCTCACTAGGTCAAACGAGTCTAAACCCGCTTCCACATCAAAACGGCCAGCTGGAGTCAAGGCCATTCCGGAAGCTCCTCCCCAACCGGTTATCTCAACTTCGGTAGATGATGAGATCGTGCCCGATAGTCAGGACGAAACTGACGGCGGTAAGGACGATGGAGAGGATGGGCAGTCTACTATGATTGGAGGAGATAGCAAGAATTTGGATGTCATGGAGGTCGATAACGAGACTGTACCTTCCTCAACAGCTGGAGACAATCACAGATTACTTCCGGAAATTACTCAGCCATCGCAAAACATCTCCGAGCAGTCCTCTGAGGACGATCTTACCCCACCCCCCATGTCGCCTAACCTCATTCCAACCCAGCTGAGCACTTCCACGCTGAAGAACAACACTCGAACTGCTGCGCAGACTGGATTCGATGAGGATGTCGCTATGATCAATCCAACTAAACGGAGAAGGACGCGTCCAGTGACTCCAGTTAAACAAGGGACGACTACAACTGGAGAGGAGAGTGGGGATGAGCTGTCTCCTGTTCCAGCTACACCTATTGCGAAAAAGAGAGAAAAGGATGACATTGACGAAGACAAGGAGGAAGAAGCAGACGGTGCTGAGGATGGAGAAGATGAAGAAGAGGACGATGCTGGAGATCGAGAGAGTGAAAGTGAGCCGGAAGTGACTAGACCAGCTACCACGAGAAGAGGCCGTGGCATGGCAAGGAAAGGCGATCAAGATATCGCTAAGAACGCGGAAGAAGAAGAGCCAGAGACTGGCGCACGACGCACTCGACGTCAAGAGGTTAACAAGCGAGCAAGTACGCGGCATGTGAGAAGTTCTCCGGATCCCCCTAGCATCGCTACAAAGCGTAGCTCTCGTCCTAGTGTCGAACGCAGCATCAGAAAGAGACCCGGCAGGAGCAAAGCAGGAAAGGAAAGCAAGGATGAGTTTGAAACCGCAGACCAGGATAGCGTGACTGAAGAAGCTCGAGCGGAGGAGGCAGCAACAACCCGACGAAGTACACGTCAAGCGAAAACGATGCCCGATCTAAAGGAGGAAGACGATGAGGAAGAAAACATCGCAGAAGGTGTTGCAAGTCCGGCCACTACAATAGATGAGGACAAAAGGAAACGGCCTGCTGAAACAAAACGGCAGCGTAACAGGGACGGTACCAACGCGAAGCAGACGAATAAAGAAGAGCCAGTTCGAAAGGATCGTGAGTCTGTTGTCTTCCTCCGTTGACCGATGTTTCGCGACTCATTTCCGCTCGCAACCTTCTCGGCTTGCATTGCCTAGCTCAGCGGCGAGAAGACAAACAAAACGACGCTGACGAACTGGATTCCGAAAAGGAGGGAGAAAATGAACCCGCGCGAGGACCACAACAGAAGATTGACGAAGAATCGGACAAACAGGCCCATGGTGAAACCATTTTCTCTGTTGTTCCCTCCCTATCTCGATACTAATTCAGCTCACCGATCAGAAGCAGAGTCCATTCATGACGACCCCACTCCTACGGAAAGCAAAGCTTTACGGAAGACACGATCCGCTACAAATGCAACGAACACAGATATGACGAGTAGGCAATTCAAAAGCAAAATGAACCAATTGCATCAAGAGATCTTGGGTCACAAGCATGGTCCAGTGTTCAATGCTGCGGTTCGAGCTGTAAGTCATCCTCAGCTATCGAAGCATACAAACGGTTGCTTGATGTTGTTCTGACATCTCAGTCCGATGCTCCTGGTTACTACGAAATCATCAAAAAGCCAATGGATCTCAAGAAGATCAAGGTTAATATAAAGAACGGGATTGTCAAAAACATTGACGACTTTCAACGCGATCTACTGCTAATGTTCTGGTAGGCATATTCGAGCACGACAATCGTGAGCAGAAGAAGCGAACCTGACAATGCTTCTTCCTCGTAGCAACGCAATGATGTACAATAAACCGAATAGCGAGGTATACCGCATGGCTGAAGAGATGATGGGATGGTGTGAAGAGAAGATTTCTGATTTCAAGAACGCAGAAGCGCTCGCAAGTTCTCGATCGCGGTGATCTTGGATTGCCAAATGAAGCCTGTTGTAGCCTAGCATGAAAGACTTGTATTTAGTCATCCAATATGAATACACCTAGTACAATATAGTACCGGAAGGTTTTACATGGCATCTGGATGCTACCGTGGATAAGCTAAGGACAGTCGGTTCAACTGCGAGTTCCAGAAAGCAACAGTAGCCCGCAGTTGCGCCATAGTCTGCACCTTAGGCGCCGAATCATCAGTCCCTGTGTCATCCTCGGACTGCTCTTCTGCCCCGGGTTCTATGTATTGAAGACGCATCTGGGCCTGTTGCAGGGCAACTTCGGCATACGCTAGCGAGTGGGAGAAGTCGGCGTTGTAGACGAATGCTGATCATGGTATACAGGGAGTCTATTGACTTACCTTTACTATCTGCCTCTAATCCGAGCATGTTGATGACTTTTTTCGGAATGACCTCCACGACTGGAGCCAGACCAGGTCGTTGATGGATATTCGCAGTTTCTGGGGCTACAACCCCTGGGAATCAGAAAGATCTTGCAACATTACAAGTGAGGCGATGTCAGGCTCACTCGGAACAGTCATATCGTTTTCTGGTAACAGATCTGAGTTACAAAGGGGGTTGTCACCAACGAAGAGAACGGCCAACCCATCTTTCTTATATATTTCCACCAAAGGTCCTTTGACCAATCTGTTTGTTTACATTCCTTACATCAGACTGAAACATAGGGGTACTTCGATCATGGACGCGTTTCATACTACTGCCGATTGATGGCTTCCATCATAGATCAGTCAGAGATCTCGATTACATCAGAAGTATGTTTACCCCGTTTTCCGCCATTTATCCCTTTGTTTTGGCGAGGAATAGGTCTGTTTTCTTTTTGAGAATCCTCCTGATCGTCCTCGTCGTCTAAATCCATCACGTTCGCATGGAAAGGCCTTTCGTCATCACTAATCTCGACTACTCTAGCACCTATGATCTTCCTTCGGACGCTTCTTGTTTGCAGACGACCCTTTCGCAGTATAGGTGAATCATTACCGTCATCTGGGACATATTCCTCATCCGTCTCCTCTGGGGCGAATACCATATCCGCGTCGGCCATAGCGTCCAGGTCAACACTGCCGTCATCATCTCCCTCTTCCTCTTCCAACTCGTCATCGGTGTTGAGAGCTTTGGCTTTTGATTTACCCTTGCCTTTGGACTTTGATTTCTTGGGTTTCTGAAAAAAACGCGATCGAGCGTTATTGGTCTCGTCCGCTTCAGAAGACGGTCGAACGGAAGGTGCTTTCTCAGGCTTCCGAAAAGGCAGTCCTAGGGTCAGCCGAGAAGCTTGCACCGGTCCAGTATCATTGTTCAGTTTGCGGCTTCCGGCATGCACCGTAGCAGCGTCCATCTCTTCTAATGCTGCCCAATCGACATCGTCCTCATCGTCGAATTCGTCTGCTGCAATATCTACAGGTAAAGGTGTGCGATCCCGGCGGAAATTGGAGGTAGATGGCCCTTGAGCTCTTGCCTGAGCTCTCTCTTGTTGCATCATCATGGCTTCCAACTCATCGTCGTCCGGCAAACCATGCTGATCGTGCAGCATTTCTTCGTTCATTTGGATGCCAATAGGCCGGCTTGCAATAGGTTGAGGTGCTGTCAGGTCAATTCCGCTTGCTATCAGGTCATATTCGTGATCTCCCTCATATTCAGAGAAGTGATCCTCTTGGGGACCGAGACCGGCTGCAGGAGGCACGATCGCACCGTTTGTGGCTCCGGCATACTGGAGGTCGTTTTCCTCGTCAATAGCCACTGGTTCCTCATCTTCAAGAGGTAACTCCGGCTTACTAAGGAAAGAACTCGCATCAACGGTTGAAATGAACTCATACCGGGACAAAACATACCCCATAGCACGCAGCAAAGAGTTTTGAAATAACCTTCCTTGGTACATCTCGATCTCTTCCACCATGTGACCTTTGTTAGTGACGTTCTCCGGAGTGAGCATTACTGTGTATTGGCTTGTCAGCTCAAAAACGTGGATAGAAGATCAGGAGATGCTTACGAACACCCCTTCGCAAAGGGACTCCCCTTAGTACTAGCTTCGTCATGAAACAACGTCAGCTAACTCTGTGCTTGTCGTGCGAATCTCTGGGCAAAGTATATACCTTGCTTCCCAAGGCCGTCTCTCCCAAAGTCAACCCGTTGTTACGCCTATATTCCATAGCCTTCATTGTGGTATGTCCGTCGCTAAGCTCGAGTCTAAGCATGCTTCTGGGGTAAGGCGGTATCTTTTCATCATCTTCTTCCTCCTCCTGTTCATCTTCTTCTGCTCCGTCAGCTTGAGGATTTCTGATCCTTCGAATCCTGGCGACACCGGACAAAGCCTCTTTACGAGTTTCCATCGTAGTTTGAAGCTGGAACGCACTATGACCGACTTCGGTGATACTGAGGATCATCACCAAGCATGGATCCTTCCCGAACAATATTTCTCCATGTAAAGCATCCACATCCTCCGGTGTGGATGGCAAGCCGGTATTGGGAAGGCACGAATCGGTCAAGGAAGAAAGCAGCAGTTGTGTATGAACAGCATGGATGAGGTCCTTTGTGTTCAGGCCTGGCTCCTGAGCTAGTAAAGCCGTACAGCAGTTCGAAAGCCAATCCTGCCAAACGTTTAGTTTGTAAGACGAGTCTAAAGGTTATATCGCTTGAAAGCAGACCTGCTTACAGGGCTGATTTCCGGATGCGCATATTCTCGCTTAAGCCAGTTACGAACAGGGTTCAAGTTCGACGTCACCATACTGACAAGGCTTCGCTTGGCTGACCGCTAAAGCCACTGGATGCAAGGACACCTCTATATCATCATCATGAAAAGAGAATTGTCGCATCGTCTCGAAGATCTCAGCTGTCTGACAGATGCGATCTCAACAAGATCAACAAACCATGCGGAAGCAAATGATCGACACATGCTTTGGACATTCATGTTGTACAGGAGTAGCAGGATCACGTTAAAAAGAGCCCCAGGTTGGAGAAATGTGCATGCATATGATCTTTCTGGTAAAACAAGCCAGTAGCCCAGCGGGATTTGATATAGTACATATTCGAGGGACCAACGAAGGTCCCAAAGGTTCAGCACTTGAAGCCTCGTTGAAAAGGGTTTAGGATTGGAGCATGGTGGGAGTTCGTGAAGCGAGAGCGAGTTGATCGTGAGTGTGGGAGGAAGCGAGACGCTTAGTATCCCTCGGGACGCTTGATCTTGGACTGAGCAAGAACGTGCAAGGTGTCAGTCTGATAAGCTGGCAACTAGAAACCTGCGCATCGCACTCACGCTGTCAGGGACACCGGGCAAGGGGAACTGAGTAGCGAAAGCAACAACATCCTTCTTGAGGGCGGCGAGCTGCTGGGAAGCCTCTCCGTTACCAGAGTAAGCAGTTACGAAGTCCTTCAAGAGCTTGGTTCCGGCCTCCTTTTGGGCCTGGAGGGCGATCTGGACAGCTCGGTGAAGGAAGTCGGCAACGGTCTCCATGTGCTCCTCGGTCATCGATCGGGAAGTCAAAGCGGCGAGTCCGACACGGACACCTCCGGGTACCTGAGCAGAGGTATCTCCAGAGACGGCGTTCTTGTTGCTGATTGAAAGAGGAATCACCTGAATTAGCAATGACCTCACCAGATGTTGACAGGACGTCTACTCACACAGTGATATGACACTCGTCACAGATCTTCTCGACCTTGGATCCGGTCAAACCCAAAGGACGCAAGTCCCAGAGGACCAAGTGGTTGTCAGTTCCGTCGGTCTGGAGCTTGTATTCGTGTCCAGACAAGACCTTGGCGATAGCTCGAGAGTTGGCAATGACCTGCTTGGCATAAGCCTTGAAAGCGGGGTCAGCGGCCTGCTTGAGGGCGACAGCGATACCGGCAATGGTCTGCAAAGGAGTGAAAGCTTGGTCAGCAAGGAACAGGACACTAAGAATACCACGAGGCGACTCACGTTGTTGTGGGGACCTCCCTGACAGGCGGGGAAGACAGCCTGGTTGATCCTCTGTTCGATATCAGACTCCTTGTCCTTTCGGAAGAAGATCAAACCGGCCCTGGGTCCACGCAAAGTCTTGTGGGTGGTGGTAGTGACCACGTCACAGTACTCGAAGGGAGAAGCCTGTTCACCGGCGGAAACCAAACCGGAGATATGGGCCATGTCGCTCAACAAGTAAGAACCGTTGGCGTCGGCGATCTTCCTGAGCCTGGCGTAGTCCCAATCACGAGGGTAGGCGGAAGCACCACAGACGACGAGTCTGGGCTTGTAAAGACCGGCGTTGGTCTGCAACTGCTCGTAGTCGATCAAACCGGTCTTGGGGTCGACTCGGTAAGGGAAGGACTGGAAGTAGATGGAAGAAGCGGTGATCTTCTTCTTGGCGGTGTAGTAACCGTGAGTCAAGTGACCACCATCGGGGAGTCCGAGACCCATGATCCTGTCCTGAGGGTTGATCAAGGCAGTGAAGGCGGCGAAGTTGGCGGTGGATCCAGAGTAAGGCTGAACGTTGACTCCCCAGATCTTGGGGTCAAGGTTGAAAGCCTTGAGAGCACGGTCACGACACAAGTTCTCGAGGATATCGATGTGCTCGTTTCCTCCGTAGTAACGGGCTCCGGGAAGACCCTCAGAGTACTTGTTGGTGAGCATGGAACCGTTGGCCTCCATGACGGCCAAAGAGGTCAAGTTCTGGATGAACGCAAGGAGCGAGCGAGTCAGCGAGCCGGTACGAGCCGACCTGGCGAGACGCCACAAAACTCACCTCGGAAGCGATAAGCTCCAAACCGGAGAACTGCCTCCAGGTCTCATCCTCGACGATCTTGGCGACCTCGGGGTCAGCCTCGGCGAGCGAGGTGTACAAGTACTTGTTGAAATCGGTGGGGACGGGGACGGAAGAAGCCATTCTGATGGATTGACTGATAGGTTGACGAGCGGTTAAAGCGGTACGAAGGGTTTTGGATGCTGTGGATCGAGTTGCGAGTTGTAGGGAAGGGATCAAAGATCGAAGGACAGCTGGCATTGATTGGGCTGTAGGTCGTAGTGGCAAGAAAGGATGAAGATGTCGAAAGACAATATGGGAGTAAGGAAGGGTTATATATATCGAACGATTGAGGTTGATAGCCGCGAAAAGAGGTGATTTCCAAGAGAATGGCAGGGGAAAAGGAAAAGAAAAGGAAAAGATGCGAGTCAGTGTCTTGAACGATCTTTCACATGCTTCCAGATCATCCGAAATCCCCCAGATTTTTTCAAGTCTACAGACCCGATATCAAGGGAGACGACGTGTGGCCTGTGTATACTCACGGGAGGTGGTGTCGTTCAGTGAGATGAACGAGCAGTGAAGGAAGCGATGTGTGTGAAGTGGTATCGAGTGGATCTGAATTGACAAAATGTGTAGAGGAACGTTGAATCAAGAATTGGGAAATTGGAAAACATGAACTCGATTCTTGGAAAACAATCGATTGGCGCGGATACAAAAGTGGAATAAAATGGAAAATGGGGCGGGAGCTGATGGATCGACCTCGATTCATCGGGTCCGAAGGGGATTTCAGAGTTCTCGCACCGCGGTTGAACAGACGCAGCAATATGGCATCGTTAGGAGAGCAGCAACAATGGTAATAGTAGTATAACACGACGAGAGGCCACACCCATACAACATTGCACAGATACATGACAAACGACCACGAACCGCGAACATCTACGTAGACCACCCGAACCACTAACGCTTGCTCTTCTTCTGCTTCTCCGCTGCTGCCCGCAATTTCATCTACAACGCACAGACTCGAAATCAGTGTCGCGCAAGACCTCCGCACGCATCGCTCGTTCCCAAAACTGACCTGGACGTCTCGCAACGAAGCCTTCTTCTTCTGCATGACCTTGTTCGAGTGAATGGCCATCATGATAGGCTTGTTCCTAGCCTTCTCCCTATTCGTCGAACTGCTGGGCGCAGCCTTGTCCTTCTTCCCCTTCTTGCTTCCAAACTTGTCTCGTCCCTCACGTCCCTTTTGGATGGAAGCCATCCTCTCCTCGTAATCCATCTTGCCCTTCTTTCGGGGTCCCAGGATATCTCCCTCGTTCACAAACCCGTCGTCCAGAGTGGCCTTGTTGTTATTGTTGTTTCGTTTCTCGGCCGTCAACTCGGCCAACTTTCGTTTGACCGCCGTACCACCTCCGGCCTCTACCGCTTTGGCAGCCGCCTTGAGTCGGAGTTCAGTCAACATGGCAAAGTCAGCGGGGGTCAAGATCTGTCGTGAAAGAGCAAAGGACCACAATCAGCATCTCCAAACGACCAGATCGAAGCGACATCGATGACCCACCTTCTGTTGAGCCAACAACGAGATCTTCTTCATCTCCGCCTCGGTCCCGGCGACCGAAGGCGCTGCCTCGGAAACGACAGACTTGGTATCGTCCATCTCCACATCCTCCACCTTCTCCTGCACGTCCACGTCCACATCCGCATCCTTCTTGCCTCCCTTCTTCCCTCGTTTCGTCCTCTTCGCCTTGTCTTCCTCATCATCATCACTATCGCTAAACTCGATCTCGTTCTCTTCGTCAGAGGAGACCTCTATCCATCCGGAAGAATCGGAATCGGCATCGCTCTCATCCTCATCCTCCTCCCACTTCTGCCAAGCCTCGGCGTCCCTGGCCTCCTGTTCCTCCTCGTTCAGGGGCGCATCGGGATCCAACCCCTCCTCCGCTCGAGCCTGAGCGAAATGCTCATCGAGCAGATCGAGCCCGTCGATCCCTTCCGCCGCCTCCTGAGCGTGCCCATAAGCGGGCGCCTGTCCATCCAACAACCCCAGGGCGGCCGCCTTTCCTCGTTCCCGTCGTTTCAAAAGCCCCGGGTTGACTTCCCGGAACAACTGCAACAACCCTCGGGCGGCGGTCGTGACTCCCTTATCCTTGCTCTTCCTGTACTCGATCAGATCGCTCAAGAGGTCCTCTTCACCTTCCATCACCCAAGGTTGTCTTCGCGAGACCTCCCGGATCGAGTTGATCCCCGCGGCGATGACTTCCGCGCCTACTCCAGGGTGGACGAACTCGTGAGCGAGTTTATGAACGATAGGGACCAGGACGTCGGGTGGGGTGAGGTCGTGAACGGACTGAGCGAGGGAGACCAGGATCTGGGTGACTTGGAGTTGATGGTAAGTGAGGTACCTGTCCGATCGATCGTCAGCCAGACGATCCCGTCACGTATCGATCGACACTCGGGGACTCACTTGATGATATAGGTATAGAACCCGAGGATACATAGCTTGTGGGCTCCCATGACTCGGGAAAGCAACTGCATGATCGTGATCTTATGTTCGAGGGTATAAATCTTGTCTGTCCGTCACCCGAACGATATCCGCGTCAGTCCGGCATGTTGATAGCGTTTCAAGAACAAGCGACGGAGACTGACCGTGTTTCTGCATGTTCTCGTACAAGTCTTCACCGAACCTCTGAGCGTCATGTAACAATTCCAAGGCAGGGAAGTTGACCTTGTTATTCAACCCCGCCGCCTTGTCCTTCTTTTTCTACAGAGAAAACGACCGGACCGAGGGCGATCAGATCCAGCCTCCCCATCTGACCGATATCACCCGGTTCGAACGTACCTTGCTGACGGTGGCAGTAGCCCTGGCCATCCTGTTCCTGTCACCCTTCTTCTTCTTCTTGATCGTACTCTGATGCTCGAGCCTCTTCAAATCCGGACCCTCATCCTCGCTCTCACTCTCCTCTGCGCCTTCATCATCGTCCCCTAGGAAGAAATGGACCGCGGCGGACTGGACCTTTACGTTGGGATGTTGACACGCCCGAACGACGATGGAGACCGTCTTGGCATCGTTCCAGATCGTCTTCTTCCACAACTCCTTTATCAACGTGACGGCCCATAGAGCTTCCCCTCCCTTGGTCTGGGCCGCGGTGAATTGCTTGGAACCGAATCGGCCCTTGTTTCCGACGACGTCCGCTCCCATTCCCTTTTCCACCATGCCGAACAGGAGGGTTTGGACGACTCGATTGAGCTTGTGGTTCTTTGAAGGGGTGTTGGCGGTCTTGATGTCGGTGAGGATCTGACGACGGATGAAGGATCGGAGGGTAGGAGAAGTGGTCATGGGGAGAAGGGGGAAGAGGCTTTGTAAGAGTCTGAAGGGAGATGGTTGCCACGCAAAAATCAGTATTTTGAAATCGATAACGAACTACCGAGCATCACCCACTCGATGGAAGAGATGACATCCTTGTTCCTCAACATGACCAGATTCTGCACAATGGTCTTCCTCGTATCGTTCCCCAACCCCTTGGCGCCTCTCCCATCTTCCAAGATCAAAGCGCTCAACTCTTGAGGGAACGTCTTGGTCTCCTCCGGGTAACATTGCGCCACCTGAGCGACAAAAGTGACCAATTCCCTGAAAGTCTGACCGGCCGTGGTGTTATTCCCTCCACTCGAGCTCGAAGCGCCCGCCGCGTCGAATTCGGAATTAGAGTTGGAGAATGCTAGAGGCGATTGTTGGAGGATTCGGAGGAGGGAGACATAGTGGTTGTATTGGTTTAGGAATTCCGACTGGTACGAAGCCGGATCACGCTTGATCAGGTTTTGTAACTGGGGCAAGTTTTGGAGAAGGTTGACTCCTCGGGAAGTACGAGGTTTGGGCATGGTGTATGCCGATGGTGAGTTGTGTGGGTGACCGGGAAGAGGTCTACCTGGGAGAGGGGAAACGAGGTGCGTGGGGCGTGTCCGTCGATACGAGGAGGGGATGTTCCGCTGATCTGGGCCTGGGTTCGCCTGCAATCTGAACTTTTTGCGCTTGAGGATTGATAACAACGCGCGAGTGTGGAAGCGCACAGAAGGGAGATCGACCTGCAAAGCTACGGAACTGACTGCAGACTGGCGATACGAGGATCCATGGTGGTCTCTGGAAGCTGGGTGATACTGAGAAAGCACCGCTGATTGGCCAGAGGATGGGATGGCGACGCTCTATCTGCAATCTGATTCACCTGTAAAACCGTGACGGGACGATGAACATCGATTCCTGGAGATGTTCGGATGTCCCCGGTTACTAATCACGAAAGTGGAGGTTCAAGTGGCCCGTAATAAATCCAGCTCCAGCCTGGCAACGTACAACTTGTCCCCTTCCAGCGACATCGCACTCACTCTCAAGGTGAGCTCATTTCATTCACACCGTTCATAATGTACAGACATCTCACTCGCACACCCTCTACACTGTCAAGAGCTGCATTCGCGTCTACGTCTCTTCGAACAGCCACCAGGACAATGTCCAAACACGCACCCTTTGCAGGTAAGCGTTCTCGATCGAACGGCACTTCACCACTCGCTGACGATCCTCTGGTTGTGCTTTCAAGAGGTCCAAGCTAGCAGGCCTGATTTCGATCCGAATGACACGTGAGTATCCTATCTGGATCGTTGGTCATCTACGTTTCACAGCTCAACGCTCATTCGATTAGGTATCGCACGACCAAAGCTCCCAACCCCGCATGGAAATCCGGCGACGGTCTCGGCTCTTCCGTAAGTCTTCTCTCCGCCTTTCCTTTCTCTTACACCGACCTACCATCAAGCCCTGCATTCACAGCCGGAGGCCAAACCTTTCCAAGCGGACGGCCCGTTCAGGGAGATCGAGCCCGGTAAAGACCTGAACGGTGCTCAGATGTACAAGATGATGACCTGGGGTATCGCGCCTAGACCGGTGGCTTTCGTATCTACCATGAGCAAGGAGGGTCATACCAACGTACGTTCACCCCCTCAAGTCCTCGATTTCCGATCGGTCGATCACGATCTCTTACCTTCCCCCCACCCCCTTCTTCATTCACAGCTAGCTCCCATAAGTTGGTTCAACCACGTCTCCGCCGACCCACCCTCCATAATGGTCTCCATCTCGGGCGGAAAACCTCCCACCGGTAGAAAAGATACCGCCCGGAACATCATCGAAAGGGGACAATTCTGCGTCTCGTTGATAAGCGAACCGTTTGTCGAGGCGGCCAATTTCGCCGCGATCGATTGTCCAGAGGAACAATCGGAGTGGCCCTTGACCGGGCTGACGAAGAGGGCTTCCCGGTGGGTCTCCTCGTGTGGCACGTTTGCCCAGAGCAGACCGACTGACTGACTGACGAGATTTTTCCGGATCCGTTTTAGCACCATCGATGTCCCCCACGTAGCCGAATCCGCCTTTTCGATGGAATGTGAACTGACGCATCAACACGATATCGAGAACGATTCGGGCTCCGTCTCTTCCACCGTCTTCATCGGTCGAGTGAGACGTTTCCACGTAAAGGAACACGTGATCGATCCGGAAGATCCCGACGTCAAAATCATGCCGGAGGAATACAGGGTGATCGCCAGGTTGGGAGGTTGGTCGTACGGCAGGGTATCCAGGTGAGCGCTCGGGTCGATCGGACCGAAGGGGAAGCGTGGTATGCTCATTGTGAGATCGTTCGTTCAGTGGGTACGAGATCCCTCGTCCGGTATGGGAAAAGGAAAAGGAAGGTCTGGAACAGAAGGGGTTGACGGGGATCGAAGAGTAAAGCGCACGCTTGGACCGTTATGAAACGCATCCATCGAATTACAGCATACAATCCGTTCTTGACCCCAAGCCACGCGTGCATGAATACAACCTTATTATAACTCGTCTTCTCGATACACTTCCTGTTCCCTCAGAATGCCATCGTGATGACATCCACCAGACCCTTTTCGATCACGAGCCCGCTCTTCCTCCTGCATCCTATCCAATAAGCCAACTGGGTCCCTTCCGACCCGGTCATCCCGCTCGTCCCTCCCTGTTGAGAGGCTTGCATCTTACTCCTCGCTCCACGCAGCACCATCTCCGCCGCCAACCGGCCCGTCGCGATCTCGTTCTGTCCATCCCTCTCTCCCCCGCTCAACCCGGGGATCCCGAGGATAGGGTTGGCGTCCGAGGGGGATGGGTCGAGGTGAGAACGTAGTGCCAGCCAAGCGGCCTCCAATTTCATGTACCCTTCCGGATCCTCACTCTCATCGTCGTGTCCACTGGATTCCACCTTTCTTCGCTTCCCACCCCCATTCTCGCCCCTCTCCGTCCCCTCGGGTTCGACGTGGTTACCCCCGAAAGGACATCCCACGGCCAAACACAACCGGCTGGCGAAGAGTAACAGACCCGGGTCGGTGGCGACGTGATGATCCGTCAGATGACAACAATGTCTCAACCGATGAAGCAGGTCGGGCTCCGTCCCACCGGGCTCTTCCTTTTTCCCCTGTTGTTTCTGTTTCCCCTGGGAGACGGGTGCGGGGTTGTCCGATTTGGGTTTGGGTCCCTTGTCCGTACCCTCGTACGACCCGGAGGCGTGCCCCGTGGCGGATTGAGATCGACTTGGGGGAGCGGAGGAGACGGGGGGGATAGGTGGGGGACCCATGTCGCCGGGCGATCTCGAACCGCCTGCACCGGTCCCAAAGGAGACGGACCTGATTCCCAGATTGCTCGGTCGATTAGGTTGATGCTGTGACCCCTGAGGGTGGTTGCTTTGTGAAGGATTCAGCCGGTGGTTGGAAGCGTTGGAAGGAGGATGCATGGGGAAAGAGACAAAGGGTGATGAATTTTTGGAAGAATTGCTAGAAGGGTTGTAAGAGTAGTTATCGAACGGCGCGTTACTTGCGGAAGGCGAGATGTCGGGGAAACTAGAGGGTCCCGCGTAATTCTGAACGTTCGAGCCAGCACGATTGTTGTTCGAACCGGTGTTGTTGTTGTTGATGCTGTTGTTAGGGATGGATGGGAAGGAAGGGGCATTGTTCCCTGGGAAAGGCATGGGAAGAGACATGTTCGACATCCCCGCCTGATTCGACTCCGAGAACGCATTCCCGTTCTGCTGAGTGTTGGTATTGTTCTGACGTTGCTGAGTCTGGTTGATGCCCGTTAACAGTGCGATTAGGTCGGGAAGGTTCGGAGGAGGAGGTTGAACGTTGATGCTGGGGCTATTACTGTTATATCCATTCGCCTGTGTCATCGGATTGTTCCATCCCTGTTGGGCCGTGTTCGCGACGGAAGCCAAGTAAGCCTGGGTGTAGAGTTTATGCAGCTCGGCTTGGACTTGTGAAGCGGGTGGTCCTTGTAGGCCCGAGGGGAACCCTTGTTTTTGTAGACCGAGGATGGAGGAATTGGCGCCTGATTCGGAAAGGTGAGGCGTCCCGAGATGCACGCTCGTCCCGGGTGTGGGTAGACTGAAAGAAGGACTCCTCCCCAGTTGTAACGAGGCCGGACTTTCGGGGGTCATCGTCATCGTCCTCCTACTGCTATCATCATCGAAATCGTCCCCGAGCAATTCGTGTCCGTGAGCCTTGTCGACCTCTTCATTGGAAGGAGGCAAGATCCCCTTTTCCCTCGCGGCCTGCTGAGCTCTCAACCTATCCCTTTCCTTTTTCGCTTTCACTCGCTCGGCCATGGGGACTCCACCCTCTTTCAGACTCTTTCCCCGACCCGTGGGACCTGATCCGAGATCGTCCCGACCTAGATGATTGAGACCCATCTGAGCTCGAAGTCGATTGTTTTCCGCTTCCAATTCGAGGATCCGGTCTTCCAGCTTGGCCAGGTGGGCCGCACGACGAGCTCTGAACGCTCGTTGTACGTCTCGTGCGCCTGATGGAGCGGTTTCAATTAGATTGAGATTGTGAAAGACGGTATCGATGAGCGATAGGACGTACGACTGGGAGGTAACGTGTCATCCTTCTTCCTCCCTCTACTTTCCCCACGGAGGAGCTGTATCGAGCATCGAATGAGCCCGCGATCGACAGATAGCAGCGATATGTAGCTGAACTACTCACGATCCCAGCTTCAGGATCCACAATGATCTCTTCCTCCTTCTTCTTCCTCTTGCCCGGTGCGTTTCCTCTCGCCGTAGCGTTGGAGCTGGTGGACGGTGGAGCGAGGGAACGACCGTGTTCGTCCAGATGATCGTGTCGGTGCTCGACATCTTCGAGCGACGGAGTATCGCCATCGCCGTGAGCGGAATCGTCCAGCTCGTTGTCCAGCTCAGCTTGTTCCTGATCGTGCTCGTGTTCCTGATCTCCATCTGGCATGATGAAACGTTGGTTGAGGCACGATCTATCCTCTCGCTCGCTGTGGTGATGATGCTTGGCCTGGAGTGAGAATGTGCAATATCGCCATTTGAGAGCGCTGAGCTGTGAATTGCAATTCAAACCGTTTTAGCGTGAACGTGCGAACGTGAGTTTCGGCTCGACTCGCGTCTGTCGAATCACGTCGACCCGTTTCGTTATTGCAATTCACCGCATATGCAATATCCCCACATGACTCGTTGCCCCTTTCGGCTCGTTTTTCACATTGCGAAGCGTAGAGGAGCGTGTGTTTCAGAGTAGAGCGCGCATGGGCACCGACACTGAACTTCACCATCAGACAGCTACACTACACATGCTACACAGCATACATGAACAGATGGTGTCATAGGGTGAACGATTGTAATAACGTCATATTGCGCTTCAGTGCGATACATAGCATGTGCGTGTGTCCCGTGAGATAACAAACAGTCCAGCTGTTTAAAAGCAGAATCCATCCCGACGATCCTCATCCGACTCAAGCCACCTTGGCTCCGATATTGGCGCCGAACTGGCCGATGACATTGCCGGGCTTCTTGTACTCGCAGACCAAGTATTGAGACCCAGCAGGCTGAAGATCGGATACTGGTGTTAGTTCCTCGACCAATGCTTGGCACGCATGAAGGACTTGCCATGGTCGAACCGGTCAAGCCGTTCGCACAAGTGACCATCGCACATCCGACCTCGCTAGTTCCCTTCCAAACCTAACATCAGGAAAGGGAGAGAGCATCAACAAAACGAATTGACCCCTCGGCATCTCGCTTCAAAAACGCACCACTTGAGTCCAGTGGGAATAAGATCCAGGCGTGTACTGGCTTCGCTCTTCGTTCCAGCTATTGACTCCGTTCGAAGGCATAGGGTAACCTAGCGCTACCGCCAAGTTCTCACCGTACGGTCCGCCGCTGGACGTCACGAAACATCGGTCAGTGCAGCACGAACGACGATCCCGTTCGGTTCGACTGACGAGTGTTTCCAATCACACTTGGACGCGTACGTCTTGGCGTAAGATTCAAGATCAGTGTTCCAAGTCAAAGGACTGGCTCCTATAGATCAGACGATCCCGCTCAGTCACAAGGATATTATTCGAACCCAGCTAGCTGAGCGTACCGTAAGCAGCTCGCTCGTTGTTGTGCAGAGTCAGAATCTCCTGTTTCTGAGCCTCAGTGACTCCTCCAGGGCTCGCTCCACTGGCAGACGAAGCGGTAGCTTGCGCACTCTACGCAAGGAGGGCGAGATCGGACCTCATGATCAGCCGGGAGACCTCAGTGACAGGTAAACCGCTGATCGGACTCACCGAGGCCTGGGTAGGCTTGCTCTGGGTGGTCGAGACGGGTACCGCTGTGGTAGGCTTGATGGAAGAAACGGGTTTGCTCGAGATGACGTTCGAAGTGACAGTCGCTGCTGAAGCCGAAGCGGTGACCGACCGTGTGCTGGTCCGAGTCGAGGTCTGAGTGACGGTCGAAGCGGAAGTCATCGTAGAGACTTTGGTCGAAGGGCTCGTGGTGGCTGGGGCGACGCTCTTAGTGCTAGCCGCCGAGGTGACAGCGGCAGCAGTACTAGCCTTACTCGCACTGGCCTGAGGGAAGTAGCCGTCCTGCAAGAAAAACAACAACGATCAGTTCCCCCGCCTCTTCCTAAACCCACAGGCTAGATCTGAACTCACGCAGACCTGGAGACATTGACTGTAGCTGGACACGTAAGAACCCCCACCCGTCTGCCTCTTCCTGTTGAGATCGACCGCTTTGAACTGCAAGGCCGACTCCGGGTCGGCTTGAGCCAGTAAGGGTACGATACTCAAAAGGGCAAAGAGAGTTTTGGAGAAATGCATTTTCGTCAAAGGAGTGTTTTTATATTAATCTCGTGAGTTTCGGCTGATGCGTATGCTGGTTCCTGCGCCTGTGCAGATGAGTGAAAGGAAGAGGAAGAGGAAAGAAAGGCCGTCCAGGGCTTGTAAACTGATGCTGAGATGCGAGTGTGAGGGTGGTTGAAGAGGAATGGATGTGTGGTGAATCGCAAGCAGTGCAAGCAGTGAATGATTGTTTTGATTATATATCTTCCTGGATCTCCTAGCGCTCGATTCTCTGCCGCCCGAAAAGCCTAATCGTGATTTCTGAAACAGTGAATCTTGAGTCAAAGCGTCAGAGAAAGCGAGATCGAGATCGCGTTTCGAGGGTTCGCGCGGGATCATTTACGCTCCGCTTCGCTCCTCCTTGCGCCCTGCACTCGCTTGGCCGGATGCGGCGGGATGGAAAGGTACACTTGGCGTTTCACAGGGTCGCCCGTCGTGACAACGTCCTGCGGGATCTGTCATCAACCTCATGAAACGAGTAGCCTTTCGGTTGACGCATGATGCACGTGACAATGCTGATGATGCGTAGATCATGGAATGAATGTTTCAGACTGGACAAGCGTCTCACAGAGACAGTCCTTCACACTACAACCCGTCATTATCCATATCAAGCTCCCGCGACCCTCTGACCGACATTGGCCTCGTAAGCTCCTCCCACATTACCCTGCTTCAAATAATCGCAGACCATCATGTTGGAACCAGGGCTCTACAAGGATTGAGGTTCAGCCTTTTTTGGTCGGTACGCTGGTATCACGTAGTGAAACTCACGAAGGGTTCCTGAGCTTTACCGGTCTTCTCGTCAGGCGGGATGTAGACTCCGTTCTCGCAAACCACGATAGCACATCCGACTTGAGTAGTTTCCTTCCAGACCTAACGATCATCATCGACCCGATGAGAACCTGATATTACTCCTCCCTCCGTCTTCGATCCGAACTTACCACTTGAGTCCAATGACCACCTTGGTCAGACCTCTCATCGTTCCAGTTATAGACCCCGTCCGCGAAATTGATCGTGCCCGAACCCATATAGAGATTCTCACCGTAAGCACCGCCACTACCATAAGGGATCATACTGTAAGTCCAACCCCTGAGTGATTGCGGACGGGCTGGAGAGGACTCACGAATGTTCGAATCGACAAGTCGATCCGACCTTGGTTGCGATCGCTTCCAATTCGGTGCTCCATGTAAGAGGTTCAGCGCCTGTTCGTCCCGTAGATCAGAATCAAGGTGGTCATGCGAGTCTTACTCGAAGGATCTCACCGTAATCAGCTCGTTCATCATTGTGAGCCTTCAAGTACGCCGCGATATCATCCGCAGAGGCTGCTCTGGGATTCGCTCCCGCCGCAAAATCATCAGATACTGCCTAGTAAAACACAAGATAGTCGACGGTCAAGCTTGACACAGCTCGTGATGAACAGAGAGGAATGACTTGCGGGAGCAGCGGAACTCTGAACCGGGGGTTGCTCAGACGATTGAACGCGAGACGGGGCGACAGTAGGTGCGGCTTCTTCGGCGCTGGTTTCAGGGACGTATTGTTCAGAGGAGGACGAACCCGCTGTAGGGGCGATAACAGAGGTCCTGGTTTGAACGACCGTCTGAGTGATGGTTGAAGCTGAAGACGGAGTAGCCTGAGCTGAAGGCTCGATAGGCTCGACTGATTGAGTCGCGCTACCACTGCTGGTACTGGGTGGCTGAGCTGCAGCTTCGGTCTTGCCTTTGTTCACGATCGAAGCGGTCAGAGATGTACTAAGTTTCTTGATCCTAAAGAACCCGTCCTGAAACCCATGACTAATTTTATCAGACAAGCGCAAGGGACCTGCAGATCGACGCTTACTCACGCAGACTTGGGTACACTGGGGGTGGGAAGAAACCCATTCTCCGTTATTCGCCTGTCGCTTCCTGGCGACATCTACCGCCTTGAACTGAAGAGCCTGCTCTGGATCGGCATGGGCGAGGAACGGGAGAACGGTGAGGAGTGCTAGAATGGGTTTCGTGAAGTGCATGGTTGACGGTCGTTCTCAAGCTATTGTATCAATCAAAGGGTGTTGCAAAAGCTGGATCTGAAGCAGATGTCGAAATGCTGATGTATCCGAGCCAACCAGGGCTATCGTGAAAAGAATGGAGAAGAGCAATCGATGTAGAAGAAGAAAGGGCCGATGTCGATACGACCCGTGCGGCTTGCTGGGGGGTACGACGTCATCGTTATATACCACTCAAGAACGAACCGCTCGCCATTCATCCTTACGCCGGGTTTCCACGATAGACCCCTTTCTTCCAGGTATTCTTGAAACTGGGGTACCGATGATCTTGTGTCTCAAAAGGACTACCTTTCATAAGACGTCAGGTGATTGATCGATATGAAACGGTCACGGAAGAAGCTTTTACTACAATTTCCACCAGGGTGCATGTTTCACGATGAAACAGAGATCTCGGATCAAAGGAGTTTCAGATGTCAAAACATGTACTGGTCAGTGAACATACATGATGGTCAAACTTTGCTTGTTACGGTATGTCACGTATCATAGGCTTATAATCAACGGTTTAACCTTTCAAACAGTGATAGGGCGCATTATAATACCAAACCTGAGGCTCGAGGCGAGACTGTGACCATCGCTGAGCGTCGCCCCCCCTCGGTGTTGGCCGAGGCGACGTGTATCCAGAATTTCCAAGTCACGCCCCTCTTCAGAATTCCATAGTTAGAACAGAGATCGATCGACTCGACGAAATAAATAAGTCGCTGTCACTCATGTCCGATTATCAGAATTACTAGACACCTGCACCCCACCAAGCTCATACCTCACACCTCATAATGCCTGTCCCAGTGCCTGGTCAAGACCTGCATTACATCGCTTCTAGAGAACACCGACGTCTCTCTGAAACCCCTGAGCCCTCGCCTTATCGTATCCTCGCGCAAGACACCACGAGACCTGACGACGACCTCGAAGCAGGCAAGAAGAACTCGGTAGACTACGAGCAGCATGTATCGGAAGACAAAGATGTTGCAGATCCTGACTATCAGAGGGAAGGTGGTATAAGAGGTGCAGGAAAGAGAGCGATGCAGTTGTTGGTGGATCATGGGGTCGAGGGAAGAGGAATCGAGCCGGTTCCCGATCATGTGAGCATGCTCGAATGATCCTAGATTATGATACATTCCAACTCACACTCCTGGGTGTACCAGGAACGAGTTCCTCTTAAATGGTGGTCCGTGATACCACAGTTCACCTTGTGGGCTGCAGCGAACACCAACATTTTGACTGTAAGATCGTTTCTCGTACCAGTCTTACCTAGCAGACAGCTCAAACTCAAACATGGTAACACCTAGTTCTCCTCTGGATCCTTAGGTCCAGCTCTGTACGGTCTCCCCTTGAACACCTGCATTTGGACCATCATCCTCTTCACCATCATCTCCGCCCTCCCGGTCGCCTACTTCTGTACACTGGGACCAGTCTTGGGAATGCGTCAGATGGTTCAAGCACGATACGCCTTCGGTTACTGGCCCGCGCTGCTACCTGCTGCTTGTAATTGCGTGACTATGTTGGGGTTCTTGGCCATCAACGCTATCTTGGGAGGGCAGACATTGGCGCTTGCCTCGGGAAATACGATGAGTTGGAATGTAGGGATCGTCGTCGTGGGAATTATCAGTCTACTAGTGAGTGCCATCAATCATTGTCTCCCTATCCAAACTAACAACGCGCAACCTCCCTTTCCCTAGTTATCTTTCCTTGGACTCCGAGCATTGCATTACTACTCCATGGCACTCTTCCCAATCATCCTCGTCCTATACTTTGTCATCATTGGGATCTCATCGGACCACTTGCATCTCGCTAAAGAAGTATCGAAAGACATGCCCGTTTCCGCCGGTCAAATTTTGGGCTAGTAAGTTCTCGTGGCTCATTTGGCCTTGCGAGGAGGAAAGCTGACCGGGGTGGTTTCTAGCGGAGCGACCTTGATTGGATTTACGGCACCGTATGCCTCGCTTGCCTCGGACTTTGTGAGTTCGGACGGAATCATCATCGCTCAATGATCATTGATCTAACTTGGAGATGATGTCAGACCACCTACCTTCCCAAGCATACGCCTCGAGTACCTCTCTTTTTCATGGTCCTCTTGGGCTTGTCTATCCCTATCATCTGCATCCAAATCTTTGGTGCAAGCGTTCAGGTAAGCCTGACATGTGTCCGGCTTTGGTGACCTAAGTGAAGACTAAGTCGATGAACGCTTCGAATAGCTCGCTGCTTCGGCTGTTCCCGCCTGGACTGCCGGTTCGGAAGTCGGTGTACCCAACCTCTTGTTCTCGGTACTGGGAGAAGGTCATGCAGCCAAGTTCGTCATGGTCCTGTTTGCATTCTCCGTCACGGCCAACACAGCACCTACGATCTATTCGTGCGGATTGAGCTCCATGATCGTCTTCCCCTTCTTGGCCAAAGTTCCCAGATATTTCATGGCTATCGTCATTGTAGCGATTATCATCCCCGTGGCCATCGTTGCCGCTAAACACTGTAAGCTGCTTCTTCACCGCGTATTTCTTGGGTCTTCGCGCTAAAGACAAGCCAATTGGTTCGACAGTCTACACCGCGCTTGAGAACTTCTTGCTGATCCTCTCTTACTGGAGCGCAATCTACATCCCCATCACGTTGATCGAGTCCTTAATCATCCGCGGTCCGGCATCGCTCATTACCTTCCCGCCAAGTCATTTCGACGATTGGCATAAGCTGCCTATCGGCCTGGCTGCTGTCGCTGCTATGATTTGCGTACGTCCTGCAACGCACAGTCCTGACTATTCGAGAATTGGCTGACATTATATTTTCTCACACAGGCCGCACCCGCCATCGCCGCTGGTATGGCCCAAACCTGGTGGTTGGGCTGGATCGCCCGCAGAATTCCTGAGGAAGGGTTGTGAGTATCGCATTCTCTCGTATCACGGCTTGTATGATACTGATGCGTTGTTCTTTCACAGCGGCGATCTCGGCTTCATCTTAGGATTGGCTGTAACGGCGATAGTGTACCTACCATGCCGTTTGCTCGAACGGAAATACAACAGTCGATAAAGCACGTCCGACAATTTCATCACCGTTCAGAAAATATAATGTTACAAAAAGGGTTCTTGGGGCTACGAATCGATGTACAACGGGTTGTCATAAGCAGGTCATTATAAGCCTTCGTCTCAACATGATAGATGCGAACATGCATATAGGTCTCTAGTGTTTCCAGATGATCGGGTCATGCTTGCATAGCCGACTGCCTTTCACTCGCTCTGGCTTCTAAATCCGCCATCTTCTCCATGTCTATTCGGATCACGTTGTCGAGCTGTCCGTATTCTGATTCGCTTCCTGCGTCTGATGATCGTTCGGCTTCCTGTTGTTGTCGCAGCAACTCGGGGAGTTCTAGTTCATATTCTGATTCCTCGTCCTCGTACATCCAGTCGTCCGCATCTGAATCCACATCGAAAGCTCCCGATGGCCTATACAGCAGTTCGTTTCTGTCAGCTCTAAGTCATTCACTGACATGTCGATCGACTTACATATAAGCTCCCACGTGAGGCGGTCGTCTTGCCACTTTCCGCTCTTTAGGCTCGGCTTTCCGACCCGGTAAGCTAGCTATACCGGCTTCCATGACCTCCCTATCGGCTGCAATAGAGCTGGCTTGAATCTGCAAAGAATGTTGATCGCCGCTGCAAAGGGATGGAGTTCATTTCGAGAACTGAATCGCACAGATCATAGATGAAGACTTACAGTATAGAGATCTTCGGTGAGGGTTCCGGTTGAATTGGCGAACGTATAGGACCGCTGGTTCGTCTGGCCATACCCTCGCTCCGCCTTCTTTGGGCAACGTCGTTATGCTTCCCGCTCAGACTACTACTTCCATTCGGAGGGGTTTGAGGCTTGACAGACATTCCAGCTAGAGAACCGGAGAGTCTAGCTTCCAGAATGACATCCAGACGTTTGCGCATTTGCACGTTCGCGAGCTTCATCTTGTCGTAGTCTTCTTTCGTAAACACGGTTGGTTTGTTATTGGAGAAGCTAAGTGAAAGTTTGCATATCAGCTTGGGAGTGAGTGAAATGCCTTATCTGGAGCCTTACGCATGCTCGATTTCAGCTAGGGTCCGGTCGGAGGCAGGAAGTTTGGACCTGATTTCTGATTCTGACATTCGGTCGATGGGCTGCCGTACTTGACGGCGGGTGGCAGACATAGCTAGAAGACTTTGATGTGGCTGACAGGAAACGACTGGCTGTAGCGCTGCTTGACATTGATAAACAAGTGACTCAGAACCAGCGGTATGCAACCACCGAAGAACTTGACCTTGATTCGGGGTTTATATAGATATCGCATAAATCCTTTAGGTCTTAGCGCGCAGCCCTGCCTTCGCAGAGCCTCCCCCCAAAGGTTCTCTCGTCACATAGTGTACTACAAGATACAGAGTAGTTGTACATATTATAGGAATATCTCGTGTATAAAAGGTATCCAGAAGTCTAGTCACCTAGTACGGGGTGTTCACGACCGATGAACGGGAACGGAGGTTCCTCATCGGGGTCGAGAGGGACTCTCGAGTAGGCTGGATAAACACATCACGTTTAGCACAATCCAATGTTGAACAGTCGATGGACTGACCTTGAGTAACTCTCTCTTATTGACCATAAGCACGTTGTCCTCCAGTGCGACAACCACATTCCTGTCGGATCCATACTTGAACTCGTCTGCCACAACGTTAGATTGGTACTTCTTGATGGTGTATGCATCTAGAGCTCCCGATTTGACCTTCTTGAAATTCCCTAGAGATCAGACGCAATCGAAGAACGTTAGATGAGTCAGGTTCCCGGGGCTTGGTTTTAACTTACAGCTGATGACGAATGGTCCCGTAGAGGTGACGATATATCTCTCTTCCTGCCCCTCTCCGGTGTTGAATCTATATCCTGAAACGGATCAGCACACAAGCGTCCTCCTGCCTTAGATTGAGTGCTGTGACTTACCTTGCTGGCGTGAAGTTGATCTCAGTCTGCATGTAAGCCAGATGCTGCGGCTTAACCTGTAACCTTCTAGGAATGGGTTTTGAATCCGCTGGGAAACTCCTGTCGAATCCAAGTGATCCCTTGTATCGGCCATCCCCGATTAGAGTATCGATCAAGAGCAGGTACGTTTTACAGGTAGCGATGATAAATCGACCATCTGCAGTCACGTCGACTCCAATAATAGGGTCACCTAGAGCTGGTAGGGCAGTCTTTTCAAGCACACGGTTTTTAGCGCAAGTCAAGCCAGATGACATTCAGCTGCAAATACCTTTGCATTCTTTCCGATAGAGTCGAACAACCTGATGTCTCCCTTGTTACTGGCTACGGCAACCTTTCCAGACTCTGTGGTGGTCGCGACAGAGAAATCGTTCTTTGTTGCATACTGCTTGAACTGGGATTCAACGAGCTTATTTCCCTCAACACGAGGATCGATTCGGAAAAGACCGTTATGGGCTGTCGAAGAATAAAGTTCATTCTCCGTCATCCGGGCTGAGGGAAAACGTGACACTACTCACAGTGTCCGATCAATGTCTGAGTAGGGTTCATCTGCGCGTACTTGGATCTTTGGGACGGGAGCTGATATCAGCTAGGAATGATCATCTGAGTTGGAATGGCAACTTACTCAGGCAAGATGTTCTGAACGGGGACCGAATCAGAAACCTTCCACTCGTCCACGATCTTCCCGTACTCGAGGTCCATCCTGTACACCGAGTTCTTGCTATTGGGGTCCATAACAAGCATGTCGGAATCTTGGTTATGAAGCATTATCTGCAGTGTCCGGTCTTGTTTAGCTACCTATGGGGTTGGTCAAGCGCATACTCTACTGACCTTCTTGGGAGTGAAAGATTTCCCCTTCAGATTAGAGATCTTGTTGATCGACGTGGCAAATTTGAGCTTGTTGTCGTCGGTGTGCTTGAAGACTCCAATCATATCTCCTCTGACTACGAAAGATCGATCGTTCTTGTATCCAACGGTCAACTTCTCGTTCTTCCCTCTACCGCCCTTTGAGAATCTCTCATTGTCACTTTCGGAATCTTCGTCCTCCGATGTTCCCTCCTCAGTCAAGGTACGTTCTGCTTCTTCCTCGTCATCTTCCTCCTCTTCCTCAGCGTCGTATCCCTCCACGTCATCCATTTCAACGTCATCGTAAGCTGACTCAATGTACTTCTGCTCGTCGGCCTTGGCCTTTGCCCAAAGGATCTTGTTCCTCCCTTGCCACATGTACTGAGTGAAGGCGTCTTTCCACTTAACGAAAGTCTCTTCCTCGGCAAACTTGACACACCACGTTGTTCCTTCACCTTCTTCAGGTTTGAACGAGAACATAAAGGCGTGCTCAGCGGGATGCAAGCGAGGCACCATCTCGGAATCCAAGGGTACAGAGATGATCGGCTGAACACCCTGTCGAACAACGAGCCAGTAGTCGAAAGGCCCACCCTCTGCAATGTCTGCGATGACAACTGGAGTTTGGGAAACGAAAGTATCGACTTCCACGTCGAACAGGTAAAGCTCTCCCTCCGCCCGATGAAGAACAGGAACATTTGCGAACACATCCTCTTGAGGCTCTTCTTCTTCTGCAGCTTCTTCTGCGATGGCCGGAACAGGAGTGGATGACGAAGCTGTAGGCTGAGCAGGCGGTTGGTCCTTGATAGCAAGAGCGTTGAAATCGAGTTCGTCCGCAGGATCCGGCGACGCAGACTTTCTCGTGATGCGCCTCGAGCTAGTTGGCGTCGACTTGGATTTGGGTCTTGTGATTGACAGGTATAAGACTAAAGGGTCATTCGGGAAAACGAAATGCCTACTCACTTCCATTTAAGAGCTTCAAGGTCCGCTTGGGTGGCCTTCTCATGACTCCTCTGGAATTTCTATTTGGAAGCAATTTCAGGTTTGTACATCACCAAAGCCGTGTCAAGCAGGCTTACCCTCTCATACATGCACTGTAGCACAGTGACCTCAAACACCCCGCTGGTGGCCTTTGGGACCGCTCTAGTATTGCAGACAAATTCCCACATGTCACCTGGATCACCAGAAAGGTCACGCCAAGAGAAGGTGATATCCCCATCAAGGATACCCGAGCGGAACGATAGTGCTTCGTCCAAAAGGAATAGACGTTCATCCTCAGCTACCGTCGGATGATGATATTGTTAGCTCCAAACCCAGCTGCAAGAGTTTTGGTTTTAATCGCTCACATTCTGCATCCTCTTCTAAGAGCTGCTCCTCCCCTTCCTCATAGGCTCTAGTGATGACCAACTGGTACTGATGTTCAACAGAGGTCCTTCGGATAGTAGCGACAGCATCCTTGAAGCTGTAGAACAATGAGGCGATTTAAAGATGAATTCTGGAAAGCCGCATTCTCATGCAGCTTACATGCATTCTCGAGATCCCTTGATGCTATCGGGCCTAACCAGATAGAGTTGACCGGCGGGAATTTGAATAATTTCAGGATTCGACGGGTTTCCTAGACATTTGTGAACAAGCCGAAGAGAAGCATGAGAAGCAAGTTGATTAGGTTTCGTCAGTACCGAAAGGACGTATCCATGCAACATTCCGCTCCACTTACCCCACATCTGGCCAAACACTGGGATAGAAGAATTTGTAACGATAAGCTAATGAAAACCCGGTTCGTGCAACGAAATGCCCTTCGAATGTCACGAAAGGTACTCACAAGACTTCAAGACAAACATTGCTTCAATTTGTCAACAAACCCCTTTGAAGCAATTGAGGCGTAGTATAGGCCGATATTAATATTGATCAAGAACGTTTCCAAAGATGGTCTACGTAAGAGCTCTCAGTCAAGACTCGTGATGTATGCCTTGAAGCTTGATCTGTATCACTTGGCGGTTGGCGGCTCGTGGTGGACAATCTATTCTGCAGTTGCAGTTGATCTTGTATCTTCCCGGTAAGTTGATTGACGAGCCTGACATGAACACGAAAGCGAGGCTGACATTTTTAGCGAGTTGTTGATCGTCCATCGCTAGGGAAATATCTCACTTTCATCGCAACTGCCAATTCGATGCTCATTGCTCAACAAGCTGAGATCTTGCTAGCCCTTTTATCACCATAATCCACAATCAAAATGACGATGTTAGAAGGAGTAGTAACAAAAGCGGGGGCGATGGGGAAGACGGTGACCGTGACCGTGAGTTAAGACAATACCGACACGGAATACAGCATCACAAATTGATCACGAGAATCAGGTATCGAGAAAGGTCATCCACCCCATATTACTGAAGGAGATGAAGAGGCATAAGAAGTTTTTGGTACATGATGAACATGAGCGTGAGTCGCTTTCTGTCATGCGCTGTCTAGCCTAATTGACATCAATCCTGACTTTCATAGAGGCGAGACTCGACGACCGAGTGAATATCCAGCTCGGTGCACCTCAATCAAAGCGAAAGTCGTTCTACCTTACCAAAATCCTCTCCCGAGGCTCCTCCCTCGTCTCCCCTGCATCCACCCCCCTTACTCCAGGAGCCGTATCTGTCGAGGAAAGCGAGATCCTGAAACAAGTGAACGAGGCAGAGAAGTTGATGGGACAGGAAGGAAGAGACAAGAAAGAAAGAAGAAGGACGGAGGAGGAGAGGGAAAAGGAAGCACTGAGAAGACTAGGGATTCAGGCGGACGCTTGAGTTGTTACTGCGACTTCGAAACGAACGCATGTACGAATATGGACCACAATATATGACATCTTTTACGGCAATCAAGGCGGCTTTCACTCAGATCGAATTCGGGAGGTTGGCAAATATCTCAAGACTGATTTCTGGAGAAAGCTCGAATCTCTTAAACCAAGGATGTGGCCTCCCGTGAGGTCATCGCTGGATCGAGCCTGGCTCCGTAGCCCTCAGTGGAAGTGTTCTTTTCAGAATGTCTTCAAGCGTCTCAATGACTTCTAGGTCCTGGATGGTGTGATCAATCCAACATGACTCATCTTAATGTTGGGTCTTAATAACTCAAAGTTCTGGTTTCGCACCACCACTGCCTTCGATAGTTCATCCCTGATGACTGACGATTTCTAAGGGCTTCCGGCGTCTTTTGACAGAGACAGGTTATTCATATTAGCAAGCAATTCCATCTGATGGTTGATTTGACTCTACCGAAATGCCAAACCCGTAACAGCAACATACTTATGGATGCTGTTTACCTTTTAATCAACGTGATCTTATTGTCTGACAATAAGTATGAAAGGCAATCGAGCTGGAAATCAAAGATCGTTATCATACTCATTACAACGTCTAGCCCCATGCCTCCCGTATCATTATAGCTCAATCCTCGCCCTTGATGCAACGGTAGTGGTCGTAAATATGCTTGTTTCGGTTGCGGTGATCGTGTGGGTACTTGTACTCGATCCTGCCATACCCGATAAATCGGAAGATAGGGTGGAGAGTGTCTCGGAAGCTTGACTGGATAATGCTGAGGTGACGGTTTTTGCAGCTTTGATCGCCTTCCCTGTAACTCGGGTGATCTGACTCATCCCCGAAGCCGCCAGCTTCTTGTTCATCTTCCGCTTCGTCCTACCCGTCAAGATCCTAAACGTTCCGCCAATCCACCAGCTGACTCCCCCGACCAATTTGTCTAACACTCTTCGCTTGACGATGAACCCAACGACGAGGAAGAAGAAACCCAAAGCCAAGAAGATGACCATACGGTCATACCAATCGGCCTTCTCAAGCTGCTTGACCATATGTGCAGACGATTTCAAAAGGTTTGAAGACCGGTCGTATAGGCTGCTGGTGGATCTCAGGGTTTGAGTCGATTCGTCTGTTACAAACGAGATCAGTTAGATGTATGCTACTCCAGACGAAGTTATTTGATCAACATACCGAACATTTGAGTGACCTGTACACTCCTTTCCAATTCGGCCTTCATGGTACCAACAGTCCGTCGGAGAGCGTCTGTGACCTCATTTGTTTTCGCTTGTAAGGGATCATCATCGTCACTGCAGCCAGAAGAATGGGCGTGAGCTTCCCAGTCCCTCAATACACTAGCCTCGAGATATTACCGTCGCTCTTCCGGCCTCGTAACGTCTTCCACCACTGCTGGTCGAGATTGGAGAACGCTAATACGGTTAGCCTTTTTGATTTCAGCTGCCGAGAATAAAAGGGCCTTTCGATACAGCTGCCGTATACTATGAACCGTAATTCAGCATCATAGAATACAACCATATTGTCTGGTTGGTACCCACTCATCGGCTTCTTGGCCAAAAGCTTCTGCTCGGGCTAAGAACCCTTCTCGATCTGCAGGGTTGTCTTGTTCGTACGCTAATTCAGTCAAGCTCTGACAAGCAAAGCAAATCAGCTAGCGGACCGCATCAGATACCATCTGTATTTACTTCTATGCTGTCAAAAGTGGTCTCCAGATCCTCTCTCATTTCTCCAGCGATATCCCCTTGGACAGCGGCATCCCTACAATCTCGAAGTCGGGACAGCTGATAATTTCGGAGATCTTTCAGGCGCCGAGCGATGGATGAAGCTGTGGCATTTATTTCTTGATAGATATCGGCGTCGACTGCCATTCTGACGTGTCTGTGTATAATGGATTGACTTGGCCGAGCGTCGTGATCTCAGCTTGCTTCAGCTATTCTTCCAACGCTTCCCAGGTCCTTCAAGTTCCCGGACGACAGGTTCGTCATCTCCTCATGGAAAGATGTCAGGCTGATTGTGTCCAGGCGCTAAGTCGCGTGTAGTTTCATGTAGGCAGGTACTCTACATACCACTACCCAGTTGCCCATTACGTATGTGACCCTTCTTCGAGTAGACTTGTAAACAGGAAAAACCTTGAAGTTACAACTTATCCAAATCGATTTGTACAAGGCTAGCTGGCTAATGCAGAGAAGGCCATCCTGTATGTCTTTGACACAAGCAGAGATGGACAGCGCTCTCCAGATCGGCATGATTAGACTTAGTCCTGCACCAAACATAAATCCGGTCAAGAATTCGGTACGTCCTCTATACCATTCCTCTACATCTCTAGGACTTCTAGGAAGGTAGAAGATCTAAGTAAAGGAGATCATCGTATCACTCACTACCCACGCACGCTCAGATGTGATCACGAGGCACACATCAGCCTCGCTCGTACACGTGAACGGCATTGGCGACATAATCCATTCTCGATATCACTCGCATACGAAAGAGCTCGCTCGTTGGCCGCGACCTCCTGACCAACTGCTTTAAAGAATTTTTCAAAGGGGTAGATTGCCACACGAATGTGATCTGCATGTCGTGGTTGTCGCAAACATATGAGACCTCGAAACCCAGTATGGCCAACAGATGAAAATTGAGAATGATGTCTTCTTCACCAGTTCAAAACATTGCATAAATCAAGGATTAGGGCAGGGGCGCGTGCTATGCCAGTAATCCCCTTCGTAAACAGACCTTGTGTTTCCGCTTTTGCTGTAGATTTTGTATATTTCCCTCCTCCTGGTGACCTATGCAGGGCGGGACTATTCGCCGAACGCTCTTCCCTCACGATATGAGGTTGCAAGCGGCAAGATATAGCTGATGCAGCTGATCTACTTTCGCTTGTACTCATATACTCATTGAGATTGCCACCTTCATAACTTACAACGTCATATTCCTCGGTTCATATCAGAAGCGCGAGGTTCACAAGCGCATTGCTTAGCACTCGATCTAGCTGTTCAGGCATAGCGAAGGTGCAATGTAGGTGAGTTGGGTGTGATGTACACCTAAATACGACGAACCTAGTTTCATAAACAAGAAGTGAAGAAAATGGCCAGCAAAAGTGAAGCTGCAGCTCAGGCAAAGGCATTGAAGGACAGGGCTCTTCCCGCCAAGGAGTCCGGCTTGTTCCGTCAATTATTGGTATGTCTCTGTTGACATTCGGGTTCGAACATTTCGTTGACTGTGAGACCATAGCAACATTATGAGAACAAGCAGCACAAGTTGGGCATCAAAACTGCCGATCAGATCCTCAAAAAGTTTCCTAATCATGGAGGTAAGCCGAGCCGAGAATAATATGTTGTATATATAGCTTACCTATGTGTAATGTTCAGAAACCCTTGCGATCAAGTCCCTGGTCCTACATTCCTCTCTACCCTACAACCATCCCACCGCTACTTCTCAACCAAAAGGAGAGGAGTCGGAACGTCTGATAGCCACTGCACTTCGCAAGGACCCCTACTCCCACATCACCCATCATGTCAATTCGATCATTCTCCGGGCTAATAAGGAATTTGGCGGAGCAGCCGATGCACTTCGCCGAGCACGATCTATCGATCCGGACAACGTCCCTCTCATTAGGGATAGCATTTCCCTATACACCCAACTAGGAGCGTATGAAGAAGCTCAGGAAGCAAGATTAAAATATCAGATAATGCGACCTCAACTCAAGGCCAACTGGATCGCTACTGCTGTCGGTTGGGAGCTATGCGGGAAGAAGGACGAAGCGCTCAAGACTTTCCAGCAATTCGAGTCCACGATCAAAGTGAGCTTTCCGTCTGATCCCTCAAATGAAGTAGAAAAACATGTGCTGATTAGACAAGTTTTGTAGGAGAGTGGCTACGATAAGGTTGAGAAAGCCGAACTTGCTATGCATATCCTGGTTTTGATGGTCGAACTAGGGAAATTTGAAGATGCGTTGGAGAAGTTGACCCGGGATGTAGCAAGTAGTACTTTACCGAATACATCAGATGTGATGCAAGTCGAGGGTGAGTCCAGCTTTGTATGATCACTGCGAAAGTCAAGCTGACAACCAAATGTCTTGTTGCAGCGAAAATCTACAGGAACATGGATCAGAAGGACAAAGCAGAAGAGGTTTACCGAAAACTGATTGAGATGAACCCTGACAACCTTGGTTACTATCGCGAATTGCTGTCTTTGAAGGGCTACAACATTGGTGAATATTATGCGGGATGCTGGTATGCTGATGAATAGTGCTGATATGTGTCAGCCGTACAGACGAGACCGTTCCACCCGAGCAGTTGACGAAGGTTCTGACAATCTTGGATGGCATCGCCGAGAGCTACCCCAAGGCTGCAGCTCCGCGAAGATTGGTGTTGAACATTGTTGAAGGTAGGTTACTACGGTGGTTTGTTGCGTTGATCGTCCATGCTAATTTCATGTTGGGTCAGGTGACGAGTTCCGCTCCAGACTGCAGCCATACATGCAGAAGGCTATCGAAAAGGGGGTCCCTTCCTTGTTCTCGGATCTCAAGGGCCTCTTCACGGATGTTGAGAAACAGAAGATTGCAGAGTCGATAGGGCTGGAGCTGCAACAAAAATATGATTCACAAAAGGACGGTGAGCGACGGATCTGTTCTGTTCTCTCGCGAAAAGGTTACTGAATACCTCCTCTCATTGTAGGCTCTGAAGCGGCACTATGGTCTTATTACTACTTGGCTCAAAACTTCTCGCATCGAACAAACCCCAAAAAGGATTACCCAAGATCACTCGATTTGTTGCAAAAAGCACAAGAGCGATATCCTACGGTGCCCGAGCTGCCATTTGCGCGTGGGCATGTTCTGAAGCGTGCTGGAGACACTGAAGGTGCAGCACGTGCTCTGGAAGAGGCTCGACTCATGGACAAGAGCGATCGGTTCCTGAACGGGAAGTCCGGGAAGTACTGGCTCAGAACGGGTCAGATCGACAAAGCCAGCTCGGTGTTCGGGCTGTTCACCAAGGTAAGCTGTCGATCACCACCAGAATCAGACGAAGCTGACACGAAAGCCGATCATTGAGCAGAAGGATGCAGCCACTCCTGGGGCGGATCTGAAGGATATGCAGTGCCTTTGGTATCTATTGGAGGAAGGTGATGCATATCGACGTGCTGGTAATCTGCCTGCAGCCGTCAAGCGCTATGAGCAGGTGATAGCCGTGAGTGATCTCTACCAGTCAATCGATAGTCCAGTTTATGAACTTTTCTTGCAATCCAGGCTTTCCAAGAATTTGAAGACGACAATTACGATTTCCACACTTACTCTCTCAGAAAGCTTACTTTGAACGCCTATATTCGGTAAGCATATCACTGTACGAGCGCTTGCGATAAACGCTAACAGCTTCGTCTGTTCAGCATGATTGAGTTCAACAAAACCTTCCGACAACACCCTCGATACTTAAGAGCGGCACGATCTGCTTGCGAGATCTATGCTCAGATTTACGATCAACCAGAACTACGAGTGATCAAACTCAGTAAGTTTTTTGAAAGTTTGTATCTCCAGTATACTCAATCGCGCCCTACAGGTGCCGAGGAGGAAGCTGAAAAGAAGCGAGCCGCAAAGAAGGCTCAAAAAGCCGGTAGCAAAGCTAAGAAAGGTGTGTTTGGATCGATCTTGATGTGCTGCATCGCACTTATCTAATCCGCTTGCTCGAGGATAGCGACGCCAGCAGCAGCAGCAGCGGCTGATTCCAAGAAGGAAGAACCAACACTTCCTGACGCAGACCCTGAGGGAGCACAGTATCTGAAGGACGTCGACCCTCTACAAGCTATGGAGTTGCTTATCAAGCCTCTGCAGTCAAACCCCTCTGCAGAGAGTGCATTCCTCGAATTCGAGCTTGCTATCCGAAGAAGTGAGCCGGCCCTACCTGTTCGTGTCACTCATGTACTGACGAACCACGACATCAGAGCAATACTTGCGAGCTCTCCGGGCGTTGTCGATAACATCAAAAGCGAAACCAGACCACCCCAAACTTCACGAGCAGATCGTTTCTCTAGCCGTCTTACGTGAGTACATCACGACAAAGTCCGTATGGGGACACAGTCTGATTTCTCCACACACACAGTCCGAGGCGAGGAGAGCAAAACTGTTGACGCATTCGTTATCGAAGAGTTCAGCAAGTACCTAGCGGCTGACGCAAACCTTACCCGTTACAACGCGGATTACTTGCAGAGATACCCTGATGCTCCTCACGTATTTAGCGCTGCTAAATCGATGTTCAAGATCTTGTCCGCCCAAGAGGACGGAATTCCAGCAGATGAAAAGCGCCAGGTGGAGGAAACTCTTTCCCAGCTCGTTTCGAGCGAGGTCGAGCCCGATTTGACGATCTACAAACAAGCCTTGAAGTTCCATGTGAATCCTTTGGAGACCTCAGAAGGAGCTAGAACCGCCTTTTTGACGAAGATTAGGAAGGCTTTGCCGCTGGGATACGATTTCGAGGAGCTCTCCAAGATCGCTGCTCGAAGAGAGACATGGGGAAAGGAGGATGCGGAGAAGCATGCCGCAACGAATGGGGAATCGAAAAAGGATTAGATAAGGGGTCGAGTGATGTAACAGTAATAATATCAGAGGGTGAACACGCATAGCATATGTTTCGGCTCTCGATCTCATCAAACATCTTATCGATTAGGCCATGTAGTATCTCGGGCGGTGGAGGTTGACAAAGGCGTCGCAGAGCGAGCGTAAAATAGCGAAACTAAAGTGGGCAAAAGGGTTTGGTTCTGGTCCGAACGGATAAAGGGGGAGCGTTTCTCCAAGATAAACAGCCGTCTAAGCAGTCTTCTTGGTCTTAGCAGCCTTCTTGGGCTTTTCAACGGGAGAGGAAGCAGGGGCGGCAGCGGCCTTGGTCTTCTTCTCCTTCTTCTCAGCATCAGCCTTCTTGGACTTGGGAGCTGCTTTGGCCTGAGTGGGGGTAGGAGGGGCAGGAGCAGGAGTAGCGGTTTTCTTCGATTTCTTTGCAGGGGGGGCAGGAGCGGGGGCAGCCTCTTCCTCTGATTCAGAATCGTCCGTCTTCTCCTCGTCGTCACTTTCCGAATCAGATCCGGCAACGGTAGAGGCGGTCTCTAGTGGGGCGGCCTTGGAGGTGGATTGGGGAACGGGAGTGTCCTCTTCGGAATCTTCGGAATCTTCAGCCTGGTGTAAAAGAAGATAAGGGTTAAATGCAGTTCAACGACTGGTGGGTTTGAAGCTCAACGTACGATCTTAGCCTCGGCAGCGGACTTGTCGCCCTTGTAGGTCTCCAACTTGGTCTTGTATTCCCCATTCAACGCCTGGTATCGGGTCTCGTAGGGCTAGACGGGTGAAGGAGATAGCGATCAGGTCGTGATCAGGAATGACGGGTTGGAGCTCAAATGCGCGCTCACCTCCTTTTCAGCGGGAGACAAACCCTTCCACATTTCTGCGATCTGAGTCACTATCTCCTTGTAAGGCAGATCGGGATGTTTCTTGGAGAGCTCCTCCTTGACAGCCATCTGGTATGCGAGGTAAGCGTTGGGGGGACGCTTGGGCTCGTTGGGGTCCTTGATCTTCTTCTGCTTCTTGAGCTTTCCGGACTTGGTCAACTGCCCCTCGGCTTCACGTTTCTTGGCGTTGGTGTCCGCGATGTTTTCAGGAGAGTGGGAGACATAGTCCTCGATAGTGTAAACACAGTGTTTCATGGCTTCAGACAAAGATTGAAGAGATTTGACCATCTACCGACACGAGACAAATCAGCTCTTGAAAGGAATGTTACCGGGTTTGTTGTTGTGGACGTACCTGTTGTCTCTTGGCCTCCATCTCGTCCCAACTGGGGTTCTGTACTACAGCTTTAGGAGCCATAGTTGTGATGCTGTCGAGTATGTTATCGCGATGCGGGTTGCGAAATAGGGGTAGATAGCTTGTATAGCTTGGATATAGCTACAAGGTGCGAGTCCTTTATCTTTTAGTAAGAATCAAGGTGTAGTTCAACTAAAAGAAGGCTCAACTCGAAAGCTGACGCGATTCAGCCTAGCCAGATCACGCGTCAGAAATACATGAAGCTTCGACATTTACCCCACGGTAGGCAAGCTAAGCTCTAGCCAAAAGTACCGCTTTGGATCGATCGCAGAATTCGTAAGAAGCGATAGTGAACAGCTGAGTAGCGAATTGATGGTTTCTGATGAGGCGATGAGGGTTCTTCCTTGAATCTATCGACATCGACCGATATAGCTAAGAACGAGATCTTCCTGGCTGTTAGGTGCGACTATCAACCAGCAGGATGACCATCCTCTCCCGGCTGAGGCGGCGGCCTATTATCGGTCTCGAACAGCTAGTTGTAGCTAGAGCGGTATACACGCCCATCGCCATCGCTTCTTCATTACGGACGTATAGGAAAATCGTCAGACCAGATGGTGAAATCAGTCTTAAGCCTAAAACGAAGCGGTCTACCAAAAAGATAGTGCCTAGTGGTGCGGAGAGGATAGATTACGAGGATGCGTTGCAGATGCATCAAGAACGGCTACAGAAACTAGCTACTACTATACCGAAAACGCAGATGTCTCCCGGTAAGCAGAGACACGGATTGGACCGGTCAGGAGGAAATACCATTGATCTTAGCTATGCGACCTTTAGGTGCAATCTTTCGATTACCAAATCTGGCTGATCTCTCTTCATTTCAACTTCCACCACCTCCAGAATCACCGATATCTGCTGATCTCACATCATCAGAGAAGGTTTCTAAGACCGATCCAAAAGAGCAGAAGTCTATAAGTGAGGATACAGGTATGATCGCCTCGTCGAGCACCAATCAGAGTGACATAAGGTATGAACGATATCTTACGGTTGCCCTGCCACAAAAAGCTAACCGGCCGTACTGTTAGTAATCCTGCCGGCTTACCGTCAAAACCAGAATCATCCTCGTCTGAACCTACTCCAGTAGGACCACGACGCAATGCCGCTGGTGTTCAGCTCCTTTCCCCTCATCTTCAGCAGCAGATATTTCCTGGTGCTGCTTTCCCACCTCCCCCACAATCAGTCATCGACGTCTCACTGAAGCATCTGGCAGACAACGAGCTCTCCCCTTCAGGGGCTGCCGTCTTACCGGAAATCAATTTCGATCTACCTCCCCTCCAGGGGAATAACATCCGGGACCATTTCTACCGGATAGGAGAACAGGCCGCTGAACCTTATTTGGGTCTGGCCAATACCTTTGCTGCTGCGATAATCCCGAAGATGCCAAAGGAATGGGATGCTGAGAACCCTGGATGGACGAGGTATAATGCTGACGGGACTACAACGAAGGTTGACGATCTAGGGGGAGTGAAGATGGTCTGTTTCGATGTGGAAGTGCTTTACAAATTGTCTCCCTATCCTGTTATGGCCACTGCCGCAACACCGGATCATTGGTATTCATGGCTATCCCCGTCTATCTTTGAGGAGGATCAAACCAATAGCAAGCTTGCAGAGGGAGAAAAGAGAAGAGACATCCCCTCACATCTTACCCCTATTAGCGCCTCCAAACCTGACGAGCCAGCCTTGATTGTCGGCCATAACGTTGGGTACGATCGTGCAAGAGTAAAGGATGAATATCATATCAACCTCACCAACAACCGATGGCTTGATACCCTGAGTTTGCATGTGGCCACCAAGGGCATCACCAGCGTTCAACGTCCTGCTTGGATGAAGCATAGGAAGGCGAAGAAGGAGAAGGAACAGATCAACGAAGAGACGGATTTGTTAATAAAAGAGACTGGAGACGATACTATGGTACACACTTCCGGTTTGTCATTGGAAGGACAGGAAGACAAGACTTGGGAAGACGTGACCTCTGCTAATTCGTTGGCGGAAGTATATCGTTTACATTATGGAGGAAAGGTCGATAAGAGCGTGCGATCGCGGTTCGGAGATGATTCCATCACTTCTGCAAGTCAGCTAAGGCCAGAGCTGCAAATTTTGCTGGCTTACTGCGCGGAAGATGTAAGGATAACGCATGCGGTCTTGCAAAAGACTTTGCCTCTCTTTTTGGCTTCTTGCCCTCATCCTGCCTCGTTTGCTGGAGCACTAGGTATGGGTAATCCCTTCCTGCCGATCAACAAGTCCTGGAAGGAGTACTTGGAGAGAGCGGAGGATACTTACAGACAGTTGGAGGGCGGAGTCAAAGGAGTGCTATGGGAACTGGCTTATAGGTTGAAAGAGCGAGGACGTGTCGAGGGCGATCCCTGGACAGATCAATTAGATTGGACTCCCAAAGCTGCTAGATGGAATGATGAAGAAGTGAGAGGTTTAGCTGCTAAGGATAAAGAAAAGGTTCGGACGGTCGAAATCAATGAGAACGTTGCTCCAGAAGTTGTCCAGGAGAACGTTGTCGCGCAGGAGAATGCACAAGAAGAGCCGTCGAGCAGGGATGTCGATGCCATTCAAGTGCCCGCCCAAATCTTAGGAGGAGAACAGAACGAGGTGCCCAAGGACTCTCCTTTGAAAACGGTACCACTCTGGCTGAAAGACGCTCAACCTTGGCTTCGTACGTCCCCGCCTGGTGCACGATCAGGGGATCCCTTGCCAGGCATTATGAACACCAAGTTCCGAGGGTTTCCTATTGTGGAATCGGCTGAGCATCGATGGATCGTTCAGATTCCCAAGACAGCCGTCACTGAAGACTTCAAGTCCGGGCTAGACGGGCCATTAGCGTTTTCACGACCCGAAGACTCTAGGTTAGCGGACCAAATGAGCGAATATGACTTCTTCAAGCTTGAACGTGCGGGACAGCCAAAGTTGGCTTCCGTCTTCTCCAAGCGCGCTAAAAGCTTTTGGACGAATGGGCTCCTACAGTCACCTCAACAAGAGCTCGCAGTGTCGCTTTGTTCCGTTGACAGGAGCCGTTTGCAGGCTGAGATCTCCGAAGCTGTCGAGCACTTCCGTCAGACCGGAAATGATTCGATGGCGGGGAAGCAATTAGACTGGACCGAGGTGGAGTACAACGTCCATCAAGTTGCAACGGCAAGTGCCGATTTCGGGTTGTCATTGAAGAAGCAGGCTTCGAAGGCGGATATCTGGCCGAAATGGTTTTGGGAACTTGCACCGGCCCCCAGCAAAGGGTTTGCGGTAGGTGAGCTTGATTTGACTGTCAGGAAGAAGATCACGCCTTTGCTCCTGCGATTGCAGTGGAAAGGTCATCCTCTATACAACAGTCGCGAACACGGATGGCTGTATAGGGTGCCGAAGGGGGAGGTCGATCGGAGACTTCATCAGGGTGTAACGTTTACGGCTCCTGCTATCGAAGGGAAAGAATCCACAATATCTTCTAGTCCCGACGTTAGCCTTGCCGGAGACAAAGAGGCGATCTATTGTAAGTTGCCTCATCCCTCGGGGGAGGAGGCAAATGTTGGCAACCCGCTGTCAAAGAGTTTTATGCGTTACATCGAGAATGGTGATTTGGCGTCCGCTCCGTCCAGCTCTCTTAGCGAAGACGGAATCGCTCATGCCGCTGCAGACGCCGTCGATATGAACGCTCAATGCAGCTATTGGATGAGCGCGAGAGAGCGAATTCTTTCGCAGATGGCTGTCTACCAAGAGGTGCAAGGCGACTTTGGCATCTCATCAGCGGACTCTCAAGACCAGCTAGGAATGATCCTGCCAAATGTGATCACGATGGGCACAGTCACGCGTCGCGCAGTTGAATCCACCTGGTTAACGGCCTCTAACGCAAAGAAAAACCGCGTGGGATCTGAAGTAAAAGCAATGATAAGGGCACCCCCTGGCTATGCTATTGTTGGTGCCGACGTGGACTCTGAAGAGTTATGGATCGCCTCGGTGATGGGAGATGCGCAGTTTGGGCTTCACGGCGCGTCCGCTATCGGTTGGATGACCTTAGAAGGAACCAAAGCTGCAGGAACCGATCTTCACTCGAAGACCGCCAAAATTTTGAAGACAAAGAGAGACAATGCAAAGGTTTTCAACTATTCAAGAATCTATGGAGCCGGGGTCAAGCATGCTGTACAATTGCTTTTGCAGAACGACCCTAGCCTCGACACAAGAGCGGCTGAAGATCTGGCCCAAGCATTGTATAAATCTACCAAAGGGACAAAGACCTTTACTATCAATCAGAAAGGGAAAAAGGCCAGAAAGCTTACTGGCCCCCGATACATATGGCATGGTGGATCTGAGAGCTACCTGTTCAACATCTTGGAAAGCATCGCAAGCAGTTCCATGCCGCGAACACCTGCTCTAGGTTGCGGTGTCACAGATGCACTTCGCAAAAAGTATTTGAAGGACGACTCCAAAACTGGTTCGGGGGACTATCTACCTTCCCGGATCAATTGGGTCGTTCAGTCATCCGGAGTTGACTATTTGCACTTGCTCATTGTGTCTATGGATTTCTTAATTCGTAGATATGGGATCGAGGCGAGGTATATGATATCGGTACATGACGAGCTTCGTTACATGGTCAAAGAGAAGGACAAATACCGAGCGGCTATGGCATTGCAGATTGCAAATTTCTGGACCAGGGCTCTCTTTGCATACAACTTGGGGATGGCCAATCTCCCTCAAGGTGTAGCGTTCTTTTCTCTAGTCGATATAGACCACATCTTTCGCAAAGAGGTCGATATGACATGTGTCACACCTTCCCAGCCAGTTCCTCTTTCTCCAGGGGAGTCGGTCGATATCGCACAGCTTCTGGCAATAACAGGCGGCTGTCTCGGACCCAGCAAAGACGATCAAGCACGTGGAGATTGGTCCGCAGGGCCAGAGCAGAGCCTGCCATTCCAAGTCGATCTGCAATCGCTACCGCATCTCCGGTATCTCAAGGCCCAGGCCTCTACCGAATCTATCGGTGCTCACGTATATCTGGCCTCTCAAAACGGGTTGTCGTCTTCTAGTCCAAGTCCCCAACCCAAAGGTTTGTCATCCGCTGGTTTAGATCATAACTTGGACCGAAGTATCGAACAGCAACAAATCGACGAGATCTTATTTGGGACCAAAGCGGGGCTTTCAGATGTGCCACAGACAGAGAAGGAAATCACCAAGAGTTCAAAGAAAAGCCGAGGTCGCACCGATGTCAGCGGAACGGAAGTTTATAATCCCTTACCCGATCCGCTCCTACACCTACAAAATAATGCGGAGTCGGACGCTCATAATCAGGAACCCAAAGCCGCTACTGGCTGAGGCATATACCCACAAGCATTTGAAAGCGCGAAAACCGTTGTATAAGCACAGTTGTAAACACGAATACGAATGTATCTATGTAGTAAACCAATTTATGACACCAACGCTTTACACTACAATGAATGATAGGTAGATACAACGACAACAACTTGATGTGAACTGCTAAGGTGTTTGCGGCTAATACCAACCTTCACCTGCCGCTCGAGCGGCTTCTTCCTGTTCTGTACGATCTGGTATGATACACTTTGTTATGTTGAATGTTGCAATGGCGTCCTGTCAATACAAGGGCATCAGCGTCTTCATTAGAATTATTCATTCTCCATTACCCACACGCCATGTATCCATATCAAACTCTAGCACCTCCTGCGTCTTAGCGGCCGATACAGGCGCTTCTTCTCCTGGTCCAGGCGTGCAATCGTCTATGCATCAGAGAGGAGTCAAAGCATAAACTTAGACATCATGAACAGCAGTGTATACTCACAAATCCTAGGGACGCCCTCTTCGTCGAAATCGATAGCCAGCTTACCCTCTCTTACCAAGAACGAAGTGTAAAAGAGGTTCTCCACACTCTGAGAAAAGCTGTTGGGATTAATGATCCACTCGTAGAAGTTGGTTCCTTTCGGGTTACCCTCAGCGTCAAGCGGTGCGTCTGGTGAACATTCGTGTGCCTCCAGTGCTCTCCAGATCTGGGCAGTTCCAACAAACTATCATCAGCCGTGCAAGTCTTTTGATGGGTGAACGCAACGTACTACGCTGACGTTCTCCGTCGTCTCGTTCCTGCTTGCTCGCATTTGAGCGTTGTTCATCTCCACTGGTCTCACCTCCGCACCTAATGCAGCCTGTTTCGCTCGTTTCTTTAGTTCCCTTTTCTTGTGCTCAACAGCCATCATCCCATTCCTGTCCAATACAGCTCAGCCTAATCAGTGCAAGGCCCTGGCTTTAGACCGGTCAACCGAGAAACTCACATGCTTTCCATACCCATCACCGTTCTCGCTCGCTTTGCCGCCATCCATCCTATTCGTTCCCAATCCCCTAACTCCCCCTTTCGTATCTGACCAACCGCTTCATTATCCGCTTCTTCGTCTGTAGGCAGATGCAACCCTAACTTATGTCTCAAACTGTTGCAGAGTTATGGCCTCAGTACTCTCGGTTGGCTCGTGCCGGTTCATAACTTCGACATACGGATTCAAGAAATCGTTAATATCGAAAGTATTGGCTTCTGCTCTTGCTCGTTTACTGATTTTCCGGAACGTGTCTGTCATAATCCCCAAGTTGGCTGCATCGAGGACCAAGTTCTCCGTATTATCTCCTATAGAACGCGATGAGACGAAGTGAGCGAATCAGACACCATGGTCGCTGTTATCGACTACGTACCCGTTCCGAAAAGTTCGTCTTGTTTGTTATAATGTTCAGCCAGTCTTGCTGCAGTAACGTTGCGGAAATCCTTGTTATCCTCTGATTGTAAAAATCGTTGTGGTCAATGACTACCGCTTCCACAAAGCACAATTAGGTATCACCTTCTAAGATTCTCTTCAATTCTCTCATCTCATGGCGTCTCTGTAATGTTGTTTCTACAGTCGTTCGCGGCCCGTTGATCACCTCCATCTCCCGCCTGTCGAATCAATCGCAGGTAATTTCAGCCATGATTATTGGCACTCTGACGTATAACTCGACTGCCTACCCTATCTGCGTGGAAAACTCTCTAGCTGGTTCATGATCATCTGTACTCCCGGATGCCATGATGCTCCAATGAATACAGCGACTATTGTTGATAGACAGGGGACTTGATGGATGTAAGCTATTTCCTGATCACCAGAAGCTTCATGGATTCCTATAGCGGAGCAGTACAACCTACTTGGCGCAGCAAGCGTTAGGTTTGAGTAATGATGCTCATCCCAAGGTGGGCAAATATGGGAATATCCTATCGGTGAATTGCTAGTTCTGAAGTCGCTAATTACCACCTGACTGTCAACAACTTCAAGATTTGCTTCCGCGGTGTTCATTCGTCCATCCAGTCATTCATATTCATATCGTAAATCGTCATTCTCATTCCAGACTGGTCTTATACATTCTGAGCGTTAAGGTTTCCATTTGATGAAAGCTACAGGCTGATCAGACATCAGCGAGCAGTTTAGTACTCGCCAGACTGGTCAATAGCCTGCTCGACCCTCTGCTTGGCCTCGTACTTGGCTGTTCACAAGCAGTTCTCAGTGATCTCGGACTTGACTATTAGCATGATCTACCACTCACCCTTCTCGCGGTCGAAAGCATCGAGTCCCTTGGTCTCGAACAACTTGTCAACCTCGGCAGCAGCGAATCCTGCATGAGCAGATACAAGGAAGTGTTCAGCTCGTCTACATATACCTCAACCGGGGTGGATGGAGACATACCGGCAGCGATCTCCTTGGCCATCTTGTGGCTCTGGGGCTTTCCGTTCTGCTCCTGGTGCTGCTCGTACTTCCTCATGGCTTCGAAGGCAGCGGCTCCTCCCCTATGAATAATAGGATATCGATAAGCGGGCGTCCTTTATGGGCAAGCTGATGAGTAAGAATACATACAAAAGCTCGTGGGAGAAGCTAGACTTGTGGTCCTCGTTGTCAGGGTCGACGTTGTAACTGATCAATCCGTAAAATATCTCAGATAATAGATTCTATCGAGCTTGATTTCCTTCCCGTACTCACACCTGGTCACGGCTACGGAGATGTACAGTGAGTGTGAGTTCAAGTTATCACGACGCTCGTCAATCATGTCAGGACTCACCCAGAAGCATCGTTGTCGAAGAAGTCGAAAAGGCCTGATGGAGAGGACCGATAAAGTTCGATGGTAAGCTGATGGGTGTTGATATATAAGGTAAACACGGCCTACCCATTTTTGTTTGTATTGTGAGAGTCTGTAGAAGTGTGGTTTGGATGGGATGTTCAAGGGGAGGAATGGTAATCGAAAAGGACCGGGCAATAGAGGCTCGACTGATGAACCCTTATATACCTTGAATGCATCACTGCCAGCGAGCCACACAGCGCGGACACAACCCCCTCATCATCGTCACAAGCATCACAAGGTCATCGTGATGGGAAGGATGTTTCCATAAATAGCGTGATTCGTCATATTCGGGTGTTGCTATTTGGGGACCAAACAAAGGGCAAAGGGACCTTGCGGCGATCCGGCGTAGTCGAATGATATGGCCTGAATGGATGGGATCCGGAAGGTGATCATGTTGATCGTCGGATTCTCACGGTTCGACATCCCTCAATTGCTCATACGAACGTGTTCGATTATCGGAGGCTTGAGTATCTTGAATTAGATACAACCTGATACTACACGGGATTACAAGTATTACCTTCCGGCGTCATTAATCAAGTGAGCGAGTGATACCTAGCTATATAGTTTAGGCTCGAACTCTTCCGCTCCTTCGCATCGGCATCTCAGATCGTTTCGCAGGTTTCTTTTTGCTTGTGACTGTAGCCGAAACCTCTGAGCTGTCTTCATCACTTAATGAACTTAGCTCGCTCTCTTCCTCTTCCTTCGTGTCTTTCGCTTTCGCTTTTCCCTTCCTTGACCCGCTGGATTTCGGTTCAACCGTTCCGCTACCCACTTGAACGGGAGAAGCAGGACCCGTTTCACTAATCCTAACCTTCTTCTTTGCTTTCCTCGCGCTCTTCCTCACCCGTCCATCGATAGGGTTACCAGAATCGCTAACGGTTTCATCTGCCTTCCTCTTTAGAGAGCTCTTCGTCTTCCGGGGTTCTAAGTCGGCCCATCCTCCTTTTGACCCTAATAGGAGGATCGCTTCGTATGCTTCCGGAGTCACCGGTTGAACACCTATCGTCAAGCGAGTACGTGAGACACAGCTCAAGTGCGGTCGGAACAACTAATCTTACTTAGACGACCTCGGTTGACAAGAGCCATCCCACTGATTGCTTTGAACCCATCAGGACCAATGTAAGAGATACATTCCGGAAGCTCGGCAAGAGTCGCGAGTGTCTTGAGCAGCGATAGGGTGACTGGATTCTCGACGTGTGATTTGTACGTCACATCGACCTATACGTTATGCGAAGATTAGAGTTGTCCGCTAGACAGAATCACAAGATATCTCGACTTGCCATGAACCAAGTCGGGTTGGATTCTCTAGATGAAGCGTGAAAATATGGGTGTTTTCTGGTAGATAAATGGACGTCGATAAGTTGCCGTCTCTTCCTAGAACAAGTAACTCACGGATCCCAGGCGGTGTCTAATTGGCGAGAAATAACTCGAAGAATTCAGCGAGCAATTCTCGACCTGAGTCCCTGAGAGCACGTACAATCAGGATATCCTTCCTTGGAGATCTCAGCTACCCCGTATATTCCTGGAACTTTACAATTTGAGTGATAAAAGAGGACCTATTCCTGACGAGAAAACGAAGTTCGTCAACCTCTGAAAAACGAGGCGATCAAGACCGCTTTGAAAGATATTCGTGCCTACCCTGTGACCTAGCTTCATTTTGCTTTTCATGATATTCTTGGCTTCATGATTTCGTACGCCATCCCACTGAGAGGTTCCCATATTACGGAGGTCATCGATGGAAAACTTTCAGAGAAGTTTTGATCAATTGGCATGATCTTCGTCAAAGGATGTCGAGATCTTTCACCGATGACTGACTTTGACATCGATTCCTTTTTCCAGCCGACTGTCCGGCTCGGCTTTCATCAACCAATGGGTATAGCTCTCCATCTTGTAAAGTTTGATACTAATTGTGTGTTGCGGACGGTCGAAACCGAATGAACATCTCACCAGACGATTATAGTCGAGTTCATAGGTTCCTAGCTAGAAAGCCGTTCAACTATCGTAATATGAGGAACCGTGTAACAGCGTGAGAAAGCGAATTATCGTGAACCAGCCACGCGGATCTAAGCTTGTCAACAGCAGACAATTCGAACAGGGCAAGAGTCGAATCATTAGCTGGCTATGCTCTTTTGAAACCTCTTCTTTAGCCCAATTAGCGAGGTCACTGATGATCAGAAGGCTGCTCTCGTTGCCCTAAGAAACGTTCCATTCATCCGGTTGTGATTCATTACTCTGATTACGCGGCGCGTTTGTTTCGCCTCAGCCACCACGCACGACCTTGCAAGACGATCACCCCGACATCAACAACAACAACATCAATATCGGCCAACAAGCGGTAATCGGTAAATTCACTCGACATACATACTTTTTCCACTTGGAAATCCACAAGCTTCTATCTACCTTGATAGGTCGTAAACCTACCAGATTGAGCAGACACAGAGAGGGCGTTCTGGATCATAGATGTGAGTCAACCAACACAGCGTTTCGTCCTTAATTCTTATGGGACAACCTGACGGCAAGCCGCGTTCCATCACCAGAGACTTGATACTGACATCTCTTTCTGTGGCTGTCACAGATACGATCCACAAGCACCACCTCATAGACCGAGAACTATCCCGCAAGTCTCTCGACCCGGAAACGCGTTCAGTCCGAATCACTACGTCCGCCATTATATCAGCCACCTCTTTCCCTCTACTCCTCTCCATTTTACACCATGGCTCAATCGCCTGGTCCCATCTGTCTCTCATCCCCACAGGCATCCTCTCATAATTCTCACCACTCTCACTATGACCCTTATACTGCCATCGACTCTAACGACTACCTGAACGATTCACCGACTGCAGGTAGTCCCGGAGAGGTGTTCAGCCGGATGATGGATATGGAGAACCTGGATGACATGGGAGCGGAAATGGGATTGAACATGGAGATGGCGTTAAGCAGCCCAGGGCTGGCATACGGGCACGCCGTACATCACCAGACGGCTGGCTCAAGTCGAACTGAAATGGGTTTACATGAGATGACCGAAACTCCAACAAGAAATGGGATGCATCCAGACGATCGTCGACCTAGCTCTACCGCTTCACATATCGAAGAAGTACTGAATGGGCACTCAACAATCGAACAACCACCCGCGGACCTGATGGGAATCGACGTCAGTCATATGCCGACTCATGCGGAGATGCAAAGCCTACTAGGTAGTTCAGGATTCAGGATGGACAAGCAAGCATATGCCGCTGCTCTGCTACAACATCAAGCAAAGCAACAGTTGAGCAGGGGGAATTCCGGAGAGGACCGAGAAAGTTTGATGCAATCGAATGGAGACGCAGAAGAACAGTCGGTAGAACCTGAAGTCGAGATGATCTCCCGTCCTCCTTCTGGGCCATCGACCAGATCCGTCTCGAACAAACGAAGACGAGTAACCACACGTCAGGGGGCTAGCGAATCGACTCCTGAGATGCCTCATGCTACTCCTAGTCTGCTTGTCAAGGAAGAACTGCCGACTACGCCGAAAATGACGAATGGTACTGTTCTGCCTCCTCCAACGCCTGGGAGAAATCTTCCTGGTCCTTCTAGCCCAGAAATAGCCAGCAAGGCATCTGTCCAGAGGAGCCTTGGGATCGGCTCAGTTGCGGGACCTGGAGGTATGAAAACGCCTAGAAAGGGCACGATGGCGGGAAGGAAGAGGATAAGGGATGGTGAGTCTTACTCGTCGGCGTTTCAATGATCAGCTAGCGGCAAGCTGATAGATTGATTTATAATAGACCAAGAAGGCTCCGCTTCGGGGCCATCTGCTTCAGATACTGACACGCCCCAAGCGGGCCCAGGTCCATCCACGATCTCTGCTGCGCCCGCAGTACGCAAGGGAGGCATGATATTCAAGAACGCTTTTGGAGCTAGCGATGTCGAGGACGATGGCGATGAAGAGCTCGAAGGCCTGGAAGGCGAAGATGGAGAAGACGGAGCCACTTCCCGATCAGTCAGCAAGGGGAAAAGAAAAGTACCAAGTAACGGAGTGGGTCTCAACCCGACTGACGGTCAGCCCGGCGGGTTCGAATTGGTGGATAAGGATGGCGATTCCATGAGAAGAAAAATCCGAATAGAATACATTACGGACAAGAGTAGGCGGCATATCACATTCAGCAAACGAAAGGCAGGAATCATGAAAAAGGTAAGCAAGATACCGTCTCGTGTTGCATGGGATTCCGGACTGACCTTGATTGAGTTCAGGCATATGAATTGTCGACTTTGACAGGAACTCAGGTTTTATTGCTCGTTGTCAGCGAGACAGGTCTCGTCTACACTTTCACCACAGCTAAGTTACAGCCATTAGTAACGAAGCCAGAGGGTAAAAACTTGATCCAGGTAAATGGTTTCCCTACATTCAAGGTAGATTTGCACATGCTCACACTTTTTACCACAGTCCTGCCTGAACGCTCCCGATAATCGTGAGGCTGATGCTGAAACTGGTGAGGCGTCTGCGCCCGCCCCAAGCAGCAAGAAGGAACGCGGGCTGGCCATCAGACCACTTAAGTTGAACGCGGAAGAAACCGGCAAACTGGCCGCTTCCGCGGCCTCAGCCATTCCTGTTCCACCTATTCCAGATGACAACACACCTCGTCCTCGGAAAAGGCTGCCTAGCGGGAAGAATAGACGACCAAGCAAGAAGGAACAGCAGGCATTGCAAGACGCTCAACCAGATAACGTGGGCAATCCACTCAGCGAGGGCAACCATCCTACTAGCGAAAGCGACACTCAGGCCGTTGAGGTGACTGATCAGGGCCACCGGATACATCCTTCCTCTGCATCCAATGCCAGTCACGACCTCCAGACAGTACAACAGCAGTCAAGGCACGAACCACAGCCAATTCAGCATCAGCCTCATCATATTCAGACGCATCATCAACCGAACGGTCACATGATGGGAGGTGCTATGCCTGCAGGCTATCCACCGCATAACATGCATCCATCCATACCGCCTGAGTATCATATGTCGCCAACACGGGCATCGATAAACCACCAGGCGGGATATTATCATAACCATGCACCCATGATGGCTCTGCAACCCAATTTCTCATATCCCACTCCGCCTACACATGCTCCGCCACAATACCTTTCTGGGGTTCATCCGAGCATGACGCAAGCGCAAGGGTTTGACCCCAATCATTTCGGTGACGCGAATCCGTTCGTAACACATCAGCATGGGATGGCGATGTGACAGCCCATCGAAATGCCGACCTGAATCACAACCTATTTTTGCTTTCGCTCTCGCCTTTGAGCTGTTTTACCATTATCAGTGTAGCTCCTAGGTATTCTCGCTGTATTTTAACGTTTTTATGCATGCCTGCCAACTGACAATCGATATATGTGGTTTTCAACTCTGTTGCAAAATGTCGCAATTCCGAGCCTTTTTCGCGCAACTCCGTATAATTTCGCTTCGCGCACGCTCCAGATGCTCTGGATTGTCTGTCAACATTTTGTCGCTCTCATACACTTGATCAAGATTCCGGGTTGAGGAGACTGGACATCAAATAACAAAATAATAAATCTAAGCCATGTCACAACAACAACCTATCCTGGTCGGTGTCATCGGAGGTTCTGGATTGTACAAGCTTGACAACCTCAAATTCGTGTAAGCCGAGTCCTGGTTAGATAGGGGGTTTACGTGCTGAACGACATATCGACAACGAATCAGTGACACCGTCAATCCCAAGACCCCCTGGGGCTACCCTTCATCTCCTATCTCTATTGCCGAGCTACCCTCTGGAGTTCGTATCGCTTTCCTTGCTAGGCACGGAGAGTCTCACCAGATCAACCCATCTGAAGTTCCAGCCCGTGCCAACATCGCTGCTCTCAAGCACTTGGGTGTCCAGGCCATCGTAGCTTTCTCGGCTGTTGGTTCTCTCCGCGAGGAAATCGCTCCTGGTGACTTTGTCATCCCTTCTGGGTCCGTATCACGGGCACCGGAGCGCAAGACAAAAACATGCATGCTGAACTTCTGTTTCGGAATAGAATCATCGACAGGACTAAGGGAATCCGACCCTCCACTTACTTCGAGAATGTCGGCATCGTAGCCCACGCCATGTTCGGTGATGCTTTCGACAGCAACCTTTCCGAGTTTATCGCTCCCAAGGTCAGCTGCTGCCTGCAATATCGAAAGATCCGGCTAGGAGCTGAAACTATTCCTCGATACAGGTCAGGGAGGTGCTCAAGTCCCACCCCGAGGGCGAGGTCAAGCTCCACGAAAAGAAGACTGTCGTCGTCATGGAGGGTCCTGCTTTCTCGACCCGAGCTGAGAGCGTCATGTACAGGCAGGTCGGCGTGAGTCAAGCGGACCGTGGTTGGTGTTTACTACAGTTGACCTGCTGACTCCTTACTATAGGGAGATATCATCAATATGTCTACGATTCCCGAGGCCAAGCTCGCCCGTGAGGCTGAGCTCAGGTACGTTTGCTCGAGCTAAACCGTCGATAACGGGCAACTGATATTTCTCTTGCAGTTACGCCTTGATCTGTACCTCGACGGACTACGATGCCTGGAGGGTATCTGAGGAGCCAGTCACCGTCGCGTAAGTATGAGAACCGTCCATGACAGTTGCTGTTCAATAGCTTAGATCTCGTTTCGTATGCAGCGAAGTCGTCAAGACCCTGACTAAGAACGCCAACATCTCCAAGCTCATCACTGTCGAGATTTTGGATGCTGTTCACGAGGCAGTTGCAGAGGGTAAGATCACTTCTGCTGCCAAGGGTGGAATGCAGTATTCCATCATCACCAAGGTAAGGCAGAATACCTTGAAACGATGAAAGAATGACGCTGATGACCGAATTTTCTACTTGCAGCGTGAAGCTTGGCCTGAGCAGAGCAAGAAAGACCTCAGCTACATCTTGCCTGAATACTTCGCTTGAACTGTTACGCAGCTCCTGCAAAGTTGAACAAAAGGAATATAGCATAGATGCTCGCAGATAACAGATTCGATACAAATGCCTGAGAGGTCCTGAGGTAGGCGCCACAATTACATGGTGTCCAGCTACGCGTAACAACGTTTCGTTTCGTAAAGGTATTCAATTCTATGTCCGTCTAAGCAGCGCTAGCCATAGTCGCCTTGTTGAGTGGCTTGCAGATGATCTCGAGTACTTCCGCTGAGACGACGTTGTTCGTGCTCCTCACGGTAGCTCTGGCTAGAGCTGCAGCTTTGTTCGGCTCGAACCGGATCAAGATACCGCTGTTGTCCCCGAACAGGAATCAGCTTTCGGAATCACTAAGAAGATGAGACATGACTCACATCTTTCCTGTCGTAGTATGCAAGACTCCAGCAGCGACGTGCTATACGACGAGACACAGGAATCAGTTCTCGTCAATAACGACACAAAAGCAGGGTTTTACACGTACATTGCTTGGATTGGGATCTATCTTGTCCAGTAAAGCGAACTTCTGACCGCCTATAATCTTTCCATGTCGAGCCACATCGATGGAACCATCGCTGGTCAACTCGATAGGGAAAACCTTCTGACTTTCACGAGGCGGGCCTGTAACGATTGACTTAGCTTAGATAACCTGCTCGCTCAGACGTTGTACCTACCGCCAATAACTTTCCATCTCTCGAAGAAAGCGGCACTCTCCAGTTGGACCGGTTCGACGAATTTCGAAAGGAAGACGGGGAGCTTGAGCACTAAATGTCGTACGGTACCAGCGATGAATGACAACCGCAGGATGGGAAGGGTTGTAAAGGTCGATTTGCATTCGATTTGCAAGAGGCACTGAATTTGAGCTAGACCCGCGATTTCCTTTGAAGGTGCTTTATGGAAATCAACATTGAGAGCTTCTGGCTCCGCCGTCTCGATAGCTGCAGAGAACGATGTGAACGGTTGAGGAATCTTATTGCCAATGTAAATCGCCAGTCTGCCCAGGTTGCCATGGTATTCCGCCTTGACTCCTATTTGTAATTGATCGTCCTCGTAAAGCACACCTTCTGAGTTATAGATCAATCGTTCAAGCCACTTTGATGATGAGTTCGGTCAGCTGTCTTCGTTACCTTCAAAATATTAACCATCTGACTATACCTTCTCGATACCTGGTCCTTTCGTTAGGGACATTGCAGCTAGCGCGGCGGACGTCGAGATGCTCGGAGCGCTAGGAGTCATAACGGACATAGGGGTTGGAATGGCTACAGGCACAGGTGCGTGTGCAGGTTGCACAGCGGAAGGTAGTAGTGGTGCTTCTTGCATGGTAGCACCACCCAGATCCAAACCGGCCAACGAAGACATGACGTCATCAGTCGCGGCTGACGGTTCTGCTCCCATCATGTCATATACCCCGACTTGCTGGTTATCAGGTTCCGCTATTTCTCTATTCTCCGGAGTCGCGGCGGCGGCTTCCATCGCTTGCGCACGATCAGTGTTTTGAACGTTAGAGAACGACCTGAATCTTGCTGCCTCTCGACCTTTATTTTCAGTCTTGCCTCCAATTACCCATGTACGCTTGTCCTGGGTTAAATCTGCCTTGCCATGTAGACGATTGACCAGAGCGGACTCGCGCTCCGGGAATGGAGGCATTTCTTCACAAACCAATTGTAGTAGCTCGTCGTTGTCGTCTCTCTGGGCGAGAGCGAGGTATTCACAAGCTCTTTGCTGCAATTCCGCATCGAGCACATACCGATAACGCTCAAAGATGTGAACAAGCTGGGGCTTGATCTCCGGGAACAAGTTGACCCACTATCACCGGGAATCAGCACGTGGACGTTTCAAGAAAAAGGATCGATCGCTATACTAACCTTGATATACGTGGTCAGCAGTAAGGCTCTCGTCGTAGCTGAACACAAATTAATCTTTGAATGAAGAGCTTGGAACTGCTCTATGGGGCTGCATCCGTCCTCGTTGGCGATCAAATGGCCGAACTCTCCCAGCAAATATCCGGCGACCTTGATTAGGTTCTCGTGCACGGAAGAGGCTCGGAGATGCTCGTACACTGCCCGGGAAGCGTAAGCTTGCAGATCCTCGTTGTTGGTGACGAGCTGAACGACCCGGTACCATACTTCCGGTCCAACATGATCTCCCGCCGTCTTGATGAGTTGGAAGATGGTGTCGACGTACCACTCATACTAGTGAAGAAACAGGGTTACAATTGGCAAGATTGACAATAGCACAGCTGCTCTCACCTCGGTCGCGAATCGCTCAGTCAGGATCGCGATTTTCAAGACCATCTCCTCCCTCAAATTGTAATCGGCCACCTGCAGGTATCGAAGCAACTCCCCAACGATGACCTTCGAGTTGGACGCGTCGCACATAGAGTACAACAGATCCAGTCCTCGTCTTCTGACGCTGATATCCCGATCTTTGAGGGAGAGGATGATGGTGTCCTGATGTTTCTTCACAGGTGCGAGCGATTCCGAAACAGCAGCTAGATGCGCCATGGCATCCAATCCAAGGTATCTAACATTGGTCTCTTTGGCAAGAATGAAACGTCCCAGTAGCTTGGAAGCGGATTGGACGACGGATGATTCTGGATCAACGTGGATGGCCAAGTTGATGGCTTCGAACAGGACCGCATTCTGAGCGTTGTTGTGTTGGACGTTCTAATAGAAAACGTTCCCTTTAGCATCTATACTCAAGAAACAAGCAAAGATGTATACGCATGCGAACTAACCTTTGGGGTTTCTTGCGAGTTCTGGATGATCGTATTCAAGCAATTTTGAAGGACGGATTTGATTTTTTGATTTTCTGTTCATTCAGAATCAGGCTTGTAAACCGGTTTCTGGATAATCCATCGAGACGGAGTAAGCATACCTGGTGCTGGGTAATACTGCAGTAAACGCAATAATTTCACTTGCAGCCATGGAATGGGGACCTAGTACATCATCATCCGTCAATCCCATGTTCATAGCCCGAATTTATAAAATGGACTTACTTTGTAGTAAACGTATTCCGATGGGAAATCTCGATCGAATATGAGCTGTACCGTTTCCACGCGATTTTCAGCCTCTTATGTGGAGATGAACAAAGAGGCTTCCAAGACTCACCCTCGTTAACTTTTCCACGGCCTTTTGGTAACACATCGCATACGCATCCAGGTTATCCTGAGCCATGGCGGAGACCAGACTCGTCACGCAGAGTGATACACCCTATTCGAAGAGGGAATTGATTAGACATGGAGGAGAGCGGAGGGAGGGAAAGGGGTTTCTCACGGGATCCCGGTCGTCCATCAGGCTGATGATACGTTCTGCCCAATCTCCTATGGGGATCACGGTCGGATGTTTTCGGTACAGCCTTAGCAAGGTTAACGCGGCCTTCTTCTTCACGAAAGTGCTCGAGGTCCTGGGATCCCGGGTCATTAGTAGACTGTTCCTCGTGTAAAAGACTTTTCTGGTAGACTCACGCGCTAATCAATAACCTATGAACATCCTCGGCCAGACTTTCTGCCATCTCTCTTCCTCCGATATTAGCAATTGCATGTAGAGCTAAACAGTTGTTAATTTCAGACGAATCATCCAGATCTTTCCGTATGGAATTGATGACCAATCGAATAAGGTCGGAATGTTCGTGTAGTAGGAGAGTTATGGCCAGGTATCCCTGAGGGACAGGAAATTGTTATTCCGAGGTACAGAGTGAAGTTCGAATTCGAAGGGAGACCTACGATTTGCTTCTCGCTGTATTTACTACTAGAGATCAAGTTGACTGCTTCCATATGACCGGTATCCACCTTGTACCCCAAGATGTAGGTAAACACTACTTTCGAGAGGTATTTCTTCTTCTGGTATCCATCTAGGTTTCCCTCTGTTGGCGGTAGGATCAAGCATTCAGTATCAGAAGATGCGATCAGAAGGTCGACGAGAGATCACCTTTGAACTTTTGTCGGATATGGGCCATCTCCCGGTTGACTCGCTGGACTCTGTCAACAGAGATCACACAGTCATAACTCTTTCCCTCTCAAGTTAGTCCTAAGCTGCTGACTCACTCCAAATCTCGTTGCCGGCATGCTCGAAGGTCGCTGATATACTGTGAAAGATGAAAGAGTTGACAATAGATATTGAGCTTCGGTTTTGAACCCAGCTGTTTCCTAAGCTACGAACCTGGGTTAGACCCCTCATTGAAGACGCCATGATTACTGTTGGTATACAAGCGTATGAACGAGGATTGTCTGTTCGGAATAGCTAGAGTACGACATGACTATCGAGGGAATGAGTAGAATGGGTTTGATTGTGGATGGTGAGTTAGCTGTTAATGTTCCGCCAGAATCGCTTACCTAATACGCTCTCGGCATTGGTTGAACGGTTCCGGACCACTTCTCCCCGGAAGCAAATCGGGAGATCGATGAGCGTACGACCTCGATATGCTGACGACATTTCAGGAATTCAACCTCGAAACTTGTATCGCAACGACAGCAAACTCACAGGCCACAGCTATTCACACACCTGACACTCTATAGAAATCATCAGTCCATGGCGTCACCTACAACCTCATCCTCGAGAAATGTGAGAAGAGATTCCACGGGATCCGCTACCGCTCGAAAGCGTCGCAAGCAAAAGACCGAAACCTCCACTCTTAAAGTGGTTCTCTCCACTCTCATGGTCTATCTATCCTACCAAATTCTCACAAGGGAGGACGACGAAGTGCATCTATCTGATATCTTACCCAACCTTCACCTGGATCAGAAACTGGCTGGACTTACAGGATCGCACTCACATTCATCATACGGAGCGGGACATGCCGGAGTAGGGCATAATTACGGTCATTCCGGTTTCCCAGATCCGTATGGTATGGGACACCAAATCGCCGGTCTAGGTTCACAGATCCTACATCCTCAATCGAACCAAGCTACAAGGGCGGCCGGGAAAGTTGCGGAGCAAGCTAAAGATACCAGCCACATTGTTGTCCGCATCTTCAAGACTATCTTCCGTACGATCTGGGCAGGCCTGTACTTTATCTACAGTTCTCTCAACAGTACTCTCCTACTTTTGGTTTCCCTCGCCTACTACCTTGCAACTCCTCTTGCAACTATCTTCTTCTCCCTTACCCATATCTTATTATCCCCCTTCGTGTTCACCTGGAACATCCTCGGTTGGGTCTGGGAACCTATTGGAAAATGGATCGGAGGACTCCTCATGATGGGCGTGGGAACGGGAGCTGCTGTTGCTTACATCGGTACTTCCATTGAGAGGTTCTTCAAAGGGAATATGGAAGCTTTAAGAGGCTCCGTCAGACAACGATTTGACGGAACTTGGATCGGGGGAATATTTGGGATAGAGCAGCAATCTCACACAGGCGGAGCGAACGGTAGAGAGATCACGTATCAGAATCAAGAGGACGAGATTTACTTCGGCGGTTCTCCTTCAATTCCCCCTTACCCCGCAAACCATGGTTATCCCTATTCCCATACCGCCTACCCCTACCCGATTCATCATAACGAGATTTCTCAATTCGCTCATTACCCAATCCAGACTTATCCCTATGCGGTACCGATGCATGCTCCATACTACCAACCTCAACCTGGCTCCATGTTCACCAGACGAAGGAATGGTCAGCCTTTTCTTCAAACGAGAAGACGAGGGAAGACTAGGTTTGAGGATGAGCCTATTGTCCTGTCCGATTCTTCCTCAGGAGACGAGATTGAGCTCGTAGGGGATGATGGAAGGGTTCAGAAGGGATCACTTTATATCCCTGCTTCCTCTTCCTCTACGCAACCAGGACGAGCGGTCCCACCTTCCTCCGCCTCGGGATCGGATTCTACTCCGACTTCCTCTAGAGTAGAAAGACGTCAATCGCGGACGTCTAGAAAACAGAAAAGCGGGTCGGAAGGAGAGAGTGGCAAGTCAAAGGAATTTCACTTCCATTTCCACTCCCCCGGTTCTCAGTCCGGGGATCTCGGGAGCAGGATGGATGAAACGGACGGAAAGGGGGATGAGGTGGAGCTGATCGGTGTACTTGGGTCAGAGGGTTTGAGAGCCCAGAAAACCGGGGTAGGGAGGGAAGGTAATTAATAAGAAGAATCTCGGAAATGGGTTTACTGGAATATAGAGTGAACGAAACTGTATATATACCCGCTTAAAGTCGGAACTACGCCTTGGAACTATCATATACATGAGCTCTATAGTGTATCCTGTGTGAGTGAGGTTCAGTCGCCGATTAGGAGACGAAATGCGCGAAAATGAATCGCGAGTGACAGTCATGATTCGAGATCAGTATGGAATATATTATATACTAGACGTACTTCACACAAAGCCTACAAAGACAATGAATGCCGTTGGGTATGTATCGAGAGCGGAAGCCTTGTATGTGTTATGAACTGCATAGACAACCCGTCAGATTTTCCCGACAGATCCTCATAGAAAGGGTGGTGCCAAGGGGGTCGTACTTGGAGGCCTGTCCTTCAGCTGATCTTGACAACTTGGAAGTATATTATCGAGGAGAACCTTGAACACGGTCATCCTCCCACTCTCTCGAATGGCTACCTCAATCGCGAACTAGTCATTACTCGGTTGAAACTGCCTTGTCAGACAAGCTTAGAACAAATCCGTACATAGCATTTCCACGTATCTCCTTGGGTTACGCTGTTCTGTTCGTGATATGCCTCTGGGTGGTGCAAGTTTGCAAAAGGGTAGTGCCGTCTCCTACCATTACAGATAACCAGCCTAACGGGTTCTGCGGATCGAACTCCAGGTGAAACGCGGAACTGATCGAGATGGTGATACCGGATGTAGCCGCGGGATCGGGCATGACCGAACGTCGGGTAGATATCACCCACGAGGACCCGCCCAATCACGATGATTACTCGTACTCGCACCAGCTCAATCTCCCTTTACAGCAATACTTATACTTAGAATCCTCATCTATCGTCTCTTGCCTACGTTCCAAGAATCACAAACCTCAAATCACTCGACCATGCCTGAATTTATCGACGAGAAACATCCTTCCGGAGCTCTTCCCACCTGGAACCCTGAGGCTCCTGTCCAGACTGCTCCCAAAAAGAGCACTCAATTCGGCAAGGCGCTGTGCCGTATCCTGGCTACCCTAGCATTGGGGTATATAGCCTATGGTATGGCCACTGATGCCGTTGAATCTTGGTCAGGCAACTCGACCTCCGTCAAGGCGCCTTTCTCTCAAACGTGTCAACAATCCCCTGCCATCTTCCCTCAATACGCCAACCTCACGGATGTCTACAAGGCTGATACCAAAGACCGAATTATCTCCTGGCATACCGGAGCCGTCAAAATCCCCACTCAAAACTACGATGAGATGGGCCCTGTGGGCGAGGACAGTCGTTGGGACGTATTCGGCGATTTCCATGCTTGTGAGTGATGGCGCTGATCTAGCTTGACTCATTCTTATTAACAAGATCGCTCCTTCGCTAGATCTCGAGAAGAGTTATCCTTTGGTGTGAGTGCCTAGTTGTCAGCATGATTTCGGTTTCATCAGTTGACAGTCTACTTTAAAACAGCTACAAAACACTCTCTGTCGAGAAGGTTTTGACTTATGGCCTTGTCTTCGAATGGCAGGGATCGGACACCGAGAAGAAACCTCTCATGTTGACTGGTCACCAAGGTTCGTCTTTTTCTAAACCACATATATGTCCGGGTTGATGATATACTGACTCGCATTGACGTAGACGTGGTACCTGTCAACCCTGCCACCATCAATCAATGGACTTACCCTCCATTCAGCGGTCACGTTGAGGATGGTTGGATCTACGGTCGAGGAGGAGGAGATGACAAGTCCGGTCTCATCGGGATCATGTTAGTGAACTCTTCTTTGCCAATTCGAACACACAGGAAAGTGGGACTGATATCCTGCCCGATTGCTAACAGGTCGGCTTTGGAGCTGTTGATCGAGTCTGGTTTCGAGCCGAGCAGGAGTCTCGTCATTTCCTTCGGATTCGACGAAGAGACTGGAGGCAACATCGTAAGCCCACTTCCGTCTGTTCCACGATACCGTGCATTAACCGATTCATTCTGTACCGATCTACAGGCCGCGCGAGCGCTCAACAAGCATATCACCGCCAAGTACGGCCCCGATTCGATGTTCATGCTCGGTAAGGCTTGCTATACGTGTACCAGCCAGGCAACGATCTAATAAGTAGACGATCTTCTTAGTTGACGAGGGTAACGGTATCGTGGAACAGTATGGGCAGATGTTCGCGGCCCCTGCTGTAGGAGAGAAGGGCAAGTTCGACGCCCGAATCGAGGTTCTTACCCCCGGAGGTCATAGTAGTGTACCTCGTAAGTCGATGACGAGCGAAGGAGGATACAAGAACTGATGAATCCATGCGCTGCAGCTCCTCACACCGGAATCGGTATCCTCGCTCAGGCTATCGTCGAGCTGGAGAATCACCCCGTTGCTCCAAAGCTCTCCAGAGAAAACCCCCTATTTGCTGGATTCCAGTGCGCAGCTGAGACCGGCAACCTGCCCAAAGATTGGACCAGCTTGATCAAACGAGCCACCAAGAGCGATCGAGCTCTCAAGAAGTTGACTCAGCTTATTGCGAAGAAGGACGCCCTTTATCGCGCAACGGTCAGTACTACTCGGGCGGTCGATCTTGTTTCTGGAGGTGTGAAGGTAGGCTTCAGCTTTGCGCCATGTCTGGATGAAGCATTAATCAGGTTCTGATCACAGGTCAACGCGTTGCCTGAACTGTCGATGGCAGTCGCGAACCACCGAATCAACGCCGACTCTTCCGTTGCCGAACTCCAAGAGCAGCTCATCAGCGTGATCACTCCTCTCGCCAGGAAGCTCGACCTGTCATTCGAGGCGTTCAACCAGTCCATCCTTTCTACCGACAGCCACAAAGGATTGATCAGGATGTCCCAAGCGTTCGATAGCGCCCTGGAGCCAGCCCCTATTTCTCCTCACGACATCTCTTCGCCTGCTTGGAACTTGCTCAGTGGTTCGGTAAAGGCCACCTACAGCAGCCGAAAGAACCCAGGTGATGATACTGATATCAAGATGATGCCCGGTCTTGCGATTGGGTGAGTTTTCCGTCTCAAAATATCGACATTCAAGTCAACTCATATCGGTTCTTTCGTCACAGAAACACCGACACAAGGAGTAAGTTTCGAAGTCAACTCTTTTTGTAGCGTTGATACTCATACGCATCCGTCATTCCATAGGGTATTGGGATTTGACTCGTAACATCCACCGATTCGGTTATCTCGGTACGTAACGTGTGGCCTACATGTGCGGGCTATATACCGAACTCACCTACGGTCGTTTCATAGTTGAGAGGGACTTGGAAGGCATCCATACCGTCGACGAGCGAGTCCGGGTTGATGCCATCATCGAGATCGTCCGATTCTTCGAACATTTGATCTTGAACGTCGACGAGTACTCTGAGTAAGAAGGCAAGAAGTAAATCCACCAAAAGAGATTAGCAATAGAGAATGTCAGGTGATAGGAAGTATGCAAAAATAACAGAATCGTTAGAAATGGGATGCATTGTCATAAAGGCGTCGTGAGGTGCAAAATCAGAAAGAACAAAAAGGTATTGAGCGAATATGGATCACTTTTGGCCTAAAGAAACATCCCCAAGCATAGCAGCGAGTCTGAGGAAGTAAAACATGTCAGAAGCGCATTTCAGGCATGAGACATGCATCACTTACTCATCAGTCTTGTCTGCCCCTCGGTTCGGTACTGGCTGATCCACTTCCGCCTCTTCGTCGGATTCCTTTTCCGCATCAGAGTTTTCGTCCTCGTCATCCTCTGGTTCCTCCATATCGTCCACTAAAGGTACAGGACGTGTCGTCAGCTCAACGTGTACGATCTGAGCAATTCGGACAACTCACGCTCATCCAGAGCATCCTCATTTCCGTGACTGGCCAAAGCATCCTTGATCCTTTCAATACATTCGTCCTCAGGGTCTGCCCTGTTTCCGTTCAATTCCAGGGTAGTCAGCAGAGGCAAGTGCTCCTGGATCGCTTTAGCGAGAATATGGATGGCCCGAGCATCCATTTCTCCGTACTGCAACTTCAAACTCTCGAGCTTTTTGTTCTTTCCTTGTTCCAAAGCGGTGGCTAGCGAGATACCTCCTTTAGGACTCAAAAGGCAGTCAGAGAGGTTAAGGGATTTGAGATTGGGCCACGAGGGGATGGAAGCGGCGATCGATCGAGTACCGGATTCAGTACAAGTGTTGTCCTGAACATCGAGAGACTCGAGGTTGGGACAGCTTCGAAGACCTTCGGCAAGTGCGTGGATTCCTTCCATCCTGATCCCGTTTTGTGGCAGACGAACTTCGAGAAGGTTTCCGTGAGCAGCGAAAGCTTCGGCGAAGAAAGGGGCTGAGCCGTTTTCTAATCGGTTCCTTCCGCAGACAACGGTCTTCAACTTGGATTCCTCCCCTGCTGCTTTACTCTTCTTGGCATTTTCCAACAAAGCTTTAGCAACGACAGTTCCTCCCCAGATTCCGAGTCCGTTGTTATTAAGCTTAAAGACTTGGAGATGGCGGTTGTTTTCCAAGAACGGTACCATAGCATCCGCACATCGTCCTCCAAAAGCGTTATCTGACAAGTCCAGCTCGACTAGGGAGGTGTGAGACTGAAGAGCATCGCATATGGCGGAAAGGGCAGTGGGAATTTCACTGATAAGTCGACCGGTAAAGACATCTGCAAAGTCGGCGACCTGGCATGATTGACAATTTGTAGCTGTTGTAAGCTACAGTGATCCTTGAAGCGCTAGTAGAACGTATATTCTGCGTACCTTGAGGTTCTTCTTGTCCTTCAAGGCCTCTGCGATAGCTTGACAAGCCTCAACACCGAGCGAGTTACCTCCAAAGTGGACTTCCTCAACATCGGTGAATTTCTCAAGCTCGGAGATGTAGGGTTCAAGATCGGCTCTCGATTGAGCTTTGATGTTCTTTCCGAGAATTGAGAATTGTTTGTCATTTATGGCAGACATGATGGGTGTATCAAGAGGCAGGGACGTTGCATTATGGCCCGTTGATTTAGAAAACCAGTTGGAACTATTTTGATTGTTTGTGATGTGGAGAACGATCCCATTGTGATGATTCGCATTCCAGCCAAATGGAAGCGCGACCAGATTAGCGTAAGCGCCCCATATCTACCGGTGAACATCACTAATGAAACAGGAGACTAATACTAGCTACTGGTTGCTAGAGCTTGTACAGCCACCAGCTACCAGATCTTGATAACCTCAGCATGCGCTGCTCAACACTACGGCTCTCCCAAGGGTCTCTCCCCCGGACCATTCGTGCAACGTTACAAGAAGGAGCGGAAGGTTCAACTACCGTGCAAGGATGGCTCAAATCAGTTCGAGCACACAAGAACGTCTCGTTCTTGGAGATCTCGGATGGAACTAGCTCGGCAAACTTGCAGGCCGTTTTGAAGGGGAAATTGGCGGATGTGGATGGGTAGGTGAGACACCTCGGCTGTAGGAAGAGAGAAGAGAGGATCTCGACGGCTGATATGAGTCATAATCATGGCATCTACCTAGGCTTGTGCTGGGCAGCAGTCTGAAGTTACAAGGAGATCTGAAGAAGAGTAGAGGTAGTCAAGCTCTCGAACTATCGGTCCAAAAGCTGGAAGTGACTGGATCGTCATCAGCGGTAAGCAAGATCTGTAACTTCTACTACTACCGTTGGAAGCTAAACTATCCGACCTCTTCCTTCGTTAGTCATATCCAATCCAGAAGAAATACATCCCACCAGACGTACTCCGAGATCACGCTCATCTACGATTCCGAACCAGCAAGGATGGTGCGGTTGCCAGACTAAGGGATTGCTTGATGCGTGAATGGCACGACTATTTCGAGGTGAGTTCTATCCGATCAGCTAACGGGAATTCGTTCTAATCTTGCGGAGAACCTAAAGGACAGAGAATACGTCCACATACATACACCCATAATGACCAGCTCCGATTGTGAAGGAGCTGGCGAAGCGTTCCGAATAACCACCGATCCACCTCAATCCAGCTCTACATGCAAGCATGAACCATTCTTCCCATCACCTGCATACCTTACCGTCTCTTCTCAGCTAAACCTCGAAGCGCCCACCCATGCGTTATCAAGAGCATACACCCTCTCCCCCTCTTTCCGCGCAGAACCTTCCGCTACGTCCAGGCATTTGGCGGAATTCTACATGTTAGAGGCGGAGGTGGCATTTGTGGAGGAGCTAGGAACCTTGATGGATACTGTGGAAGAGGGAGTGAAGAGGGTCATTGGGAACGTCTTGCAGGGAACTGGGAGGAGGAGTGAACGTGCGAGAAGCGATCTGAGCGCGATTGCGAAGAGTTTGGAGGAGGATAAGGAGGACCTGGACGGGGGGATTGCAGGAGATCGGATGGAAGCTCTCACCTCCCTGATGGCTAAACCGTTCGCAAGAGTTTCTTACTCGGAAGCCGTAGAGATCCTAGCGAAAAGACACGCCAGCGTTCCATTCGAATTTAAACCTACTTGGGGAGCGAGCTTGCAATCGGAGCACGAGAAATACCTCGCTGCGGAAGTTTATGCGGGACCGGTTTTCGTTACGGACTACCCTAAACAACTGAAACCATTCTACATGAGACAGAACGACACGGAACCTGGCAGAGAAACGGTAGCTTGCTTCGATCTCCTCGCTCCGGGCATAGGAGAATTGGCAGGAGGTTCTTTAAGAGAAGAACGGTTGGCTCATCTTGTCCGAGCGATAGACGAAGCAGGGATGAGTAGACCGGCTTATGAGTGGTACCTCGACTTGAGGAGGTATGGGACGGTCAAGCATGGGGGTTGGGGGATGGGTTTCGAGAGGTTTATCTGTTGGGTGACTGGGGTACCTAATGTGAGGGACGTCGTTGCGTTCCCCAGGTGGAAGGGGCATTGTAGATATTGAGACTTGTGCTCATCGCTTGGTCTTTCCCGAGTGCGCAATATTATGATAATTTACATTTCGACGATATTTCCAGATATGGAGTGTACTGATACAGCGTTATCGAATTCACCTTGTAACCCTCAAAAAGCGTAGAAATCACGTCCTCAGAATGCCTTTCCAAATTCCTATTTCCAAATGTCCATGTAACATCTCCATACCTTCCTCGTCCCTGATTCGTTCCCGTACACGAACGGATTCCTCCGATTCTGGCATTCTGATGATGAAGCTCGCTTCAAGGGGATACTCTTTCCCTTCTGATTCGGACGGCTGATCAACCCTTTCTATCCACATTTCTCCCTTATGTTTCTCTTTCGATGTTGATGAGGGTTCGGAAGATGGTGGCTCGACCGATTGGGTTGGAGGATATGAGATCGTTTGTGGTTGAGCAGTGGAAGGTGTGACTTGGGGGGTCATAGTGGAAGATCGTGAAGGGGTGTCGCGGAAAAGAGAGGTTGGCCAAGGTCGCATTCCGAAATGACGGACAGGTCGTTGAGACGTTTCACGCTGATTGTTCGAGACGGGAGCAGAGCTTGCTGGGTTTGACCCAGTTGATAATGCTTGCTGCAAGCTAGTAGTTTCCGCCGGAAGGACGTGATCCGCAGAAGGGTGATGTAGTGCGAATGGCTGTTCACGATAAGAGATAAGTTTCGGATACCGTTTTTTCGACACGTTTAAATGGTTCTCACCTGGTTGATCAGTGAGAATAATGCACTCTTCTCATCGGGACCTCCGCTCAGATCGATATCGAACAGTTTCGGAGGTTCGCCGTAATCCTTTGCCTTCTTTCGCCGTCTCGTAGTCCTCCTATTCTCGGCTGCTTCGTAATCATCGGCTACCATCCTAACCCAAGAGTTGGACCATCGACCTAGCCCAAACGTCATAGTGGCCAACCTCGAGCTGATCTGGTTTCCACGAGCTTGAGTGATTTCCCCTCGATCGACTGCGGCTTGGATTTCCATCCGAACTCTTCGACGGACAAGGTGACCCCGAGCGAAGATGATGGTGGAGGTCATGATGATAAGCAAGAGTAATGTCAAAAACTGTTCGTGAGTCAGGAACATATCAGCTTGGAAGCGTGACGATCGGAAAGGAAGCTTGCCTACCACGATCAAGTAAAGACTAGGTGATGAGTTCTTCTTGTTCGCAACGGTCGTGCTCGGCCAAGCAGCATTCTGCCTTTTCGTCACCGTAACATGATTCGAGGCTATGTCCAATGATCTTGTGGCCATGATTGACATGGCTTCGGATCCAGGATAAGGTAATTTCGAGCTATGGTCGATCAGTACCAAGTCGATGTAGTTCCCATCTCTATGAACGATGTGTGGGATCTTGTGGTCGTCCCCCTTGAGAGCTCGGGGAAGCGGGGTTTTCACGGAAGCCTCCACGGGGTTCCCTCGCCCGAAGTGCTCCAAGCGATCGGTGTGCCCCAAAAGCGAATAGACGCGCCGTTTGTTACTAACACGTGCGGTTGCAGTCGGTATATACCACCCAAACGTACGGCTCATACTGAAATCCGCGTTTGGTTACCAAAGACGAGTGTAAATCCCTGCAGCGGCCGTAGCGGGGTGACGGAGTCGGAGGGGCCCTCTTTTTGAGGTCGGTTATCACTCGTAGAATTAGCAAGCCGGCAGTGTCGGCAACAATCAGTCCTCGAAACAGGGGCAGAATCAGAACGCGATGAAGATCGCCCTCGTCATAAGCCATATATCACGTCATGCATATCATGCTCCATTATTTCCGATCGGCATATAGTTATAGTGCAGCTGATGCAGCTAGGATACCCAAATGCATGCATCCCTACACTTTCACAAACTCCCATCGTGACTATAACCACGCACATCGGGAATCAGTACTGTCCCGCTGGTATCTTGCAATACGGACTCACCTCGAAGTGTCCTTGCAAAGTATCCTGCAGAATGAGAGCAGCCCGCTTCTCGACATAGTTGGTCTTGTTTACCATGTCAGCTTTGAGCTGCATGATGGTGGTCACATCGATCGGTTGCTCGAGCATCTCCGACAAGTTCTCTACTGCATGCTCGAGATTGGCTTGGTTATCCTCAAAGATATGGGTGCTGTTGCATTTTTTCAAGCTATTCAAAGGAGATAAAGCTCAGTACGTCATCCCGTTCAAGGCATCGCTGAGAACCCACTAGTAAGCCATGGCATATGTCCACTTCAACGTCATTCGAGCGTCCAGCAAAATATCGGCGGCTCGCTTAACGAACTGAACTTCGATCCAGGTCAGATCGCTTGTACGCTGCATTTCCTCCATCTTTCGCTCAGTCTTTTGATATAGTTGCTGATCCAATTTAGCGGAAAGCTCGTGGTTGGCCCACCGATTAAAGTACTGAGATGTTATAAAGGATCAACTGACGGCTCGGGAGGTATCGTATTAAACAACACCGTCTGCTTACATGAAGGTACCGTTCCAGACTAGATCTACTCTTGGCCTGCAGATCTCTGGCGTCTTGCCCAGCTTTGTCGTCGAAACGGTTACAGTTGTACCAACTTGTCCCGTGAATTGACCACTCTCCCATGCATACCCAACAGAACTCGTCTGAGCAGCGCATAGTGTCAGTTCATCACGAGGAGAAAGCTCTTCACAGATCGACTCACATCGGCATTTCTTGCAAGTCATGTGGCTGAGTAGTAACATCTACACATCAGTTACTGCCTAGGATCAAGCGCATCACACGACTCACTTGCATCCACCATTCTTCTCGATCGTGGCATTGCATTTCGTACACTCTTTGGTATTCGCCATCAACCAGTTTCCAGTTTCCGAATCATCCGCACATTTCTTCTCCCATAGCTTCACATATCGGCAAGTTAACGGGCGATGGTCTTTAGTGTACCCACATCTGCAAGAATAGCCAACGATTAGACGGCTTTCAAACACGATCGTTACCTGTCACTTACCCAAAACAAAATTCGTTCTTGCAAGCACATTCCACGATGGGTATAATCTGATCGAGCTTTCTCGCTGGAGCTTCTTTGCAATGGACAGCATAATCACAGCCGGGATGCGGACACCATCGTAAATGTGGAGAATCGTCGACATAAGTACGATCGAGGAGTTCCCGATACCTGGATGAGCCGATACATGTCAATCTTCGTGGGGTATCCGATAGCTTCAGGCTACTAACCTCGTTGATTGCTTTTCTCCCACAAGTGATAATACGATTTTTTCCCCGACGATTCGGCCACAACCTTCTTCCATGCATTGTACTCTTCCACTTTCTTGCTCGTCCATGATTTTGCGTTCTAGATATTCGGTCCAGCATGACTTGCAAAATCTATGCTCGCAGCCTAGACTCAAGGTGTTTTCTGCAATTTGCTCCGGCTCAAAGTCAAGGCAGCAGATCGGGCATTCAAAAGGCTCATATTGTATAGCCTTTGTACGGCTGCGAGATGAGGAGGCTTTGGCGTTGGGAAGCGACCTTGTCTTCGCTGATGGCGAAGGGGGAGGAGAAAGACCAGCCGCATACAGCGTTTTAGATGAGTCTTCCCAGAAGGTTTCGGTCAACTTTTCCGAGTTCCAATGGTAGTGTCTCAGCAAAGTAGCAGCTGTGGATGTCTATGATAGAGCAGGTCGCTTAAGCTATAGGTTTGAGGTGTGGTGACCAATCAATAACTCACGTCACTTTCGATAAGACCGGACACCTTCTCCACCAGACCCTGCTGCTCTTCCTGCAGCTCCGCAACCGTCTTCGGCTTGTAAGTAATCTCCCAAGGAGCTTTCTTTGGCACTCTCTCTAATGCCATTGCATATTTCAATACGGGTGTTGTCATACCGGCCAATCTAATACTTACCAATGGCAACATCATCGAATGCATCATAGGCATCAGCATCGTCATCTAATTCAATTGATGTGTCTGATGCATTGTCTACAGAAACAACCCAATCAATTACCAGTCGAGCGATGTACTAAAGTCTGATGTCGAGACATACCGCTCAAGTCTAATTCACCCTCAAATTCATCGTAATCAAAATCCTCGCCGTCGGTCGACATGATTGATGCAGGCTCCTTCGGCTCGACCGCTATCTTCTCTTCTTCCTCTATCGCTAAATTCGGAGTACTGATTGGCGCTTCACCAGTCGACAGGACTTCTTCTACTTTCTCTTTTATAGATTCACTAGCCGAACTCGAGGTACTTGGTTGATGCGATTTCTTAGCAACCTTCGCAGGTCTGGTCTCAGGCGCTGAAGGAGGAGGAGAAGGCGGAGGTCTCTTTCTTGCGGTCTTAGAGCGTGTGTTCCGACTTGGAGGCGCCAGGATGTAAAGTTCTATGAGGGAAAGCTCCTAGGATGGAACTACCCTAATGACGGCTAGATGGCCGAAGGACTGGATGGATGACTAATGGTGGCAAGCTTTACGCAAGGCTTGATCGTTTCAGATTCGCTTAGGAGACACCAATGGAGATCCCGACGATAAGACACCTGTTTCGAGCTGTCAGACCACTGTGGTGACCTAGATTGTGGCTGTTCTGATTTGCTTATGGTTCTCACTGCCGGGGTTCCGACGATCGTCCTCAGGTGATTAGATGAGGTCGGTCTGGCGGCACGAGCGATCTTGAGCCTGACATCTTTGCAAGTGAAACCACGGTGGTTTTCTGTCGTTCAACCAGTACCTGATAATACAACGATCACAACGAAGAATCTGGATTGTATGTCTATTCTCTAAGATACTGCGCGAGTGTGTGAACCTTGTCGAACATTAGCGTTAGATAAGAAGTATCGTTAAGCAATGCTTCTAAGTGCTTGATGGCGTCTTCTTCTGGGATGTCTAGCATGAACTTCTCCTGGACCTGATGTGGTTGAATGGTCAGTTTGAGTAATGGCGATCGTTTCGACTTTTACTGCTTTCTCATGCCCACCTTTAGTACAGCCTTGTCTGGCTCTAGGCGAATATCTTGAACGCTCGCATCAACCATCAAATTGATGAGGTTCAGGATGAGATTGGCGTTCTTCCGCAGCCCGATAAAAGCGGTGTAGCATAGGCTTTTGAAGCGGTTGTAGTGTGGCGAATTGGGTCCACCCATAGCGTCTACCATCTCACGGCAAACTTTGACTGGTGGAGGGAACGGTTTTGGGTCTCGTCCAAGGATATAACCAAAGTCGACTGAGAGGGGCCAAAAACCTCAGTCAAGATTTTCCAGAGTAGGTAATCAGTGGACTTACCGTGGAAAAAATGGCCTGCGGATGGAGGGCGAAACTTAGTAATACGTTAGATACAACAAGATTTTGGCCGACTTACCGTCTGGTGCCAACATCAGGTTGTCTAGATGCCGATCTCCGACCCCAAGAATATAGGTCACGACAGAGTATCCGGCTGCATGTGGAATCAATTCAGAGCTCGAAAAAAGTCGAATATCGAACCGGCTTACCACAGCTTCTGACGAAGGTATCCAGGACGGAAGGTTCAACACCGAACGTCCCGATGGCTCCTTCGTTTGCATGATCCACCTTCAGGTACTTCAACAGGCTTCCATACTCTCCCATTATTGCTGCTAAACTTTTGCTCTGAACGAATTGGATCATACCCTCCGCAGATCCGGTCGCCATAACGGCATAAGGACTGAGTTTCAGGTCGAGATTTTCTTTTCGTAGTAAACGGTCCATCAAAGTAAAGAGTTGTATGACAAGTTGATCCTGTCGGAGATCATCTCCGTTTTTAAACATTATTGGATATTCGCCCTCTTCTGTCTCAAACCATAGCAACATCGGGAAAAGATTCGACTTGAAGACTGTTGAGTGATCTGCGACAAGGTTAATGACATCTATGCGCGGATTTAGAGGTAGAGTGAGCGGAGAGGGAAGCGGAGAGAGACCGTGCTTGGGGTCGGAGATGTAATGCCTGAGTTTGTCAATCTTCTTGGGTCGAGGATCCTTTGAGGCGCGCAGCTCTTTTGCACGGGTTGACAAGATCGCCACAAGTTCGCCCTGACGTTTAAGCATCTCTCTCCGAGCGGGCCCATCCTCTCGCTGTCAGAACGAAGTCGATAATTGTTCAACGAAGCGAATGGGGCTGTACCATGTGAGACGTACTCACCTCCATAAGTTTTGTCTGAAACTGGAAGGCGACCCGAGCGAACATCTTTCCTACCACCCTATCCTCAGTTTCTACCATGAGATACCAATGCAGGGCTGTCCCGAGCACAGGATTCTGTACTGCTCTCGAGATCAAGAAATCTGCCAGTCCACTATCGATTTCAGCAGGGGAATGATCGGCCACTTTTGCGCTTGAAGGCTGCCTTGGACGGCGAGATCGATGTGTATGGGAACTGTCTCCCTTATTCGAAGGTTTGACCTCGAATTTCAGGGCTTGTACGAGCTGTAGCAGGTACAATTGTAATTCCTAAGGTATCATTCATGCGTGAGCCAAAAAGCCGGAAGCCTCCGTTCAACAGCCCGACTGACCTCGTCATCGGCCCTTCCGATCTGTTTCACGGCGAATGCTCTGACCCTACCATCCTCTGATCCAGGACCGAGCAGTTCAAGCGCATCGTCTATCCCTACTTCAGTCCATAACGGTAACAAAACCTCTACAGCTTGCCTCGCTTCCGCCGTATCCGACCAGGTAACCGATTTCAAAAACTTGGTCAGTGATCTTTTAAAGGTGTTCAGGGAGAATCGGTAGCGCCATATCAGATCCTTGTCTTCCGGTGACAAGACATAAGTCGGGGGTTGTCGGAACAAATCCTAGCGGGCTCGAAATGAAGGTTAACCACGTTCAGAGATCGAAGTCCAACTCGTCGATTCTCACATTAAGTAGATCCCTCATCTCTGGCCCAGGCTTCAGTTCCCTATCGCCCCTTCCGGTACGATGACTCCTAGCCAACCTCCTATACTTTGCCTCGACGGGATTACCTTCCCCATTGACATCCTCCATGATTCTGATCGACTCGGGATCGTATATCCTCCAAAGATGAGGGTCGGAGGAGAGGAAATTCGGAGGTAATGGGGAAGGAGTGACGGTAGTTAGGGTGGGATTGGGGATGGGTCGTGGTGGCAGAGGTAGAGTAGCTTCCTAGACAAGATGATTGCAACCGTTTTGAGCATACAAGAAATTTGCTGATGTTACTCGACAGGGCATACCTGTTCGGCAAAGACAACAGGAAAATCGAACCTAGGCAGATCGATATAAAGAAACATCTTCTCCGTGCTTTCCGCTTCTTTCTATCATCCCCAACCCCACCGCGTTAATCAATAACCCAGAGAATCAAAAGCTCCCAACAAGATAAACATACCGCCTGGACCCTCTCGATCTGTCTGAAAGCCATGACGTCCAACCAATCGACTCTGGGCATATCACCCTGTTCGTAATCCTTTACGAGTCTTAAAAGTCTACCCAACTCGTCATCCTGATGAACATCACTAGGAGTAAGATCCTGATCGCTTGGATCTCCCTGAACATTTGGATGGAGGAAGCATCTCTGTTGTCCCCTCTTTAGCGTCCTGAAGGGAGAACGAGTCAGCTGGATCGGTCTGTTGGATGGGGGAATTAGATGAGGGAGTCGGAAAGGGATCTCACCCTTTGTCGGTGAATAAGAACAAGCATGAACCTCCGACTGGGACCCCTTCCCCGGCTCTTTTGATATCCCACAAAGTCAACACCAATCTAGCATCTAGAGGTAGAGAAGGATAGTTGATTGGCAATGTAATGGGCATATTCCAGCTGACAAAAGCGATGGGAGTTTGGCTTGGGTAGATTGTATGGCCTTAGAACAGGAAAAGGCTTACACGTATCGGTCCTTCTTGAATACCTTGCTCCCCGTTTGATAAGGTAGCGTCAAGGCTCGCCCCTTACCCGTAAAGAGTTGTGCGGTAACGTAGAAATCTGAAACCCCGCTACACGCAAGGCAATGCCAAAGGGTTTAAATTCCTCGCACTAGGCCACAACCAAGCTGCATTACTGACTCTGTTTGAGCGTAAGCATGTTGTGCTTCTGGGTCCGCTAGTATCTCGCTCAAAGGTTTCCTAGGAACTTTGCCTTCGAGATATCCACTAGAACTCTGAATCAGCACTGACGGAGCGGACCTTGACAAGCCCGGGCTGCTCACATTTTCACCTCTAGAGGAAATTTCAAGTCACATAGCTTTGCGAAGGTGACATCTCTTGGCTTGCCTACATGAACACCCTGGTTGTAGTTATTGCCGATAAGCGATGATGAACTGGATACGCCTCCAGGGTTGTGATGCCCTGAAGCTGGAGAGTCCATCTTGAGCTGCTGCTGCTAGCAAGAGACCTGCTCGCTCTGGTCCGACCTTTAAGACTTGGCTATTTCAACAGATTTCGGTTTCTTGACAGGATCTGGCCATATTCTATGGTCAAGGTCGAGTGAATGTTTGACAGAAAGCTGACCTGACATGGCCTCACATCCTATGTTGCTCGTTGTCTCATGGATAGTATTGCTCATGGCCGGATCCTGATTTGGCTTTCCGTAAATGCCGTACTCATACTGAAAGCGGATGCAGAAAGTTGAAATCGCAATCTCTCCGACAATTATTATCAGACAAAGCACCTTCTCAAGATCTCAAACATTTCCGCAGCGACAGATGACAGGTCATACATCAGCTATCGTTATTAAGTAAAAGTCGATCTTACACAATCGAACTCTCGCAATGCCTATGGACACTGCGCAATACCTGACGAAGCAGGGGTGGAAGGGGAAGGGAACAGGTATGAACCTCCCGGTGTATCTCAGCGTTTGGAATTCGTAATAATGCCCCTGTTCATGACTCGTACAGCTCTACAACAAGGTCACATCAGTCGGCCAATTGCTGTCGTACAGAAAAAGACCATGTCCGGCGTAGGCAAAGATAGAGATGAAGCTGTACCGTTCTGGGACAAGTGAGTCGCAAAGTGTCGATCGAATCAAACTTCGGCAATTCTTACCTTCTTCCTTGACGACACAGTATCTTTGCTTCAGCTGCTAGGAGTATAGCTTCGAATACTCCTACTCCTCTCGTATCCGGTGCTTCGACACCCATCCCTTCTACCGCCTCAACCCCCACTCCAGCCTATTCATCGATGACAGCAATGGCTCGATCTAAAAGAGAATTCGCCCGTCTCAAACTATACTCGGCGTTCGTGAAAGGCGAAACGACGTCTTTCAAGGACGACGATAAACCTCTCCCATCCAAATCCGATTTCTCTGGGTCGAGTGCGCCAACCCCGTTGGGCATTCAACATAGGGTGATGAAATCTCAATTATGGAACATCCAACCAGCCTCCGCTTCCACCTCTACCCCCCCTGGTGCTTCTACCTCTGCCGCTTCGTCTCCTGGACACAAAACCCCTTCTTCCCCTAAGAAAGACAGATCGCTGCGTAAACGCGAAAAAGAAATTAAACGGGCGGAGAAAGAAAAAGCTAGGGCGGAGAAGGAAGCAAAACGATTGTTGAAGGAACAAAAACGAGCCGTCAGGGGGGAGAAGAAGGAGAAGAAAGCGGACGATCGGGAAGGATCGACTACGAGAAGTGGGAAGAGGAAACGTGATGAGGAAGATGAGGTCGAGGAAGTTGAAGATGAAGAGATTCGAGGAGAAGCTCAGAAGGTGAAAAAGGAACTTGGACTGACGATCGTTGCGGATCAGGGGGATGAGATATCGAGCAAGGTGAAGAAGGAAAAGAAAGAGAAGAAGGAGAAAAAGCAGAAGAATGCTAAGCGGAAATCGGCCGATGAGGAATAAGGGAGGCGGGTAACTGGTATTGCACTGTATCATGACGCTATAGATTGGGTGAATACGGGTACAGGGAAGAATCTCTGGTTTAGAGGCAACATATCTAGGTGAATACCAAATGTTGTTTTCTTCAGCAGGGTGGACACACCAACAGGTTGAACATATGTCTGTTGAACATGAGTACAATGAGAATGAGAGCCCTGGACGGTTCCCGATGCCCCATGACTCATTGCTAACCCCCCATCGGGACATCTTGCAGATTCTACTAGGGTACCTGTGGTGGAATGTGATAACTCAAGAACAAGACCAGGTACACATGTATTTCTTCCGTACATCTAGCATAAGTGACTGAAAAACGAGATTGGCTGGTGACGTATGATGAGAACTCTGTCGAGAGCGCCGATCGTTCCTCCCACACAGGTGATATCATATAAATCGTCAGACGTCGTGAACAAAAACAACCATACAGTAAAGTACACATAGTACAAATCAAACACGCTTGTAAGCGTCATGGACCCAGATCATTCGATTGACTCTTTTGTCTCTTCATCGGCGTACCGTCTTGAAATGCCCTAACACGAAATGTTGCGAGAATTGTACGTAAAGCAGAGGAGAGCACATGAGGGAATGAGCGACTTGTCCTGATTTGCTGGTCAGCGTGAGGGATTGGGAACTGACTTTCTACCCTTTGATGGTGCGGAACCAGTATCAGTTACATCCGTATCCATCTCCCATCCCCCGGTCGTCTGACCTAACCCCTGACTGGCAGCCGGCAATGTGTCGTTCGTCTTTTTATTGAACTTGTCTTCGTATTTGGCAGAATAAAGGGCGTTTCTCTTCACGACATAATCTTGTTGCTGTTGCCGATTTCGTGAACTGTCTGCTTTCGCCCTGATGATTTGTTGATCGATCGAGTCCAAGATGGATTGCGTGTTGTCACACCTGCAATTACACATTAGCTTCGCAATTTAAACCTGTCCCGCTCAAACGTACCAACTCTCCAATTTATTCTGCAACTCCGTCAAACTCTGATCCTCTCGATTCACATCTCTTCCAACCACCCAGTCAACGCTCAGGACACCCTCCTTTTGGTCAAGTTTGCCACCGAGTAAGGAAGAGTACATTGCGTCGATAATGAGATCCTCTAGGTCTCGAACGCTAGATACCTCTAACGAGGTGGCCAAGTCCGCATAAGATAAAGACTACAAGAATACCCATACGTTACTATGACACCAGTAATGTATACGACCAATCGGAACTTACTCGAGAATGGAGACATAGATCAATTAGCGTCAGGTGTTTCAATTTCGTTATTTGAGCAGGGATTAATTCTGGGTAATCTCCTTTGCTAGCTACTCGGCAACGGCCGGCTCAGCGGGTTTGCGTAGAACCTTGGTTTCATAGGCACTTACCAGCATAGGTAGATAGATTTCCGTAAGCGAAGAGCTCTAGCAGCCGGTGACTTGAGGCATGGTCGGGATGTATCTTCAGCTGAAAGAAGATGTAATTCAGCTTGGCGACACAAATTCATGTGATTTGATTTGATTACTAACCTCTTTCACATTCGAAACATCCAGGAGCTCCCCAAAGCCGTATACTCCAGGCTACATGGATGATAGCTCTTCAGGAAATTATAAAGCATTCTCGAGGTAGAAATGGTACTAACCGCGGCTGTTGCATCTCTCGAAATCTTTGCAGCAGCTGCACCTTTATTCGATTTAGCCATGAGCAGGAATGGCTCGAGGTGATCATCAATCTCGGCCATTTTGCTATACGCGAGGTTTCGAGAAGTAGGCAGTAAGGTTGAGAAACCGATGAATGCTGCTTGATAGAGAGTCTTAGATCTAAGTCTGTTAGTGTCACTACTAGAGGTAAGAGATGTTGGTGTTTTGTATGGAATCCATCCTCTCCTCCACTTTGGCTGAATCGTCATCTCCTTGAAAGCGCGAAAAGTCTACGGTCAATGATTTAGGTCGTTATTATCGAAGTCGAGGCGATCATGAATTATGAACGTCTACTGTTTTCACATTGGATAGGTCAATCAATACCGACCCGACGGTTTCCTTATATATTCCGAAATGGCTATTGGAAGAGCTCCATTGTCTGTAGAGGATATCCTCATCAAGCAGAAGGCAGAGAAGGAGGAAGCGGCCAAGGTAAGAAGTAATATACAACTAGAACCCTTGCACTTGGCTGATCTACTATATATCGACACACTACAGCCCAAATTCTTGAGTAAAGCACAAAGAGCGCAGATTGCTTTGGAAAAACGGCAACAGGAACTTGCATCTACTCAAGAAAAGCAAGCACAGGAAAGGGCTGAACGAGAAAAGCTAGAACAAGCTGCCGAGGAAGAGAGGAGACGGAATGAAGCATCAAGATACGGAGGAGGAGGCCCTTCGGGCGGACGATATGGCCAGCAATCTTATCAACCGCAGAACAGGGGTCCTGGAGGTCCCGGGGGTCCTGGTGCACACGGAAGACAATACGATCCAAGAAACGCCCCTAACGCGCCGAAAGGCCCGAGAGGAGCTGGAGGTCCACCACCTGCAGGTCCCCGCACCGGAGGCTATGTGCCATCGCCATTAAGTGGGAACGGAAGATCTGCTGCAGCAGATACTTCATCCCCTTATGCCCAGCCTATACCTACTGGTCCCAGGAATGGTACCAAGTCCATACCTGGTCCTCCTAGTCAGAACGATATCACTGTCACCGCCTCCCCTTCCCGAACATTCGACTCTGTCACCGACGGAATGACTATCGGCTCATCCGCTGCTCCGCCTTCTGATGCTGAATTAGCTATCATCCGTCAAAGGTACCTGGGAGCGGCTCCTGCTTTTGAAGGTGGTCCGCCTAAGAAACCACGAGTACGCAAGCTTAACGACAAGAAATTTGTCTTCGATTGGGATGCTAGCGAGGATACCGCTGCAGCGGAGGTCGGTACTTGGAGGGACGAGATCGCAAGTAATGGTGGAAGGAAAGATGGTGGAGGTGTCGGAACCATGTTAGGGGGAAGACTTGCAGGGTACGACGAAGGTGGACGAAGAAAAGGCACAAGTGCCGCTCTTCAAGACAACCATGCCGATACATTTGAACGTAGAAGAGCGGCTAAATTCGGGCACGATGATCGTCACTGGACTGAAAAGCCTTTGACTGATATGAGAGATCGTGATTGGCGTATTTTCCGGGAAGATTTCTCTATCTCAGCCCGAGGTGGAAATATCCCTCATCCCATGCGATCTTGGGCCGAATCTGACATCCCCGATCAAATGCTCAAGATCATCGACGAGATTGGTTACAAAGATCCCAGCCCTATTCAGCGACAGGCTATTCCGATTGGCCTGAAGAACCGAGACCTGATTGGAATTGCTCAGACAGGTTCGGGTAAAACGGCCAGTTTTGTCATTCCAATGTTGGAATATATCTCGCATCTTCCTCCTCTTGATGAGGACAACAAACATCTCGGACCCTATGCATTGATCATGGCGCCAACGCGTGAATTGGCACAGCAGATCGAAAGCGAGACTAAGAGGTTTGCGGGACCTATGGGATACAATACCGTTTCAATTGTTGGAGGAAAAGCTATTGAAGAGCAGCAGTTCAATCTTCGAGATGGAGCACAGATTGTCATTGCTACTCCAGGTCGTTTGAAGGATATCATCGATCGAAACATCATGGTGCTGAGTCAGTGTCGATACGTCGTCATGGACGAAGCCGATCGAATGGTCGATCTGGGTTTCGAGCAGGATTTGACTTTCATCTTGAACTCGATGCCTCCTGACTACGCGAAACCAGAGGACATGGATGTCGATGAAACGAAACCTGCCGTAATTTCGGAGGAACCCAAGACAGGATGGAAGGGGCTTCGAGTAACAACATTGTTTTCGGCAACTATGCCCCCAATTGTTGAACGATTGGCAAGACAGTACCTAAGAAAGCCGGCGACTGTTATCATCGGTAACGCTGGAGAGGCAGTCGAGACCGTCGAACAACGTGTAGAATTCGTTCAGGGAGACGAAAAGAGGAAGCTCAAGCTGCAAGAAATTCTGAGGACGATTGGCCTACCTCCACCTATGATTGTTTTCGTCAATCAAAAGAAAACCGCAGATATGGTCGTCAAATACGTTTCGCAAGCTGGAGTGAGTAACAATCCTAACAATTCCATCCTGAAGAAGAGCCGCAGGCTAACTGATCCGCTACTTACAGCGAAGAGCCACTACTTTACATTCCGGTAAGAATCAAGAACAGCGTGAAGCAGCTTTACAGTCTCTACGCGACGGAGACGTCGAGGTTTTGGTCGCTACTGATCTGGTAAGCATATAGACGCGAGCAGTTGTGCTTTCTTTGAGCTGACGCTGTTGTTCTCCAGGCTGGTCGTGGTATTGACGTACCCGACGTGACGTGCGTCATCAACTGGCAGATGGCTTCAACAATCGAGAAGTATGTCCATCGTATTGGTCGTACTGGACGTGCTGGAAAGCAAGGTGTGGCTATCACTTTCTTGGGCAACGAGGATGAAGAGGTCATGTACGATCTTAAACAAGGTCTGTCTGGTTTGCACATTCAAAACTCATAAAGCGGTTCACCAACGCCGCTTTGACATAACAGAAATCTCGAAGAGTCCGTTATCTACCGTCTCGTCCGAGTTGGCACACCATCCAGCCTCCAGGCAGCGTATCACGAGAGAGATGAAGGTGAGTATCTGCCGGTGGCGAAAAATAAGTCGTGATGACTGACTCAACTACACGCATTTCTATTACGCAGAGAAAGAGGGATGATGAAGATTGAGCGATACAAGCCTTTCCGACATGTAGCTAATTGCGATGCAATCAGTATTTGTGCACAACCGTTGATAAGAAATGATGTTATAAGAGATGAGCAGTTTATTTTCTCTTGCTCGTCATTGAACCCTTGGATAGTTTTCAAGATTGCAAAGATGCGAGATCTCGGCTTGTTGGCAAATTCTTTCCGTTCCAGGGCATCCGCAGATCCTGCACAAGCAAGAATCGATTTGAAGGCCAAACGATATCAGATCGATATGGAACGAGTCTCATATACATCGCTTCTACTTCCTCCCTCTGACAGGGAAGGCCACAATTTTACTCAAATCCCTATGACATCTCCAGCTGATTTCAAAGAAGTCTGGCTCATCTTCAACAGTGATCAGTCCATGTCGCATCAGGAAGTCGACGATCATCAGTCCACAGTTGGGCTTGAACGCGGTAGGGTCATTCTTCATGATATTGATGACCTCTTGAACGGGTAGTAGCTGTAGCGGAAAGTGATGAGCGGCCGCGTTATCGGTACGAAGTGAGAGAGTTTTACCTGAAACGAATCCACTTCATCATCAAACGGCTTGAGTCGAACGTAGTCGGGAGAATCCCGAGGTGGAAGCTGTAAATCGTAGACGTGCCTGACGCGAGCACGACGGGTTAGCCAGTGACCTATGTCAGCACATGAGAAATGGAGCCTTACTCGAACTCTGAAAGAGTTTACATCAGGTTTAAAAAGCTGATGAACTTCTAGTTCCAAGATAATCTATGTAGAAAGACATACCAGGCCCGAACCATCCCGATTGCGTAACATAGAAGTATGTTGTAAATCCAGCTGACCTAACCGATCAGCGTATCAGTCTAGAACCTTTCTTTAGCTACAGTCATGTGCATATACTTTACGAGCTTCCTGGTCAAGCTCTCTGGTAATGACGCCTCTTCTTGACACTCCTTGATCATCGATTCGAAAGGAGTCATCCCGGCTGGAATTCCACCCGCCACGGACTGATGAGGCACTACTGCTCAGCATTTCGATTACGAAAAGCAGTCCAGTAGCTAACTTACATTATCGAGCTTACTCGGCCAGCTGATAATGTATACTGGCATCAGCTCAGATATACTCGTACGGAAAGGCCCCTTATCCCTCACGTCGCTTTCGTCGCGCTTCGCTTGGGCACCCAAATTTGCATTTGATCACCATCCCCTTCATACGCTGTACGGCTTCGGGCTCAGCTCGTTTCGAACAGAAAGCTCCTCCTGGGACTCACCCGTCATATGTACCCCAAAAGTAGCCATACCAAATATTGCGCAAGCAGCTCGCTCGAAATCAAATGCTCGATTGCTGTGCAATGTATCGTCAGTGCTGCCGGCCAATGAGGTCTGTATGTTTCAGAACTGACATGGCGCCCGAAGTAGATTGACCAGAGCCTCCGGAACGAAAGTAGCTTGATTGAGGACTAGCATAAATCTCATAATGTTCATTGCGCCAACCTGCGCATCAAGCGATGAGATGATCGCAAAGACAGTAAGGATAGCGTACCACCTACCGTCGAGACATTCCGCAAACATCCCCTTGCCTTTCATGTACTTTGCCAATCGGTTCATCTCTCGAGTCATGGTCTCATACCCCCCTTTTTGTAACCTCTCTGAGATGAAAGCAAACTCGGGTCCGTCCTGCCAGCAATTTCCTTCCGTGTTATCTCGTTGTAACGCTCGACAGATCCCAAATTCTATCATCTGCTCGCCCAGGTCTTCCGTAGGCCAAAAGTATTCCAAGAACCTTCTGACTTCAGGACGTAGCCATCCGATAGGCGCTAAATCGGCCTGCATGTCGTCTCGAGTTAGATGAAGTGGGATAGACCATGGTCGGAGGGTTGCAGAACCATTTTTGTCAACAGGTGATTGCAGCACATGAGACAATGTATCAGTAAGAGAAATTTCAAAATTATCAGCCTGACGAGCTATCTGGAGAAAGCTAGAAGGAGTCATCGGTTTGTTAGGGAACCGTATTCGCAGTGCACGGACCAGTCGCCAGAGCGATTTGAGTAGGTTCTTGTGAACTAAATACAGGAGCGTCGACTCTGTAGCCGAGAAGCGTGACGTAATCGCAGATCGCCGGCCAAGAGGTGTCGACGACCTGAACGGTAGGAAACAACTCATCGGTCCTGTGGTTCGGCTGTAGCTTCCTGCAGATCATAGATCGTTGTATAAACAAGTCTCTTCGTGCGGACTGGACTTTAGTCATTGAAATCTCCGTATGGTTCCCTGGCAAGCTCAGAAAGCGAAGGCGAGTAGAAGAACCTTTAGCGAGATGAACGCCGATATACGGATACTGACCGCTATTTCTGCTCTGTCGCAGGTTCAGCTTAGGTACACTAATTCGAAGACGAAGAATGAAAGTCACAAGGTTGAACTTATACGAGGTGATTGTTTTGGTTTTCCAGGCTGGCAACGCAGAGACTGCGCATCCTTCAAGAGAAGAAACTGGCACTCGCCAAGCAGTCAGTATTAGTCCCGTTGACTCGAGAACCCGAACCTTTATTGACAACATGCCATTGCAGGTCAAGAAGAGATATTGCGGATCTTGTCACTAAGAACAGGGTCGAAACGGCAAGGCTACGTGTTGAGACGCTCATAGGCGATGATATACATGTAAGCGACAACTCGATATCTGTGAGACTTACGATCGGGTTATCTGATACATGTTCAGAAAGGTGGAGCTGCTCGAAATCATTGAGGTAAGGAGCATTTTGTATCGGATATTGATAGCATACTAAACCTTTCTTCGCTGCAGCTCTATACTGAAACCCTTCTAGCTCGTTTCGCTCTGTTGGATGCTTCGTACGTCCGCATATTCACCTCGTTAAAACCGCCTGCCTGTCTCAGCAACATCTCTTTACGGCAGTAAAGAAACCCCTGACCCAAGTCTGATGGATGCCGTGTGTGCGCTCATCTATGCAGCCCCTCATACGGAACTCAAAGAGCTGCACATGGCTCGTGAAATGCTCATGCAAAAGTTTGGAAGACCGTTTGCCGTATCCGTAGTGAACAATGACCCACCCTGTGTCCCTGCGCGGGTACTGAACAAGATGGCCATTTATATACCTCCGCCGGAACTGGTCGATGCTTATTTACAGGAGATAGCAAGGGGTTATGGAATCACTTGGACGTCTGATCGGTTGGAAGCTAAAGCGGAGGAGGACCGAAGGGCGGACCTGGAGAGAGAGGTAAAGGCGGCGGATGGTAAAGGGGAATCTAACACGAGTGGGGACGCTACTGCCAAGGTACGTCGTGCAGGAAACATCCTTGCTTTGGGATCGCTTGCTCATCGAGATTGTTCACGGCTTATTGTAGACATCCGACACGTCCGGAAATACGCAGGAGCCAGGAGAAAAGTCCGAATCACCTTTCGACAAGGTCTCGCCAGAGGCCAAGAAGCTTATGGACGATACCCAGAAAAATCTGGGCAAGGAGGACAAGCAGGAGAACGATCTCGCTGCGTTAGCAGCTAGATTCGATGCTCTTAAGAAACGGTGATGTGCAGCAGAGCAGATGAGAGTTGTATAATTAGTAAGAAAGATCCACGACGAGTATCCAATCATGTTCTAGTATGATTTCATTTGCAAGGGTATACATGTCATTATGCCGCGCATATGATTACAAGGTTGTGGGCGGTTGTCGTTTGTGCTGTGCAAGTTATACGATAGGCACGCACTTTAGGTATTGGGTGCTTTACAAGCGACAATATCGATTTGTTCGATAACAACTTGTTCTACTCCACTATAACAAGCAATACGTCTGTATCAGATTAGCAAATCGGCAAAGTACGCCACATGGACTCATACGATTTATCTCCGGCTGTCGGGGGAATCAGACTTTCTAGTTTAAGATTTGGACGTTTTATGCTGAAATTCCACACTTCATCCACTGATCGATACGTCTTCAAATGGCCCTGATACGCATGAACCGGTGATGAGCTTGATACACGGGCAAAAGCCGGTCGGTTGCATATATACCTTGATAGTTGATTTGGCTTTGACTTGCTTTTGCAAAGCAATCGCCATACTCTTATCGAACTGGGGGGTTGGGACTATAGCTCAGAGCCGAACCTCCCTCTGATATGGTCTCTTTCTGCGCACCTGGATCAAAGTCTCGTTCGCAAGATTAGGTGTCATCTGACCGTTCTGCACCATCTCATCCAGAGCATCGCAGAGAGATCTACCCAAGCTGTCATTGCGAATTCATGCTGCTTGAGCTGCCTATCTCTATCTCTAGCTAGCATGGGTACTGAACTCACGCAGATCCTCGATAGATTTCTAGATAGGTAGCCCTGGGTTCTTCTGCCATTTAGTAACGGGCTGCACTATAGGTAATGGATATCTCCTGTCTTCCGATTCAGCTTGTTTGACCGGGTCGTAAACTCGATCGCAGTTTTTCAGTCTGTTATGATATTATGTCGCTGCGACTTGTCGTACTATCGACCACGACTTGTCGTTGTGAGCAGTTGCCACTGACACCGATATATATTCCCTATGTTCATTATCGAGTCGGTAGGTGACTTACTCGACCGGAGCGGAACCGCACAGATGGCTTACGTCAGCGCGGTCGACCACTTCGATGAGGTCACACCTGAAGGAACATTATTCGAGTAATCGACCAAATCTTTATCAATAGCCTTATAGACACTCCACTACATCTTAATCGACTCAGTCTGAAGTATACCCATCATGAGCTCGATCCCTCACCCGAAGCTTTCCGACAAGCCCAATACGGACTACATTCTCCTCCATACGGCATTGAAAGGTGAGTGCGTGATCGGGCAGTATCGTCTTGGTTTGCTCCTAGGGAAGTGGGAACTGATATCAAGATAACACGCAATTCAGCTGCGCAGACAATGTCTATCGTGACCCCTCCTCTCATCCTTATCTCGCATGCTATCCGGAAACAACCCATCTCGATCCGTACTTTCTTCCGCAAGTACAACCTGTGGGGTCTTGGAGGAACCGTGGCCAGTGTCCCTATCGGAGCTTATGTGATGAAGGATGAGCCAGAGAGTGCTATGGCAGCACGAAGGGGACGTCTGGTGAGTACATTGCAATTTCTGTCGGCCGATCGCGCATGATGCTGACGATTTCTCATCCTGCAGTCTCACAGCGTAAGCCGTGAGCTGAGAGCGAGCTAATGCGGGTACTGACTAAAACACGTTTCATATTGTAGCCAACTCAAATCCGAACGGACGACTACTCTCTTATCGGTTTCGCTCTCGGTGCATTAGTCACCCCTACTCTTCTACTAAAACGAGCCTCCTTGCCATCCCTTCTAATTGGAGGAGGTCTACTAGGAATGTCAGGAGGAATCTACACGCATCTCTACAAATCATGGGTCCAGGGGTACGGAGTCGAGCCGGACTTGAGCGGCATGATCAAGGATCTTGAAAAGTTGCCTAAGGACGCCAAGGAGAAGGCTAAGGAGGTGTTGGACAAGTAGAAAAATGTTGCATCCCATAAAGACTGTAGCAAGGTATCGTTGATGTATCAAGCCGAACTGAAACTTATGTTATAATTCATCAAGGTAGTTGAAATGGAGCTGTGGTCCGCTCCAAGTACGGCCAAGCGTCAGGATAGACAACCGGGTCCCGCAACCTCAAGGACGATGGCGCCATGCAGATGTGAGCACGTGTGGAACTGAAAGAAATGGTCTCCGCAACCAGACGTACCTGTTCAAGTGCGATGCCGTTTTCTCTGCGAACGATTGATTTTCCCCGGTCCTGCTTCTCTCAGTCAGAGTCGCAGCCACCAGCTCTTTGCAGAATGACCGCATCTGCGTTTATACAACTTGAAGTCCTCGCTGCCTTACCATAAAGCCCACAATTGAACCCCTCAATTGATGGTACCATCAGAGCGTCAGAACCGGTCCTTTGAGCGGGGTCATGCACATTTGGGGTACCTATCATGCTCATGGACGTCGCCTGGTGTCAAGCGACGTGTATGTAGGTTCGTACGTAGTGACGCGCTGCTGCTGCAGCATTGCCGATCTCTAAGACACATTTCACAAAGAAGGCATTCTCTCTCACAGCATTCCAACCTATCATCATCCCCCATCACCTATCATCAGCAAACCCTCATCACACTATCATACCACCTGATAATCTAACGACCATTCCTCTCAGCAAGCAAGGGACAGTACAGAGCTATAATCAATCGGCTTCATAGCGTTTCACAAGGAGCATACGACGGGTCGAATAGGCTTCCATATCTCATCTAACGATCGCTTTCCACAACGATATTTAGGAAAAAGGACTGTCTGCTATCAGATTTCGAGTGAAAGTATTGCATCTCGAGTGAGTAAACCTCCCTTAACCAACCGTTCCACTCGGAACTCCATTACGGTAAAGTAGCTCGACTGACTTTGAAACTTGATGAATCAGTACATAGGAATCACTCGGTCTCATCAATCAATCATATTATCCCTACAAAACCAAAATAGCCAATACCTACCAGATTATAACGGTGACTTGTGCATGAACAACTTTGGACTGCCTGATCTCGTTCAGGGGAACAGTAGAACCCCTAGTCCAGCAGCACTATACAACAGGTGAGATCTTACCGTGGTACCTTCCTTTAACCCATTTGGAGCTGATCTCGAATCGAAATCAATCGTCGAGAAGGAACCACAACCTGGTCTCAACTGATTTGACGAATACCATGGCTGAATCATACCAAAACTCATCAATGGGCGATCAGCCCAGAAAAGCTTATCGACCACCTGCACTCAGAACCCAGGGGCATCTACCTACTAGAAGCTTGGAAGAATTGAGCGATACTAGTGGAGATGAAGAAGGAGAGGCGGGGCTGGGATTGGGTAGCGGTTTCAATGCTGGTTATCGACGAGCCAGAGCTGGGTGAGTCATTGGTACAAAATGCTCCTCGAGAGTGAGCGTTGACAAATGCTGAACCCTTGAATGTCTAGAACCATGCCTTCTACCCTGGACGCACCTCTATCCGGAGACCGATATGGTCTTTCGGGAGATGGGGTAACGCCCACTGCTCCTACCCATAATCGTGATCTCTCGCTCGGTCGTACGGACTTGATGTCACGCTCCGGAGGTACTACTCCACTCAAACCTCGCAACTTCCCTTACGCTCGACCTGGACTTAGACATTCCAACTCGTCTGCCGCCGCGTTGACGACAGTAGGCTCACCCGGGAACGGGTTGAGCAGTTCGGAGGCGTTCCTTTCCGACGTAAATGGGAGGCTCAGAAGTGGAAGCTTGACACTTCCCGAGAACGTTGGAGGTGTTTCAAACGCCTTCGGCACAGGGTTCTCGAATACGTGGCTGCAGAACCCAGCAGGTAGGAGCTCCTTGCATCAAGTAACGAACGCTAGGGGTAATGCCAAGGGATTGCACCAAGTTGTTTCCCGAGAAAGCACCAGTTCAGGCAATTCAAGTGGAGGTGGGGAAGACAACTATGCGATCTCTCAATCCACCGTAGATTACCTGGGATTGGCGGATAATATGGAAACCCCTCGAGCGGCTACTTTCGGATTTCAAGCTGCTCCACCTGCACCTCTGCCTTCGAATGGTGCGACCTTGACGGCTCAGCGAGCCATTCTGGATCAAGGTCCCACCACACCCAACGCGGCTATGGCAAGACATCGAGCCAGTACCGTCTCGGTCCAACCTAAATCTAGCGCTTCTTTCCAGGATCTCATTTCCGCTGCCAATCTCGGGCTTGATAGGGATCATACGAGACCTGTCGGGCTGTTCGAGTCCGCCGCAGCGCAGAGACAGGCTAATCTTGCTAGAAGCGAAATGGAGGGGATGGAGTACCTCGATCATGGAAGAGATGCATCCTATGGTTCTCGCGGAAACTATGGCTTCGGCAGCGCGGGTGGTGCGGCCGCGATGAGGAATGATGGACTTCTTTCCGGCCTTTCTAGTCTCGTCGGATCAAGGCCCAGAGCTACTACTATCAGCATGCTCGATCAACCTTCGGCACGACTAGGTAACGTCGGAATGCATGGTTCTGATCTCCTCGAAGGACTCGCGATGCCTTCCATGACTCCTCCTCCTCAGCATGCCGGTGCCAATCAAGGCGGCAGAAGGAGCGTTGTCAGTACTGTCGGTGGTGAGGAGAGAGATCCTTCGAGGAGGAGGGAGCGAGGTGAAAGCGCTCGTCCCGGTGCTGCTGGAGGTGATGGAATGTCCGCTGGCCAAACGCCTACCAGGAGCATTTGGCTGGGCAATCTGGATGTAATGACTACCGCCCAGGACCTGGCTCAGGTATTCATGGGTTACGGAGAGATCGAAAGTCTGCGATTATTGCCAGAGAAGGTCAGTGTGGGAGATAGGCACGCAGCCAAGATCAGTACTTATTTTTTGCCATGTTCGATTGTAGTCCTGCGCTTTCGTAAACTTTATCGATCGAAACGATGCCATCCGCGCGAAAGAAGACGTGCAGCTTCGAATGCACAACCTTATTCCCAGCTTATCCGATACGCCGATCCGGATTGGATTCGGTAAGATCGATTCGGTCCCGACCGCTCAACCTTCAGCATCGACTCAGCAGTACTCGATGAGTAATTCGAGTGCCTCCAGTTTGGCTGGTCAGAGCGATGTTGAATCGGACACCGAATCGGTCGTCGGATATGCGCCGGAAAGGCAAGAAATGGGACGTAATGTCAAGGATGATGATGCTGACCTGCCCACCCGTGCGATTTGGGTTGGCAACTTGCCCGCGCATGTCAGTTCGGCGACGTTAATGAGCGTGTTCTCGCCCTTTGGTATCATCGAAAGTGCTAGAATCCTGGCCAGCAAGCAATGCGGTTTCGGTACGTTACGAAGCCATCGCTGCACTCTAAACACCTTCTGACCTAAAAGCTCTTGCAGTCAATTTCGATAGTCTTGAAGCGGCTTCATCCGCTCGCAATGCTTTGAACGGGCGCGAATTCCTTGGAAGTGAGATTGGGCCGATCAAGGTTGGATACGCTCGTGCGCCTAGCAACGGTCGCTCCGATGGGGCGTCCCCTTCCTCCAACAACTATCCATCATCGTTCGGAGCGAACAACATGGGCTTAGCCAACGGCAGGTCGAACGAGCCCACAAAGCCTGCCCGTGGCACAGCGGCGATGACCGTCGAAAACGTCGCAAACATTGAGAACTATGGTAGCAATTTGGTCATGGATCTGATCAACAAGGGTGACGACGATAGTGCGCCTGTACCCCAATCCATACAGGCTCAAGCAGAAAGATCGAATGCACCAAGCCCCGTCGAAGGGGATGTCAACGAGCAGCAAATGGTCATGGCAACTCTCAGTCAAGGCGACTCTAATCTTACCGCAGACGTACAGGCTGTTGGTAGTAAGCAAAATGGCTGCCGTTCTTGACGAGTGAGGAGTGCTGATCATTCTCTTTTCAACAGAACATTCGGAAAAGTCCGCTCTATATTATAGTTATATACCTGTCATTCCAGATCGAGCCCATTATCGCAAATTCGATCCAGCATCCCTCAAGGATATTCGGAGGCGCCTGGATGGCGGATATTGTGCTCCGGCTGAGGTTGACCAGATCGCACAAGACTTGATGGAGGATTGCACAACCGTAAGCTAACCCGTTCCAGGTCATGGGGATTACGCTGAAACGTATGTCGGAAACAGCTTGCCTCCGACTATATTGGCAACACTATCATCCAGAAGCTATATGCGAACACGACCAGTTCGATCCGTCTGGAGATGCTTCGGAGGATCGCACCTCAACTCGCGTTGACTGGAACGCATAAAAACGGTACATGGGCAGCACAGAAGATAATCGAATGTGCTACTTCAGAAGAAGAGATGTCTATCATCGCTCGAAGCTTGTCGCCCTACGTACCTCCACTCAGTGCAGATAGCTACGGAAACTACCTGGTTTCTGCTTGGTGAGTCGCTACTCGTTCTGTTCTGGCAGTAGACGCGGAACTTACGAGATGCATATCTAGTTTGCGGTTCCCCTCTCCTCATAATGGCTTTGTTTATGACGCGATGGTAGATCGAACCTGGGATATCGCTCAAACGAGATTCGGAGCTAGGTGTATGAGGACCTGTTTGGAGAGTCCCCATACATCGTTCTTCCAAAAGGTGAGTCATCGGAAGTAAATTCTCTGTCTGAATATGCCAGCCTGACCGAGTCTCTCCCTTCATCCAGAAACGTCTTGCAAGCGCTATTATTCTGCATTCGATTCCGCTTGCTACCAACCCTAATGGAGCCTTGTTGCTAACCTGGTTGATGGACGCCAACGAACTTCCTGGTCGTTATGGCTTGTTAGCCAGCCGTCTTGCTAGTTTTGCTCAACACTTAGCGAACCACAAACTGGCCTCTCTCACAGTCCTCCGAAGTAAGCCCTAGTCTTTGTAGCAGGCCTCGATGTATGCTAACTATTCTCTACTTCTCAGTTGTCAACCAAAAGAATGAACCAGAAGCCGCGAAAACCATGCTGAACGCCATCTTTCATTCACCTAACGATCAAGTCTTGCGGGAGATCCTCCAGGATCAAGTGCACGGAGCTCATGCGATCGCCAAAATCGTTACATCCGACACTATCATATCGGCAGAAGACAGACCTGCGGTGATTGCTGCGTGCAAAAGGGTGCTCGAGACCATGCGCAACGTCGCCGGACTGACCTACAAACGCTTGCTAGAGGAATGTGGCTTACCCGTTCCTGCTCACTCTGCAAACAACGCCAGGAACCTCAACCGACGCGACAACGGGCCACGATCTCGTGAGAACAACCACAACCCTCAAATGTACCGCAATCGAGGTTTCGCTGGCGAGAACAATCAGCATATGGGCAACTACGGGCAGTATGGCATGGTCCCTGATATGAACCAGATGATGAGCTCCATGCAGGCCTTCCAGCTCGGACAAGGAATGACAGGAAGCTTGAGCCCGTCGATGATCAACCATAACAGCTTTGGGCAAGCTATGAGTCCGGGTCTGCCTCCCATGTCACCGACGCCGACCTTAGGCTCGTTCGCTACACCTCATGCGCAGTTGATGAGTCCCAATTCTGATCCTTTCAATCCAGTGAGTTTGCAGTATGACCATCAATAAGGACGAGGCCGTACTGACCTTGTCAAACTTCAGTTCGCTTCTCCATCACAGTTGCCGCGGAACCCTAATGGCCCGATACGTTATCCCACGCCATTGCATCGTAATCCCACAGCTTTCGATCTATCTCCTAGTCTCGCTGGCCTGGGTATGCAGTCCACTGCTGACGATATCCCTCGAAGCGTTTTCCCCGGATTTGCACCTACCTAAGAGGTATGTATCGAAAATCACGTTGAAACGGTTGAATTCAAACTGAATCGCTTGAGTTTATTTGGCTTTGCAAGTTTTTAAGCTCTTTTCAAAACAGCACGTTCCTTCACGAATACGCTCAGGACTCTTGGTTCCCTTGTGGCCACCTCACGTACACATACGCTCCACCGACGTTTGCAGACTTCTTGACGAAATCTAGCTTGATATATCACAAATACGCCTGAATCCATACCCCATTGTCACGCCTCTCTTTGCATGTATGACTACAGATGCCCGTGCGTGGCCACTTTTCACGACATTATGACATATCAGATATAGTTTAGGATAGCAGGCACTTGTCTTTCTCAAAATTTGCGTACGGAACAACGAGAGTTATGCAATACCGTGAAGCCAGGTTTTAAATTGTCACCTGCAGTAGCAATTTTACCTCGTCATCTTGCTGTAATCGAGTGAAGCCATCAAATAATTGGGGGCTTCAAGCTTCCAACAAGCGAAGCCACAAATAATCGTTTTCAGCGTTTCATCATCCGCTGCCTAGACGATGGCGTACCTTGCAACAAGATCCCCGGTTCTGCTCAACAGCAGTCAAGTGTGGTGGGACCAAGATTGGTGCTGTTGCGTTGTTGCAAGTATTTCAGGGAGGAGCTGGTTTCGAACGAGCAAGAGTTTATCCGGGCGCCGCATCGATTCGCGTCGCCTCGGTCGCCTCCGCGCAAAAGTCGGATCGAGCGTCAAATCAGGTTCAATTCAATTCAACAAAACTCAATCAACTTGCAAAGCTTCAAGACCAACACCAATCCACTTGACGATCTCTTCTCGCAAACAAACACCCATGGGTCAATCCACATCGCTCCCAACCAACGCGCCTGCTGCACCAGCCATGCCTCATCCGCCTGCTGCAGCTGGAACTCCCCCTCCCGAATGTCCCATGCATGCAGGCAACACGGCTGCTTCGAAATACGTACCCACCGATGATCAACCTACCACAAGACCGACAGCACCAGCAGCCAAGCCCGCACAATGCCCTATCGATCACGAGAGCAAGAGCGCCAAAGACGCTATCAACCCTCTCAATCAAATGCCCTTGCTTTCGCACGAAAAAGCACCTAACCAAGTGATCGACCTTCCGACAAATCGAACAGCTAGTACCATCCCTCGTCCTCCCGCTTCCGCTTCCCTCCCCTCTGCCGCATCTTCTTCCTCAGCACCATTGTCAGACCCAAGTAACCCGTACAACACCTCCCCCAACACGGACGATACCAAGGTCTGGGAATACCCATCGCCCCAGCAATTCTATAATGCCCTCGTCAGGAAAGGATGGGAGACGCCTGAGGAGCATGTCGAGACAATGGTGGAGATTCACAATTTCTTGAACGAGGAGGCATGGGATGAAGTTCTCGGATGGGAGAAGAAGCGACGAGGGTGAGTTATATATGCTGCTGGAAAGTCAACATATCAACAGACGAGCTTATGTATCGTTCTGTCCGGCTTGTAGAGGTGCCATGTCACAACTCGCAAAATTCCAGGGTCAGCCCGGTAAACGATCGCCTAAAGCTCAGATCCATTTGGCCTTGGGCAAATTCTTCCCATCTAAATTCAAGTAGGAGCCTTGTCTTGTTCATTCCTTTCCACGGCCCCAGCTGACATCTTCCTTCGCTACCTTTTCCTATTTGCAGCACCGAACCTCCTTTCGATAGGCACGACTGGATCGTCCACCGCCCAGTCCCTTCGGACCCAACGGGTCCCGCTACCGAACTGCGTTACGTTATCGATTACTACTCCGGTCCTCCTGATGATGAAGGCAACCCAGTCTTCTATTTGGACGTCAGGCCTGCGGTGGACAGCGTGGGAGCTCTTGGGATGAGGTTAGGTGCGGTGTTTGGGGGGTTGTTTGGAAGGTAGAGTCCATTGAGAAGTTGTGGATCGGGTGATGATATATATGCGTAAACCACTCCCACACGGAACAGCGAGGTGAAACTCGATGCTAGGCTGGTTCGGCTGGCTTAGTGACTGTTACTGTCCCGGTCCTCTTGATTTCTGCACGTTACGTCGGGAAGTCTATTTCGAGGCAGTATACAGCGCCGATACAAGAGACGAAAATCGATCGGTTCATCGAGTGTGGTGTGTCCGTAAACGTCTTCCGCCATACGTCGAACATACAATTCCCCCTTCCCTCATCGCTGTCACCACCTGCGCGAGGCTGAAGATGGATATACTGATTCATACCTACCTCACAACGTTATTTCACCTTCAAGGCCTTGGAATGGATTACAGGCTATTGTAGCCAACGTCGTCATCGAGCAATGTGCATCGTCATGGTCGTCATCGAGCACAAGCTGGCATCGGTCACCTGATCGCCTGCAATTTGCAATCTCGCATATATCGCTATATCTGATAAAACTACCGTCCATGTCCACAAGACCTTTGACTCTCAACTATACCAACTATAGCTCTCTACAATTACATTGCTTGCTCCATTCGTCACGCATCCTGGATTCGGTTCTTTCTGAAATGGGCTGCGGACACTGCATCATCTGATGGATCCGATGGCCAGAAGGTTCTCGATTTCCTGCTTGCGCATCTGCCTGACCGCTCGAAGTATGATAGAGTGCAAAACGGATCCCAGGGATCACTCTCCCCGGGCAATTTCTTTCTATCCTGCGACGTTCAACCGTCGCCGTGCGTCGGATAGGCGTGCCATCGCATGCCATTTAATACAGATGAACCACGACAAATCGATTCAGCTTCATGACACTCCGACCTCCTCTTCCTTGCCGTCCACTGTCTCCTTTTCTTTCACTGCTGAATCCCAGATGAAGCTGGAATCCGAATCATGATCAGTAGCCGCTACAGTAACGCCACCGAAGATATCAACTCACAAATCGCACCGGAATTCCGTATTCACTTCATTTCGCGGCCGTTTGGCCCGTCCCGTATCCCAGCCTTCTCCAACCGGTCTAAGCGATCATGACCACCGATTCAGTCCTGGTTTCAGGAAGAAACCGTTACAGAATACTTACTTTGCACACAGCCAAAACTTCTTGCCCTTTGTTCCTGTTACTTTCGAAACTACCACACAGCCCTTGTGAGATGCCGCTCACCATAAGCGTTCTACCGCTTGCACTCACCGAACGATTTACACGGGACCCTGTGCACGATACATTTCGGTGGGACCTTCTTGGCGAATATGTTACCCCACGTCTTGACCACCCCCGCTTGATCTTGTTCTGCCGGGGCGATCGGTTCCTCTTGCTGAGCCAGAGCGGCCGCCGTCACCTCATCCTCTTCCGTTTGATCTCGATCATCCGTTCCCTCGATCTTTCTTCTCTTTCTTTTAGGAACGGTCGTGCTCGCTGCCTCATCGCTCTCCTCATCCTCATCGATCTCGATCGGACAACTGTTCAAGGCGGAAGAGAGCGATTCCGACCTGATATGAGTCCGCCTCTTCGTCTCCGGAGATATCTCTATTCTCTTTCCCTTTTTCCTCGCGCTCGTGGAAGCGATAGGCGAGACGGTAGGCTGACGAAAGAAGGAAACCAACGTCGTCTGACTGGACACCTCTTTCTCTTTGACCTTGCCCTTCCCAACCTCTTGTTTCTTGCTCGACTTGATCTGCGTCTTGTTGTTGTTGCTAGGTTCCAACGGTCTGATCTTGATCGGTTTCCGAGTAGGAGTTGTGAAAGTCGGTTCGATCGGGCTGGAAGAGACTTCGATGGGCGTATCGGTCAGGTCGATCGTCGGGGCACTGGCAACATGAAGGGAATCCTCATCCACCATCATCGGGCTCGGTAACAAACCCTCGCTCGCCTTCTCGTTCCCCTCGATCGGCCGGGGGGATAACCTCGACCCTACGGTATCGTCTTTCAGAACCGATCCGGACCTCTCCCTCTTCCTCGGCTCCTTGCCCACCTTCCCCGGTCCCTTTCCCGCAGGCTCCACAGTCCCCTTCTTCCCGAAAAAACTCATCAGGCTTCGCTGTTTCCCCGAAAACTCGTCCCACCATTTAGTAGCAAAAGCGGGCGGTTCCGGATCCTTCCTCTCCTCGTCCCTAAGCGTTTCCAGCTGAGGAGGGAGGGGCAGTCGATCAGGCGAGTTCATGAGGTCCCGTAGGATTAGGGTGGTCCCGTCCGGTCGAGTCAAGCTGTCGTGTAAGTCTACGTAGACTGGGCAATGGTCCGACCCGTATATCTGCGGTTGGATGTCAGAGTGTTTGATCCAGGGGAGGAGACCTTCTGTGACGAGGATATAGTCGATTCGGGAGCCATAATTCGAGGGTCTTTGATAGAAGATGGATGAAAAGGTTAACTGAGAGACCCTTGGGCGGGAAAACAAGAGTGCTTCTCACCTAGCATCTAGTTTCTGGTTCCAACCTAACCCATTTCAAGATCAGCTTCAACCGGACTCCACCCCATCCCAAACCCCCGACTACTCACAGGTAAACATCCCCTTCCGATCCGGCCAACATCTCCTGGTGACATCCCACATGACCCCCCTTCCTTCCTTCCCATCCGCCAACCAAGCGTCAAACCACTGTCTGGCAGGATGAGTGTAATGTTCCTGTGCGTTCCTCTGGATCCCTCCTTCCCCGTTATCGAGCGGGGTATGACAGACGTTGATGTCCCCTAGGACGATGACGTTTCGGCCTTGAGCGATGAGGTTGGAGATTCGGGTGGAAAGGTGGGTGAGGAAGTTTAGTTTGTAGGGAAGACGGGTCTCGTTGGTTTCGTTTGGACAGTAGAGGTTGAAGATGACAAAGAACCTGTTTCAATCGAGGCGAGTTCCAGATTTAAGACGTCCGAACGAATCATATGATGTGATCGAGATGTCATCGCTCACCCGAAATCTAGGACGACGGCTCTTCCTTCCATATCCAACTTGTTCAGATCAAACGTCGATCCATCATGGTTATCCAAAACCTCTCCTTCCCCATCCGCAACGTACCCTCCGATCCTCTCCTCCTCCTTGTATACCAGTTTCGGGAGAGCCGAGTTCCCCCCTACCGTCCCCAGTAGTCTCCCCGTGATTCCTTCCTCTGCTTTGAGGGGTACGGAATGGGACGATTTGACATAAGTACAAGTCCCGCTGTATCCGCCTTTACCGTGGGGAAAGGAGAAGAAGGCGTCGAAATTCGGAGGGACCGCTGTGGGTTTCTCCATATTATCTCTTCGAGCTTTGTGTTCTGTTTTGACAGAGTTTGAGTTGTAAATCGGTCAGCCAGTTTGGAGGTGCGATGGGAGGAGGAAGGAAGGACTGACCTTGAAAACAGATTATCTCGGCGTTCATCGCTTCCAACATCCCACCGATGGTCTTGTTGCTCAGCTCAGTCCAGCTGTGGTAGGGGAAGTGATATATGAGAACCGCAAGGCTGGTCTTTTATATGACCTGCCGAATGACTTACGGATGGAACGGTAGGACCGTTCTGAGAGCGTTCTTTAGAAGTTGAACTGTGAGCGTTGTGAGCGGCGCAGGTGGGTGTGCTATTTTACTGACCACATTCCACGTCAATATCCTCATCCTCTGTGCATCCAAGCTATCCGGTCGTAACGCTTTGACAGCTCCTTGGTTGCTCTTTCTAATGCGAACCAGTGGGATTGCTTTCCCTGTGAAGGATCGATCGATGACGTCAAAGTGCATATCGTCTATGCGTTATGGCGTCTCGGCCGTGGAGACCCCTCGATTACCGGTTACTCTCGGTCGCTCATAGCTGCTTCATCATCGTCTTCGATTCCCTCTTCTCACTCGAAACAGCTCAGCAACACTCAGCTCAGCGGTCATGATATCCCGTACCTCCTCCATCCTTCGTACCGCCACCACCTACACCCACACCCCCATCCGCTTGTCCCTCGCTCGAACCATGTCCACCACGCCTGAACGACTCGTCCTCGTAGACCGTCAAGGACCCGTCACCGTCCTCACCCTCAACCGTCCCAAAGCTCTCAACGCGCTCTCCTCCCCCCTCTTCGAACAGCTGAATGCCGAGTTGGACGTCGCGAGCAAGGACGATCAGGTCAAGTGTATCGTCCTCACCGGTGGTGAAAAGGTATTCGCCGGTCAGTCTTCCCCCCCTCCTCGAGCACAATCGCCTTACGCTCGTTTACTCACGCAACGCCCTTGGTCTGGCGAACGATCGGACATACAGCTGGAGCGGATATCAAGGAGATGAAGGATAAGAACTTTGCAGAGGTCTACAAGTCCAACTTTTTGGGATCTTGGGCTCAGGTGACTACACTTAGGAAACCCATCGTGGGCGCTGTGAGCGGGTATGCTGTGAGTACCCTGCCGTCTTCACTTGAATTATCTCTTAAGCCCCCGAGTCACGAAGACCTGATCCATCGGATGGAATCATCTACAGCTCGGAGGAGGTTGCGAACTAGCGATGATGTGCGATATCCTCCTCGCCAGTCCTACCGCCCAATTCGCCCAGCCCGAAATAACCCTAGGGATCATCCCCGGGGCGGGAGGGACTCAACGACTCACAAAGATCGTAGGCAAGGCGATTGCCATGGACATGGTGCTCACCGGTCGAAGGATCAACGCCGACGAGGCCGAGAGGATGGGCTTGGTCAGTAGGGTCGTCAGGGAGGGAAGCGTCGTGGAGGAGGCTATCAAGGTCGCCAACAAGATTGGAGGATTCGGGGCCGTCGCCGTTCAAGCCGGAAAAGAGGCCGTCAACGCTGGTACGCTCCCCGTCAATTACCCGCACATCCCCCTCTCCCCTCGCAGTACTAACCTGTGGGCCGGCTCTTTTTTTTAGCGAACGAACTCTCCCTGACCGAAGGGTTGAGGTTGGAGAGACGTCTCTTCCAGCAATGTTTCGCCACGCAAGATCAAAAGGAAGGCATGAGCGCTTTCGCCGAGAAGAGAAAGGCCGTCTTCAAGGACGAGTAAGACCCCGGTCGTCGGGCGGGGGCTGGGTTTTGTAGATGAAACGTATCGGAATTGGCAATGGAAATGGAAATGACAATGGATAAAAGGTGCTTGAAGATTGTTGCACTGCACGAAATTGAGCGTGTTATCCGCCCTGCTTGTTCCAATTCATCAGGCTTATCCAGCTGCCTTGATGATTCGTTCCCTCATTGACATAGACTCACACCTATGTGGTATCGGTCTCCTCATGCTCATACGGCGGGAGCCTATAGTACTACCTGAAAGGTTGAGGAAATCACAGAGACCGACTTAGTTTTGCTACTTGTACCATAATTCCTCTCGCCATCGATCTACAAACTCACGCCAACTTCAACGCCGCACCGTCTAACTTGTGGTTCTTGAGTAGTGTCTTATGGACTCTTGAAAGGGCGTCGATAGCATGCGTTAGCAGAGAATCAGGTCTAAACTCTGCCTTTAGAGGGAAGTTTATAGACTGGACATCTCTCCTAATGTCAAGTCGGCTATGCATGAGCCCGAATTATCCCACTCATCACCGTCTTGAATCCCTGTCGCTGATCATGCGACCGCCAATGCGATAGAAGCAGCCGGTCATCTCGATTTATCAAGGAACTGCACGTCAAAGAGATAAGGGGATCGAAGACCTTAGAGAATGGGGATTTGTGCTGCCATGGTCGTTTCACCCAACCCCGGAAACCCGATCTGATTGAAATCTAATGTCCATATTCTAGGCAAAAACCACACCCTATTTCCAAGTACCTCTTCATTCCGCGATCGCAAGTCCAGTCCAGTCCAGTACAGTCCGTTCCAACCAAGGTACATCACAGTACGGTACAGTACAGTATCTATCTCGCCAGTTCTCTCACTCAGGCCTTCCCCCCCCATTGTCCCCCTCCCTCGTACCCCCTCAGAACTCCAACCGCGCGTCTAAAAACCACATCACATGTACCCCTGCATCCTGACCGTCCCCTCCACCCTCTCTCGGGTCCAATCGTGGCATTCCGAGTAGGAAGGGAAGAAGGGACCTTCCCAGACGGCCCTTAGGAGGGAGATCGGTTCGGTTCCCTCGTCCGAGCTCGGGTTCGACGGCGAGTGCGAGGGCGAGGGCGAGGGCGAGTGCGGGTTCGGGTCCGGGTCCGGGTCTGAACGGGCCTGAGAAGCTCGTCCTCGATAAGTCGGGGGGAGCAGTTCGACTTCTCCTCTGAACTCGGACGTAGCGTTGGGATTGGTGGAGGGGTTGGGGAAGAATAATTTGATAGTGATCCCCGTGTTAGGGTTTGGAAGGGGGGGAATTGGGTCTACCCCGTTGAGAGCTGCGCTGGCGGGGTCGAGGAGAGGTGTTTTCTCTTCCTCATGATTATCAGGGAGGGAGCGGTCGACGGAGCCCTGTTCGTCGACGTTCGAGTTCTTCTTCTCGCCACGGGTCTGATCGTCGGCGATCTTGTTCGCGAGCTTGAGCTTGGTCCGAGTCTTGTTCAAGCTTTTACGAGCGAGACGATCCATCATGAGTTCTCCCTTACTCAACATCCTGATATTGACCGCTGCCAAGCTCTGCATCGCAAGTGGCTTGGTCAGTGACCCGGCTCGATTCGCGCACAGCACAGCGCCGGGCGACGGGGACTCACGGCAGCTACAGCGACAATGATCCAAGCGAAAGCGAAAGTGACAAACAATCCTAAACTCGGGACCCTCCCTCCCTCCCCCTCTCGTCCTCTGGGGAACGTCCAATACCCCCAAATCGTCCCGACCTGCCAGCGTCCGATCGGGGTCATCAACCAGGAGTACCAGCGTCCCCACCAAGCGTCCGTCATTGCCCCGCTCTCGAGGTCCCAGGCGGCGATGAGGGCGAGATCTTGACGGACGAGAAAGAAGGGAGGGATGGCCATGAGCGTGATGGCGGGTGGGGTGAGGAGGAGGAGGAGGAGGAAAGCTTTCATGTGCGGGAGGGTCAGGCAGTTGTTGAACTGTCGCGTGTCGAGCGAGCGGATGAGGGGTCAGCAGGAGGTCTTGATCGATCGATGGGGTTATGTGACTCGATGACTCACCCAGGGACAATGATGATCGAACCCGACCCTGCATACTCCACAGACGTTACAATGCCTCGTCTTGCCCGGCTTCCACCCTGCCCCGCTCCCGCACCTCCTCTCACATCGGGGAAGATCCAAGTCGGCTCCCTTCCCGACCGGTCCTAGCGGTTGACTGGGGTCGCATTGGAGTGGGATCTGGAGCGTGGAGAGGACGGTACCGGGGATCGACGTGGGGGATGCGGGAGGGAGGCAGTGATCGGAAGGGAGGAGCATTAGATAGAGATAAGTGCGGGCTATGGCGGCGATCAGGATCGTGGTCATCAACATGTAACTGGCTGGCAGATCAAGCAGTCACCGGTCAGTCACAGTCACATGTCGGTGAGTCACCCTCCCCATCGACCCTGCCTGCCACTCACCGGCATAAACCCTTCTCCCCCTTTGGAGCCAAATATCGTTGTACCCGATATCGTACGCACAGACGTACTCGGCGATCCCGAGGTAAGCGACGACGAGGGTGGAGATCGCCCTGCCTAGCGATCGAGTGACGGTCGGGTTGGACATGCTCTTGCGGACGGTGGGGGGGATGAGGGGACGCATCGTGGGAGGAAGGGGGGGTTACATTTGGGTTGGGGGAGGGGTTATATAGGTGGCCGTCGTGGTGGATGACAAGTCGCCAAGTCGGCATGCGGTGTGACAGAGGATGGAACGAGGTGGACGATGTGATGAAAGGAGGGTAAACGGTGAGATGTCTCATCGGCCAGATCAGTGATCAGTTGGCGTAGACAATCAGTGCACCATGATCAGTCACGTGAAACAATAGCACGGTGATCAGTACAAAGAAACCAAAGGTGGAGGTTCATTCGTCACTCTCTCTGTGCAAGTGCTAGCTACACTTCTACCATTCCTTTCACGTTCAAGGTACAACACACAGAACAAGGCATTCGCCTCGCTCACAATGCATAGAACCACCCTCCGTCTGTCACCCGGTAGAACGTTCTGCACCACGACCATCTCCAGGTTCGACAACACGACCATCCGAACGCCGGTCAATCCTCGAGTGAAACCGTTCTACGTCACGACCCCCATCTTCTACGTCAACGCAGGTGAGGTCTGATCTCTTGGATCTCTTGTTCGGGTGATCTCGGGCAGTGTCGGGCAATGTCGAAACTAACGATCCCCCCACCCCCATCGCAGCCCCACACATAGGTCACCTCCACTCGCTCCTCCTGACCGACATCCTCGCTCGTTACTCTCGTCTCCGTAAACCCGAGCGAGAGGTCAGGTTCGCAACGGGAACGGACGAACATGGGTTGAAGATCCAACAGGTCGCTAGGGAACGGGGGAAGGATCCCAAGGTTTTTTGTGATGATATCAGTGAACGATTTCGAGTGAGTCGTGCTCGTGGTCCTGGTCGTAAAAGTGAGGGCGATGTGGACGGTACTGACCCCATGTCGATTCGATTTTCGCATGGCCGTAGGAACTGGCGAGAAAGGCCGATTCGAGCCATACGGATTTCATAAGGACGACCGATCCGGCGCATCATCGTGCCGTTCAACATCTATGGGTGCGCTCTTTTCTCTCCCCCCCCCTGTGCACGTCTTTCCGTTCCCCCGTGCTCACCCTTTCTCCCTCTTGCTCCTGCTCTCACGGCAGAGACGACTGCAACGATCAGGTCAGATCTATAAAGGAAAACATTCGGGTTGGTATGCCATCTCCGATGAATGTTTCTACCCCGATTCCCAAGTCGTCGACCAGACTGATCCCATCACGGGGGTCGTCCGTAAGGTCCGTCGGTTCGTTGTCGTCCCGCTTGGTACGGTACCCGTGAGTTGAGACATCTTTTGTGTACACTTGAGACAGGTCGCGATGGAAAGCGGATCGGTCGTGGAGTGGACGGAGGAGGAGAATTACAAGTTCAGATTGAGCGGGCAGAGGGGGAATTTGATCAGGTGGTTGGAGGATGAAGAATGTCGGTCGGCCTTATACACCGCTTATCATCCTTCCTCCCTCGCTGATGACCAAATCTCCACCACACGTCACACGCACACTACGACACACGCACACTACGAACCGACCCACACCCAGCCGTCCACCCCCAATCGACCCGACTGAACCTGCTCACTCAACTGACAGAAGAACCGCTGGAAGACCTCTCCATCTCCAGACCGCGCGCGAGGTTGTCCTGGGGGATCCCCGTGCCGGGTGATCCGGGGCATACGATCTATGTCTGGGTGGACGCTTTGGTCAATTATCTGACGGTTTTGGGGTTCCCTTGGAGTGAGCGGGGCGGGCAGGGTCAGCAAGGTGAGCAAGGTGAGGCGGACGAGCCGGGCGGGTTGAGCGAGGGGAGGGAAAGGGGCTGGCCCGTCGATGCTCATGTCGTAGGGAAGGATATCGTTCGGTTCGTCCCCTCTCCCATCTCACTTCGCTGATTCGATGACCCACCGAAACTGAACCATGTGACATGACGTGGTCGAACAGATTCCACGCCATCTACTGGCCCGCTCTACTCATCGCCGCCGGTCTCCCTCCGCCCAGGAAGATCATCGCTCACGCTCATTGGACGATGAACAAGTCGAAAATGTCCAAATCGAGAGGAAACGTGGCGAACCCCATAGAGGCTATGGAAAAGTACGGAGTGGATGGGGTTAGATGGTATTTGATGAGAATCGGGGGGGCTTTGGCGGGGGATGCAGGTGAGTGTCGAAGCGGGTACACTTGATAAAGACGAGCAGGGTTGACGCGCCCGATCTCGATTCACGATGCGACCCCGGGGTAGATTACTCTTCTTTGGAATTGGACAAGAACTATAAACTGTTGGCTTCTCAACTAGGTAACCTCGTCTCCCGAATCTCTTCTCGGAAACTACAAGCACGGTTCATCCGAGCGGTCTCGATGCATGATGCGGAAGAGACGTCCCTCGTACTCCCTGAATGCTTGCAACTGAGGAAAAGGTTGTTGAGGGTTCACGATGCGTTGGGGGATAGGGTGGATGGGTTGGAGATCAGTCAGGGGTTGGGGGAGGTGATGGATTTGGTCTTCGAGGTGAGTCCACGGTCGGGCTCGAGAGCTTACCCCATGTCATGACTCACTACTCCCCATGACCTGCAGGCTAATCGAGTGTTCACCGCCTTGGAACCGTGGAAATCGGACACGTCGGATCATAACTTGATCAGCGCCATCGTCTTCGCTCACGAAGCTCTGCGTCTCACGGGGATCGCCTTGACCCCGGTGATGCCCGGTAAGATGGGCGTCCTCTTGGACACCCTGTCTGTTCCTCAGGATAAGAGACGGTGGGAAGACTTGATCTGGGACGAGGAGGGGGCTTTGGGGAGGGTGGTGCAGGCCGTGAGGATGTCGAGCGAGGGGAAGGGGAAGAAGGAGGTGCTTTTCCCTCCGATTGTGGAGGAGGTGTGAGAGGACTGGGTTTGTACGTTGGGTTGGGATTATAATAACGTGGCAGGGGCAGAGAGGGGTCGTAGTCGAGCATTTCCTGTACATAACCTTGCGACTGGAAGCATATGTCGCTCGGTTTTCACGTGATATTGATCGGTTATTCGAACGTGACGAATCTCCCGGGAATCCGGTTCAGAGCGATAGAGCGAGCGAGTCTTTCAGAACGACAAATCTTGCTCTCCTGTTGCTCTCGAGGACCAACGTCTTCCCTCGATCCTCATCCCTCGCTCCCTCGACATGTTCAACAGCCTCATCGATTCATACGAAACGGCACTGCTCGAAAGCTCGTCCACTTTGAACACGGTGGAGACCACGCTGAGACAGTTGACCTGGTTCTTACCCGGTCGATTCGAGGATGCCGAGATTGCCAGTGAAGGGTGTGAGTCCCGGGGGTCATCTTCCGAGCGCAAAGTGTATGAGGATGGACGGCTGATCAGAGGGGGAAAAGGAACGATATAGTGTATTCCGCTCTTTCGGTCGTTGCGCTTTATCACGATTCGATAGTCCAGAGACGGATCGATCGGTTGGATCGATTACCTCGTTCTCCCTTTCCCCAGATCACACCCTATTCCCTCAACTCGGATTCAATAGCGGGCAAGGATGGGAGGAACGATGATCGGATTTCAGGGTCTGCGTCGGGCTCGAATACGGACACTCCCTTTACACCCATCCCTCCGCTCTCCGACCACGCACGGTACACGCAACATTTCTGTAAAACGTCCAAGACGTACAGCAGGGCTGGGAGATTATTGATGTTCATTCAGCACACGCAATTACTGTTGGAGATGGTCGTGAGGAAACGGAAAGGGAACGAGAAGCGGTGGGAGGTTTTGTGTTGGTTGGAAGGGATCAAGTGAGTCAGGGGATGGGTCCGGGGTGACGTGGCTGATGAAAGACGTATCGATGATAGGTCCGTTCTGAAGATGACGATGTTGCTCTCTACGGGGAGACCTCTTCCCTCGACACCTCTTCCGGGCAGAGAGATCGACCCTTCTCTATTACCTAGCAAGAACACTTCTCCCTCTCCCCTTTTGGACCCTGAACCGACGCATATGATTGCTCAGATCACCTCCCTCTCTTCTGCACCTCTTCATACGCATGTGATCCCCCTGAACGAATCCCTACCTCCTTCCTTACAGACCGCACCGGAGGATCTCTTACCGCGTTTGAGAGGGGGGAGGGAATGGGTGGGGGAGATGATGAACGCGACGGAAGGGTTGGTCGCCGTCCTCACCTTTATCACCATCGCCCGTCGATCAAAGAGGGAGGGACTCGGGAGGGGGAAATCGAGCCTGAGCGAGCTGGCTAGATCGACATCGACCAGTACGATCGTCCCGTTACTCTACATCCTCATCTCGCGGACCCTGAGAAGACGGACGGGCGGGGGGAAAGGGGATAAAGATCTGACTTGCCTCTTGGCGGAGACTTATGCGGGGAGGGATCGGGAATTGTTATGGTACTTTTTGAGAGGATCGTTGTGGCAGAACTACATGCGGATCAAGGGGATGAGAGTGCTCGATGGGATGAGCAGGGTTTGGGGGTTGGGATTGGTCGCTGGACTCGTCAGGGATCATTTGGATCTGGTGGATGATCTGTTCTACTGTGAGTCGCACGGTCTCGTCGTTGATGTTGTTGTCGTTGTCATTGCCCATCTGATCGTACGATGCGCTACGACGACAGACACTTCTAATTGAAATCTCCGGCCCGGAGAGTAGAAACTAGAGACCGAGCGGTAGAAACGTTTGATCGTTGTTGTTGTTGTTGTTGTTATTGTTGTTGTTTGTCATCGAAAGTGGGGCAGGTCGCATCGTGTCGCGCCGGGGTATTTCCGATGAAATGTCCGAACAGGCCATGCACGACTGTCATTGACGATGCTGCTTCTGCCCTCCTGACCTGGCGGGAGATGACATCACAAGCCGAGAGTGATAGGGTTTGGAACGACGATTGACTCCCTTTCCAATGCAACAGAGAGCGAGGTTTGATCCTTTGGCCGGGGATCAAAAGGCTATTCGTGCTCGTGTTGAATGTTGAGACACTGCTGTTGCGCTGTTGATCGTTGTTGTTGTTGTTGTTGGTTGATCGTCTATGATCCTTAAATTGAATGGGGAGGTGCCCCACGGCGCGAGCGAGCTGTGGCAAATGATTCCGCGCTAGGTAACTAACTTCCGGTGTCTGGGCGTGGTATGGCACGATCGACAGCCGCTGTCATCATCCCGAGCGTGACTGACAAATTATAGAACGTTCAACGAGAGGAGGTATTTCACGACGCAGAGCAAAGGAACGGACGTGGATGACAATTCAATTTATCACGCAATGAACGGAGGTAAAGATAGATTCTCCTTGGATGGATCGATGATCTTTGTGGTGTTGTTTGTTGTTGCGTTGTTGACACCGCGCGACTTTCTCAACAGCTGAAAAACTATATAACATCGCACCTCTCATCACTCTCACTCACTCTCCCCCTCTTCTCTCCTTCTCTTCACCAACAAACCTTTCCACTCATAATAACCAATCTCCGCCGCTTACACTCGTTCAACCTCACTTTACCGCTTTAACACGCAAACCCACACAACCCACAAACAAACAACAACACCAACAACAAACTCTATCATAATGAAGTTCTCCACCGCCGTCATCGCCGCCGCCGCCGCCTTCTTCGGAATGGCCACTGCTGCTCCTATGGAGAAGAGGCAGAGTGCCGTCACTGACACCACCATCCTCCAATACGCTTTGTAAGTCTCGTTCGCTTTCAACACCCTTTCGAACTCGCGCTCATCATCTCCTTGTCGCTCCTCTGATAGGACCTTGGAGCACCTCGAGGCCAACTTCTACAAGACCTACCTCGACCAGTTCGACGCCAAGGCTTTCGCCGATGCCGGATTCGAGGACTGGGTCAGGGGTCGATTGGTCAACATCCGTGACCACGAGTTGCAGCACGTCGAGCTCTTGTCCGGTGCTTTGGGTGCCGCCGCTACCCAGGCCTGCACGTGAGTCTATCTGACCCTTGATATTGCGGGCTCTGGATGGAGACTAATATGTACCGGCACGACAGTTACAAGTTCCCCGTCACTGACGCCAGGTCCTTCGTCGAGCTCTCCCAGACCCTCGAGGAGGTCGGTGTCTCTGCCTACCTCGGTGCTGCCTCTTCCATCACCACTCCCGCTTACATCACTGTTGCTGGTATGTCCGAACTCGATCCGTTTTCTTCTCTGAACGATTCGCTGATCCACTTTGTCCCGCCTCGCTTTAGGATCCATCTTGACCACCGAGGCTCGTCACCAGGCCTGGGTCTCCTCCGCCGGTCTCCGTCAGGCCGCCTGGTCCGTCCCCGAGGATACCCCCGTCTCCTTCTCCCCCATCTACACTGCCGCCTTGCAGTTCATCGAGTCTTGTCCCTCGACCAACCCCACCTTGCCCTTCACCCAGTTCGCCGCTTTGACTTACGACGCCGCTACCGGCTCTGTCAGCTACCCCGGAATGAAGGACGGCGACTTCTTGGCCATCTACCAGGGATTGTCCGTCGGTACTTACCCCGTCAAGGGTGGAAAGGCCCAGCTCCCCGCTACCTCTGGATTCGCCTACGTCACCGCTACCACCGAGGGTGACGCTACCAAGGTCGGCGATGCCAACATTGTTGCTGGACCCGTCATCCTCAACACCGTCTTCAACAGCAAGGCCGCTACCCCCCCTGCTCCCCAGTTCTCTTCCGCCGTTACCGCTTAAGGGAACGTTCGCAGAGGGATCATGATCGTGTTTGTGGTCGTCTAGTTTAATCATCATGGGTTGTGTCTGTGTGTCTCTTTAGTTTACAAAATCATTTGGCCGTGAGTAGCTTATTATGTAGTTTACTTTTCAATGTTTATTCATCGTCTTTACGTTCAACTTCGGATCTTTCGGTCCATCGATCGATTCATGTGTTCTGGTTGTTTATGATTCTGGATCGATCACTCCCTTTGATCCTATTCGTTGATGCTGATCGTGCTTGAGAGTTGAGCTGATAGTGAGAACCACCCAAGCGGTGCTAGCAGTTCACCGCCTGTTGGGTCGCGGAGGAGATACCTCAAACCCAGCCCTGAAACAAGTGATAGCGTCTTGGCAATTGTGGAGGACAACCCTTCCTTGGCTCCTTCCAGTTCTGTTTGAAACACCCTCAAAGAGTGGCCCACAATACAAAGACTTTGGCGATGCTGTGTTTCTCCAAATCGGGATTCCTTGTTTGGTTCGATATCGTACCAAGTTGATGTGGTAAGCTATATATGCGGCTATCGAGGGGGCCATGGAGAGGTCTGCGATAGCGTTGAACCTCCTCAAGTGCGTGGTAACGTCGATGCGAACGACAGGATGAACAAGCTTGAAATCCTTTTGTAATCTAAATCATATGACCCAAAAGACCGGGCCTCGATTCGCCCACATACTACTGCTTTTCGTTACTCGATACAAATGCCGCGCGTGGCTATACCTTTGCCTCCACGTCCCTCCGTTCCCAGACCTATCGATCGTTCCACAATAAGCAACCGCGTTTCCCCGAGCAGCTTGGAATGACAAGAAATACTCACCTGAACAACGGTCTCTCCCAAAAAGACCATCTCCTTCCTGACCTCGCTCACGTCCAGATCCTGCAGTGCGAACCATTTCTCCTGATCCCCACCCCCTGCTCCCGCTCTCACGTGTACTTTCCATACCGTCGATCCTTCTTCCCTCTGATCCTTCTTGGACGTTCCGGAAGGACCCGCGTTGGTCGATGCGCCCGTGGTCTCGTGTGGGATATTGGCGATGAGATCGTACATGCTCGCCATAGGGGAAGAAGGTTTCGGGTCGACGTCTATGCGAGCGCGAAACCAGGGGATCAGTTTGGCGTGCCAAGAAACCTTGCATATCTGAGAAGTTAAAGACTCACGATCTTTGAGATCGACACCACGTAGTGGGAAATTGACAATGGTCGGGTTCCGTTCCTTTACAAAGTTATTACTCGTGAACCGTTTGATGAACAAGATCAAATACGGTGGTAATCTCGTCAGCTGATGTCGTTTCAACGTATTGCCCGTTTCCTGCAGCACAGTGCGCACCGCTTTAGCCGATACTTCGTCATATCGTTCAGTCTCGATCACAAAGACTTACCTGAGTAGTCACCCCATCATACTTTGCCAAAATCTCCCCCAACGGGACCTGCGGAATGATCCTATTCTCATTCAAATCCTGGAAAATCGGAGCGGGCGGCAAATCCAAAGCCAAGAACAAGAATGGGGATTTGATCGTCTTGATATCCCTTGAAATATCGAAGATGGGTCGGGCCGCTCTTTTATCCACGATGACTTCTTGCGTTTGGATCTTTACTTCCCCCTGGAAGGTCTTGTAGATGACACCTATCGAAAACAAGCGTCCAAGGATGGGTCGAGATGTGAGCACTTGTATAACTTTTCCCCAAGTCAAACCGATCTGGACTCACTCGAATTGGACTTCTTGTTCCCGCCTAAATCCCTATGTAAGGTATTCAACAACCACCCCAAGAACCCAACCGGATCTCCTTGTTTATCCATCCCAAACTTGCCCTCGCTCCTCTTCCCCACCTCCTGTAAGAATTCATGCGGAGAAACCTGAGCTTTGAAGAGTCTCGGATTCCACACCCGCTTAGCCAACGCTGCGAATCGTTTGACCAATTCTGTCGGTCTCGATTCTGGCAACAGAGTGGGGGTAGATGGATCGAGGAGGTAGTCCCGGATAGGTGGGACGTGTAACAACAATTGAGTAATCACGTTGAGATAATCGTTCGCTCTGATATTGTTCAATCCGATGTATCCGGGGAAATAAGGTTGGGCGCTTAGGGTGAATGATGGTTGCGAAGGTAAGAGGGAGAATTTAGACAAGGATGAAGGTTCGTAGCGTGGGTTCAAGACACTGATTATGTCTTGTAAAGAAGGGTCGGAAACTTGGTATCCTTCCGGTAAGACGTAAAACTGTGTCCGCAACGTAACTCAATCAGCCATTCTTCCTCCCCACTCATACTACAATGATCACACAAGCTCACCTTCTCCGTACTCAAATTCAACCATACTCGATGATTCTCCCCGACCGAGTGCCTATAAGCCCAACTTCCTCTTCCTCTTCCCTGGAAGTATTTGCCGCATACGAGACAACAATACACGTTTATGTTTGATAATGATTTGGAACAGAGACGTTCAAAGTCGAATTCCAGGTTGGCACGGGAGACCTATCAGTTGATTGCGAGAAAGATATATAGGGGTTAGCTCGATGGGGAAGGGGGATAGAATGGGGAACGCACGGTATCGAGATACATATCGCCCCGGGATGTATCCTCCTCTTCCACCTCTGGTTCAGGTAATTCGTCTACCTCTTCGTCGTCATCTTCCTCCTCTACAGGTTGAACGGGTGGTGTTATCGATGGTACGGGAGGTATATAACTGGAACTCCCATTCTCTTGCTTTTGATTCCCATTCGTAATGACATCTTCCTTTATAACTTCGGTACTTGTAGATGCTGGATTCGTTCCATCCTGATCCTGAACTTTCATAACCCCAGGTCCATCCGGAATCCCTCTTCCTAAATCGTTTACATCCTCGTCGTCTTCCAAGAGATAAGCGGGCGGTGGTGGACGAGAGGATTTAGAAGGTGTTGATCGAGGTGGAGTGGAGGAGGAAGGGGTCGTTGTTGAATCTTGTATTTTCTGTCGTTTAGGGGATGGAGCTGATGAGGGTGATGGAGAGCGAGCTACTCCTCTATGTAAGGAAGACATTGTGGTAGATTGAGATGGAGAGCAAAGACTGTTTGTAGAATCTATAATCTAGAACCTGATCCAGTTCAAGGTGAAAGAGGTGCTTGCTCACTTGCGCTTCACTCTAGTTCGTCATAACGCATGATCAAGTCGCATAACACACCGAGAATGAATATACGATATCTGCGCTTCTAGGGTTGACCGAGTGATCTATCGGTAAGGATGGTCACGTGATTCCTAAACTAACGATAACCGATGAATAACCGGGAGTTATCTCTCAACAGTTCATTCATCGTTCCAATAGCGATTTAGTTCACTTTCTTGCTTTTCCCCTATTGCATCCATCAAAACGCACTCATCCGACACACATCACTCAACATGTCAGCCAAAACATCACTTCGACGATCCCTCATCCTACACCTTCTCTTCCCCACCTCCTCCCCGCGAGTGACCCCATCGCTCCTCGCCAAATACCTATCAACGACCTCGGGTTTAGATAAATCCCTGATGCTCATCCAATATCCCTCTAGGATCGTCATTCCTCTGCTGTTATACTTGGCTCAAAGGACCAGCAGAAAGGATCTGAGGACGAGGATGATCAGGTTTAGTAAGGATTTGACGGGGATCAGTGGGTTGTTATCCGATGCCAGGACGGTAATGAGATTACTAGGTCAGCCCTTTCTTCCATTCCTTTCTCTGTGAACCGAGCATCTCTAACCTACCTCGTATAATCCCTTTCACAAATCAGGTCTCATCTCTCTATTCCCATCTCTTCCAATCCTGCTCCAACCTACCCCTCCTAAGACCTCACCAACAACCCACCTGATCGACCAACTTCAAACCCTCTCTCTCCTCCTTTATTATCCCCTCGAGAACCTAAGCTTCCTCAGCTCCAAGAACATTTTCCCTCTAGGGGCGAAGAGGGAGCTCAAATGGAGTGTCTGGAGTTGTCGGTTCTGGATGATCTACGTCGCCCTCGAGTTCTGGAGATTAGCTAGGGTCCGCAAGGATCTGTCCTTAGAGGAAGAACGATTGAGAACCTCTTCTTCTTCGGGGGAAGAGAAAATTCAGGATCTGGATTCGCTCAAGTCGAGCAAGACTCGATGGAAGGAACAATTCATCTCTAACCTCGGGTACGCGCCTTTGACGGTCCACTGGTCCCTATACTCTGGGGCATGGGAGAACCAAGCTTGGACGGGATTGTTTGGGACTATAGCTTGTATTGCTGGAATCCGAGGTGGTTGGAAGAGTTTAGGACCGGTCTGAAGATGAGGTCAGGGGAGAGAGGTGATGCAAGTTATTTATATGCGTGATACAACATTTTCTCGGATTTACAATCAGACCCATCTGACCATTCCGCTCTACATGTTCAAGCTCGATCCAAACAAAGTCTCAAGCCCTTGATCTCCTCGTACCCACTCTTACAGCATCCACCGACCAAGACTCCTCCTGCCCAAACCTTCTTCCCGTCCTCCCTTGTCGCTTCCCCCGCGATCTTGGCGACGGCAGCAACATTCTCCGCCCACGATCCTCCCTTCCCAGCCCCGTCAGATGAATTGTGAGAAGGAGCCGACCATGTTCGAGTGACTGTATCGTATACCAACCCCCCATCGGGGTAAATCACGAATCCCACCGAACTTTCCGAATCGTTTTCCCGTTGAAAGGATTGACAGGCGGAAGTGAATTCCCTAGTGAGCCGGTCGATGTAATGCGGGGAAGTACAGTTCAGACCGATGGCGGATGGGACGGGGAGTTGTTGTTTTGCAGTTCCCTTGATTGATGAGATTTCAGGCGATAGGATGGTGGATACGAGTTCCGGGATGGTGGAACCGTCAGGGAAGACCCCGTTGGGGAAGACGAAAGATATCCAAACTTTCTTCCTTTCCATCCCTTTCCCCTCCAAATAAGCGTCCAATTCTTTCAGTGCGAGCCGAATGGCGATTCCTTCCCTGATCAGTGGGATGGTCTCGAAACATATCCAACTGATGGATTGCCATGTCGAGACGTCCTTGGCATAGGTGAGCAGTCGGTCGAGGTGGAAAGTGATGAGAGAGGTGATGGATTCGTCTAGTCCTGATGAACTAGGGAAAGTCGTAGATGGGGTCGAAGGACCGTAAGGTGATGGGTAAATTCCAGAGTATCTGAAAGAAGTAACGATGACGTCTATATCAGCAAACGTTAGGAGCCTGATTCATACGAGCAGGACTCACTCGGCTCCAGGTTGCAAGGTCGCTCCGTAAGGACCTAAAGACAGTCCAACCTGTTTCCTAGATCCCTCTGCAGTAGAAGAGATGGTCTCCGATGCGACCTGTACTTGCTGGACCATAAGTTCCCTCGCCTTTTCGGGTGAGATCTCGCCTGAAGCGGTGTAGAGGGATTCGGAAGCTTGATATCTATTCCATAATGTCGTGGTTCAGATGACCACCTCGAGCACATGGAATGACAGAAATGATTTGACTCACGTAGCAGTACCGATAATCTCTGCGCCAGCTTCACAGAACCCTCGATGGACTTGCTGGACTGCCTGGACGAGAGAAGGGTCGGACGACCAGAGATGGGAAGAGACATTGTGACCTGTGTCCTCGAGCGTTGTGCCCATCCCTCCGTCCAGGATGGTGTAGGTTGAATTGGATGGCATGATAGAAGAGCGCGGTGAGTAGACGGTTGGCTAATGGGCGACTGCTAGATATTGAAGAAGGAGATGCGCCCTACAGGGGGAATGACAGACATGACAGAATTAGAGATAGCTGCTGACCGCTAGATTATCGATAATGTTGGTATCGGGTGTAGGTCACGTGACCGGCCAGAGTGTTTACGTAAGATCGTCGAACCTGAAACGTGTTTCATCTCTATGTCACAAAGGACTAGACTGCGATTGATGAAACAGACGAACCGGCCGCTCGTGTTGTACGAATCCAGCTCAGATGCCCTGACGATCCAGAAGGAGTCTGATTTCCCAATAGAGCACGAAAGGTAACGGTACAGAGAGGTTCCTGCTTCTCACGTTCACTGTTGGCCTGGCTCACTGAAAGGCAGCCGAATGTGGAGCTCAAAGGGATTTCTATCAAAGGGACCCGTCCGTTTCAAACATGACTTTCAGGGAGTCGTCTTCCAGCCCTTTTCCGTTTGGCTTTCGTCATGATCTTCACTACCCAAGACCCTTTCGTTCGTCCAGCCCCAGAGCTATGCTCACATCACTGGATCACTCAAAGGGCAAGCGATACTTTTCGAGGATATCGTCGAGGGGCGAAAAACGATCTTGACTTGGACATCAAGACTTTGAACTTGTACATCGTTCTTTCATCCCATCTAGTTCTTCAGAATCTACAAAACGGTTCGACCGGATAGCTGTTTACTATTGATCAGCTGAGGATACACCGTCACGCACGACCCGTTTCCGCACTTTTTATTCACCTTTTTGGGCCCACAATTTCCATCGCCAGGTCGCGATCCCTCAAACCACTTCAACATTGAATACGAGCAACTCGTCTAAAGAGCGATGAGCGTGAACGTTACCATCGACGACACCTCACCCTGGATCAATTGGGTAGGAGGATGGCGTACAGATCCAACAGCCGGTGTGTCTCGCCTCACCCAAATCTCCCTTTCATCCTTTCCCCCAACACTCACGGTTTTCTTTCCCAACCAGATCCTAAGGGCGGAATGTATTACCGTAAAACCTTCCGAGCGACACCTAATGAAGGGGATAGCGCCTCCCTATCTTTCCGGGGAACGGGGATTTGGATCTACGGGTCCAAGCGTTATAACCACGGCATGTACGAGATCAACCTGGATGGTGATAAATCCACTTTAAATGGTATGGGGGAGGATGAATTCGGGAGCGTTTTGTTTGGGAGGGAAGGGTTGGATTCGAATGCGGATCATACGATCGTAAGTTTAGCTGGGTCACGGATGAGACAAGAGGAGGAACAAAGGGCTAAAGGATGTCTGGGTATGGGGTGGGGTATTTTTGGAATAGTCAATCACGAACAGACCTTCCGCTAATAAGGGTAATACGACCGATCTACCTTGGGTGGACGTGGACTATATAGTCGTCCAAGCCCAATTAGGGGACAATCCAGGGCGCGTCCCGCTCTATATTCTCCGTCCCTCCCGAGTTCCCGCTTATCGTTTACTTATCCGATCACAGCGCTCAAATCGCTAGGACAAGAGTAGACGACGCTTCCCCCAGGATCACATACTCTAACCCGAAGATCAGTACGGACTTTGGTCAGAAGGGTTATGGGTATTACGGCGGGACCGGACAGTCAGTGGTTTTGCGTGATCAATCGTCGATCGCTTCAATAGCTGATGTGCAATGATGATGTCGACTTCAGCCTGAGTGATGCCGCAGGCGATACTTTCTCATTCGAGTAAGGCGGGGAGGGGTAGTATCGCGTTCATCACAGATCTAGCTGACCTTTCTCGTGATAAAAGCTTTGTTGGCCAGAGTGTCACGGTTGTTGGAGGTGTCAACTTCAATCATGGGCAGTATTCCGTCATCTTGGATGGTAAACCAGAAGAACTGTTAGTCCTAAATTTCGTCGACCCGGGAGAATCCTATGAATCTGAGTCTTTTAATTGTGTCGATAGTCGGAACGGCGCGTACTGGGCTCTTCAACCGAGTGCTGTCTGTAAGCATCTCTTCCTCCCTTCTGAAAGGTTCGACCGCCGCTAACTTCTCTTACAGTGTATATGGCAGCTGGATTGGAGAATACCACACACAATATTATCATCAAGAACCTGGGCACGGGAGCTGCTAATATGCTTGATCTCGACTATATCGAGTATAATTTCACTATGGCGTGGGTAGTATTGCACCAGTGATTCCTAGATCGAAGCTGAGGTGTCTGCCTTCAAATAGGGATTCGGCTGCGGTACAGAGTACCACTACGGCTATCGCATCAGCCAGCGCCACAACTTCTGGAATCTCTTCCATCGGATCTATGTCTACTTTCTCAGACACAGCCTCGTCGAGCGCAGCTGCGTCCACACAGTCGGATCTGATCATGGCCAGCGTTTATTCACAACCGGCGCTGGAGACAGATACTACTACTGCTCCTATCGCAGTGGAGACTTCAGCTGCAGCAACTGCAAGTGTTGATGCAAGTAATGGTCAGACCGGTTCGGTCCAGAACAAGTAAGTTTGATTCCCTCATTTTTCGTATTCAGGCGGACGTGCTACTAATCTGTGCAAACCAGATTAAATGTCGGAATGGTAGCCGGGGGTGCTGTTGCTGGCGCGGTCGCACTCGGCCTGATCGGGTTCATCATCTTTCTCCTCATGAAGAAGAAGAAGCGTCAGGAGGAAGAGGAAAAACCCGACAGGTGGCAAGAGAAGCCTATTATCGATCCAAGCAGCGATGACGGATACAGACATCAACCATATGGCAGCCCTTACAGCGAGGGGGAAAGCGCTCCATGGGACTCCCCAGAGGCTTACAGTAGGCCTATGATGCATGCATCACCTGCCAACGGTTACATGAATACTGGATCGCCGTTCTCCTCCTCAAGGGGTCCCAACCCGCCTCCTTCTCATCACCCGGAGCAATACCCTCAGTCTGTAGAACCTTCATCAGAGCTGGCTTGGAGTCCCGCCGATGATCGTTATGGATATTCAGCTGGAGGAAATTCACATGCCGCTGACGGCTCAGCCATCTACGGGGGTATTCATGGAAGCGCCACTAGCGCGACTGCACCTAGTATAGGCGAAGTTCAGCTTGGTCAGGCTACTTATGTACCAGCGGATCAGGTCTATCGTCCCTATCCTGGAGATCAGCAGTACAAGCCTGTCTTTCCTGCCCATCAGACTCTTGTACCACCGTCTTCGTATGGAGGATATCAACCTCCAGAGGCTATATTTGGTTCCGAAATCTCGTATGGTCGTTCGCCTCGAGAAACCGGTGTATCTCCCCAATCGCGCGTCATCACAGGCTCCAGAGATAAAGCCAGTCGATTTAACACCGCCTTGCCTCCGACCAGTGTGGCACCCAGCTCAGCTGTGACTCCCGACGATCTTACCAGTCGCATGCGCATCAAAGGGAGAGCAGTTGACGCTGGACCGATCCCGGTGTCTCCATCGAATGCCGGAACTGGGCTTCTACCCCCCGACTACCATCAGGCTACGGAGCTGCTGCCTGAACAAAGGCTTTCACCTCGTGCTCGAAGAGGAAACGTGATTTAGTATCTCTCCTTCCGATTGTTGTAAAAGCCAGTTTCCGCTCGATGCCCATACCATACGCTCGTTTCCATCAACCGAGAGGTAATCCATCCGTCCCCTTCAGACCAGCTCGACTGGTACAGACAATAGCTGGGACTGGTGTCAGCAGTCTGACTGCGCTTGAATCACATAAGAAACAGGACCTAGGGTCAGTACGGGGCCGGTGCAAGACTCAGAGCTTCTTTGCAAATAAGTCGTGAATGATGTATTAACACTATCGATATCTATCTACAACCAAATTCCAAGTTGGAAACCAATCAAAAAAATTTCGTGAATAAGCCTTGATTTCGAGAAGATCTAGGCTCTGCTTCTTGTCGTAAGTTCACAAGAGACTGCAGTGAACGCATGACCTAAGAATAGCGAACGCATATTTAGCCTCGAATGAGACGCTCGCTCTAGAACGGATACTGACCTGCTCAAGCTTTTCCTTTCTTTCCTGCAGATCCAGATGCTTTTTGATGGCAGGGTTTTCTCGTGCAAATCGAGCGATTTCGTCTCGCTGTCATTCAAGTCTTATTAGAGCGAAACACGTACAGATAACTCCTAAATACCACTCACGTCGAGGTTATACAGAATTCTTGAATCGATCTCACGTGGGAACTGAGCAGGAATAAGATGTCAGCTTCGTTGCAGGCAATATGGAAGGTCTGTACGGACCTGATAGAAGAACTGTTCAAGTAACTCGATGTTGATGAACATTGTGGAAGTGTATGCCAGCTTCTCCGCCACCACGCTGAGGAAAGCTTCTGGACAGAAGGCCTTTTGATCTGGGCCAGCCTTGCATCTGCGTGATTTCAAAGCAGCATGTCGCAGCTTGAGCACCGCCAGACGATCGGCAAACAGAGCAGCTATCCTGCCTGCAGCAAAGTTAAGGTTCAATAACGAGCATCGCGCCTGTAATCGATCGCAGCTCACCATCAGCCAGTTGTGCGGCGCTATATTTATAGCTGTCCGGATGAGGTTCCTCGATAAGATCCTGGTTTTCGTCAATATCACCAACAACAGGCTCGATCCCTTTGGAGAACCGTTTACGCGCCCGCTCTGTTTCTCGTTGTTCGAGTTCACTGACGTAACCGAGTAAGCCTTTCAAGCGCCACGATCCACCGACTTTCTTTCGGATATCTGCTAGTTTGGCTTCACAACGAGCAACTTCCACCTCGAACGATTGCTCGGCACGGGATCTTCCAGTTTCCCATTCACGCTCATCGATCTCGACCTCATATTTGTAAGGTTTGATACAGTTCTCAACCTGGTCCGCGGTCAAGTTCAAACGTTCCCGTAGCAGTGCATGGGAGAACTCAACTATCCTGTCAGCCGCACCGGGATGATATGTGAAGGGCTCTCCAGTAGCAATATTGTCAATCAAAGACCTCAGACCTTCAGCTACTAATTGCGTCGAGTCACGGCCAACACCAGATTTGGTAAGCAGTGAGCTAGCTGTATCTAGCTTATAGCGCCAATATGATGCCAGATCCTCTGGTCGAAGTTTCTTGTCCTCAGCTAGCTTTGACAATTCATCTGTACGCTTGTCCATCCAATATAGCTGCTCCAGAATATCCATGACCTTGTCATCCAACATCGCTCGAAGCTTAGCTCGTACGTGAGGTTTGGTGAATTGAGTGGTGTACTCCTTGAACTTTCCCTTCAGTGCATCAATGGTCTCGGCGACATAAGATTCCGCAGTGATTTTGCGATCGTTGTATTGGACCTGCACGAGTTATTTTAGCTAAAAGTACTGGCAATATGGCAAAGAATAGCTAACCTTGAATTGATAGCTTGCTTCTTCCAGTTCCAGTTGCACAGCATTAGTGATTCCGTTTAAACTGCCCGCCATACTCGTTTCAAGCACGTCCATAAGCCTGCGTCTCAAAGTATCCGTTCCAACCATAATCTTTCCTTGCATGCTCTGGCTAGAGGAGAAACCCCGCCTAGACGACTCTGGTGGATAGAAATGTCTGCCATTTTCCCCTCCAAAGAACTCTTCCTCTCTCCGCATGATAACTCCAGTGATGTTTGGGTTCTCACCACCTTTTCGTATCCTTCCTGTACCTAAGCCTTTCGGTGCTTTACTGACCACGCCGATATAGCCAAGGTGAAGAGGATATCGGTTTCCTTTGAGTATGTTAGCACCCTGCTCTGCTGGTACCAAGTCCATCTTGGTTACCACGCCGATAGTACGAAGACCCAGAGGATCGACTCTTCGACTAGCTCGTAGAGCTGCCGAATTGGCCAGATCCACGTCGGCCGCGCACACAGCCAAGATGATGTTCGGTTCCTGGATATAGCGGTCACATAGAGAGGAGATTTTGTCCTTCAGCTCTTCCGGCTGGTCCATCGATGAGATCTGGATGTATCCAGGCAGATCGACCAATGTCAAATCTGGTACATGAGGAGAATGTATACGAAGATGGATCGGGTCAGAGGAGACTGCAATCGAACTCGGCACGGCCACATTGAGATCTGTGAGAGTCTTCTGGATCGATGGGAACGAAGTGACCTTCTGTCCGCCTAGACCGGGGAAAACACCATATTCGCGAGGTCCACCCGAACCGTCATCAGGAGTATGAACGAGAGTCAACTCGATTGGTCGGCGAGTCACCATGTTGTCCCCTCTGTTTATACAAAGTATGTTTAGTTTCAATTGAGCGACAGAGTCTGCAGCCAGGGCCAACTCACTTTGGTAAGAACTCATGACCAACGATGGCTTCTAGTACGCTACTTTTCCCGCTACTTTGACTTCCAATCACGACGATGCTAGGCAGCTTGAGAGCATCGCTCTGATCCACCGATAGCAATACCTGTCTGATTTCAATCAGTTTGCGAGTAAGCTGAAGCAGCTCTTGAGGCGAAGGCTCGTCATCTTTGTCGTCCTTGTCTTCGTCCTCGGTCTGCGTGCCGCGATTGAGGTAAGCTGATGTCAATGCTGCCAAAGCTGCAGCGCCTCCCCCTAGTACTCCATCCTCGTCATTTTCAGGTCCTTTGCCCTTGCCGTTGCCGTTGGGTGAAAGTGGTGGCGGAACAGATTCGTAGCTTTGTTTTGGTTCAGGTTGACCTGGAGGACTCTCAGAGTTCTTGCTTGATCCAA